>CM073760.1:101528738-102779259 GCA_037127475.1 Arma custos | reverse complement strand
CCACTAATTCCACTTTGAATTTTAGGACATAATAAAAAAGAACATTTCATATGATTCGACCTATTACATACCTGATAATTGTATGTTTAAATATTTGGTTCAGAATCTCAAAAATTTCAAATAGGTAACTTTATTAAAACAGGATTCCAAAGTACTAGTAGTAATATCTCCAAGCAAGCAAGTAAGTAATAATGTAACCGAATAGCTGATTAGCCATTTTACACATTTTTTTACTAAATGTTTCCTTTATAACTTCTGAGACCCGATCTTCAGGCATTATCGCAACGAATGTTCGGAATTTAATTCCATAGATCAAGAATGTTTTGTAGGATTCTATAGAAAATATTAACTTTCTTGTCGTTAACAGAACTTAAAAATATTTTAATGTACTTCTAACGAATTTTGTAGGAAATATTTTATTTATTATTATTATTTAATTTTCATTGCACCGGCGCAATTGCGCATCCAGCAATTTGATTGAAGTGACTTTCTCTTCGCTTTTTAATTTATTTTATTTTTTTTATCTTTCATATTTAATATTTTAATGTTTAATGCTAAAATGATTGACCATAAAAGAAAATATGCCAATCTTATTGAACTACTCGCGATCTTTAAACAGTTCTATATAAGTGCTTCTTTAGACGGACTTATTGGAGCCAATATGAGAAGTAGAACTGACTTTTTTAGGTTTGAGCAGCACTGCCTCGGGGTCCAAGCCTCTCTCTGCACCTGTGAAGTCTCTCCTTTTTAATATAGAATTTCCTCAGGCTTATAATGCACATATTGGGAGTGGAGCGTAAGTAAGCCTCAGTAGCAGATTGTTGAGTTGCCGTGTCGGAGATACCAGGCTTCAATTCAGCTGTGGCAAATTTGATTTAATTTGTTATCGGCCGGAGATGGATCCTTTGATATCGGGGACCCATCCTGGTATTTACCCAAGACTCGTCATGAGTTGCAGTTGTACACTTTAATGTAAATACCCAAAACTGAAGAACGCTTCAAGAAATGAACTCTAGAATGTGAGTAAAAGGTCTGTTGATAATCTGTTTTGTTTCTGGGTATGCATCAATTTTTATTTATCGTTAATTCTATGATTATTTCTAGCATTCGATTACATTATATATAACTGGGCCCCGGATATAAAGGTAATATTGTGTAAATTGCTATAAGTAAATATTAGGATCAATACTTCCAATTACTTATCAATGCCGATAACAATGTGAACAATTTTCAATTTCCGTAATCGCGGATTCGCAATTCGGATGGCTGCTTTAGGACTTTTTAAAGATATTTGGTTATGCTGCGCTTTCGAGGAGACACAAAATATCAGTTTCGAGCCTGAGCGGTGACAGGCAATCGTTAAAAATACCTATCCTAATTTATGCCGAGAGTGGCAGCATTAAGATACATTAAAATAATATTTTAAATATCATATAAAGAGATTTTAAACAAATTTATTTAACTGTTGAAGTAATAGGTATTTTACTTTTTTACTTTCTTATTCAGACATCTTTTCTACCTTGGGGTATAGAGATTTTGCATAAACAGTGCCACTTGTCTCTATCAAGGGCTGTCTCTCCTGGCTGTTGCCCATCCAATACCTTTTTCTTTAAGGATATTTTAGAGGCTATTCGTCCAAGGTCATCCTCGGCCTTCCCCTGGGTCATTTTCCTGTTGGTTTAACCTCCATCCGGCAGTCATCCATCGTAATTACGTGATCAAACTATTGCAACTGTCCTTTCTCGATTATCTGATTAAGAGGTTCAATTTTGATTGCAGTACTTATCTTATTCCCCTCTATTTCCTCAGTTACCGCATTTCCATGCTTTGGAGTGCTTAGGACCCAGGATTCACTTCTATAAATGAGAATAAGAACGTATGTCGAGCGGTAAACAGCCAATTAAGTTTCTTTTGTGACTGAATAAAAGACTCTCTTACTTTAAAAACGTTTTATTTATAGCAGAAAACATACTTCCTGAAGTGGCGATTCTCGTGCTGATTGTATCATTAAATTTCCCATTCTCACTTCTGATAATAATTAGATTCCTAAATTTATGTAATACTCATGCAGTTGTATTTATGCGAATAAGGTAAAATAAGATAAAATGTTTCAAGAGGGAACTGAAAAATAATCCAAAAAAAGTGAGAGATGCTGCGAATCGAAAAGAGATCACAATTCGGAAACAGGCCTGACAAGATTAGAACTGATAGAGAACTCGACGTGGAGCGGGAGAAATCCCGTGTCAACAAGAAGCCAAACACTATTTCAATTGGTCGGGTCTGAATGGAGCATGGCTAAAGGACCTGAATTCATTTCTTCGCCCAGAGCGAGAATCGATCTGCCAACTCAAGGAGTAGGTCTTTCTGAATCTATGTCCGAGCTCGTGAAAAGATTCTAGGTCAGGAGGTATCAATAAAGCACTAGTAATATATAACATAAATCTATCAATTTATAGCCACGATGGTTGAATGCGAATATCGACGAAATGGTAATTTATAATTGAACGTGATTGGAATAATTAGTTAAGCACAATTAGTTATTGGTCGAGACAGTTTAAGACAATTGTTTAATTTGATATTACATAACTATCTCCGTCTATCTTTTCATTCTTATTACTGCCTTTTATACCATTCATTCTTGTTCAAAAAGACGGAAATTCTCAAGTGATATTTGGTGACCCCTTCCCCCACTCTGATATACCTTTTCATCTAAGATCTTCCGAGAAATCAGTAGTCGAGTAAAATCCTAGAAATACGACGAAACCACTAGAGCTGTCCAAACAAGATAAATAGGATAGTACCAGACTTCTTCTAGTTCTTTATTAGTTAAAACACAGGTGTCACTAACCCAAAAACTGTTTTGCCCAAGCATTAAGTTTGTTTTCTAATCTACAGAGCCACATTCTGATCATATTCTTATGCAAATATTAGTCATGTTATCAAGTCTTGTAAATTAATAAACATAAAAAATTGGGAGTCATTTTTTATCGTAACCTAGCCCAAGTACGATATTGTTATTGTTGGTAGAAAAGTTATTTAGCCTTATAACACTTGTGAATCGATTCTTTGGAATCTGGAAACTTTCCTGGGACTGAACCGGTATCAATTAGTAAAGCGGGTTACCCTTAATTAGAAGGAAAAAGTGGCGATTTACCGTGATCTCGCTAAATCTTCTTCTGGCTTAACCTACAAGATTGGAAATAACAGTCTCTACCAATATATGTAACCAACAAACTATGTATTTATTTACATAAGTAGTTATTTAATATTTGTTTTTTTATACCTGAACTATTTGCACCTGTTGGTGACTTTTACATAAATATGCTTCCGAAAATCCAGCAATAAATCCTTTTTCACAAGCCTAATATTCTCTTTCAATCTTTGCCTTGTTCCCTACTCTCCTACCCATCCTGTTCCGTTTCTTTCATCTCACGATCTCATCCAAATTTCATATGAGCTACTAGACAAATCCGTTACTCCCAAAACGGTGTCCTATCGCTATTTGGATCTTTCCTTTCCTTCGAATCTCTTAAATCCGACTTAAGTTCCATCAACTGGGACGTCATTTACTCTTATAGTTCCATCGATCAGATGGTTTCCACCTTGACTTCCAATCTTCAATCCATATCAGACATCCATGCTCGACGCACACGTCTATCTGTAGACTATGCATGTTTCAAACTACTTCGCAATAAAACCCATCCTTCAATACGTCGAGGAAAATCCAATCATATCCATTTCATACTCTCCAATGCAACCGATTCCATTATTCTTTGTTTTTTGCTTGACATAAATTTGATATATATGTAAGTATAAATTGTTTCTCTTGTATAATAATTGTCAACTTATTTATTGATATTTACAACTGTATTACAAAAGTTCAGCAAGTAAATAGGCTAAGTGATATATAATGACATGAAAATGACAAGTAGAGAAACTACCCACTGGTAGTACTCAAATCACAAGTTCAACTAAGAAGGTCATCCATCTTTTTTTTCAGAAGCCTCGGAGAATTATCTATATATGGAATTGAAGAGGAAACTAGGTTTGAAACTCGAGGGTTTGAGTGGGAATGAAGTTTGTTTTGAAAGGATATGACACCGAGTTCGGGCCAAATCAGCATCAAATGGGACATTAAGGTCGTTATGGATGCCTTATTCTTAACAAAATAAGGAGCATTGAGTATTTTACAAAGGATTTTGGATTGTAGGACTCGATACGAGAGGAATTCGATGGCTTAGTGGAGCCCCAAAGCTCTACTCCGTATTCCAATAGGTGTTCTGGTATTATGTGATTTGCATCATGGATAGGGGTACGATCGTTTGAGGATAATTTTTTTCTAGGTTTTTTACCTATGCAAGATAAAAGAGAAATAGGGACGGTAAAAGGATGGGTATTCTGGTTTCTTTTTTTAGGTTTGGTATCATTTTTACAATGGATGATTTCCAGAGGTCAGGAAAATATGCGGAGCGGAGTACAGACAGCAATATATATATATATATAGTATATATATATATATATATATATATATATATATAATATATATATTATATATATATATGAAAGAACTTTTTAGGAGAAGTTTTAAGATATGAATTATGATGAGGTCGTGCTCAGGAGCTTTGCAGGAAGGTAATCTGTGAATAATGTTGGATATTTCTATTGGTAACTTATTTAATTTTTTTTCTTTCTCTTCTGCTAATCTGTTTTAGAATATTGTTATAGGAGGTAATCCGCATTTTTATTCATTATTTCGATCATTTTTTTTTATTCTTTTTCCCTTATTAAATTATTTGTAATCTGTAATTAAAAATAATTATTGTACACACTAAGGCATAATAGCTTACAAAACCTGTATTGTTATTCTAAAGGGACTTGTCCCAGAATAAATAAAAACTTTATTATTATTATTCAATAATAATGAAATACCTCACCTTATTTGGCAACCGTTGACATAAAAACAGTGCCCCTGTTCTGAATGCAATACCCATCATAGCTGACGTGGTTTTCTTCCTAAGCTTTTTGTGAGTTTGTTTATTTTATACATTTTTGTGAACTTCAAGGAATCCAGTTAAATTGGTTTATAGCTGGTTTGAAGCTAATTCTGAAGTTCTCGTTCTAATCGTGGAGGTACTTAATTTACTTTTTGTAACTTTTCTTATCTTGTTTTATTGTTAGATACTAATTATAATTTTGATTACGTTTTAGCGCATAAAACAAATTCGATGTTAGTGGCTCAATAATCCACCATTAAGCCTACAAAACAGAAAGCGTGAAATCTTCTTAAGAGATTAAGGAAACATCTGCTGAGAAGATGGATGTCTTATTTAGCGTCGCTAACATGAGGAAGACAAACTTATAAGCTCCTTCGTATTAAACGTAATCGGCCCCAACTCAGGCTTGGTTGGTTTGGATGGATCAAGAAACTACCACCATTACGTACGAGTTGGTTAAACTAAGATGTTTGGTTGTATGTATCGATACTTAGTAAAGTAGATCTAGCTACATTTAATTAGTAATAACATGTCCATTATCATATCACTAATGCAAACTATAGTGACCCAGTGAAAATTATTGAATTTCTAAATATCAGTTACTTTGATATCGGTACTTCTTTGTCAATATTATACAGAATTTTTTCTTTTTTTCAAAATTATAAATGTATTTATTTTATTTATTCCTTTGTAGTTCCTATATTTTATTCTATTGTATAAGTAATTATTTCATTACTTCGAGGTTAATCTAATTTAATCTATCACATTTTTTTAGATAATAGTGACGTAAAATCGTTCTAGTATCTTGAATCCCATTTATCTGTTTACGATTTCTAGGAAGTGTGATAAGCCCAAATGTCTTTTTAAATATTTTAAAAAAACTCAAAACATAAAAAAAAATCGATTGAATAGCAAAAGTACATTCAATCATTCATAATGTAAAAGTATAGTATAATTTAAAAAATAGTTTTTAAAAGAACTTATTTATTTATAATTATATGATAATTAGTTGAATAATGAATTAATTTAAAAGAAAATGAGATGCCTTAAAAAAGTTCCTATAAATCTGGACGTTTTCAGCCCTGGTAGTGCCAGGGCGGGGACTAAAAAATCTGGCGAAGCCATTTATTATATTGGTGTTGGGCTGTTAACTCAGTGAGGATCGGATTTTTCTAGCCTAAGCCTATTCGAAATTATCGCTAAAAACTATATAATATATATAAACTTTTTATACTTGAAGAAATATATACTAAAGCTCATTATTTACAATACGACAGATGCGTAAGAATACGAATGTTTGAGGGACACAATAGGCAATATTATTCAACCTAGTCGATTACCGTCAATTGTGTTGTGAATATCAGATCAGGCAAATCACCTAGTTATATTCTCGGGTAACGTGTTACTAACTACCCCATTTTGTAATGTAGATTGCTTCATGTGGCGACTATTCACGAACGATATTTCAGATTAAAAAAAAAAGAATATCCTATCAGGTATAGTCAGGTCCATGGGCTATTGGAACTCATTAGCCTTCATTCGGCCCGATATTTTTGGTAATATGGTAAGGATTTCTGCTTTCAAAGAAGAAATACATTCATAACAAAAAAAGTCTTATGTTCATTTCATAACCGATCCTAAGCTTATTTAAAAATGATTAACCTGTTAACCGGGAATTTCGTTTTTAATTATGCAGCATACAACGGGCGCGAGCTCTTTAGCCAGGACGTGTCAGTACGTCACGCCCGGAGAAAGTGATTTCATATTATTATTTTTTTTTATTTATACTTAAAGTAAATGAAGAGACTATGAAATATATACGTTTTCGTATATATATATATATATATATATATATAGTATATATATATATATATATATATATATATATATATATATCACAAAGGAAAATACAAATTACTTTTATACGTCCCGCCCGGTTAAAAGGTTAAAATATCCTATTAATCATACTTCATTAATATTCTACCATTTCATTTTATTTTTCAATTTTTTCTTTCATTTCTTTGACGTCACTTTATTAAACTAAGGCTGATCGGCCGCAAGCCAACGAGCTTGATGGTTTTGCTAACTAATACACCAAAGGTGACCCCTTTTATTTTTCGTTTAAAATGCATATTATATTTGTTTTAATCATTTCATTAATTTCTCTAGAACCTTTCCCTTTTTATTTTTTTTCGCTATAACTAAATTTGGAGAAGGTATGTCACATAATTTCCTAACTCTAATATTCAATTAAGCATAATTACAAATATACTTTTTAAATTAAATTTTGTAACTTTTACAGTTACAGACAAATAGTGACACTAGTCTTGAATTTTCTTAATTTAATTTTATTATTATTATTTCTTTATATATAAATACTTGCTCTGCCATTTTTTCACTTTAGCTGTTTCTCATTTAATACTCTCTTTCATTTGTTTTGTTCATTTTATTAGTATTTCTTTTTTTTTTATTCGATCTCTATTCCTTTGACTATATTAATCATTCAACATTACATATACTTACAAATTCAATCTACTTAACATGTCATGCATTAAATAAAGTAATTGACAAATATATTAAGCCATTGAGCTAGTATAAAAAAAGCCAGGTAAAAGAAAAAAAAATACAGTGAGCCTAAAGTAAGGCGTCGTCAGATACCCTACCCGCACAACAGTATAGTTGTGGCGTATTAATCTAACCTGCGATATTGAAATTGCAAGGGGCAATCTTATTGTCTATTGAATTTATTCAAATGCTTAAAACTCTTTTAGATTTTAGTTTCATAGTTCGATTTATGATATATATATATAGATATATTTAATAATTAACATACACTCATAAATACATTCCTCATATAATAATATTGTATTTATTTTCCGCTTTTCTGTTATTCTTTTGTCTGATATATGTAGGCAAAAATGGTCTTAGTGAAGGCTTATAGATTGAAGTCGGCATTAATAAAAATATGATTACAATAATAATACCTTATGCTCCACTTACTTATCCAAGCAGAAATATTAAATTTAAATGTTGGTTTTTATGCCTTTGGGGTTTAAAGGTACAATAAACTATCACACATTTAACTAACTTTACGATGAGCATTTGTATTCGAATAATGATATATAAATAAAATTTACATTCATTTATCCCTCGTGAAAGGCTTGTTTGTTTAATTTTAATATTAATTAAATAACAAATTAATTAACATTAAAATTAAACAATGCGGTTTTCTAATCACATAAAACATTTGTTATTACACGTCTTTTACGCAATTTACATATTTTGTAAAATTACAATTTTAAAGGCTTTCGAAAATTACCTATTGAATGCAAGATAGAGGGGTAAACAATTTCGAATTCTCAGAAAGTGGTTCTATCAAAGACGGTGTATATTTATTACTAGGAATAATGAAAATACCTAGCTGATACTCAAAGTGATACAATTTAATAATAAAGACCTTCTGTAATAAAAAAAAGAAATGCATTAAATTAAAGCCAGTTTTTCAAATGAAAAAAAAAGTATGATTTTCATTTATATTTTTTCCGACGAAAAATATTAAATTAAATTCTTTTAGATAAAAATCTTTGCCTGGGAGATGAAGGGCACCTAAAATAGGTGATATTTTAGGCAAATTGGCATATAAAACTACCATGAATACTTCTAATTACTTATTAATGGCAACAACGATATGAATAATTTTCTTTTAGCTGTATCTGTCAATAAGTACAGAAAAACAAACTTTAATGATTCAAAGTTATTGAAAATTAGTTCTTCTCAATAAGTAAAAATATTATAAAACTGTAAAACGGTGGACTCTGGGGTTCATAAATAATCAATTAAAATATTAATAATAATAATAATTAAGTTTTATTTATTCTGAGACATGTCCCATCAAAATAAAAATACTGGTTTGGTATTGTTGTGGTTGATATTGATACCATAAAAATAATAATAAAAAGGATTATTCACTGAAATCAAGAATTATTTATTATTCATCACAATACTTTTTAATAGAGTGATGTATAATAAATATGTAGTGTTCGTAGTATTTCAATATTTGAAAAAACACAGTGAAGTTCTATTAATTTTAACATTATCATAAGTTGAAACCTTAGTAAATTGAAAACCAAACATCCGAAAATAAATACCTACTGCTTCTTTAAAATATGAAATATATTTCTTAAATTCAATGTGTAACTGGATCAAATAATATTTTTTTAAATTTACGAATGCCATTAAGGAAAAAGATAGAGTGTAAGAACTAAAATATAATTGTTTTCAGTTTAAAAAAAAAACTGAAAATTGAAGGATAATGTATACCCAAATTATTATTTGTTAAATAAGATAGTCAACGAAAATTAGCCGCAAATAAATATTATATAATAAATCAATAAACAACTATTTAATGAAAAACAATGCTTCCAACCATGAAGCAAATCTTCATCAGACTATAAAAGTTCAGATTGTGGAGAAGATTAAAAGTGAGAAGTAGAAAAGAAAAGAGAGAGAGAGAGAGAGAGAGAGAGAGAGAGAGAGAGAGAGAGAGAGAGAGAGAGAGAGAGAGAGAGAGAGAGAGAGAGAGAGAGAGAGAGAGAGAGAGAGAGAGTGGGAGAGTGGGAGAGAGAGTGAGAGATAGGAAGAGAAGAAATCAGGAGGCTCTGTGGTTGGCTAGTTAACATTTCCTTTATCTTTAGGCCCTTTCAACCAAGAATGTTTATTTTTTAACTTTCCACTACCGTATCTTTGTTTTGAAAAATAAAAAAACATTTTATCAAAATGACATTATCATTATTATCGATTCCTAAATGCTTTATCGTGTCGAACGCAATATATATAATTCACATATCAACAATTGTGATATCATATGCAATGATCAACGTTCGATTAATCATATCATACGGAAATGATATGCATGCAAGCAACAATGTGCGAGTAGTGTATAGTGACTAAGTTGGGGTCGATCTTCAAATGATTTATAGCTTAGCCTATTTTATACGATACCATTCCGAAACTCCAGTAAAATACTTATTTGTATTTTATGATAATTATCATTAAATAATGATAAGTCTATTTAGAATATCATTAGTAAATTAAGCAACGTTATTATCGCATAGTAATAATAAAAAATATGTAAAAATTTCATGATTGTAATTTGGTTGACTACCGTAGATAACAGACGGAGATATGAGTTGTATGAAGAAACTCTATTAAATGTAGAATGGAATCAATTTACATGGATTACTACGGATACTTTCTGTTAAGCACAAACTTGACTAATGATTATTGACTAATATATATTGAACTATTAGTGACCTAATGACTGCTCTACTCTCTATAGTCTTAATACACTATATCTCTTTCTATGCAAACAGTATGTTAGACCCAGTGTATATGAACATAAAGAACTTCATTCAAGTTAAGGTAGTTTGTTTACACAAGAAAGTTGTGTAAACACAAAATCTCTGCCACTAGATTCCATGAACATGGTTCAGTACATGATAGAGAGTGTACAGTTTCTAGGACGACTGATGTTCAGAGAGATGATTTGTCCAATATTACGCTCAGCCACCAGGTTTTCCCTTTATTTAGGATACTGACTGTTTATTATGAATATGGAAGGCTGGATGAGGCCCAGGAGGGTCTGCAGATCCCAAAAGGTAAATCTGTGACTTTGAAAGATTAGCCATTTTATCTGCCACAACCAGAAGCTACAGCATATTAACTCAGCACTATACATACTCTACAATTAAATTTCATCCCAGAGTAGAATGACTACTTTACTATCTACTTACACAAAACTATAAAACCGTTTCTTCAAAATTTGACTATTTTTAACAATAAACATAACTGAAAAATACATTAATTGATAAAAAGTTTATGTGAGATTTGTTCTTAAATGAAAGCCATAAGATAAATTATAAAGTCTTATTCGCTAAATGAATCACCTCCATTGCTCATAAGCGCGAAGATTTACGGACGCCGAGGAAACTAACTGATACAGCGAAAGAATTTTAAAATATTAAATCTTTATGAAAAATAAAATAATATTACTGCCTCCTTTTCGCTTCCACTTCTCTCTCTCCATTTTAGGGGAAAAATGAACAACAATACCTCCATTTCACCAGATTTTAGTAACATTTAAGGATAATAATTACAATAAATGATAATTGGTATGCGATTGGATTAAGAAAGATTATTTATTTTAAACGATTATGAAATACCATACTAGGTAGTATGACGTAGTATCTATCATTTACGAAACATAATATTTATAATAATACATAATATTTATTAACAAATTTATAAACAAAAAAAATTCGGTAGAATATTCGATGACTACTTGGTGATCATTTATTCAGTACTTAAAATCTATCTTGGTATATTTTTATCTACTTAAGCAAAATCTAAAATCTAGGATTGAAGATTATTTAATACAGTCATTCATAGCCCGTGAAAATTTATGTAAGCTGAAGTACCATACAATGAATTTAGATGTAATAAAAACTTCAGAATGTATCCCATTGGATGATGTTGTAGGGCCCTATGGCACAATAGTATTTTTTAGTACAATGGTACAAAAATGCAATATACAAATAAAAGTATATTGTATATGTACCTATACAATATACAAAATAATATATATCGTATTATGTAGTATATATGTATATTAATAAAATCTTGAAGGAGGAGGTTAAAAAAAATATTACCTTGATAGTTATTTCGTAACTCCTGTCAGTATGCCTTACATGAAAATTTTAATTTCAATAAATAAAATAAATATGTAAATATATTAATACAATTCCCAAACCATCTAGGTCATTTTAAGAAATGAAGAACATAATTAAAATTCTAAAAACACTGACATGTCTCATGAGAACCTTAATACTCAACTTTCATACGATTACTTAACAATATAATCTACGATACAATACAAGGTTTATTGTTGCATGTTTATATACATACATATATATATATATATATATATATATATGTATGTATATATATATATATATATATATATATATATATATATGTATGTATATATATATATATATATATATATATATATATATATATACATATATATTTTTTTTTTTTTTATTTGTTCCCCCCATGGTAACCCCATGGAGGGACAGTTTATTAATATTAGGACATGCTCCATACTTAAGTAAGCATATTACATGTCATTACATGTGATGTTAATAATTACAGATCAATATGTATATATATATATATATATATATATATATATATATATATATATATATATATATATATTCATTGATTGTATTAATTCAGTATAACCATAACCATTTATTTCACTAGAATAGTCCAGAATGAACAATATAAAAAAGACGACTTTACAACTATTACTATTGTAAGTAATCCCTTCAGTATATCTATATAATATTGAAGCTCAAAGGAAAACAATTTGAGGCGAGGAACCGACCTGCCGTCTTTAAGCTCTGACGAAAAACCAATATCTGGAAAGGCTTGGGGCCTGTAGTAGGGGTCAGAAATTTTATGATTTCTATTATTATTCTTTCACAAAGGGTTAGAACCCTTTCGAAACGGTATTATTTTAAGCAAGGTTTATTTTTATCTTTATACTCATGAAGTTGTGATTTCATTCGTGTTCAAGTTTGGGATATTGTTAATTATCGTCACTGCCTAATTCATTTGAAATATAATATTCTTCCAAGCTTAATGAATTGCAGATTATTAAGTAATATATAAGTTACTTATTTAAAATGAATTTCTAAAAACCCTCTTTATTTCACACAGAAAACGTACCAATAAGGATCAGAAAAGCAATTGGAAAATTCAATATGATGTATAAAACAGGCTTTAAAAAAATTCTGAACTATTAGGAAAAAGTAAAATTTTACTAATAGGATGTATCCAAAAAAATGGCCGTTCCTTCAAATTCAAGATTTCAAAAGACTGTAAATATTTTTACTCTATTTAATATTGACAAATACTTAATAATCTCTTTAGAGCATTCTCTAAGCTCGTTTAATCTCATTCGGCTTCTTAAAAAGAAAGCTTAATTTTAGTTATTTGTTTCAAAGAAGAAAGACGACAGTGTCCTAACTGATTCACGTAATTATAGATCATTACACACTAGTCTCAGTATCAAATTGAGACATGTACGACGTTAATACATAAATAAAAAAAAAAACATGTCCCACTACAACCTGTGAACGAGCTATCACCACATAAATCAGCCAAATAAATCTTCAATATTACCATGTATTATGTAAATACTGTTCTGGACTTGTAATCTCTGCAACAAACAATGTTGGTTTGTTCCATTTCAGATGATGATAAGAATTATGTTCAGCACTAAGAATTGGATCATTATTGTTTGGATAAGCAGTGGGTATTTGATCTTTATTGATATTAGCAGTTTGTATTTGATCATTATTCCTATTAACATTATTGTTATTATAAACAGTTAAGACAAATATTTACGAATATAAATATCCGCATACTTATATTATTGATGATGTAGCTGCGTTTAGACCCAAATAATATTAAGAAACTATTCAACACAATAGGACTAAGCTTTTAGCAACGGCAGGATTTTATTTTGGGAACTCCTTGGAGTAGATAGCGGAGTGGCGGACTACAAACTTTGTAGAGCCAAATTCAATCAAGAGGATCCCAAAGGAAGTTTTTACAAGAGCTGCTTCCAAAACAGGGTCCTTCTGTGAGAAGAATAGAATTCCGAAGGGAAACCAGGAAAATGTTTACGACCGACAATCGCAAATTATATTTCAAAAAATATCGGAAACCTTGTAGGGATCTAACCGAGAGTTTATTCATTCGCCTTTTCCTTGAAATTTCATATAACGATGTTTATGGTATGCTTCTTTTATTTATAAAAATCATACTTTTACTCTCTCCCCCTTAGCACAAGTCATTTAGGACTAATAGCTTATATGTATGTTAAATCGAATAATCGTTGAAAAGAAATTGAAGTTTTTTTTTCTGTTATTATTAAAATTATTAAATAGTAAAATTATTTACATCAGTTCATTCACGCAGTACTACCCCCGTCAAATGTTTCTTCAATATTTAATGAGTTTTAGAAGACCTTAATGCGGTAAAGCCGAGAGAAAACTTGAAAGCAGGCTGAATTGAACAGCAGTTCAAATAATGATGTGCAGATAAGGAAGGGACTAAAATGACCCAGGAGTTAGAAATATTGTTAGTCCCTTATCTGTTGGGGCTGCCCACCTAGTTCGGTCTCTTCTTCCACCGAGTTCTTACAACATTTCTAATCATGAAAACAGTTTGTTCATCTCCAGTCGCTTCCTATCTTTCTGAAACTTTATGTTAAAATTTATTAGTAGCAAAAATTATGATCAATACAAAAGAGGTAGGAACTAAATATTAAGATCAACCTATCTTTGGATATTGGCATGTCACTGTACAGTACATTTCTGAGAAGAAAATAATACAAGTTGGAGGCCAAATAAATAATTCCTCAAATAGAGAGAAACTGTTTATTAGAAACCTACGTTTCTATTTACGTTGCAGGTCTTCTTCAGGGCTTTTAATATAGGCTACAAGCATGGAACATATAGAATTTTTTAATATAGGTGTTTGAAAGCTCCATAAGAGTTAAAAGAAAAATTGAGTATTGGTAAAGCAAAGTATTCCTATGATAGTGGTGGCATCAAAATTTTTTTAATAAACATTAGACAAATTTTAAAAGCTTGAAGCATTTTTGGTTTTAACTTATGTTATAAATTCTGTAAAACTTTAAGTTTAAACATGATACAACTCAAAATATTACTTTATTAAATATAAAATATTGAAAATGAAATAGCAGATATGACGTTCTTGAATTAAAATACTTTAACCAACATGGTCGCTACAGGAGGCTTAACTAAAAAAATGCCCATTTTTAGTTATGTTGTTGCTATTGTGAAGAAGCGATATATGGGTTCAATTTTAATTTTTTTTTTTACGGCTATTGAAATTCAAATATTATTAAAAACTCCAAAAAATTAATAACTAACAAAGCGGAATTCTAAAATAAACAGATATAAACTTGAAAAGATTCACGAAACCTTCACAAGCGAACACAGATATCAAGAGTGAATACACTGCAGATAGTAAATTCGATACCAAGTTCAAATGAAGTATAAGCCAAGCACAATCACCGTAATCAAGTTGGCCTAAGGACTTAATTCCCAGCGGGGGGCTTAGCCCTGCAACAAATCTTCCCCATTCGCCCGCTCCACCATTCGCTCAACCACATTCTCCGATTGCTCCACGTCTCTTAAGCTTCTACCTTTATAATCAACCCTTTATCATTCCCTTTGCCACAAGTCCCAATCCTTGGTCAGGTTCCAAGTTCTCTAATCAACGCTGACGATTGCAGCGAACAACTAAATCTGATTTGATTTTTAAATATGGAACAAAAGACATTAAACATAATATTCTTCAAACATAAATATGAAGTGGATTGATATAGTAAACTATATAATCACAGTTTTGGGGCTTAATGTATGAATTGGTGCGATCAATGAAGAACACCATTTTTATTAGTTTAAATCTAAGAATAGAAGATATTATAACAAACTATTATTAAATTATTCCCTGGTGTACAGCCGTTAATACATAATTAAATATATAATATAACCTTAGTTTTGTTATATAATATATAACAAACTATGATAATGCATAACCAATGTTTGCACCTCAGGCAGATAGAGGTTCTCGAATAGGGCGTCAAAAACGCAGGACTATAGATCTCTTTTCAAAAGACCGAGTACTTCTCCACGAAATTCGACATACGGACTTTAAACACGTAAAATGGATCATCAGAGTCACCCACTTTAAATATGAAGTGCTTAAGCTGAAGGGAGAAGAGAAAATCGAGCAAAGACTAGGTTAATGAAAATTAAGAGAGCCTTATACAAGAAACAGAATATTTACAATAGAAAATGTCTACCCAGTTTTAATAAACTTCGTCATTATCAGGCAGTGATTAAACCTGAGGTGATACACTATACATCTAATAAATAGTGAGTCATTGGCGTTACAAACTAAGGTTGACCTGGAAAAGATTATCAAATGGAAAGAAAATAAATCAGCAAAATTAATGGACCTAAAAGCACAGAGGAAGGATACAGGATTCATTCGAAAGACTCCACTAAGATTTTGTTCAAGCTTGAAGCAGACATCAGAAACAGACGACTAAAATTTTACAGTCACTTCAGCAGACTCACACGGACCAGACTAACCAACGGAATTCTTAAATAGATAGCTCTTCAAGAATACTACTCCATGGATGACACAAATCAAAATAAAAACGAAAGAGGACTTGTAAAATAATAATAATAATAACGCATATAATAATAACGCTATATACGCACATTGAACTAAACGAATTGACTGGAGAACTGGAGAACAGCCATTTAATTACCTACCACTTTGTGTTATATACTCGTATAGCCGTATTCGCTATCACAGGGATATATACACATTGATCCATAGGCTGTGAGTGTATCAATAATCAATGCTCCTGTATCCAAAAGGAGAGCCTTTGGAGATAGAGGGAACCTTAACAATGTTTACGCTTGAAGAGATGCTTGGAACTGGTGCAGTGAAGGCACGCAAGGCCCCTCCAGGCAGGGATGTATGATATTAGACATGCTTAGTTGGATATTAAAAGTGGAATTAAGTTCCAAACAGGCCTCCCTGATACAGGGATTCCTTCTTTATGTTGATTAGTTTGTAATATAATAAAACGTAAAAATTATCGGAGTAAATAATAATACTATTACCTAAAGCATTTTTAATTAATCATTTTTAAAGTAGATTAAATTCTACATTTTAAACCCAAATGCAGCTCTGTAGGACTAGTAGATCCTAAGGTAAGTTCCAATCATAAAATAAATAACTGGAATCTTATCTCTATCTTCTAATATATAAAATTATCTTGTCACATTGTTTGTAACAATACTCCCTCCTAAAACGACTTGACCTATTTTTATGAAATTTTTGGTGTATATTCAGTAGGTCTGAGAATCGGATGTAAACTATTTTTCATACCCCTAAGTTATACGTGTCGGCCATTATTATTGATTGTGCGTCGATCGTAGCAGTGACGCTTGATGACGCTGCATTTTTGATATGTTGTAAGGGCATGTCTGAGTTATGTGAATCCAAGTTTGCAACCGAAAAAATCTTTGGTGGTCGAAAAATGATTTTATTTTACTCTTGTTCATTTATTTACATTTATTCACACATGTTTTACGTTATAGAAGCGTTTATTTATTTTGTTATGTAATATTAATTAATTTATTTCATGTTGCCGTGTAATTAATACTTACTAATTAATTAATTAAAATAGAACTATGATATATTTGAACAACATCTAAAAACTATTCGGTGGTGCTGTACTATTACTATCTGGTGATTTCCGACAGACATAGCCAATCATTCCTTGCTCTACTTTTGCCGGTGAGATGAACGCATGTTTAAATCAATCGTTTTTGTGGCGAATGCCGAAACACTTCGATTGAATATGCGAGTGCAATTACAAAATGATCCATCAGCACAATTTTTTTCAAAACTACTACTGCATATTGGAATCGCTGAAATAGAACTGCATCCAAATACACAATCCATAAATTCCCTGAAAATTTCAAAACTGTTGTTCAGAAAAAAATGAATTAATTAGGAGTGTCCCGGATATACGAAATAATTACATTGACCAAAATTGGCTCTGTAATCGTGCTATTTTGGTAGCGACTAATGCTGATGACGAAACTAACTTTAAATAAACAGTTGTTACCAGGTGATCTGATGTCCTTTAAATCAATGGATACTATTGTTGATAAAAGCCAAGCCGTAAATTATCCAACTGAATTATATGAACCACACAATCTTTGGTTGAAGACCGGTTGTCCTATTATTCTTCTGCGTAATTTTAATTTACCTAAATTATGAAATGGTATACGTTTAGTCATCAAAAATATCACCGGGAATGTTATTGAAGCAGCCATGTTGACTGGAATCTTTAAAAGTGAAAACGTCCTGGAATAGACACGTATTCCAATGATACCATCAGAACACATAGTACCGTTCAAAAGAGTTCAATTTAATATACTCTTTTGTCATGACTATCAACAAGTCTCAAGGTCAGACAACGTCCATTTGCGGTTTGGACTCAGAACATCAATGTTTCTTCCATCGGCAATTATATTTGCTAACGTGTTAGTAAACCATCTAATCTATTTTTATTAGCAAAGGATAAATTAAAAAAAAATATTGCGCATCGATTAGTGGTCAATTGAATTTAAATAAACAGTTATAATTTTAAAAAAATATTACTAGCCATAATTAAAAATCAACCATGATATACCTCATTCATTAAACTAATGTTTAAATTTTATCAGTTAAGAATTTCGTATATTATTTATTTATTAGATACTATACTTAGATATAAGATGAATAAAATGTAAAATCAAAAATCTATTTAATTCATTTTACCATTCATTTATTATTTCTATAAAATTCAAATTTTGACGAAATATTTTTTTTTAAATATTACAACAGCTATGAACTTTCAATACAAAATAAAACAAACGACAAAAATAAAACAAAACTTCTTCCTTTTTATAGACTCTTCACAATTCTGTACCTATATTTAAAACTGTCCGGTTATTTATTATTTGCTACCTTGCTACGTTTTTTTTGGCCGAATATTTCGATTCTTCTTTTGCCATATCCGAGCATTTACTTGTGATCTGCTTATTCCGTCTTTATTCCAGTGTTTTTGTCGACATTTATTTCCATTTGTCGTTTTTCCTTTTTTAAAAAATAACTATCTAAACTGACTGGTCTAAATTTAGCGTGTCCGACCTTTTTTTATATTTTAAATTATTGGATGAATTTTCTATCTCACTTCTTTGCCTTTTTGTTATTTTTTCCTCGTTTTCAGATTTAAGATCCTGAAGGGAAAACAAGTGGCCATCGATGAGTAGCTTGTTATATTTCATTAACACATTCTTGCCCTAATTCTTATATGATGAACATAAGTTGGGAAAAAACGTTGCCACATAATTAATGCCTGTTTTTCTGCAAATATTTTCTGGCTGCACGCCTAACCAATTTCTATATGTTTCCAGGAAATAATTTCTGTTAGTTACATTATTTTATGATATTGTGTTTCACAATTTTCTCACATCCTGGCCTCCTTAGTTATTTAAGGAAAGTGAATTAAATTAAGATATAGTTTATTGCCTAAATACAGCACAGCTAATAGATCTGGAGTTAGGTAGGAAGCGAGAAACCCCGACTGAATATTGGCGGTTTGGGGTCAACCCTTCATTTTCCGTTTGGCTCCTGGTTCGGGCCCAGTCTACCCCAACAGAGATTTATGTAAAACAAATCTGTCTTTTTCTTTTTACCAGGATCCCTTCGGGACTACCTGGGTTGTTTCTTCGTACGAGCTCACTGATGGTGCTTAAGAAGAAAAGATTGCTGAAGAAATATATATAATAATAATATATAATGTTTTATATAATATAAATATTATGTAATAACATAAGAAACCTTCCTTAAATAAATTATAGTAATGAGAAATTAAATATCTATAAACCATTATCCATGAAATTTAGTCACAGTTTAATGTTTTATTAATACGCATATAAAAGACAAAAACACTGTATCACCGTTTAATTTGCATTTTTATTTTTTTTTATTACATACTCGAACTGATTCCTCTACCAGCACCCCAAAATATATATTTTTTCAAGAATGGAGGCATTATTAAATTCTATCTTGTATTAAATAATGAGGTATGAAGTTAGGCCATGTTTCATTGTTTGTTTTATTTTATACCATAGTATAAATACATTATCGGTATCGGTATAAATACGGACGTATAGCAGATAATCATTGAAATGTTAGCAGACACGCATAGCACTGGGTATACTTAGACCTACATATGGCTCACCCAGCCTCCATAAAACGAATACAAATTAGAGAAAAAAAGGCGTTTGAGCGTGATACACAGAATCTACTATTTACTGAACCAAAGAACCCTCATGGTTTGTTCTTGTGCGATTTTTTTAATTTAATTTTCGTTTTCTACTACTGAGCAAAACAATTTCATGAAGCAATAGTGATATTTTTAAAATATTTCTTTATTTATGTATAAGCTTGAAATATATTTGATCGATTGCTATTACCACTTTAAATGTAATCCAGCAGCGGCCTACTGAATCCCCGATTTTTCTGAATTTTCATATCACTCCTTTAAGCTTCCAGAAGTACGTATATGATACTTTTTTGCGTTTAATAAAGTATAAAATCTCGGCAACCAACACAGATGGTAACAATTAATTGGATGTTTTGTTCTGGTTATAAAATCCCGAAGATATTATCTGGTCGGCTGGTTCCGAATTAGAGGAAGAATATTAATTTCTCCCGAGGGCTAACATAAATCCAGAATGAGGAAGGGCCCTGAATGGGATAATAATTTAAATTTCTAAGAGGGCCGAAGGTTAAGGGATGTGAGGGAGTCTGGAGGGAGGGTAATTCTGAGGCCGGCCTGACAATAGATAGCGTTAGTGTCGCATGCAAATCGGATCCCACTCCCGTTCTATACTCAACCTTATTTATTTACTGCTCCGGGATATCTCTGATTCACTGGCAAATTTATATACATGTATGCATACATTAATAAATATGAAACCACTCTGAGCCAGCTCAAGAAATGTAGGGAGTCAGGGGGGTGGGAACATAGACTAGTTGGGGACTAGAACTATTTTGTGAATCCAGAATCAGATGTATATATAACCCCGTAAATATCTAAGTATCTACTTAGAAGTCAATAATACATATCATTAAATATTATATTATTTATAAACTATATAAAATTAAGAAAATTTTTTAAAAGAAAAACACTGTAACGGCATCTTGCAGTTTTCTATTTTTTTTTTCTATTATTGCAGTTTTTCTATTATTCGAACTAAGAACCAACCATTATTCCGAAATAATAGTACAATCAATAATAGTACAGAGATATAATTACAATAACATACTGCATTAAGCCCCATCAAAACAACAGATAATGTCGTATAATTTTAATTTCTTAATCCTTCGTTATTTAAATAATTTGCACATATACGTAGCTTCATATGGGCTTATTTACCTAGAATATTTACAATAAACCGCATTTGTTATATCTCATTAAATTGCAACTTTCCTAAATAATATAAATCATAATTGTAATATAAAAGGCCTCTCGATCAACTACAGTCTGAAAAACAGGATCTACTGGAAAGAAGAATCCTAAGAAAAATTATGGACTGGTTTCTGACTGTAGACGGATGGAAACTGAGAAGTATCAGAGCAATCTACCAGAAACTGGAAAGAATCTCAGATACTGACCAAGCAATTATTCGACTATTTCTTGAAGATGAAAACTACAAAATCGGTTCAAGAAGTAAAGAAAGATTTGGAAAAGCTAATCATCATTAGAAAGAAGTGAATTTATGAACAATGTGATAAATTTGGAGTGGTTTCAGGACGACGAAAGGCAAGGAAATGCGTGAAGAAATATAGGAGACAGTGAGACATATGAGCATTGGAAAGGAAAGAAAAAATATTAATATAAACGGAGTATACTTTTAAATAAAAATATATGATTAAACATTATGCAAAATGCTTAATAATAAAAACCTTCCAATTCGATGTAATATATTTTATTTTAAACCCCATACATTAATTCAAAAACATTAGCTATTTTAATAATTTATATATTATAATTTATAAAGTAATTTATTATTACTAATGCTGAATTACCATAATATATGACTGGTGTAAAATAAAATAAAACAAGCGATAAATAATAATAATACAAAAACTCGTTTTTGTGTTCTGGTCATCCCCTGAAATTCAAAGTAACCTTTTCAATATCTTAGAGTGTCGTTTGTAGTTGAAATTTCAAGATTTTATAGTAAACAATAAAAGTTCATTGAAATCAGTTACAATTTTTCGTATTATCTACACTTTTTCTAATAAAATAACGATTCTAAACAAAAAAAAAAAAACCTTCTGTTTAAAAGATGCCCTACAAGTTTAATTCCAGAAGAATTTGGGCAGGAATCTGGGTGCGGTTAAATAAGAAAAACACACAAAGTGAAAGTTTTTTGTTCTATCTCGTGTGCTAATGCTTCGGCCTATGTTGTAGCCGGCAAGTAAAAACAAAAGAGCATAACAGCTATTAAACTGAAAAAACTTATTTATAAGAAATTTAATCATATGTATTTTTGTAGTGATGTAGTTGACCTTAGAGATAATTAAGAAAGTGTTAAAATATATCTGTCAACTTATGCTTTATTACAGCATTATTATTAATTTATTATTAATTATTATTAATTTATTTATTATTATTTATTACTATTAATATTTTGGATTTGTCGGCTTGTGCCAGATAAATTCCCCAACCCGGACCAAGGTCAAGGGTATGGCTCATTTTATGGTTAATTCGGAATATTTAAAAATTTTCTAACGATCCTGGCAGTTCTCAGCATTACCGCTTTCTGTACTTCTTCCAGTCCCCTAATTATTTCCAGCATCTTCATTGATTTAATAGTTTCCTGACTAATTAAACCATTGCTGGATACAATGATTGGTTGTACTTTTACATCCACCAGTAGGTAGAGGTGCCTTAATTCCTCGAAGAGCTCTTGGTACTTCCGATTTTTTTCGCTCAATGTTTTAGAAACGTTGTCATCAGCAGGAACCCCATCTTTGATGATGATGGCTTGTTTAATTTTCTTATCTAAGAGTAGTATGTCTGCTCTATTGTGGGGTATATTGTGGTCAGTGATCATAGTTTGATCGCAACATAGTTTGATGCCACTTTTTTCTAATATTGTATATATATATATATATATATATATATATATATATATATATATATATATATATATGTATATTTGTAAAACGGGTGATGACTGTTTATTAAATTATATTTTTGAGCCAGTGCCAGATGTACAATCTTTGCAGCATTATTGTGCCTAGTTAGAAATTCTTTAGCTGCTAATGCTTGGCAGCCAGAGGTGACATGTATTGATTCGTACGTTGCTTTGCATAGGCGAAACCTATCTTCGATTGCTTGGTGCAGAATGTGTTTACTGTAGGAGTTTTTTTATTAGTAATTTATTATTATTATGAAATAACAAAGAAGCAAAATATAATGAATAAAGTCGTAAAAGTATATATCAAGCAGTTTTAAAGTCGTTTTGTAAATATTACTCTTTGGAATGAACTCTTTATATGAAATGAACTTCAGTAGCAATTATGTTGGAGCTTTTCAATTCAGGAACGGCAAATCTCATATTCCATTCCAATGACATGATATGAAGACATTTCTTATTTCTTTTTGTTTTAAGTCGCGTTTTGAGTTGTATCATGTTTGAATCTGAAGTTTTATGGAAATAATGACACAAGTTAAAATAAAAAAGGTTTTAAGCTTTTAAAATTTGTCTAAGGGTTGATAAAAGAATTTCAATACCATCAGTACAATAGCTCTGCTTTACCAAACCCATGCAGACACTTTACATTTTTATTTTTTAACTCAACTGGCTTAAATTGACGACATGGGACTTTCAAATACTTTTATTAAAATATAAGGATTTTTGAGTAATAACGTTGTTCTTTCGGGACTGGAATATGTAGAAATATTTATGTTATTTTCTAGGACAGAAGGTAGTATTGAAGTATAACCTATTTCATTTTTGTTTTGTCGAGGCCTTCATTACAGCAACTCAGCGCCTTACACACTTAGCTACATCGTTCTGATGTACACACATACATGTAATCCATTGGGGACGGAGATTATATCAATGCGAGGCGTGTGTGCACCTTGGACTACGAAAGCCTCTTTAAGGCAGCGACTTCGGAGCATGGCATTACGAAGAATCGCAAGGAATACGGAGCTGTTAGCTTTTATTGCAGCAATTCCCGACTGGCTGCATTCTCTCCTCCACCTCTCTGTAATTACACCCGTCTTCGTAGAGGGAGGGATAGTACTCCGGTAGTCTGAGAGTTTGTTGAAATTTCAGCGGCACCTCGTGGTAACTTCAACAATAATACTTAACCAATCTTATATGGTTATTATAATATGTTTTTGAATGGATTAATAATATTTCGTAATTTGCGTTAATTTATAATATTTATTAATAATAAAATGCGTTAATTTATACTGGAAACTTACGAAAATCGAATAATACCACTAAAATATAAATTATTCTATAATAAATTCTTTAACATATTAAACAAACTTAATAAACGTTGTTATATGTTTGCAGATTAAAATTATTTATATTCCAACAACAATGAAAATCCCATCCCTTGGTACATGTTGTTCCTGGATTTTAAGACCCTCAAAAAGTTTGATATCACCATCAAATTTTCAACTAGGTGGCATGACGAATCGGAGTCATTCCCATTGCATTGATTTCTACGGAATAAATACAGCTAAGTTGATGTAGGTTACGGTGTAGGCAGTAGCGTCAGGTGTGACAAAGGCAGACCTATTCGATTTAGAGCCGTCATTTACTAATAAGTGTTATAGTTAAGAAGTTAATTATTTTAATAAACATTTCTTTATATTCCAGAGGGCTTTGTACATATTTTCAGAATTATGAAAGTTCCAGATTTAATTGAGTTGTCATAAATGTCTAAAGGGGAATTTTGAATTTTGTTTGATCCGACCAAACCAGCTTCAGCATTCCTATTGGAACGGGTATTCTTTCTGCTTAAGGAAAGCTGATGTTACTTTTCACTGAAATGTATTCCTTGTGAATTATATATTATCAAGTTACGAAAAAAATTTAAAATTTAATTTTATTAATATGAGGTCAGTAGTAAAATATTACAATTTACTAATGACCTCGTGCTTGTGCACTAAGGCGCCCTTAGATATCCTACTCGCACAACATTAAGGCCGTTTGTATTAATCTAACCTGGAATAATGAAATCTAGGGCCAATCTTAATATACTTTTTCCCCTTGTCATTGTTTAAAGGCGTGGAACTCTTTTAGATCTTCACCACCTATGGTTTGCTTTATAAAATCTAGTTATATATTGAAAATATTAACCCATAAATATATTCCTCATACAATAATTTTGTATTTATTTTTTACTTCTCTGTTCTTTTTTTGTCTTACATCCCTTATGTCCCGGCCATTTCCAAATATCGAATATGAAAATCGGTACTTTTGAGGGGAATTAAATAAAACAAAAACAGTTTCAAGGTTCAATTAAAATTAGTGCCTCTAGTCAAACCAATGACATTCGTTTTACATTGTTTTTGTGACTGATAGATGTCTCTATATGAATTTTATATCAATTATCAATCCTAAAGCAACTGCTATAAGTCGAAAACAAAAACTGTGTTTTTTTCACATTCGATACTTATCGATGGCAGGGATGATATAAAAGCAAAGATAGTTTTAATGAAGGTTAACATAGAGGTTAGGTTAGGGTTTGCGTTAAGGCGCATAACTACAGGTTTTTTAAGCCATTTTGTTTTTGGGCTAACAGATTGAAACGTCAGCAATAATAAAAATATACTATTACTTTAGGTGCATTATTATCCGTGTAGAAATATCATATTTAACTGTAAGTTTTAATGCCTTTAGGGCTGGAAGGTATAATAAACTAGTACAAATTTAATTAACTTTATGATGAGTAGTTGTACTGGAATAATAATATATAAATATCTCGATTCGACCGTGATAAAAGCTTGTTTGTTTAATTTTAATATTAAATTAATTTATTATTTTATCTGCCACATAAAGTATTTGTTAGTATTATTTAGAATTAGATATAGAGATTCTACACAAGAGGGTGTTTAGTTATTAGTAGGAATAATGATAATACCAAGCTGATATTCAAAGTGATAAAATCTAATAGCAAAGAATTTCTTTAATAAAAAAAGGAATTTCTAATGGAAATCCAGTTTTCAAATTAAAATAATTTGAAATTAATTAATTAAATTAAATATAATACTTGCAATACAACGATTTTCGGAATGCATGAGAAGTCATCGACGGCTTGGACGTTATTATTCAGAGCTTTTGAGAAGGCCAACATCCGAAACGGATGAGGCAGGTACCGAAGATCTTTATGTGGTACGAGTAGTTATTAACAACTCCTTCTTTTATATATAACAAAAAAAAATTACTGAGAACGAGATAAAGAATTGAGGAGAGCTGAGCTGGATATATATTGAGGAAGTGTTATTGGCTGCAGGGGGCCGGGGTATAGTGGACGCTGTTAGTGATATCTCCAGCCTTCAGTACCCACCTATTTCCTCATAACTCCTTTCATTTTTCCCACCCTCGTCCCTTAGATCGGATTGCCTGAGCGTCAGGTCAATTCACTGCCCTTCCAAGGAAGTCCCTTATATCTTAGCTAAAGCCGGGAGGTAATGTGGGATTATGAGTTGGCAGGGAGCCAATGTCTGTTCTCGTATATAAATATTGAAAAGTAAAAAAGATACCTTACATAAATGTTAAGACCGTGGAAATTCCAACGAAAAGCCTTAAGTCCTTAAGCCCATGAATAGTTATTAGTTATGGGCTAAATATTGGACAAATAATTTCTATTTCTGTTTTAGTTTCGAGAATTCCCACGCTCTTAACATTTATGTAAGGTCTCTTTTTGTAGAGTAGCCGTAGGTCCACTGGTTTCTTGATAATGATAATATTTATTTATTTTTTCTTGCATTTTTACTTTCATTTTTTCATATGTTCTTTCGTCATAAGTTTTGTGATGTTTGCTATTATTTATTTTTCCTGTGGTGCCTTTTGAAGTTTGGCGAGTGAATATTGAATTTCTGAAGTATCTATCAGCTGTTTTTATCTAACCTTAACCAGCTGGGGTCGAGTAACCTTCCTTATGATTCATTAGTTGCATTTGTGCCTTCGAGGTGGTGGGATGTTGCTTGGGTGCATTATTCATGTTTTGTTTTGCTGTTATTCTCTTTTTACCCTGATGATGCCTGAATGGGCGAAATATTGGACAGATAATTTCTATTTCTGTTTTAGTTTGGAGACTTAAAGCTTTTCGTTGGAATTTCCACGGTCTTAACTCGTATATAAACTTTCTTGTTGTTAGATAAATATACCTTTAGCATTATTTAAATTATTGAAACAATGTCAGAAATGCCAGTGTTTTTGAACTATAACCATACGTTTACATATTACCGAAAATGACGATACCGGAGAGTCGATAGCACTGAAATATTTGTTTTTGGAGTTTCAGCATTAATTCATCGATTTGTTTTAGATAATGTTGAACAATAATTTAATTTTCTATTTAATTCTTCTAACAAAGAACAAAGTTGGTTTTATTGGGGAAAACTATTCAGCTTCTTTACCCCAGATTAGTTTCTAGGATACTCAATCTAAGATTAATTAATATCAGTATATAAATATATAATGGTATCTTCACTTTTACTGACTGGTAATAAAATTAGTTTTACTTTAAGTTCTTGGGATTCAGTATATTCGTTAAACTTTCTTTTCGATGACGTTTCGATACTACATTATTCCCGTATAAAAGCACTCACTGTGAAAACCAGGCTTTTAGTGAATTATATAGAATAATGAACTAGTCTACTTGTAAAGTTTAAATGTGTGCAATGTTATAACATAAATGATACTAATTTATTAAAAAAAATTCACAATTTCATATTTAAATCAAAACAAATATAAAATATTAAATATATATATAATATTAAATGTCGAATGCTGGATATGTATTAATTCAAATTGAGCGAATTAGGATCAGCTGTGTTAGCCCTTATTTTAGATTTGTTATTACTTTTATTTTATTACAAAGAGTTTATAAAATTGTAATAACACGAATTTAGATCATAAACACCCGATATTTTATTTACAGCGCTATTTTAAATATTTTTCTATAATATTCATTTATACTATATTGTGTTTGAAAATAGTTATTAGTAGTGTATTATTTTTGGTGTGATGTGTCATATTTAGATGTATGTTTTTGTTTAATGTATGAATGTATGAGAGATTTTTGATCTAGTTCTAAGGTCTCTACATGTTTACATTACAATTATATATAGTTCCGATGTTCCGAAGTAATCTCTCTGTTGTCAAACTATACATATATATATATATATATATATATATATATATATATATATATATATATATATATATATATATATATATATATATATATAAAATATGAGAGCTGAGGGATTTTCATAGGAGAAATTATTATTACAACCACTTTTGTTTACAATTGAGTTAGGCTGGAGCTAGAACTTTGAACGAACGCTAATGCTTTTGGCCACCTTTCTCCCCTCCCCCCCCTTTCGCACCAATTAATCATTCTTCTTAATTTCTTAGGAAGTGAAAATAGGTTTTATTATTTAAAATAAATTCCATAAATAAAGATGATTTTTCCTAAAAAGAATAAATATATACCATTCACTAGAAAGTATATAAGATTTTTATATCCAGCTGTGGAACAGGCCTGTGAAATGCTAAAGTTATCTTTAAGTTTATGAATTAACAGAATTCATATATTTTTGACGTGTGTTACAGTGAATTATGGTTTCTTACTGAAGCAGTCTATACATCGGGAAAATTAGAAGCAGAGGCAAAAATCGAAGAATATATGAACAGCTATTATCTGTTCCTTCTGTTATAGTGTGCACATTAATATGGCATTAATAATCATTTCACTTATACTATCTATACAGGTCGATTAATGGGTAGGAAAAAGAACTGCGTGCCTCTTAATGTGTGCTTATGATTTTCCTTCTGTTAAGTTTAAAACCATTAGTTATATTTTTTGGTGATGAGATAAGGACTAAATTATATAATGTAAAGGAGATAGTTGGGGGGTGCAATGAAAAAGAACACTGAATAAGTAATAAACTTATAATTATGTGCCGACGTTTCGACCTACAGTGTAGGTCATCTTCAGGGCTATGAGAGAGAAACAAACAGAACAAAAAATGTACAGTAACAATAATATGGTGACAAGTAATGTAGAAAGTTAAAATAGTGGCAGATATGAAGATGAAAAATAACGAATATTAAAAAAGTGACAGAATATAATAAAATTAAGATATAGACAGATTTAAAAAAATTAATGATAATGACAGAAATTAAAATAGTGGCAGATATAATAAAATTAAGATAAAGACAGATATAACAAAATTAATGATAATGAAAAGAAAATGAAAATAATGACATATATAATAAAGTAAGACAGATTTAATAAAATTAAAGAAAATGAGCAGAAATGATAAATTATAAATAACGCATATAAAATAAAATACAGAAAATAAATGTACAGAAAGGATAGTAAAGTAAAAATAATATAAAGGAAAATCAAAAAGGAGGAGGTAAACCAAAGATACAAAATGAGAATATTTACATATACAAAAAAGGTAGGGACATGAAGAATAAAGAAAAACTAGTAAAATAAAGATATAAAATGTATGATAACGGACTTAAAGATGTTACATGTTACAGAAAAGTATGAAACTTTATGTACAATAACTAATGTGAATAATAGAAATACTATTGTACAGAAACAATAGTGTACAATGACTGTTTGAAAAATAGTTGATAGGATTAATGAATTTGAAAAATTAAAATTAGTGAAATACTATTGTACAGTAACAATAGTGTACAATGACTGTTTGAAAAATAGTAGATAGGATTAATGAATTTGAAAAATTAAAATTAGTGCTTAAAAATATGAACTCTTGATTACCAACATATGATGGATGCCAAAATGATAAGGGGGAAAAAATAGGAAAAAGGTAGTGGGAAGAATGGAGAAAGGATAAAGAGAAAAGGATATAATAAATAAAATATAAAGAAAAGACGTACCGATTTGGAGAGCTTAAAAGTTTTTGGTAAAAAATGTTTATTTAAAACGTTTATTGAAGAAAACAATGATAACAAAAAAGAAATTCAGTAAAACACACATTTACCGATCAACGTTTCGCCTATACAGGCATTATCAAGATACAAAAAAGGTTATATAAATCACATCTCCAAGAAGGTGCACTATATCCCACAATCCACAGCCCAAACAGGCTCCAAACCTGAGACAGCAACCCACCATCAAGACGTTCAACATACAACTGAAAGGAAGGTAATCCTACCTTACCATGAATATATATACAACATCAAAGAATATCAGATTTGTGGATTTCTTTTTTGTTATCATTGTCTCCATAGCAGGTGTTGTTAATTTATAACATAAAATTTAAATGAACAGGGAAGCAACAGTCACAGAAAGAGAAGCTAACTATATTTGTGCACTAAGACATTTAAAGAATGTTAAACTAGTACTGAATGTTAAAAACTAATGGATGGAGATGGATGAATATATTCATTTCAACAGGGGTTATTAATCGGCTTTTATGTCAGTTATAATGACCTCATGAGAAAATAGGACTCATGATAATTGATAAGAAGTAATATTAATTTAAACTATGATAGAGGCACTTCTATTCTTCGTTAAAACATTATATAATTTAGTCGTAATCTCATCACCAAAAAATATATATAAAAAATAATGGACATTCTTTTAACTAATGTTTTTAAACTTAATAGTAGGAAAATCATAAGCACACATTAAGAGGCACGCAGTTTTTTTTCCTACAGATTAATCGACCTGTATAGATAGGATAAGGGAAATATACATATCGTTGAATGATTAATGGCATATAAATGTGCACACTATAATAGCTGTTCATATATTCTTCGATTCGGCAAACTCTTTGCTTCTAATTTTCCCGGTGTATAGACTGCTTCAGTTGCTTAATTTAATGTTTATTAAGATTTAGACCTATTGTGCAAGTGTAGCAAAACGAGAAAACCTGTATGCAGTAATTGATAAATTTAATCAAATAAAAACCAAAAAAATATATTTATTAATATTGATGTTACCACCTTAATTTCTGTAGCTATCGTTATTATTGTTGTTATTGCGATTTTTCTGCCCTATCTCCGCCATTCTGTTTAAGGAGACTAATCTCTGGCGATAAAGTCATTTATATATCTATTTCTACCTATATATTTATCAACAGAGATAAATAAAGAGGGATAGATAGATAGAGGGAGAGAGTGAGAGAGAGAGAAATGGGGAGAGAGCAGTATAATATACGAATATACCATCAGTCCCTACCATTTCACCTGCAACAGGTAGGTATAATATATAATTTTTTTTCAATTTTCTTATGAATATTCAATGTGCGAACTTTCCTTCAATCTTTCCCACCAACAGCAAGTTCCTAGTAGCCAGAATCTGGCCACTCTTCATGAATTGGAGAGTCAAAGGAAAGGGCAATTTAATGGAGAAGACGATGATAGAATCGAAACGAACCAGCTGGCGAAGGGTTAAAAGCCTCATTACTCGGTTATTTATTCCGAGAAGACTAGGGAAAACCATTAGTCAACCTCTTGCCCTTTTTATCATAATTTTTATTCGGCTGTATCGGAAGGACAAGGGAGCGAGCGATAGGTCCCCTTTCCAATAATAACCGCCTAAACGTTATTATAAGAAAAAGGATACCGGGCTAGGAATATCTTAGCGAGGGGTTTTGAGGAGGTCTAAGGCTGCTATAATGGAATCAGCTTCAAGGGGATGAGGTTAAAGTTAAAGTGGTCGCTTAGCCTAGGGTGCATTATAAAGACTATTTTGTCTGCGCGAATTTTCAGGTAAGTTAGGATAGTAAGGCCGATCTTTAGAATTAGGATTATGGTCGCAGAAGGCTTCTTACATAACGTTCCAGCTCTAAAATATCAATTGATGAACTAAATATCCACCACATTACTTTATTAAAAATAAAGTAGTCAATAAAAAAGCCTAAACACCTGTACCACCACAACCCATGAAGGGTCTTCGGTTCAGTACATGGGAGACTTTAAACAGTACCTTACATCTAGAAAAACGGCTGTGCAAGGGAGTGATTCATCCTAGGTCAACTTATAGTGAGCTCTGGGAGGATCGTTAGAACCCACATTGTACAGCCATGGCTGTCAAGAGATTACATAATTAATCTTTGACACCCGGTTTGAAACCGGCACCTCCGGAATTTTTAAATATGATTTTAATTTCAAATGGACTGTATCCTGGAGCGAAAGGTAGACTTAACCAAAAGGATAGAATTATTAATTAAATATTGAATAAATAATCTTAAGTAGTTAATGAGAAGGGATCGTGGATATTATTAGACAATATAGGGAGTATCCTACCTTAAACACTATCAAGAACCAACGGTTACCTGTATTCGTTCCTTTGAATCCTACGAGTAGCTCGAGACACACTTCAGTTTGGATTGATATGGAAGATTCTTCATAATGATCTCATAGTATGTAAGAGACGATTAAAATCAAGCTTACCACTTGAAAGGCACTAGGCTTCATTTAAAAAAAATAAAGATAAATTATATAAAGCTGGATATAAGGACATTTAATAATCATTGCTTGCGGGAGGACAAGTCCTCCGGACAGACAGCTTGAAGGGGGTCAAGCATCTTCACGATGCTACAAGCTATAGTCTCCATAGGACAGCGGCAGGCTGCCCATATCTCCATAACAAGTCTCTTTGGGACCAATTCACCAGTGTCCTTCATCACTCGGGTTTAGGAACAGTGACAAATTATGACAAATAATACAAGGATTATGTCGGTTTGGGTGTTAGAAAATGTGCGATGTATATAAATAAACACACATGTTTGGTCATGGGTTTATGTATGATGAAAGTATAAAGCTAAATAAATCTGGCATTAATTTTTTTAAACTTTTTAATTTTGTTTTAATAATTTGTTTAAATTTTTTTACAACAACTCGATAGGTTTTCTACTTTTATTTATCTATACCATTATGTATCATTCCTGCAATTTACTTGCTGTATTGCTATAATAATGTAAATTTTAAAAAATAAATTAATTAAAAAATAATGTTTTATAATATGGATCGATAACTTTTATCCAAACCATCGATAGTGGTTGAATTTAATTTTTCATTAAGATACAGTATTCTACATTCGAGGTCCCTCAGCTCTGATTACGGATGGCCTAATAGCTAGGCCGAAATATTGGAAACGATAAACAATACGATATAGTTATTCGTGTCTATATTTTATTGAGCGGAGGGGTGGATGGACATAAGAACTCAATAAATATGTGTGTATATATATATATATATATATATATATATATATATATATATATATATATTACTACCAGTACTGAATCCAAGAGGGGTTTGAAATATGTATCCTATAGGCTTTATTCACAGTAAATTCAATTCATGTTCATTATAAAAACAACAAATCTATTTCTGCTACGTACTAATATGTAACGTTAAAGCGGCATATTCCAAGGTCCTATCTCCCATAAGCGATGTTGTATAACATATTTATATGTATTTTTACAGCCTCGAACAAAGCATATTTTTTACATTCTCTTTTATTTCCAACTAAATCACTCATACACTACTCTACATAACTAGATAAACTTGCATACATTCGAGAATGGTATGAGATATGTAATATGTAATGGAAACTGGAGCGGAAAGATGAGGACGAGGCATTATGTAAACTTAGTTTCAGATTTATAGGGCTTCTACCGGAGCTGAGGGCCGTAGTACATGAATAAATATCACAGCTGTATTATTGAGGCCTGTCCTTCGTCCTTCGTCCTTGGGCTGACGATAAGGACTAATATAGGTGATGGAGGAATAAAGCCCTTCATCCGTCAGGACGTTCTTCATCCCAGCGACTTCACAATCTTCATTACTTCTTCATCAAATTACTTCTTCATTATTGATGGTCTGAGCTCATGATGCACTGTACGATAAACTGCACGAAACAAACTTTTCTCAGGCAGCTTATCGATTAATTAAAATAAAATTCTGCCATGAGCATTTGATTAGAATATGATGCCCAAAAGCAATTATAAAAATATATAGCAATGATATCCCAATCCCACAAAATTTAATAAAAACGATATTCAGTCGTAATTTTTTAGAAATGTTTTTGAATACTGTAGTCAATCAAAAGTATGAAAGTTTCAATCTGAGAATTAATAAATACATGATTAAAAAAAAAATTAAAGTAATATTGACCAAATATACGTCTGTTTATTTAGCTAGGAATGAAAAAAATAATTTTCTTTCATTAAAAAAATACAAGTTTCCCGATGTAAAAAGTATATTTTCAATATTCCTTTACAATCAAAAAGATAAACAGCAGTATAATTTCTAATATATCATTTTATTTTGTTATTTTTATTTGTTCTTACATTTCTTAGAAAATTCTGGATAATCTCGCTGGCACTGATTTCTTGTCCATTAGGAAGAACCAATAGATATATAAATGATTACTGCTTGCCATTATATGGACTTTTAATGTTTAATAATATTATTTTATTTATCAATCCTTTAGTCAGCCTCTTAACGATTCATCATAGTTTTACTGTACTTACTTTTAAAAATTTATCTCGGTTTTTAGACATCTATGAGGATAATCCTCATGTATTCTACAAATTATACACTATATATAGTTTTTTTCACTATATTTTTAATTAAACCTTATATGAATATTTTGTATGTTGTTATATTACCCCTGAAGAAGACCTGATAGGTAAATTGAAATAAACTTTTTATTATTTTTCCGGCATCTTAATTACTTTAACCTTTATGATATGTTATTAATGCTTATTTAGCTATCAATAATTTAGACAATCAACCAATTCTAAGTTTAAAAAATTTAAAAAATCAGTGATTTTTATAGTAATTTATTTATTATTGTTAGTTCGGAAATCTTTAAATTGGAAAGAATATCCCTTTTATACGAAAATACAAGGAATAGGAATATTTTTGGGAACCTCACCCACTAAATCTCCCTTGAAAATTATTAGGACATTTAGGGACTGGAAAGTGTTGTGGTAGACCAAACTCGTTTGCATCCAATGATATCGTTAAGTTTTAATTTGAAAAGTAAGTTGCTGCATTCAATTTTTTTCAGTTCGATTTCAAATAATATGGACCAATGGAAAAGCCAAATTCGTGACTTAATAGTACAAAAAAAATAAGACTGAGAAATTATTAACCTAAGTTTTTTACCATTACTTTTAAGAGTATCACACCAAAATAATATCTGAAGTCTGAATTTAGGACAAAAAGAAATCCTTAAAAGTTGAAGGATAGGAAGAACGCACACAAACAGAGGCAATGGTTTCGGTAAACGAAGGTTTCAATTGATACAATTTAGCCTTTGAGAACCCAGAGGCTATAGGTCAGTTAAAGGGACACCATTTCCATAACTAGATGAGCCCTCCGCAGTCCAAGCCCTGTTCCAGCTTCATACACCCAAGCTAAAACCATCAGAGGCCTTTAGGGATAAATATTTAATCAAAATTGAGTATTCAAAAAAATAAATCAATAAAATCAGGAATAGAAGAACTGTACTATCCAAGACAGGAATAGATTAAGATAATTTTTTGTGAAATAGTTTTCATCATATACTACTAACGTTATTTGTTAATATAACTATTTTTCCTTTTATTATTTTCTTATGGTGAAGTCCTGGTGGGAGCTATTTATTTATAATTTATCAATAAACGAATGATAAATATATTCTTTAATTTAAATAAAACGTTGATTAATTAAAATTGGTAGACAAAGAAAAAACAAAAGTCTCAGATACATAGTTTTTCACCCAGTAGGAAACGAAATTTCCATATCGATGGATATTCACACCTAGCAGAACCAATTAAATAAAAGAACTTTCGCAAAAGAATTGTAAGGGAGGACAGATATATCCCACTCCAGTGAGTACAGAGATATCACTTAGCTCTCCTATTCCCAGGAGCTGGACCCTACTGACTGGAGGCAGTGCAAACAGATAGTCATTGGGGTGTGACTGGCTCCTCGGTGGAGAAGATAAATCGGAGCCAGCCTACCGTGACCATTTCACAGAAGACGGCCTTGTCATGGAGTTATGGCCTTCCAGTCCTCTTCTGTTTGCACCCTTCATAACTCCTGTCGCATTTTATATTTCTTTTTTTTACAATGAAATAACTATTGTATCTGTCGACACGTTATTATTAAATTATTTTCTGAAATTAATGGAAAAATGTTATCGAAGTTAAGTGCAATCTCGTAACGCTAAAAATAAAAATGGTAAATAAATATGAAATAGAATTAATAATTATATTTTTATTGAAAGTTTCCCTAAGGTTGTGTTTTTCTCTAACAAATTTCATAACATTTCTTTCCAGACTTTCCTGTAAATATCAAATTCTTCTTAGAGATTTTGTCCTGACATATGCTCTTGCACTTTAAGTTAATTCCGAAAATTTTTGGTCGGCTTCTTCTTCTCTTCTTTTAGGACACCAGTACAGGGTAATTTTTGGGATTCATCTTCAAATCACTTTAAGTAACCAAACCAATGCAATTACTTGATGATGCCTGTATTGTTTCATTGAACACGTCTAGATTTTTCCAGCTGCCCTTCATCAGTCCGTCTCCACGACGAAGTTTTTCTAAAAGTTACTTTCCCAATTTCCAAGTTTCACAGAATTATGTTATGGCAGAGTAGTTATGGTAACGACCTGAAGGAAATTTTTTATACATTGGGTTGGTAAAAAAAAAAGTTTTATCAATTCTCCTTTGAGCTCAACTTTTCTTTCTCATGTATAAATAATACCTATACGATTAGATGAGAAGCCAAGAGGTAGGAGAGTAGAGAGTTGAAATGTAGTAGATTGTTTTATAGTATGTAAGAGAGTAGTCTCTAAATTAGATGTAGTCCCTAATCTATAAGTTATAGTGATAGCGCATAACTAAGTCACTTAGGTAGTTCATATAATTCCTGTTGTATATCCATATTATATCTCTTCAATAACTAAATAAATCTATATATTTCTATTATATATTATTTTGATAACTAAAGCCATATAACACCGGATTCATTACAATAGAATGGAAAAATTTTGTATTTTGTGGAGTGTTGTATTCCTAAGGACTCAATTCAGCACACCAATAGCCTTTATTCCTTTTTAGGTTCTTCCTGATGTATCCGTCTTTTTGAAGCACAAATCCAATATAATCTATATTATTAAATAATGCTTTTATTAATTTTTTATGTTACTAGTAGGAAGTGTTTGATAGGGTAGAAAATTACTTTCATATCCGTCTTAGGCTAATTTTCTTCACTAAGACATTTAAATATTTATGTATTTAAGGAACAAACACAAAAATATTTAACCTAAAAAGCAATAAAAATCATATCAATAATAAGTGTGGATGTATAAATGTTCAGCTTATCGCTTTTTTGTGTTTTTAAACTAGAAATATAGCATAAGGCAATGATTATCGTAATTATCACATTTAAAACTCAATTAGCTCATAAATAATAGTGATATTCGACGATTAATCATACGCTAGCCTTCTAAAATCCTGAGGGAATAGAACAACTCGAAACAAACCGGACCCGTTAGAGAAACGATCTGGATTAATGGCCTGGAATGGACGCTATTATCGAATACACGCTCCTATCTCAAGGCTGCCTTTGATCCCACTGCCTAGCTGCCCTGTGCTTCTTGTTCCAATCCAAACAGTCTGATTGCCCACTGTTATGACGGTACCGCAGCTATTGTGTTTATGTCTGTCGTACATGGGAGATATTACAGCGTGTAGCGAATACACCATAAGATACAAAGGCTATGGGACAGCTCAACTTTTCTTTCTCATGTATAAATAATACCTATACGATTAGATGAGAAGCCAAGAGGTAGGAGAGTAGAGAGTTGAAATGTAGTAGATTGTTTTATAGTATGTAAGAGAGTAGTCTCTAAATTAGATGTAGTCCCTAATCTATAAGTTATAGTGATAGCGCATAACTAAGTTTATTTAAGTTTATGGAATAAAAAAAAAATAACGGGAGTGTGGAGAAGTTTTTACTTGATACCGACTTATCAGCCTGGAAGTCATAGCTTCATCAAAGAAGACCGAAAAAAGATAAATATAATATAAATAAAGTATAAAAGAATGAATTGGAGAAAATAAAATTTTGAGACGCAAACGGTATTAAATTATGTACCCATCAAATAAAAAGAAAATTGAATTATGGAGCATTTGGGTTGAATTGAAAAGGAAGTTAGACTGAATATCTTTGCTTTCAAAAGTCTTTTTTTTTTCAACTCAAGGAACTTATATCTTTAAACTGTAACAAATGAATGGCTTAGATAAAAGAAATAAAACGTTTTGACAAGTAAATAATAGGGTCTATGACATATGAAATTATGTTAATCATTACCTAGAGTTATGATATTCATAGGAATACAAAAGATAAACACAAAAAATTACTAAATTTGAACAATATAAAATTAAAATTATAGTATAATAATATTATTGGCAGATTGGCCGGCAAGAACGAGTTTAGAAAAGAGTGGGAGAAGTACGTAAGAAGAATTTTTAACTGCCAAAGTTTTTTTGTTGTTTTTTTGCAACTGGCGGTTATTACAGAAAAAAAAAACGTTAGAACTCATGAGAAAAAAACAATATTTTTGAAATAAATCCTAAGCAACATTAGTGAAAAAATAATATTTTTAATTATAATTAGCGATAGCAATATACAATGCAACCATAGAAATAATAAAATCTGCCAAACTTAAGGGCAATAAGTATTAAATATCCAGAAAAACAATAATAATAACTGGAAAAATAAACATAAATTGTTTTAAATAACATAAAACATATGAACGCAGTCGCTTATAACACTCCTGGACATAAATACTATCAAATCAATGTTTCTTAAATCATTCATGACAAAAATAATACAAAATAAAATGGAAAGCTACCGAAGGAAATGACGCTGGCAAGCAAAAATAAAATAAAACGTTGAGGAAACGAAAATGGTTGGAGTAAATTAATTGGGAAAAGTTCAAGTGTTATTACTTCTGTAGTACTTCCGAGCGTATTTTATAATTCTCATGTAGATTGCAATCCAGTGTCTCTGATTTAATTTCAGCTCTCATAAGAGTTCATAATTCTGGGCCATAACGCTTCCTTTATGAATCAAAAAATATTATACCAACTTTACCCGGACGATCTGTTTCAACATAATTTATTATAGAATTAAAAGCTCTTAGAAAAGACACTCAGTAGGATGAACAGCAAAAGGCATTAGGAAGATGGGCTAAAAGTTATCCAAATCTTCGGATTTATTTACCGATTAACAAAGGAATTATAGCATCATTAAATAGTCTATAATAAAATGGAATTCCCAAGGATCGTAACAGTCGGATGGAACAAACCTTAAGTGGATTTTACAGTAATTATTAGGTTGTGCGGAAGTTAGTTCACAGAGTAGGTTTACTTTTCGTTTGAATCAACACTGCTTGAGGATCTAATTTATGGGTTTTAGATTAATTAATCTTCCACTGATAGTTTAATTTTTACGACTTGATCTACTTCCTAAGCGACAATATAACCATTTGGCAATGTTATTTATTCATTTATCTCCCCTTTATACTTTCATAGCTGATCAGAAGTTGCTATAGTGGAAGACATATTCATTTCCATTGCAGGTAAAATTAGGATAATAATCTTTATTTCCTCTTCGAAGAACGGCATAACCTGGGACTTTTTATTCCCTTTAAAAATCGTAAGGCCTCCTACCGGGCTGAGAACCCACGATATTGGGCATAGAAGGTTGTTATGCATGCCATAACACCGCAGGTGGACACCAATTTATACATGTGGTCTAGCTTTAAAATGATGAGATATAAAATATTTCATTTCGTATTAAAATATTTCTAGCTTTGGTAAATCACATAACATGCCATTCATTTATTAGAGTGTTAGTTTAATATTCGTAATATGATCCTAAATTATTTAAATACGGATTGAGCTGAGTAAAACTGCACTTTCCAGTACGGTGAGTGTCATCCTGTTTTTTAAAAATTGTTTTTCGCAACATCTCAGCTGTGACTGATACAAGTGGCAATTTACTTCAGAGCCCAAATACTAAAACAAAGTTGCTACCCCTGGTAATGCAACTAATTATTATCGCAATTTTCAATATTACTCCTTGGATAAGCGAATAAGATATTGCTATGTACTGATGCGGGCGGCAAACATGAAAGGGAATATGTTTTGGACAAAAACAGACCTTTTGCTTATGAAAACTTCATGTCAAGTTGCTGAGAAGGAAGGAGAGGGGGCAAGAAAACTCTTTAGATACACACAGAGAAGTAAGGAGGGACTCAGGAGACGTACAGCAAGGAGGAGAGATCTTGCAGAAGATGGAGAGTCCCGGAAGGCGACTAGAAGAAGACCGACCTGTAACCCAATCTACCCCTGTTCATAGATAAGTTTGATTAATTTCCTGTAAGGCATTTTATGGCAATCCTTTTTAGCTATACTTGTATTTATTTATTTCACCATATTATCCATTTTTTCGACGTTTTCTCTAAATTCTTTTAATTATTTTTTACTGTCTTCCCTCATTTTTAACTGTAACCCAATCTACCCCTGTTCATAGATAAGTTTAATTAATTTCCTGTAAGGCATTTTATGGCATTCCTTTTTATCTATTAAAATCTGAATCATTTACCTTGTTTGAAATTGAATAAATAAACGATCCTTACTGCAATTCATGTGATGCTTACATACCCCACATGTAGCATTATTAAATGGCATCCAGCTTGTGGGGAACTTACTATCCAATTTACTAATTAGAATTTGTTTAATTAAATATGTTTATTAACTTTATGTTTGGTTAATGAATCAGATTAATAGATTGAATTTTTTTGTTTCTTAACTTTTTCTAGTGACATAATTATAGTTGATTATTTTAATTATATTATTTCCGCGTGGGGTGCTTCGAACTTTTAAATTCAAATTGGAGTCTAGTTTATTGAATTTGTTTAAAAAAAATGAGGGAAGACAGTAAAAAATAATTAAAAGAATTTAGAGAAAACGTCGAAAAAATGGATAATATGGTGAAATAAATAAATACAAGTATAGCTAAAAAGGATTGCCATAAAATGCCTTACAGGAAATTAATCAAACTTATCTATGAACAGGGGTAGATTGGGTTACAGGTCGGTCTTCTTCTAGTCGCCTTCCGGGACTCTCCATGTTCTGCAAGATCTCTCCTCCTTGCTGTACGTCTCTAGAGTCCCTCCTTTCTTCTCTGTGTCTATCTCAATAGTTTTCCTGCCCCCCCCTCTCCTTACTTCTCAGGAACTTGACATAAAGGTTCGATAAGCAAAAGGTCTGTTCTTTGTCCAACACATTGCCGAGGGTATGTTCAAAAAACACATAACGAAGGAGATTAAAAGCTTGGGTTAGAGATCTGTGGATAACTACTAGGTTAAATCATCTACGGATAAACTTAGGACCAGCATTTATATAGTTAATCGTGAGAAAACTAGAAATATTTCAGCAAGGTTAGCGTTTGAGCGTGGAATCATATTCTTGCAAAACCGTTGGCCTAATAATATTACGTCCTTATTAAGTAAAAATCCCATCAACGATTGTAATAGTCCAATCAATTAATTTATTTTTATTTTTTTCACCCCAGAAGTTTGATTTTTTAAATTAATGTTAATTAAAATTAAAATTTCCACAGCTTAGTTCATATGATCATGAATCACAACTATGTAGGTCCCCATTTCAAGACCAACTGTGTCAATAAGTAATTATTAACTATTAATAGCCATCATTCGACACCTAGGGTGAGATTTGGTGACACTGACTTTTCGATATTAAATTATTTTGAGTGATTGCAATAAATAAAATCCTTTCCCAAAATAGTTACAACTTTTTGTGGTGAAATACCGATTCGTCTGTTTGTTAACGATATAAAGAAGAAACACAAATTATATAATTCAATACAACTTTAATGAAAGACGTTTCTATCTGGGGTCATAAATATTGATCTGTAGGGAAATAGGTTTGGATATATAAATAAATACAATGTTAGTGGTCTTCTATTACTAATTCGAAAAATGAGATCTTTACACCTTTAAAATTTTACAATTTTTTCTTCAATTTATTCTGCCTACCAATAAACTGTAATGTGCATGAATGAGTTATTTATTTTAAGACCATAGATTCCTTTATATTCAAACTTCAACTATTTACACAAACTATTTAGCACTATTAATATTGCATTATAAAGATATTCATATAGAATTATATTTAAATAAAACACATACAAACTATTTCAGCTACCTTCGTCCGTGATACACGAACAGTATACAGGCTCGGACCTTGAGCTGATATTGGTACAATGCAAGTTTGCACACTACAGTGTTGGTTAATTTACCTTGCCTTAGTGTACATTTGATGTTGCACCAAATATTTGATATGTCTGTGTAAGTACTTGTGCATTGGTTCAGCAGGCAAGCAGCTAATGTAAATTTTAGAATATATATGTATGTGTGTGTGTGTGTGTGTATGTGTCTGTGTGTTATACGTAAATTTTAGGAAAATTCAATTTAGTAATTAATTATTAATTTTTTATATAGTTAATATCTGCTTGTTTATGCTCCAGGACCACTAAACTCACCTACAAAAAATAAAATTATGAAGATAAAATCCATTTTTTGTCTAAGGGTAGATACTTGAATAAGTTAGAAACCAGAAAGGAAAAGAATGCTTTCCAAAATATTTGACCTGAAAGCTTTCAAGAGTATCGTCATCTTATAAGGAGCTTAAACATGATGTCCCAAGTATAAATGTTAATTTTCTTAGTAGAAAACATCAAATGATAAAAAAATATTAATTGAGGCTGTGACATAGTTAAGTTAGCATGTCATGAGAAGGTAATTTTACAGGAGGCAAAAATCCCATACAACAAAACTGTAATATTTCAAAAACTGTATACTTTTCAGATTTAAACGGATATTTCTCTGAATCGATTTTACTAATGTTTACTGTAAGCCACAATATACATAGACTCAATTAGCACAACTCAACAAACTATTAATAGATTTACCGGTATTAATAAACCCTTAGAGTAAATTAAAATTAGAGAAAATCGACCAGTATTTTAATTTTATATCAAAATTACAATATTTATACTACACTCAATTTAATTTTAAATATCGTATAGTATAGTTAAAGTATTTTACCGTAAAACTAGCTTTTTATTCTCCAATGAAATATTTTCGAATGAATGTCTGGTATTTTTTTAAAAATATTAATAAGTTATTCTGCACAGATCTAGACTTCATAGAGAATATTGCGCCAAAAATTTGAACTGGATTATCACCAAAAATCAATATAATCACAAATATTTTATTTTTCAGATTTAAATTATCAGTTATTGATTTTAATTATCAGTTTTCGAGCAAACAAGCATCTTATGGAAGATTTTAATTATCCAATAAGCTTAAATGTTAAATGTTAACTAGAATGATTTATACTTTGCACTTGCGTAATGCGCCAATTAGGTAAGGACAATCAGACGGCAAGGATGAGAAAGGGACAGTGATTATGACGCACTATGATGAACCACGGGACTAAACCTTAGATCCGCATTATGAAGCATTCAGGGACTTATAAATAATACATGGCTCCCTTCCCGTGGCACAAACTTGCTCTATTCTCCTCGACAAAGCAACTTTTAACTTTAATCCCAGGAGCTGCTAAATTTGTATAAAGCGCCTTAACTACCTACCTTATTTTAACTCAGTCTGCATATTTTATTCAAATATCGAAATGGCACAAGTTTGACAGTATGACGGAAGAATGGTAATATTCCGGGATAAATTAATAATTATAATAAAGTTATAATTAACCCACGGTTGGTTGAAACCCTGATATAAAACAGTCCATCATAACTAAACTGTGATATTACTTCAAAAGAAGTAACAAAATTAATACTTATATTATTTATTATGGTATTATGAATAAGTAAAATCAAAAATATATTGATGGTTTAATGCAAATTATTAAAAAAGTCCTTGAAGGGATAAACAATTGTGCCAATAAAGAAACAATATTATTTTTTTTTGTAAACTTTCGAAGTAAAGTCTGAGAAGGTTCGTGTGTATTTCACAAATTCACTCAAGCAGTTTACAAGGCCTGGGGTTTCTCTCAACGCTCAAGGCATTATCCGTCTCACCTTATTCTTCAATATTTTTATCCAAGTAAAAAGAAACTATCAAAAAAACCGACCTTAGCTTCAGTGCTCTGAAGGTCAATTCTATCTCATATCACATCCTTCCTTCCATTCTCCATCAAATGTCTACTATACGACTTTACGACGAAACACGAAGCACATATCTTTGACATTGCTAAAATGTTTCATAAATGTAGACAACTGGCGATTACTGCAAGTACTCTGTAACTTTGTAGTGGAAAGTGTAACTTTGTAGTGGAACGAATGGTGTGCTTGAATCAAAGATAGGGCAATAGAATTCTGCTAATGACTAAATGATTCCATCCATTTTTACTGACAGGCGATTCATGATCGAGTTGACAAGTATTCAATAAACATTAAAGTCTACAAATTGTTCGTGTATAGGTAGACTAGCTTTTGCCCGCGGCTTCGCTCGCATAGAATTTGGACTACCACATAAAGTTTCTTGACAGTGCTTTTTAACAATAATTTAAAATAATAAATAATTTAATTTTTTTCACTATAGGTTACTCGTACAAAATTTCAGATGTCTAACTTCAAAACTGACGGATTCCATACAACCTTTGAACCCTTATTATATTAAGGGTGGAATTATCCAAATTTCTTTCTTAAATCATACAAAGGTCCTATCTACAAATTTCAAGATGCTAAATTCCTGATTTGCCTTTAATTATGTACTATAATGGATTCTCCACAGTTCCTATAAAACTGTCGGGGGGGGGGGCACCTGCCACCGTGCGCCCTCCTAAATCCGCGCTTGCTAGAGCCCATGTGTTATTCTGATGTATAACCTATATTGATGTAATTTTCATCCAAATCGGTTCAGTAGTTTTTGCGTGAAAGAGAGACAAACATACAAACTTTCACATTTATAATATTAGTAAGAAAAATAACTTTGGAATTGAAGGTCCTCGCCCTAAAAAATTATAACATAATCGTAATCATTTCCCATGTAGAAACAAAATAATAGAAGTCTTAGAGAATAATATATAATATAACAGAGAGATTTATATAAGAAGCAATAAATCAGATCGTGGATGTTCTCGGCTTATTGTGTCTTAAATCTTTAAATTCATGAAAGAGATAGAAATAAAAATTCATATATTATCTGTCATTCTATATAATTTTTTTCCTGTTCCGGAAAAACGGAAGCACTATTAATCCAATAAACACTTGACATATTAAAATGTCTATCAATATTTATTTTTTAAGCATAATTAAACCATAAATAACTTAAAATAAAAAAAACTTTATATTTTGGTAATAGGTTTACAAGAAATCTCTCAACTTTTATAACAACAATGTTAATACTATTATAACAATATTATTATAATTACTACGCAGCAACATACAATTTGGACAAACCAAACTCTTTCTATACCATTCCATGGTTATGGTCGGTTGGATTTGAGGATATATTGCCAAACAGCACCACAGGGAATACATAGCTTTTCACTAGTTTTACTTTCAGAGGAATAGGCTAGCCATTACAAGAGAGAAGTTTCTCCAAGCTATTATATGTATATGTCAACTAAATCTAAAGTTGTTGCATAATAAATAATTCATTTTGTAACCATTTTAATAAGACATTTCATGACCACTTCATTTTCATAGGAGTAAGTAGATGACAGTCTTGAAGGGTTCAGGACACAATAAATGGAAACAAACAATATTTTTGTAGAATTATGTTTTCTTTGCTTCTCAGCAGGGAAATGGAAGAGAGACGCATTGTCTCGAGCCTAGCTAGAACCGAAGGACGGAGGAACAAAGGAGGAGGCGAAGGAAGAACAATAAATAAGGGGCGGTTAAAGGTGAGCTGTTAACATCATACAATGGAAAGAAGATGATATATTGTGAGTGATAAAACGTTCTTCTTTTATTTGTCTTATTCCTTGGAAGGGGTAGGCCAAGGAATAGATCCAGTTATTCAACTGAGCAACATTTAATAAATTAATGCTCCATAGATCACCGGAGGGGAGCAAGACATTAATTATTCGCATTTACTCATTGTCTAGTGTAAAATGGTCTTATGTAAAATTGTTAAGTGTAATCTTGTGAATAATTTCTCATACAACAAACAGCGAAATAGTATTGATGAAAGTCATTTCTAATGGAACAATTTGCATTTGATACGTATTAAATTATTATCACTTTACGCGTTACAGAACTTTTATTCGTGACTACTTGGTCTTTCTGTTCTTCCAGTATTCCTTCATTTGTTCACTAAAGGCCGCCCTCTTCCTTTCTTCAGTCGAATATGGTCTATGGGCTGTGGACTGTGTTTTTTTAACATCGCTTCCCACTGATATACAAGTGAAAAGACTCTTTTGTCCGTAAGGTCTCGGAGTATACCTGGACTTTGTCCAGAACCATTTTTAATTGTTTCATCCTAAGTTTTGTAGCCTTGAGCCGTTTAATGTAGATACCTTAGAATTCTGTAGTGGTCGTCAAATTTTAGTCCCCTCTTTCTGTCTGATGTGAGGTTGCAAAACCACTCTGTGATGTCTCTGAAGTAAAGCCTGCATTTTTGAACAGTATGTTTTGGTTCAAAAATATTTCTGATTATTTTTCATTCCTCCGTGAGTATCTTTTCCACGTTACCCATTATTGTGCAGCGTAATTGTCTAACTCAGGTTTAATCATCGTCTCATAATGACCAATTTCAGTGAAGATAGACAAGCACCTTCTGTTGCAGATTTTCTGTATTTCGTAAAAAACACTATTAATTTTCAGTATGCTAGAGTTCTCCACGATTTTCAGAAGTCAGCATCTCTTTTAATCTTCATTATAAGTCATATTTTTCGTTTGAATTCCGAATGTCGAATTTCGTTAACAAAATAGCGATTGCATTTTCTCTTTCTTCCATTTCTTGATGACTTTGTCTAGCACTAGATTGAAGAGGTGGACACCTGTCTTATCCAAACCCAGCTTGTGAGGGATGTTAAGGTATGAATGACTTAATTTTTTTTTTCAGATCTCATTTCTGAGTTTGACTTACAATGTTTTAGTAATCTTTTTAACACTAATCGTACCTTTCATAGCATCAATAGAAAAAAATGTTCTTTTATACTATAATTCAAATAATTTTACATAAGTATCTGTAGCATAATAACATGAAATATTTGAAAATAATCACAGAATAATCCTAACCATGGATTTTAGAAAAATCCAAAATATACTGCTAAGAGAGCCCGAACAATTTCAAAACTCAAGAAAACTTTGTTTACAGCTAATTGAATAGGACTAATTGAAAATATGTGATTATTCGGGCACTTTACTGATAAGGAAACAGGTTGTCCCGTGTAGAGACAAATATTACCGCACTAAGTGATTATAGTATCTCAGGCCGTCGGGACAAATATTTGAGCACCGCCTTGTGGGAGGGGGAGCATATACTACCTGTTTACTCACATTTATGTGTGTAGGGTACGAGAGCTGAAATTGTTAATTGGATCTAGTCCCATCTGATACCAGCGCCACTTGCCTGCAAATTTTAACAGAATGGAAATTAGATAGCTACTTACTACAAAATTCTGGCGGTAATCTTTTAATTCAATGGAGTTATTAATTAATATTTCTATGATAGTACGAGGATGTGATAATCATATACACACTGTAATCATATATCAGAGTAATTTGAGATTTAATATTGATGTAGTACAGTGTAGGGTGGAGTGGGGTATCTTAGTGGTAGGGCGCCGAGTTGAGCGGGGTATCTTAGTGGTAGGGCGCCGAGTTGAGCGGGGTATCTTAGTGGTAGGGCGCCGAGTTGAGCGAGGTATCTTAGTGGTAGGGCGCCGAGTTGAGCGAGGTATCTTAGTGGTAGGGCGCCGTGCCGAAGGTCCCAGGTTCACCAGCTGTAGCAGATAATTTATTTAACCTTTTATTGTTGGGAATAGGTCCAGTGGGATCTGGGGCTAATCCAGCCTCTATAAAGTGGGTACCCTTGATTGGCAGAAAATACCTGGCGGTTGAGCGTGATCTAGGATTAATTACCTCTCTGCACAACCGTTGTCCCAAAAACAGTACTGTATCTACCATGTACTGAACCCAAGACCCTTCTTAGGTTGCAACGGTGCAGCTTACCGTATAGCAACGAATATCCGAACGTTCAATTGTCCGAACTGTCTTTGGCACAGAAAAGATACAAGGGGCAGTTTACACATCAATCCTAAAAAAATAAGTTTGAAGAGTAATTTTTTTATAATAATATATTTATCATTAAGATACTCTTAAGAAACTCCTATATTGCTGTTTAATAATAATTAAGGTTTTAGGAGTATGAGAAATTTTAGTTCACATGGAAAACGTTCTGTGAGACAGCCTTTATTTTGTTACTAGAGACAGTTACGCTACAACAATAAATTTAAGCTACATCTTAATCTATGCATAACACACTATTTTTATTTGTACAAACAAAGATATTTTGAGCACTTTTTAAAGAGGATTATGATTATCCGACTTTAGTTCGGATAATCGACTGTCTACTTTATTTGAATAATTTAAATAACTAAAAATAAATGACAAAATAAAATATTTTTTTTTTTATAAAATGGTCCGAATAATAAACAGTACAGAATTATTAAAATGTGTATTTAATGAATATATATATACATATACAGAGTGTCCCGAATTTAAATAGCAAAACTTTAGAAACTTATAGGGGACCGAAAAACTAAGACAAAAAGTCCTTTAGGGATTTGCTCGTTTTTTCCTTGGTTTTAGAGAAAATCGCAAAAATAGAAACAAAACAAGTTTTCACTAAAATAGAGCAGAAAACTCAAAAAGAAACACTATTATTTATTATAATGCAAATGGGAAAAACCACAATGCAAAGCCTTATGTTTCAAAAATACATCCACTTACCAGTCGACGTTTCGCCTATTCAGTTCGACGTTTTCTTCGAGATGTGATTCACATAACCCTTTTTTGTTTTTGTGTCTTGATAATGCCTGAATAGGCGAAACGTCGACTGGTAAGTGGGTGTATTTTGAAACATAAGGCTTTGCATTGTGGTTTTTCCCAATTGCATTATAATAAAACAAGTTTTCATATTTATAATTATTTATTTACATTTATATTTATGTTATGTTCTTTTTAATGTAAATATTGCTCAAAATGTTGTTCTCTTGCACCAATGCAAGCATTACATCTAGCACTCAGTTGATAAATTGCAGCTAAACATGATATTGACATCTGATGATATTTGGAGCACTGCATCTATGATTCGGTCTCTTTATTGCTCTCTTGAGTTGATACCGAATAAACTTTCTGCTTCAAGGTTCCCCATACAAAAAAATCCATGGGTCTCATATTAGGTGATCTGGGTGACCAAGGTACTACTCCTCCACGTCCAATCCATCGTTGTGGATAATTTATATCCCGCCATGGTGAGCTGGACATCCATCGAGTTGGAACCACATTTCAATCCGGGTTGTAAGGGAATGTCATTTAAATAATTAGAAATTTATTCTCCAAAAAATGTGTAAATGTGATACCATTCAATCTTCCATGTATAAAATATGGTTCCATCAGTAATCCGTTCCAAATTCCAAGCCAAACGTTCATAGCAAATTCATGCTGAAACCTATTCTCTCTAATAGCTCTGGGATTTTCAAGAGCCCATACATGATGATTTCTTTGATTAAAAATTCTTCATCTTGCAAAGGTAGCTTCATCGGTCCATATAATTTTTAATGGAAATAAATTATCATCGCGAATTTTTTCAAGAAACCAGTTACTAAAATTCAATCTCTTGACATAATCTTGAGATAATAAATTCAGAACTTTTTGAAGATGGTATGGGTAGCGATTATCACCTTTCAAAGTTCGCCATATTGCTTGCCGCGATATTGTTAATGCAGCAGATGCTCTTCGGATGCTAGTCTCAGGATTGTTATCTAAGTGGCGTTGGACACAATTTCTTCTCCGATAATCTAATCTTACTGCTTTCTGGAATTGGTCGCCTTCATTACGTATTAAGAATGACCCAGTCTCTCGTAGTCTATTAAAAGTTAACGAAAAGACTCTTCGATTAGGCACTCTTCTGTTTGGAAATCGGTGCGCATACTCCCGCACTGCTTCTGAAGCATTACTGTTACAGAAACCATACACAAAAATCATATCAGCGTATTCAACATTAGAATATGTATGCGGCATTGTGGCTGATGCTATTCAAACAAAAATATCTGAGTAACTGACTGAAGACTGATTTAGGAATTATAATCCTAGAAGGAAGCCAAAATGTAAACAAATAAAGGAATGTAAAGGATAACATTAAGTGTTTACATATCTCACTGCCTAGCATGACGAACTTGGAAAGGTGATAATCGCTACCTGTAACATTTTTGTTATGTTTCTTTTTTTGCGATTTTCTCTAAAACTAAGCAAAAACGAGCAAATCTCTAAAGGACTTTTTTTCTTAGTTTTTCGGTCCCCTATAAGTTCCTGAAGTTTTGTCATTTAAATTCGGGACATCCTGTATACACACACACACACACACACACACACACACACACATATATATATATATATATATATATATATATATATATAAATATATATCGCCTCACAAAACATAAAAGTATAAGTAGGGAGATAAAAAACGCACTTGACGGCTGGTTAAACACTGACTTTATTGCCATATTCAACCTCTATTTATAGATTCTAACAGCTGTTTACGATGCCAGCATGATATTAGCGACTATGCCATCATCTGTCTTGTCTTAACTTATGTATATATATATAATTTAATAAAAATTATTATAGACCTGACAAATAAAATTATATTTTATATTCCAGGTCTATTATTCTTTGTATTTTGTTCCAATACACTAAAACTTGTATTTCATTTTCTGTAATATTATTTTAAAGGGACTTGCCACAGAATATATAAGTGACACCTGTCTTTAAGTGCCACCTTTCTTTATATGTCACCTTTGCTTCGGTGGCCCTTAAAGGCAGATCTGGGATGAAATCTAGGATTATCATAAAATTTCTCAAAGATTATTAAATAATATTCTGGTACTATTACCGATTATAAAATAAAAAATAAAAATCATCGTTCCAGAATTAATGATAATTTTACTCTTGAACTAATAAATAAAATAACACCTTTGGAAGAAGAATAATACTAAATCCAAGTTGCAATAAATTGCAGGGGCTAGCAATCCATCAGGCTTTAGACATGAGTCTAATAGCTCACCCGCCACGTAAATTAATTAATGAACTCTCAACAGTTTCTTTCCCGTTCTAAGAGTTTAATATTAATTAAAAATAAAAATATAAACACATATTATTCTTATTCAATCACAAAAATAATCAAAATCTATAAATTTAACAATATAGTGGTACCTACTTTTGTTTACTTAATAAATAAGTTCTACTTATGACAAAATGTTATTACCACATCAACCAACAACAAAAACTCAACCTCTTTAGTTTTCTCCAATTTAGAGTTCCCACTTTATGGAGGCCGGGTAAAAGGAGATTTGATCCAAGGCCGTTAAAAGAATAAATAATTTATCTGCCACAGTCGGTTTCGAACTAGGGATCCTCCGCATAGTAACTAAGCACTCTCCACACTGCACCACCCTGCTATACAGTTCGAGGCAACATATGAATTTCGATAAAAAATACCGAGCATGATTCATCTGTAGTTTAATATTACTTGAGGTCGTTTCATAGCACATTCACAACTTTTTAATTTATGTTTATTAAAGATAATTTAACATGGAAATAGTCCAGTGAATATTATCTAATGTAATTGTGATGAAACATCGAAAAGCGGTGATATCCGCGTAGCGAATTCCTAAATACCCAGTCGACACGCTTTTCCACAAAGCCTTTCTAGTCAAGTTGGCTCGCGAGAGGAACTTGAAAAGTTCTTTATAATTTATTTTCTCTTACCAAGTTGAAAATTTATGGTATCATCACAGATAATATAATACCTCTGATGTTTTTTCGAGGAATAAATCGCCTCTAAAACGATAAAATATTAGGCATAATCTATCCGGCCTGGGTGTTTGCCTTGACTTCTCGAGCATTACTTAACCTTCTAATAAAATGACCACAACTAATTTCGTCATTCGAGTTAATCACATGGAAATGTTTATGAGGCGCTTTGTCTAGGGATTCCATTTGGCAGCACTAAAGTCACTAACCCCGTCAAAGAAGTGGTTCAATGTCTATTCTTTGATCTCTTATTCCCTTTGAGGCCATGAGAGTTGAGCCTCAAAAATTCCGGGGAAATAAGTTGCCAGTATCCCTTTTTACATCATACAGATGTATTGCCACGAACCTAATCGGTTTAAACGGTCGCATTAATTATCTATAGCTTAATGTATATTTTACCAATATATTTTTAACGAAAGCAATATATTATTAATATGAATATGTAATGCACAAATTAAGTCATACATTTTAAATATATTTAAGGAAGAAATAGTTGGGGGTGCAGTCAAAGTAAACACCAAAATAAACAAAACTTATTTATTATGTGCTGACGTTTCGGCCTACAATGTAGGCCATCTTCAGGGCTAAGAGAGAGAAACAAACAAAAATATATAAAAACGTAGCAGTAACAAGAATATATAAAAAGTGGTACAGGAGTGAAAATAAAAATAGTGACTAGATATGATGAAATAGTGAAAAGATAAAATAGTGAATAGATAAAAATAGTGACTAGATATGATGAAATAGTGAATATATATATATATATGATAAATAAGAAAGAATATAAGACTGGTTACAGAATATAATAAACTTAAAAAAGTGATAGATAAAATTAAAATTGTAGATGATGAAAAGAAATTCTAATGGTGACAGATATAATAAACAAGAATACGAATATAAAATAGAAAAAATACATGTCAAGAAAGGATAAAATGTAAACAATAATATAAAGGGAAAGAAAAATGAGGAGGTAAACGGAAAGATACAAAAAGAGAAGATTAAAAATATAGAAAAAGGGGGTTACATAGGTATGAGGGGTTACATAGGTAAAGTGTAATAATATAAGCATATATAGAAATAAAAGCTTGATAAATTTCAAAAATGAAACATTGAAAATAGTGGTATTTATAACTATGAACTATGAGGAATGAAAAGAAAAAGAAAATATAAGTAAGGGAAGTTAATATGTAACTGTATACAGTAGAAAGCAGTGGCATTAATGCAAAATAAGATGTGAATATAACATAAACAAGTAGAAAATAGGTAAAGAAATACAGAGGATGAAAAATATGAGGCTAAATAATAATGAACTCTATACATTAACAAATGATGGATGCCAAAAGAAGGCGTGAGAACAGGTGCGAAGAAAGGTGAATGTGAAAAGGATGGAGATAAGATAAATACCAAGGTATGTACTAACCGAATAAAACACGAGGCAGCTAGGCGGGCTCAGAATGAAGTGAGAGAAATAATACGTTATAATAATACGTTAGGCCGGCTGGCGGAAGCGATACAGGCGATCTCTGACGGCCAAAAAAAAATAATGACAAAGAAGGGGGAAGGAGAAATGCAGATGCAGAGGCAATAAGATTATATTACTCCCAACATCATATAATGTTACTCCCAACATCCGCACCACCAAAAAATCAATGTCGCCAAAAATATCATCCACCGTGGCCTATCCCTCTCCGACGCTTGCTTCCATAACACCAACACCCAACGCATCAAAGAAATCCTATTAAAAAACAATTTTCCTCCCTATGTTATCAATAAACTCATCCATCACCATTATAACCCACCCACCCGCACCCGATCTCCACATCCGCCTTCTATCCCTATATACAGTTCCTTGCCATATATACCCTCCCTCTCTAATAACATTCAAAAATCCCTACGTTCCGCGATCCCCAATTTACGCATCGCCTTTAAATCCCACAACAAACTCTCCAATATTTATACCCGAGTCAAAGATCCCATTCCTCTAAAACATCGCTCTCAGGTCGTCTATCGCATTCCATGCTCTACTCCCAACTGCAACTCTTCCTACATCGGCAAAACCAAAAACCTACTTAAAGACCGCATTATCCAACACAAATATTCCATCTCCTCCCACAACCCAACCGCTTCTAAACTCTCCGAACACGCCCTATCCTTTAACCACATTTTTGACTTCGAAAATACGTCGATCCTGGCCTCCGTTCCTAATTATAATAAACGCATCCTCTCAGAAACCATTCACATCAATTTAGATTCCTCTACCGTTAATGCCAAGACCGACTCCCATCACCTATCCCTAACCTATTCCCAAATTTTTAATTTACTAAAATAATCTTACATTCTTAATTTATTATACCATTCTTTTATTAATTACATGTTGAGCATTGACTTTAAATTTTTCACGCATTTTACATTATTTACGGTCACTTATATCCAGGCATCTGCATTTCTCCTTTTTAATTTTATTTAATTTTTAATTTTTCACGCTATTTACATTATTTAAGGTCTCTTATTGCCTCTGCATCTGCATTTCTCCTTCCCCCCTTCTTTGTCATTATTTTTTTTTTTTTTGGCCGTCAGAGATCGCCTGTATCGCTTCCGCCAGCCGGCCTAACGTATTATTATAACGTATTATTTCTCTCACTTCATTCTAAGCCCGCCTAGCTGCCTCGTGTTTTATTCGGTTAGTACATACCTTGGTATTTATCTTATCTCCATCCTTTTCACATTCACCTTTCTTCGCACCTATTCTCACGCCTTCTTTTGGCATCCATCATTTGTTAATGTATAGAGTTCATTATTATTTAGCCTCATATTTTTCATCCTCTGTATTTCTTTACCTATTTTCTACTTGTTTATGTTATATTCACATCTTATTTTGCATTAATGCCACTGCTTTCTACTGTATACAGTTACATATTAACTTCCCTTACTTATATTTTCTTTTTCTTTTCATTCCTCATAGTTCATAGTTATAAATACCACTATTTTCAATGTTTCATTTTTGAAATTTATCAAACTTTTATTTCTATATATGCTTATATTATTACACTTTACCTATGTAATCCCTCATACCTATGTAACCCCCTTTTTCTATATTTTTAGTCTTCTCTTTTTGTATCTTTCCGTTTACCTCCTCATTTTTCTTTCCCTTTATATTATTGTTTACATTTTATCCTTTCTTGACATGTATTTTTTCTATTTTATATTCGTATTCTTGTTTATTATATCTGTCACCATTAGAATTTCTTTTCATCATCTACAATTTTAATTTTATCTATCACTTTTTTAAGTTTATTATATTCTGTAACCAGTCTTATATTCTTTCTTATTTATCATATATATATATATTCACTATTTCATCATATCTAGTCACTATTTTTATCTATTCACTATTTTATCTTTTCACTATTTCATCATATCTAGTCACTATTTTTATTTTCACTCCTGTACCACTTTTTATATATTCTTGTTACTGCTACGTTTTTATATATTTTTGTTTGTTTCTCTCTCTTAGCCCTGAAGATGGCCTACATTGTAGGCCGAAACGTCGGCACATAATAAATAAGTTTTGCTTATTTTGGTGTTTTCTTTGACTGCACCCCCAACTATTTCTTCCTTAAATTAGAAGATACAGTCGACCAATTCTTCTCTAAAATTTTATATATATATATCTCATGTTAATCAAATTAAATTAGAGCAGGGCTAAAACAAAATATTTTGTTTAAAATTTAATTCTAGTAAAACTTGAGTATAGTAGAGGCTAGGAAACCACGAGGCGTACTTTGAGGTTGGGCAGTATAGATTCCAGGTGGTCAACAACTTTATCTACTTGGGAAGCGAAATAAACTACCAAAGCGATATCACCCAAGAAATTAAGCGTAGGATGATAACCACTAACAGGTGCTACTACAGCTTATCAAGAAACTTCAGGAGCCGATATCTGTCAAGGAAGACAAAAATCAAGCTATATAAAACAATAGTCCGCCCAGTACTAATTTATGGCTCGGAGGCATGGGCTATTAAGAAGGCGGATGAAAAACAGTTCTTGGTTTTCGAAACGGGGAATACTGAGGAGGATATATGGACCCATCAAAGTAGGCGAGACATGGAGGAGACAAAAAAAAATGTACGAACTCTTTGAAGAAAGCGTCTCCAAAATCATAAAATTGGGAAGACTTCGATGGGCTGAATGATGATGGCGAGATTCCGAAGAAAGTGGCCACAGAAGAGATCTGTGGAACAAGGAGAGTGGGACGACCGAACGTAAGATGGATGGATGGTGTGACCGAAGACGCTAGGACTCTTCTCGGCGTGCGGGACCGGAGGACTGCTGCACAGGATAGAGCCAACTGGCGGAGGCTACTTGAGGCGGCCCGGACTCGGTGACGAGTTGTTGTGCCGGTTATTGTATTGTAAAACTCAAGTATATGTATTACTAGTAATCTATGGTTCTTAAAGATTGTCCGGCATGATGATGTATACATACACATACACAGAATAGAAGAATTATTATAGAATAAGCATAATAATAAAAAAGGAAGTGTGGAGAAGAAAAAAATTGCCTGGCCAAAATAAAAATAAATAATTGTATAAGGAAGGACTTATGATGACTGCAGCAAATCTATTCTACTTCAGATATTACTGGAGAAAATAGCCTGATATTGGAAGGAGTTATGCTTTATGAGACGTCAAAGTCCTACTACAACCCATCTTGTGTTCAGTACATGATGAGAGACTGGAATGTTTCTAGGAAAATGATTTTGTAGGGAAGAGATATGTCCGAGATAACGCTTAAGGGCCAGGTCTAACCGCAATTCAAGATTACCCAGTCTAGAGGGTGGCTGAGTCCCAGGAGAATCTGCAGACCCCACAGCGGTCATCCAGGGCCAGCGTGAATCCTGGTCTTTCAAGGTCGCAATGAATTGAAGAGAGCTAAATTTTTGATATGTTGTAAAGGCATGTCTGAGTAGTTGAAGTACAATTTTGCTACCGAAAAACGGATGGGAAAACTTTTGGTGGCCGAAAAACCTCGGAATTTTCGCAGTTAATTCAGTTTTTGACCTTTATCTCCTAAACTGTGCGGTTTGATAAAAAAAGCATAAGTAGCCATTCTTAATTTAGATTAAATTTGAACCAACCGCGTCTTTGTAGCTCTATTAGATTCTGAGTTACCGCTGAAAATTGACAATTTTTTCCAAAAAGCCCAAATATTAAATTTTGGCCCACTTCCGTGAGCAACACCGACCGAAGGAATGATCTACGATGAAAGTCTTGGGAAATTAAGTTGTAGTAAATTTAATTAGTATTAATTTAAGCACAAACCTACGCCTTTAGTTGTTATACTTCTCTTGTTAATAAAAAAAAAGGAAAATCGGGGGAAGTGGGTATTTTAAGAAAATGACCTTGTACGTCACGAATTGATCTATAACAGCTTGTTTAATGTGAAGTATAAATACTATGTAAGTATAAATATGCAGGGGAGAGCCACCCAGTCTCCCCGAGGTTTTTCGCCCACCAAAAGCTTTTCCATCCTTTTTTTCGATTGGAATCTTGGATTTACACTAGTCCGGCATGGCCTTACAACATATCAAAAATACAACTCTCTTCGATTGTTTGCAACCCTCAAACACCTGGCCACTGGCCTATATTTGGATTATTTGGAAAAAATGACCAAGGAACATAACTAAGAATCTGTTTGACCTACAGGCCTCGGTCTGTGCTTAAATTAAAGCTAATTGAATTTACTGTAGCTTCATTTCCCATGACTTTCATCGTAGGATCACTCCTTCGGCCGGTGTTCCTCACGAAAATGGGCCAAAACTTAAAATTTGGACTTTTTGTATAAAATTACCAATTTTCAAATGGGCGTAACTCCGAATCTATTAGATCCGCGGTTGGATCTAATTGTATCAAATTCAATCTAGATAAAAAATGGTTACTTATGATTTTTTTTAATCAAAAAGGTGCCGTTTAGGAGATAAAGACTAAAACTGAATTAACTGAAAAAAATCCGAAGTTTTCCGGCCACTAAAAGTTTTCCCGTCCGTTTTTCGGTAGCAAACTTGGATTTCAACTACTCAGACATGCCCTTACAACATATCAAGAATGCAGCTCTCTTCAATTTATTGCGACCTAAAGCCCTTTTTTGGTACCTGGCCGCTGGTCTATCCGTGGTTCTTAAGAGATTAAATCACTTATCTGCCACAGCCGAATTTGAACCCAGACCTTCATCACAGCAACAGCACTCACTCTACAAACTGAGCTACCGATCTCCCAGACACCCTTCAACTTGAAGATATTACTACTGAAAATATCGTAATAAATGTGAATTGGAAGAATCCAGAATTTATGAGATAGAAAAGAGCATAGAGGTTATTAAAAATTTATTACACCTGTATTGCATAATAATCAGCTAATTGTAATTTATTACACCGTACATAATGGATACGAAGAGAAGTGATGCAAAATGAAGGAGACATAATAGGGAGGAAATGAGACGCGATTAAGATCTGTCCGGGGGAGGATAGTGGCGTGGCTATCACTCAATGGAATCGTGGAACATCACTCAACGGCTCTTCGCTCCGCTCCGGACCACTCCAGGCCCACCTGCTTCACATTCCCAATAGATAATCAATTGTCAATCTGCCAGCGCTATACCTCCTCTGTTCTATGATGTATATCCGCTAGGCTTACATCAAAAGGGGATCTACCTAATATATACACGAGGTGACAATGGTAATAATACATTTGATTCTACTAAAAGAAAGCTTTCAACAATATTAGCCTCATGATTCCGATGGAAATGAATATTTCCATTAAAATCCAATAACCGGAAACTAACGAACACTTCATTACTGAGAAGCTAGGGAGTTAAAAAAAAAATGGGTTCATCATAAGTATAGTGGTTATCCTGACTACCTTCTATGTCCAAGATCACGAGGTCGCAGTACAAAAGGTGACCATAGGACTTTATAGGGAGTAAAAAAATCTTTGGTTATTCCATCTCACAAAGGAGACGAAAAATGAGTGGTGTCATGTACTCTGGCCTCCCCCCTCTGTAGGTAGCATCCTCCGATGAGTACTAGTATCATAAAGTTACGTTATTTTGATATATATATATATATATATATATATATATATATATATATATATATATATATATATATAAACAATAAACGATAAAATATATGCAGCCCACTTCATGGAAATGTTAATCATCCAAACCAAAATTAACTACGTTAGGTTTTATTACCGTCATAGTTTTTTGACAATTACTTTATGATTTTGTTCATCATATTTCATTCCAATCTTTTATTTATATATAATGGTTTAAAATATAAATATAAATATATAAATAAAATATCCTTTGGTGCTGTACTCTTGATGATATTTTGTTAATTGTCAGTTCTTTTAATAGCCTAAAATTTAGGTTTATAAGCCTTATTAGAAATATTGATGAATAATAAGTGAGGCTTAAGTGTGTACAATTTTTAGCCCTTTTAATTAAAATTAGTTAAACATCATTGAACAAAGATTTTCCTTCTTATTCTTTTATTGATTTTGATCAATTTCTATAAAAAAATCGACAAATTGTATTACAAATCAAATAAACAATAATGGGTTAAATACAAATCAATTAACATCGTTCAAGACTACGAATATAATTTTAGGACAAAACTTATTTTAGGGTAACGTGTATGCCGTATTTGACCATCAAAATGCCTTTGATTCAATTTAATTTTTTTTGCCAGGCATCGGGCATGGTCTTAATTTTATACTGAATTTTATATAAACATTCATATTATAAGTAAACAAACTTCATGTAATCCACACAACTTTATTCTCTTAATAATCCAGATTAAGAGCCTCGAAATGAATTTGAACATAAAAATGAAATATTCAATATACAACGTAAAAGTAATATTTTTGTAGTTCCATTGCAGCTGTTGACTACACAATTAAATTCCAAAAGAATATAAGGTGACTGCAATGTAGGATTGAATTTTTCCTCACTCGATGTGAGGTGAATATCTTGTTATATGATGGAGGAAAGACATTGACTTCGCCAGGACGTCAGCTCTTTCATTGCCTTCGATGTCAGCATGTCTTCACCATGACCTTGTATAAAACGCGGATTCTTTCAATAAGTCTTTCATTGAATTCCATATACGAGTATATTGCCATGAGGTGTATGTATAAAAGTCATAACTTTCTATGTACATATGTATATCTTTTTGTGTGAAGTTACTTAACTGGATATCACACTAGGCATTCATTTTAATGTCTCATGACAGCTTTTAATATCAACATAAATTTAATTTTTTTTTAATTTCATACAAACCAATATTTTTTAATTTTAAAAATAATACCGTTTAGAATAGTTATAACAGCGCAACAGAAATAAAGTTTTTATTTATCACCCTCCGAAAATAGTTAATTTTCACAAACAACTCTTTTAAAAATGCACAATTTAATTACGTCTATTATTATTTTTTAACGCATATAGATTTCTTGGAAAACATAAAACATTTGACGCCAATTCATAACTGAATGATTAAGTTACTCACTAAATGATTAAAGAGGTATGATATATTACTATAAATAGTATACTCATTAAAATATACTATGAAGCATTTAGGACGTTTCGTGATGACAATTTTAGAATTTATCGATACATTTATAGTTTTAATTTTTCTCTTGTTAGTGTTTTATTATTTTTCTTTATTTACATCATTTTATGCTATTCTGGCTAGGTAGGAGCCCTAAATTTTGCCTATCCAAATTTAATTAGGATAGGGATCTTTAACGAGTACCTGACACCGCACCGTGTTGAGGCACCCATTTTACGTCTCCAATATTGAATCCTAAGATCACCCGCCGGGCTGCGAATCCCCGACCACGGACATAGATAAAATTGTCAAGAAGGGTTAATATCGGATTGATTCGGAAAAATCGGCAAGAAATGGGACATTAAAGTCGTTATGAGTGACTTCATTCGTAACGAAGTAAGACGCACTAAGGATATTACGAAGGATTTTGGATTGTAAGCATTGGATACGGTAGGAAACCGATGCCTAATTAGAGCTCCAAAACTGTAATCCGTAAGTGGGTCTTATAATGCTGATGAATATGAGTCTTTCTTAATTAACTGAAAGCTTAGTGCGTTGGTCAAGTAAGTGCTGGAGTAGCCTTTCTTGGAAATAAAATAGTATTGACATATGGTATTTGTAAAATTAATAAAGTACTCTTTATAGAATAATCTCGCGAATTGAACACGTTAGTTTTGGTTAGAAAAATCATGTTTATGTACAATATGACATGAAAAACACTTGTGGAGTACCCATCGGTAGAACTCCAATATTTCCTTTCTAAATTAGAAGACAGCGCCTCGTACGCAGTGCTGAGATAAACGATTCGCCGTTAGCAATAATGCAGTGGAAGGCAGAGGGGAAATGGATTGCAAGGTATGACGGTCCATCGGGACTACCAATTTGCGCGCGAGGCACCGAATATTTCAAGAGTGATGTGCCGGCATTAGCGATATTTTGCGGAGCGATTAGTCTCCCTAAGCCTGTTCATTTGGGGCCGCTGCATGTTAGTAATTCATTGCCGGCATCTTCATAAGGCGAATTAATCAGAACAGTAGCCTAATCGCTCTACGATAGCGATGCTTCAAAACCTTTGAAATAATATTATAAGGATTGAGTCTAACATAAATTGGTTTAATTTTTTATATCCCTTTTTCATATTTCGAAAATTTATATTTTACTTTACTGCAAATAATTATAGTTTATTGGTCTATTATTTTAAAATAGATTATAGTAATTACAATACATTTTTTTTTCAGAAATATAATAACAAAAAGTACAGGAGCCATTTTTTTTTGTATTTTTATGTCAATGCTATCTATGCTATTTTATTTATTGATGGGTGATATTGAGTTCAGAACACCAGATGAATCTTTTATTAGTCAAAATAAAACATAACCGATGCTCATATGAGAACGACTTGAGATTAAAATATAACCTCAAAAAGTAAAATGTTTTATACTGTGGAGCGAAGTAGCTGAGTGTAAAGTGCTTAATTGCTATGATGAAGGTTGAAATCTGGCTGTGGCGGATAAATAACATAATCTGTTAACAGCCACGGACGGAGCCTGTGGGGTCTGCAAACTCTCCTGGGCCTCACACAGCGTCTATAAAGTGATCGTGATCTCGAACGAATCGCCTCCCTGCACAGCCGTTGTCCTGGAAACAGTACAGTTCTACCATGTACAGACATTTTGTGGGTTTTAGTCGTATTCATTCTATTATAGCAATAAAAAAAAAAATGGATACGTCAATATTTATAAACAACGAAGCTTTATTAGGTTTATGTGGAAAATGGGACGAATTGTACTAAACGAATAAATTAAATTAAGCATTAGAAAAAAGCTGTTGACAGATAATTTAAATGAAAAAAACACAAATGAATTCAAACACAACAAAAAAGTTAAGTGAAGAGAGCATAGAACATAAAAGCAAATTTATTATGTAGGAGACGTTGACAGTTCATTTCCACCAACTTTATCCAGTCATCTACAATTTCACGGAGCGCCTTTTAGAGTAATAAAGGAAAATATATTCCGCGACTGTATTTCCTCAGTACTATACAGAATAAGTATACTCGAAGCTTTTAAAGTCCTGACTTCAGCATGCGAAAGCATTTAAAATGCAGTTACAGTTATTACAGTTTCAACATTAACGAAACTGAAGTATAATATCCCAAATAGTAATTAATATATTAAAGACTTATTTTGTTTGTCTATAAAAAAAAAAGTGTATACAGAAATGATTGAGCGACCAAAAGTAATTTCAAGGGGAAGATGCTTTTGTATAATTATTTTCTTTCATACACGGAAACGGTCCTGGCTTACAACATTGAACATAAAAAATTAATTAAAAAACTAAAACAAACGCTATGTTAGGAAGCAAAACGAACAAGTAGAATGTAATTTTGAAGAAGTTTAAAATAAGAATAGAATGATAAACCAAAAGATTCATTTTACTGTAAAAAAAAAAGCATGGGGTACTTTTTAACATATTTTCACAATGACTTTACTATTACCAATATCCGTTAATAATAAATTAACAACAACCACCAACTATATTTCTATTTTAAAGCGAGGGTTTTAAGTTTCCTAAACAATTGCTTATCTACTATATTTAGTTCGGCTGTCATTAAACGCGTGTCCTTTCTTTATTTAAACTATTTTTTGTTGCGACATATACGAAAATGTAACATAATAAATATCTAATCAAAAAATAAATGCATTTTTTTCATTTGATGCAGAAAAAAATCACAATGCATAACCACTCAAATGAAAACATCTGCAGTAAGTAGAATATTCATTCACTATCCTAGTGAAATCCTAAATCGTAAAATGAAGAAACCATTTAATTAATGAAATGCGAGTGTGTGTGGGCTTCTGCATATGTGTGTTACTGATCTTTAATATACACCAAAATTTTATAAAGCGAACCGTAGGCGTTGATGACCTCAGGATTTTGCTCCTTTAAACATAAACAAACTGTAAAAAATTCAGGGATTGTGTTTTGCTTTTTTAAGCGCTTTAAGAATTGGCAGTTACTAACTATGTGTATATTGTTTCAAATAAATTATACGTGGATTGACTTTAGTTCCCTCTTAGAAGGAGTGAGAAAATTGTAATTAAGCCCTAATAAAAGCTTCAAAACAAAGTTGTGTACATATACAGTAGTTTTCCGATCAGCAACTAACTTATAGTTTCCTATATAAAAATTACTTTGTAATTTGTGGACCCAATAAAAGTTGTGTGTAGGCCCCTGAGGTTGATTCTCCGATTAAACTTCCTTAACCAATAATAATCTGGGACATAGTTTGACCTAGTTCTAAGCTCCCTCTGCCACTTTCCGCCTATTTCTCTATTACAGCAACGCCTTCATTTTCAATCCTAGTAGCATTTGTAGAACTGATTTGTAATCATTAATATATGAACAGTTTAGTGTTCAAAGCTCGTGGTAATTTTAAAACGTCATTTTTTGAAAATATAAAAATTTGACCAACTCACATATTATTTAGAAATTGTAAACAAAAACGAAAAACAATTTAAAGAACTAAAATTAAACAACAGACACAAGCCACAGAACAAAAAAAAAAATTCAATGGTGAAATAACTAATCATTTAAATCTCATGTGAGTATGGATTAAGTTTCTCTTCTTTTTTTCTTCACAAATATTGGGAATGGCATAGCTAAATTTTTGAGGGATCTACTAACGTAAAGGTCAAGGTTTGAAATAGGATATCAAAGATAGTTATTATAAGCCGCAGATCTATTTTCTGTGATCAGGAGACTCTCCTGTGAAGAGAGTACCTACACAAACAATAGTGCTAGAGATCACACTCAGCCTCCAGCCCCCCTCAATTAAATGTAAACACTTCATAGAGACTGGGTGAGCCCCCAGGAGAGTCCCTAGATTCCATAAGACTGCTTTCCCGCTGTTAACAGATTAAACAAAATTAGCCCGTTACTTTCGACACCGCAACTCTACCACTGAGCCTATCACCTATTAAGAGATATACGTTTTAAAAGTATTAATATGAAATAATTTAATAAATAAACATGACTTTATACTATGATTTTTCTCTTCATTGACATTACGAAATGGTACTTCTAGGAACGTATATGTCTTGAATTATAACTAACACAAGAATATTTTTGAAGTTATCTGCAACAAATGTTTTTCAAAACAGGTAACCAATCTAAAATTCTACATTTTTTACCCTCATGAGATAAAACAATAACTGACTCGACTACGTCCAAGTATATATATATATAAAAAAAAGTACAAAAGTAAATTACAAATCCTAGGAAATGAATGAAGCACATTACCAAAGTGGCGGGAGAACTGTTTCCCTGACAGAGCGCGCTGTATTTTTCAACAGGGCTCGGACAAAAAGCGAAGACGGAGAATATGGCTCGGGGAAGCGGCGCTAATAAACCAGACAATTTGCTCCTGGGGTCATTTTTTCTCGCCCCCCTCCAACAAAACAATCTTTTTCTGCCATGGCTAACTGGTCCCCTTTTTATTTACAGGGATCGGGACTGACTCCTATTAATATCCTTGATGGCCGCTCCTAGAGGCTCGTGAAGAAGAGGAAGAAAAAGGCTGATGAGGTCCTCCAACCGCCATGATGCGCCGCTGCTAATGTACTTAGGGCCCACTTAGGGCTGCCTCGCTGTTCCCCTGTTTTCAGGGAACGAAATAAATAAAGATTATCACTCACTGGCGGAGAAATAATTTCACACTTTATTTGAGACAATAACTTACCCGTAAAGCTTTACCTTCGAGTTAAGTAAATATCTTTTGACATAAATATGTAATAACTTAGCATTAGTGCGGCTAAAAAAATAAATAAATAAATAGGCAGTCATGAGGTCTGCAGGCAGAAGTGAAAACTCAAAACCTTGGAATAACTGTCTTCTTTTTTAAATTGTCTTAATCGATTATATTCTGAATTATTTCAATTTCAAATTCGTAAATTTAAATCATTAGTTCGGTTTCACATATACTGGCACTCCAGACAATAATTTTATGCATGCTCAAGTAGTCTGTTTATTAAGAAAATCACAATATATGAATTAAATACTAAATAACAATAATTTAATTGAAATAATAACCATTATATAGCTATATTATTTATACCATGTATTTGTAATTATATATATATATATATATATATATATATATATATATATATATATATATATATATATATATATATATATATATCAACCATCGTTTAGTTCAACAATCCTTAGATCATATTTCATGGTTCGAAAAGAACAATTGACTAATTTTAAAAACTAATAACTAAAAAAAATGAAACCAAAAGATAGAATATACAAATGGATAATATTCCGGAAGAAGATACTGGAAGATGAACAGGCTTTTTTTCTAATTTTTATTATTATTCTATTCTTAAAAAAAGGCAATGAAAACAAACATTTTCCTTGCTTCCCATTATATTCCTGATAACCCTCCGAGGCGTCTGAAAAGAAGATGGCCTCGAGACGTTCTACTATACTTTATTGGAGTGCTACAATGGATTGTTTCTCCACAAGTGTTTTTTTTTTCATGTCCTTTGTTCATAGAGCAGATTTACAATTATATTTGATGTAAAATAATTACAGTTGTAAATATCAATAAATTATTCTATTCTAAAAAAAGATTAAGCTTCGATGGCAGATTATTGTCTGTTCATGTTAGATTATATATTATTTGGAAACAAATTATGGAAATTATTTGCTATTGAATTACTTATTTGTCATAATAATCTTTATTATAATTTGCACAATTTTAAGTATAATTCTTGAATGACAAATGATCGCAATTTTTTCTTTTGTGGCATTCTGATTGGACTAAATAAGTTATGGCTCTATTTTACTACTAACCTAGACACAAGAAGCGTCCCATGATCCTAATGCATAATCCATATACCCAAAGACCTTATATACTTGGTTTCAATATATGATAGAGACTGTTCTGTTTCAATGCTAAGGGCTGTGCAGAAGGGTTATGAGGCACATCAGCCAGGATTTTCCTATTTTAGGGCAAAAACTGGAGTAGTAGGTTAGCTCTGTGTACGTGTAATTCCTAACATTCCTAGTTCAAAACAGTCCTTTCGCAGATAATCTGTTAGCAGCTACGGATTGAACCTATGGGATCTGAAAACCCTCGTGGGGTCACCCAGCCTCTATTAAATGGGTACAATGAATTGGAGCATAATCCTGGCGGTTGAGCGTGGTCTAGAACATATCACCTCTCTGCACAACCTTTGGCCTAGAAACAGTACTATGTATTGAATCCAGGCCTCTGGACTGAGAAAAAAAGGGTACCTCCTTCTGTGAGGACAGAAGGGTTTGTAGAACCCACCTAATTTGAAGCCGGTTCCAGTTTAAATAATATCCAGTTTCTTCCTCAGCCGGATTTGAATCCAGGATTGACACCAAAGCGCTAACTAAGTACTCTATAGACGGAGATACTCCATTCTCTCTGTTCTATTATTACTAATTTAAACTCAATAATAGATGGTCTTAGTCAAGTATTTATTAAACAAATGGTACTTATTCTGCAAATTGGCAGCTTGGTGATAGGGGCAAAGTAAGGGTTAAAGCACCATCAAGTTGCCTCACGTTACTTCATTTATACTTAAGGGTGAAAATGCTTTGAAATCCATAAAATTGGTATAGTTTTGAAAAAACAAATGGCTTGAATTTAATGTACAACTCAATAAAGCTTATTTGAGAATGACTAAAAATTCAAGATTAGTAATTTCAAGTAGAATAGTGAGAGCGCTAATATAATCTTCATCATATGCAAAGGAACAGGAAATTATGCCTGATTGTAATACCAAAAAAGCATTTATTGGTACATAAGTATATACTAGCTAGGTTAAATACCCTAGGTTTATAAAAAATAAAATAAAATATCTTTATTTAAAAAAGCATTTCTTCGATAGACACTGCCTATACAGATAACATCATGACGTCACTTGATGGGACATTAACTATGGCAATCTGCTTTTACTAAACTAGGTGAGTTACATATATATATATATATATATATATATATATATATATATATATATATATATATATATATATATATATATATATAATGAAGTTGCTCACAGCTCTGTAAACAGATCACATGACCCGAAACGAAGCTCAGATTACAACACCTAGGCGATTAGAAAAAGAAGAAGAGGCTGTAAGCCTTAAGCTGAGCTAAGCCTGTGTAATCCTGGACATCCTAAGCGTTAGCAAGTAAAACTTAATCCTGCAGGCTGTTTACAACAGGGAGCAAACAACGACTAACAAAAATACAACTGCCTCCTCCTCCCGGCCTCTTACTTGCGCTAAGTTGTTTCGCCCTCTCCATTCCTCCCTGTTCCTCCCTGGGCTCCCTAGAGGACAAACAGGGAATTGGAAAAGTCCAATTAGGAGCAGGTGAAGTTCAACACTATCGAGGACGTTTAATTACAGGATGTAGGGCAAATGGAAAACTTTATATAACGGTAGGGAAAGGCAAGTTAGAGAAAATGTTTTTCTTTTATACATACACGCTCACATTATCTGTTTCCCAGGTAATTGTACTTCAATTATTATTGTCTTTTTTTTGCGTTATCCCTTTCATTAGATATTTTTAATATTTAAGTATAAAACACTTTTAAATTTACTTTTGAAGAACACTTTAAATTATATTTCCAGTAGTCCACCACGCAGCTCCACTTGGGAAAGTCCATACTTCAGTTTCCATATTTGGTTATTGTAAATGCTATGGGTTATAACCAATAGTTATCTTCATTGCTAAAAAAAAGCATTACAAATACAACCCAGTAACTTCGATTCAGAACATCAGTTGAGACAGTACAGTTTCTAAGCCAGCGGTTGTTCATATTGATCATGGCTGAGATAATATTTTCTTCCAATTGAGGGTACTCTCTTTTAGAGGTTGAGTGAGCCCGAGGTGGATCTGCAGATCTCACAGGCCATCCATGGCCATCCATGGTTGTTAACAGATTATCTACTACAGCTGGGTTTGAACCGAAGGCCCTTAGAAAAGCAGCTTAGCGCTCTACACACTAAGCTAACCCACTCCATCGATTGCTAAACTATATATCTGCAGAACCAGTGAATAAATGGCTAAGTCGAAAATGAGTTTCTTATACTTAGGGAAGCAGAATAGTCTTATTCTCATGTTGTTTGGCTTACAATGGAGTTGTAATGTGAACAATATCTCTATTTCAAGCCAATGCCTTACCAAGTCACTTAGGTATCTCGAAAATAAAGCGAAAATCTAAGTACAAGAAACTCATTATGAACAAAATTCGACTTAACCACATATTCTGGTTATGTGTAGTGTTATATCTACAGTCCTGATGAAAGAGTGGTTAACTCGGTTTTGGCTACTTTTCACGGCATCGTTTTTAAAGTTTGTTCCTTTCCGCTAAATCAGGGTTTTATGATAATTGGTTGTAATTTTGTTTCAATTTCCAGAATGTTGTCCATATTGCACTATTAAAACACCAATTGGTTGGTTGTATCTGTACTGAGATATTAAAGTTAACCATTTATTCACCGACCATGTTGCACCTACTTGACCAATCATTCACTTAAAACTAAACATTTTTATAGCATTTCTGTTATGATTTCATAGATTTATGATAGTCAGTAAAATGAGAGCAAGTTTTCTTTCTCAGTTATATTTGATAACTAGCACTACAGAAATCTCAAACGTGACATTGATTTCTTAAAAATGTAATTTTGAGTTAATAAAATGTTTGTCCCATCAACATATTATTGATAATACAGAAAAGAAAATATTTTCATTATAATTTAAATTAATGTGAAAATCATTTTAAGTCAGAAAAATAAGAAATCAAACTAACGTAAATATTTATTTTAGTGGGTAAAAAAAAACGACAAAATGTGATAAAAAGAACAAACTTTGAAATCGTACAAAATTGCTTACTTGGTTTGTTGGACACAATTATTTTCCTCATCTAAATCCCAACCAGCCAAATCAGGCATGTAGGATGGTAATCTCTTGATTTTATATTTACATAGTATTTGTGGAATGGTACATCGTTACAGAGGAAACTGATCATTGGACATATTTGGTAATGAAATATTAATTACACCGCCTCTACATGTGAAATCAATTGTTTTAAAAGATTCTTATAATCTAAAGAATAACTGAAACCAAACAACCAACGACCATTGTTGTTTGTCGTTAAGGTTGTTTAAATGATAGATCTAACCCATGTAAGCATTTGGTACACCTAGTTATACAACCAGGTACATTTCTCCTTAGGTAAATCATACATTTGAGAAATGTTGAAACTTGGACCCAGGAGCTTATTGTTCTTGCTTATTCTTGTGGTTTACATCTTTAGAGCCACGAAGAATCATTATTGTTTTTTGAAACCCCTTCTTTTTTTGAAATCTCTAAAAATTTACGTCATAAAGGCATTTTAGTTTCCTCAAGAAAGATGAGATGTTTCAGTATAGTGAAACTATAATTATATAATTTAATGCTTAGTTTAGTCAAATCAGATATTTTATATAATACAGAATTTATTTTATTAGGATTTATGGTATTATATATAGCCAGCAACTCTTCTTTTAATCTGCTAACATTGTGCTGGAGGTTTCTGTCATTCTCTGAGAAAACCACAATGTCATCCGCTAATGCCAACTTATTGGTCTCGGATTGGCATACCCTTCCTCATTTTTGTCTTGGCCTTTCGAAGAGTTGAGGCCATGACCCAAATGAAAAGGAGGGGACTCAGGCTACATCCCTGCCGGATTCCAATGGTGGGCTAAATTCCCTGAGAAGTGTAATTTCCAAATCTGACTACACTCCTCGTTTTCTGATATAAACTTTCGACCGCAAGTATATGACCATTATCAATCTCTTTTTCTCTTAAGGATTGCAAGATATCAGTTTTCCTTACCCGGTCAAACGCTTTTGTGAGATCGACAAAGCAAAAATACATTTCCTTTTCATTTTTAGGACTTTTTCAAAAACCCGTCTCATTGCAAAAATCAGGTCTCGGGTGCACCGATTTTCACGAAAACCGTATTGTTCCTCTTAGAGCAATCCTTCGACTCGTCTTCTTATTCTCTTTTCCAAGATTTTGGAATATATCTTGCTAAGCACACTTAAGAGGGATATACCTCGGTGGTTATTACAGTCCCTGTTGTCTCCTTTCTTAAAGATTGGGACTATAACAGCCACTTCCCAGTCCTTCGGGATTTTCTTCTGTTTCCAAACTAAATTTAGTAGATGAAGCTTTACCTCCTTTCCTTTAAATCCCATATATTTTAAAATGTCGGGACTTATTTCGTCACTACTTGCGGATTTTCCTAGCTTCATAGTTCGCCGGGCTTCCTCTAATTCGTCTTCATCGATATAATCCTCTTCCTCCCAGAGATCTTTCCTCTTGGCTTCTATAACCCTATTTTTGGCCTCAATCCTTTTCTTATACCGTTCATAGTTCTCTGGTGTTATAGATATTCTCTCCATACAGTCTTTTTTTCCCTGATCACTCTCTTCACCTCGTCAGACCACCAAGCTGTTTTGGAATAAATAGTTATAAAGAGGCTCATGGCTTTGTTATACTGGGCCCCAATCCTTCTTTTACCACAAACTAATGATGCTCCATATTTTATTTTTTCTTAAAGTAAAACTAGCATGTCTCTATGTCATCAGTGTCTCGTGGCTAATCTGAGTCTATGGCCATTCTTTCAATTTCTTCTTGGAAGAGGGTAGCCTATGTGCTTTGACCACTTCTTCCCTAATCCTTCTTACATTCACACGGACTCTTTTCTCTCATCTCCACACGATGTCCATCTTTAATAGGTAGTGGTCACTGCTTATTGCAAAACCTCTTTTGACACGAACATCAATTATATCTTTAAGGGAATCTTTCTGGACCAGAAAATTAGACTTTTCGTTTCGACCTGGTTCTTCCCTTGTATATTTGTGTGGATCCCTATGAAGGAACTTTCTGTTAGCAACGATCATGCCACAAGTAAAACAAAAGTGATGAGGGTAGAAAAGAAGATAAGGAGAATAATGAGGGTCATTAGAGATGAAGATAAAGTCCTGGACCAAATGGAGAACTTCAAATACCTGGGAGTGCATCTAAACGAAAACGGATACATCGATTTTGAAGTGATCTAGAGACTCGGTGCTGCGGGCAGGATGTTTGAAGCGGTTAAGTGAGGATTTCTTAACGGAAGAGAAGTAGAAAAGGAAACGAAGGTAGCTTTATTTAAGTCAACATTCCTTCCTATCCTCAGGTATTCTTCAGAACCATGGACGCTGACGAAGATACACCAATCCAGAACACATGCAGCAGAAATGAGATTTCTCTGGAATATAGTGGGGGAAAAAAAAAGAGACCGAGTCCTGAACACCAATATAAGGTCGAACCTGAATGTTAAACCAGCCAACGAGCTAATAGAATAAAACCGACTGAGATGGTTTGGACACCTCTTGCGGATAGATCCTAGCAGAATTGCTAGGGAAACCTACCGAGCCAAAGTGGAGGGAAAACGAGGAAGAGGACGACCTAGGAGGAAGTGGAAGAAGAGGTAAGGAAGGACTTAAGAGAAGAGGACTCCATTGGAGCAGAAGATCACAGTTGGTGGAAGACCGGCCGAATTCCTTCCCACACTGCTTAGGTAAAGAGGATTTACTATGATGAAGATGACAGAATTTATTGACAATTAATTTAAGTTAAAATGAAATAGTAAATACCCTAATTGTTAGAAAATTCATCAGTTTTGTTGTTGTAATATCTATTTCTCAGATTACTTTGCAGTCATATATCAGAGTAGTTGAGATTGGAGATAGACTTGACAAGATGAGCTATTATAGCCGAGGTAGCAACAGCAAATCACTCAAAGCGATGACGATCAATTGGAGGCAAATAGACAGGCTCTATTGCTTTCACAAATAGCTTCTGCTCACGCACTCCCTAATAGAGTCTGTTCCCTCTCAGCTGGGTTTGTTGTCAGGGAATAGCCTATATATCATAGCTTCTATCTCCTGTAAGTGTCATGATGTTTTTTCTTAACACAGGATTTACACGTTTCTGTAATTTTTTAAATAATTTTATAATAACTTTTTTTAGATGGTACATTAAAATATTAATTTTAATATTGGAAACAGCAACAGCAATTTACTAAGTTAATATCCAAAATGATGATTTTGACATTTATTAAGTTATCTAATATAAAGTTTAAAAAGTCAAATAACAGCAATATATAATTTTTACTTATGATTCTGGAGAATCAATCAATGCTTTCAACCTCTTTTTGGGGACGTTAGGAGACTATGTTGGTCTCATAATCTCGACAAATTTTCAAAAAAAGTAGAAAGAATTCACCGAATCTCGAAAACCATAAGTAAAAATTATTATATGAATCGAGGAATGTAGTATCCGATATTATGTAGATATTACTAATATTACGTTTAAAAAGGCAAGTAAGGGAGAAAATACATAAATGAGTACACTTTTTTTAAATTTCTTATTTACCTTTTTAAAAGTAATATTAGATGCTTAAATAAAGTTAAGCAGTACTAAAATAGAACACGAAACATTAAATAAATTAGTTCTATCAATGGAAGGAGCGGGTTAGCTCGGGGTTTAGAGTGCTGAGCTGCTGTACTAAAAATCCACAAGCGCCTCTCGCTCAGCCTCCAAAATTGTATTCTCTCAAATGTAGGAAAAAACTGGCGTTTGAGCGTAATCTCGACCAAATCACTTACTGCACAGCCTCTGGATTTGAAACGGTTTAGTCTTTACTATACTGAATCCAATACTTCATATAACATCTATCAGTCTCTAATGCACTGAATCCAAGGCCCTTTCTTAGTTGTATTGAATCAGATTATTTAGCAAACTAAGATGTCTGTTTAATTTTATATCTAACTAGCTTTTTCCCACGGCTTCGCTCGCGTGGAATTTGGTCTGCCACATAACGTTTCGAGACAGATCATTTTAAGTAAATAATTTAATTTTTGTTAAGTATAAGTTAGTCGTACATCCGAAATTTCAGACGTCTAACATCAAAACTGACGATTCCATACAATCTTTGAACCCCTATTATTCTGCCCTAGGGGTAGAATTGTTCAAATTCCTTTCTTAGTGCCCATTTAAGCTATTCAAAGAACCTATCTGCGAATTTCAAGATGCTAAGTTCAGTGGTTTCTGCTGTGCGTTGACTGATGGGTGTGTTAGTCAATAAGGTTACAAATTTATATAAACTTCGCCTGTGTGGTGTGTTGGTAAAAAGTAGCCTACGTCCTTCCTTGGCTTGAGATTATCCATACCCAATTTCATCAGCGACGGATCAGCACAGCCGTGACACATACATTCACACTGATTAACAAACGGTACGGATAGAAGTTTACTGTTGTTCGTGTCAGTAAAGGATTAGTATGTAGTGTTATTGAATTTATTGAAAAGGATTACTTAGTAAAACGCTTTCACTTGTCATATGGCAGCGTCGATAAATTAAAACTGAAAGGATTAGAATAATGTACGTATGTAGATAATTTATCCATGTACTTTTAGTTTTGGTGGTCCTACTTACCTACTGCAATATACTGCTGTAAACTTTTCTTTTTCTTAGCCCCTTTGGGTTCGAAGATTGCTAAGTAGGATTTAGGATAGGATGGAGAGGATCTCTTGTACTGTAAGATGTACAATCTTGTATAGTATGTTACTTGATTTGCTTTGTTCAGCAAAAATACGTAGATTTTGCAAGTAAGAAACACGTTAGCAAGTGTAAAAACTTTGTCCCCCTTTTTCACCCCCTTAGGGGAAGAATTTCGAAAAATCCTTTCTTATCGGATGCCTAAGTCATGCAATGAACACACGCTCCAAGTTTCCGGTCTCTACAATCTGCGGTTTAGGCTGTGATTTGATCCCTGAGTCATTCAGGACAAAGCACTTTGTATGTTTAGATTATTGACAAGTACTTAGAAAAAACTGAAGTACCGACTTCCCCTGACGTTGTGGAGTTCAGCAAAAAATTAAATAAACCAAAACATATAAGGCAGTAATTCTCATTACATTAAGAGCCATTACATACAAACACGCGAATATTATCCTTATATATCAATATCCTTATATATCCTTGGTAGTAACAATGAAATATCAAAACTATGCAAAATGACGATTAAGTCCAGAAAGTAATACAACAATGTTAAAAACAATCAAGAACATTGAAATACTGCTAGAGATAATTTATCTGGATAATCGTCTTCAGTACCAGAAATTAATGGCCTACATCTTGGCATCTTGCCGGTTGCTATAGCTTCCATATCCACTTTAGCTTCTCCTGTAAGGTATTAGTTAAGATTGCCAAATATAACTTCTGTCTTGTTCTGAAATATCTTGTAACATTACTCCGAGTTTCACCTGCTACTCTAAGGATTTAATCTCTAATGTAGTGACATGCATTCCTGGATAAAATAACGCAACTAATACTTGCACATAACAGTGAGAGATGTGTGTGATGGTGATGTGTGTTAAAATGTGTAATTTAATATTTTTCAAATATTTCCCAGTAATAGTGTTTTATGCTTGACAATATACAATGTTATAGTTATGTTATAATTATAATAATATGTATTATTTATTTATAATCATTATTATTAACTCGGCACTACAACTCGGTTACGAGACTTTGCCTCCTCCACCAGCCTTCTCCAGTCTTCTCTGTTCTGCGCAGCTGACATCCATTTCTATCCCAGGAGATCTCTGGCATCCCTCACCATTTTTATGTTTATTATATTATTTTATTTAATATATTATTTTATTTATTATATTCTATTATATTCGCCATATTAATTTATAATAATATTTCATAATCAATCATGGAATTCTCCTCCGTCCGCTGTATTTTACCAATTAATTAAGGGACTTTGAAAGAGGTTGGGTGGAGTCTACAGTCGATTCACGTCTGTTAACAAAAATAATTATGTATATGCCACAACCGGTCTCATATTCGGGACCTAGAATTCAGTAACCCAGAATCTCTTTCATATTTTAGAGTTAAAAATATGTTTATTTTTAATGTCATTTTACGGACAATCATGGATACTAGTCAACGCAGGAAATCGGTACCTCAGACATACGAGGTAGCGTAGCTTATTGAAGCAACGACATGCTTTAGTTTTATTATTTTTATATTCAAATTAAAAAAAAATGATGAGACTAAAACAGGTTATTCAATATTGCTAAAATCTGATGTATTATCAATTTCGATCTTTCTTAATTAATTTAAAAAATTAAAATTTAATGGCGTATTATGGTATATTTTAAAGACAAGGAAGATACGAGTATATTTCACGGTAAAAATATATGGTAGTTATTTTATCTAATTGTATTTGTTTTTATTATTAGCCATGAATATAATATGAAGACATTTATTATGATCGCGGGTTCGTAGCCCGGCAGGTGGCCCTAGGATTTTTTAAGGGAGTAAAAAATCCTTAGTTACGCCGTCCTTCGGAAGGGACGTTAAACGGGGGTCCCGAGCCTGTACGATGTCAGGTACTCGTTAAAAATCCCTATCCTGATTAAACCTGGATAGGCAAAATTTAGAGCTCCCACTGTAGCATCGTCCGATTAGCCATAGCAGCATAAAGTGACGTTAAATGAAAAAACATACATTTATTATTAGCATAGATACGCTACAATAAGACTGAATGAAATGAAAAATCCGAATAAGAACCTGAGATAAGCTAGGAGAGAGAATTGGGGTAATTATGCTCATATATCACGAGAACTATCTCGTACACTCTGCTCCCATGGTTAATATTTTTTAGACTCCGCAGTCTTTTAACCTCAATAACTTCTTCTCACGATATTGAAAATCCTATTTTCCTATTTAAGTTACTTTAATTTCAAAACAAGCTTTTTACTAATTCCAAAACGTTGTGCATTTTAATTTTAACCTTTTAGAAAAGGTTCTAAAAACAAAAATCTTTTAACTTCTCCGAAAAAATAATTACCGATTGTAACTTTATTATTGTTAAGAACGTGTATGGCACATTATTTTATTTTTATCGGATACAAACTTTGTTTATACCTATCACAAGGTTTTTCGTAATAATTGGTTTACATAAGATTCATTTTTACTTCGAATACGAAAGATTTTTTGATATTAAAAAAAAAATACATTTTGTATCCCAAAATTAACTATATATATATATATATATATAGTTAATGTGGACTTCAACAATATCTCTTCTAATTTGTTGATAGTTATGAATAATAATAAATGGATTAACCATCTTCTCCCCAGTGACAAGAATGGAAAACGTTATTTAAATTTTTGTTGAAATAAGGATGATGTTTTTTTTTTAATTTGGAGTGCCTTAAATTTTAAATTAAATTTCTGCTAGGCCAGCCCCTGGGTAGTACTGAAACGCAAGAGGTATCGTTATGATTTCTGTCACCGCTGCTGACACCGCATGTTAAGCCCTTGCGAATTAAATTTTATTAACAATTTAATTAAAAATTACAGAGACTGTAGAGCAAAGGGGACTCTGGTAATTAGCAAAAGGCAGAGAGTTCAAAGCCGTAGGAACGTTCCACACCTGAGTGGCTTAATTAGGCCAACCTGCTTGCTCCTCAAGCCCGCGCATTGTCGGAGATAAAAGTCGAAAAACTTAAGAGCTTTCGCGCAAGTGCGCAAAGTCCTCGCGGGGCCACTTGACGTTCCTAATCGCCCCTAATGGCGGAAGCCGCTTTCTTATCACCCAGTCGGCAATAACCCGCTTCGAGGACCTTTTATACGTTTCATTTATTTCGTTAACTTATTGATTAAATGTTTTATCGTCGTTGACGGAGGTACTGCCGTGGTATGGTTATAAAATAATAATATGAATAATTTTTAGTTTTCCGTATATCACTCCTTCAAAAGAACAACGTCTTAATTCAAGAAACTTTTAAAAATAGAGGTATTTGAAAGTTCTATAAGAGTTTAAACAAAATTTAGGTGTTGATAAAGCAAAGTATTCCTATACAATGACGGTATTGAAATTTTTTAATTAACCATAAGAAAATGCTTAAATGCTTGAAACTTTTTTTATTTTGAACTATGCCCTTATTCCCATAAAACTTCAAGTTCAAACATGATACAACTCAAAATATGTTTTATTAAAAAACCACTTGCGTTAAATAGGTAATGCTTTGAAAACACATAATTAACAAATAATTAAACCCTGGTGTATATCTGGTTAAGTCGAATTTCGTCCAGACAAAGTTAATAGTATTTAAGGATGCGGAATTTCGTTTTTTTGTAGTTTATTGCTTCAAATAGAGCTATAATATAAGCAACAACACTTTTTCAAAACAATGCCTGACTTAGCCACTGATGGAATAAGGGAAAGACACGATTCCGCATCGCTCATTACAAGAAATTCATTTTATAAAACAATCAAGTCAAGTTTTATAATCAACCAGGGCTGCAGATATAATTTAGAGCATTTGCTTGATAATCAACTATCGTATATTTTCTAATTGATTTATATGGACAATTGTATTATTTTGGTTTCAAACATGTATATAATAAAATAATTATATACTTATATTTGGAAAGGGCATAAATTTTACCTTCCCGCATAATTAATTGCATTTTTAAGATTAGTTATTAAGATACTGAGTAGTAGGTCTGGGATTAGGAACAGGCAATTACATTATTTATTCTATTAATCGACCCGTTCGTTCTGCAGATCTTTCGAGGCACACCCAGCCTCAGTAAATAAGTAACTTAAATTAGGGGGATGCCTGACGGGGGATACTCTGCCTAATTACCTTCTTTTAACAATTCTGTACGTGCTTTGTATTCAAAACATAAGGGAAAGTAAAAATTAAGCCAACTTGTCTGTAAAATACGTGTCCACTCCTCTCATATCTTTAAGGATTTACATAAGGTGTAAATCTTTAGTCCGCGACAGGCTGATAATAAATCGCTTTAGAGAGACACGAGACGAGATAGGGAGTGCGGACGGTAAGTGATATAAATAAAGATGGCAGTAGAAGATGGCCGCCACCGCTACGTGCGTGGAATAGCGCTCTCTATTTACACTGCCGCGTAATGGAACTCATTTCGCCCTAATCCGATCTACTCCCGCCACGGCCAGCCTCTTCTTCTCTTCGATGACTATCGTGAGGATACACCTTCGGGTTTCCTCGGTTAATGAAAAGGAAATAAAGGTTTTAGCAGCATAGCGTGCGAATATAAAAATAAGTTTAAGACAATTGTGAACTGATTAAACATGGTAAATAAGAAAAAAAAACTGTACCTCTAGGATCCATCAGGGTATATAGTGTTCAATGCGTATTAGAGACAACGGTTGTGCAAGGAGACGAGTCGGTCCAATTCACGTTCAACTGCCCTTTTCCTGCTAATTACGGTTACCTGTTTAGAAAAGTCTGGGAGAACTCCAGGAGGATCTACAAAACGGAGAGCTTTCATCCGTTGTTGCTAATAGATTAAATAATACTTCATGTTCAGCTTTTAATCTTCAACACAGCAACTCAGAGCTCTATGCACTGAGCTACCCCACTCCCTTGTTATTATTACTATCGTTAACTACAACTTCTGAAACCGACAATGAATAGGCAAGAGATATTCATGGGAGATTGATGCACCCAGTCCTGGGTAATTATCTTTTTAAAGTTTAAAGCGGTGCTGGTTGATTTAAAGGTTTACGTTGGCTAAATACTTTTTAGTTTCACTCCCATTAACATATTACGTAGCGAATTGCATTAACTTAATTAGTGCCAAATACTAAAAAGGTACTGCGGCGGCCTATGCCGATGACATCGCCATCCATAGTAGTTCATTGAATACAGACATAACAAACAAATTGGATGGACTAAGAATTACAGTTAGTCCTAAAAAGACCAATTATTTTCTCTTTACAGAAGAATAAGCGCCTTCTACCTACAACATATAGAGTAGAGGGCACAGAAAACTAACCAGCCCATGATAACTCATCTCGTGTCACTCTCCACCGGCACTTGACGTTATCCTACCATTATAAAAAGAAGATCAGATCGGTTAGAACTAAATCTTACAGGCTTAATCACCTTTTAATCTCACCGAACTTGTCACTCCGATTATCCGCCTATGCTGAATAATATTTCGGCCACAAATTCAAAGAGGCTACCACTATTTCAAAAATGTTGATCGTCCTTGATTAAATTCAAAGGACGAAATCAGACATAATACACGACACCCTCGGACTCACAACAGTAACGTGCTTCACACGGAGGCATATAAAATTCTTTAACAGCATTCAACTCATCACGAACCCACTGTTCAAAACACTTAAACTGACAAGCCGACATCACAGCTGGCAAAAACAAGTACAGACACTCAATATTGACTGAGTAATCTACTAAATAATAACTCTAATCACAAAGAACTAGTGAGCCCAACACTAAACCCCCACTCCTACCATGCAATTGATGTCCTTAAAATCCTATTCATATCCCTCTCTTTTAATGCACCTAGTGCTGTAAAAGAGATCCCCTCTATTCTATTTAATATTAAATGTTATCATACGTGTGTATACAAATGAAAGGAGAAAAAAAAAAAAACCGTTTTCTTATTATTGTTTGGTATGGCTGGCGATTCTTCCATAAATCACCAAACTTCTTTTTCTTTTTTATATTCAGATATTTATTGTTATTATTCACATTGTACTTCACGATACGATAACGTCAATATTACATAACAGTATATTTTATGATAAAATATTTCGATAAAAAGGGAAAGAAAATGTAAAATATGTTTAAATAATTATGAAACATGTAGAGATTCCTAAACAAATTATTATTATTATTTTTAATTCGCTGTAACAACACGTTGACTTGTCCAGGTCACTGCCTTCCTAAACAAAACAAGGAAAAGTTAGGAAGTCAAATTAATCTTATTTTTATCACATTCATTATTATCTCATTATATTGTAATATAATGAGATAATAATGACAAAATATTAAACAATAATGACAAAATTCTTTGTAATATAAATGGTTAAATTGGGAGTTATTAGGTATTTTATGAGAGTTTTCTCATCGTCCTCCAACACTTATATTTGTAATTTTCAGATTTAATCGAAAATTGAGTAGGTACTTAAAAAATAAATATCTGAAAAACATGATAACGTAGCTTCACGTAGCTAGTAGTCACGTAAAGCACCTTTAGAATGGACAATTAGAACGCGCAAAATGTTTTTAACTAACCCTGCTCTCCTCTACGCCTACTCCTATTCAGTCAAGCGTAAAAGACGCAGTAAGAATTAAGTAGAGTCTTTCATTGGCCCGTAACCGGATGATATATTGGAGCACTCGGAATCGAAATAACCTCCCGCCCTAACTCTTAGCGAGACAGTAAGGTTTATCGACGATAAAGGAGCAGTTACCCGGCCAGGTAAAAGTGGACGTGCGCCAATGTCGCGAGCGTGCTTAGAATCTTCCGGCTCAAAGGATGAAAATAATTTATCGCAAGCTCTCTAAGTCGATAGTCCTTTCACCAATCGATTGCCTGCCGTAATATTAATCCTAGCGGGGAGCGTTACAATTTTCAACGTACTTCAACACATCCTTTCTATACTTCTGAAGTAGTTATTTAAAATAATGAAACAGCTTAGCGATTCCTCTATGGCTCGATGCCGATACCACCAATCTCTGCTTACAAATTATTTAAAAACTATACTTAAAATATAATAGAAGTATTTTGTCTATTCTATGTATACCACTACATATATATTCTTTCAAATACTGGAGGTTATTAAGGATAATACATTTGTCAATATTCCCCTTCATAGCCCAAAAATATTCCATGCCATATCTCATCTCTGTCCCCTACTGTATTTTCAATTTATATAAATGACCTTCCCCACCTTATCCATCATTCCAAATACCATATCTACGCCTATGAATTTCAAATACACCTGTCCTTACCCCATCCGACATATTACTAGCCACAAAAAAATTACAAGAAGATCTGAACCGAATAAGTGAATGGGCAGTGACTAACAAGTTGAGGCTGAATGCGGAGAAGACAAAAGCGATGGTAATAGGTTCCAATCACCTCCTTTAAAAAGTTCCACATTCACCCAATCCTGTACTTAAATAATGTTCGCGTCAAATTTTCCCTAAGTGTCAAAAACCTCGGAATCACTTTAGACCAATCCCTCTCCTGGAAAAGTCATATTGCCAATATATATCGCTGTACTTTTTCTACCCTGAAGAGACTAAACTACACCCGTTACCAACTTAAATTTGAAACTCGTAGACTCCTTGTTACCTATTTAGTATTCCCCTCTTCGACTACTGCTGCGCCGTATATGAGCTCGAGGCCAAAATAAAACGTTTGATGAATTGCATTGTACGCTTAGTCCCAGGGACACTCCTGTCTCCCGATTTTATGAAGAGTTTAGGTGGTTGTATCCTTCCTATCCCCGTAAGTATTTCCTTGCATCCTTCCTCTATCAAGTTATCCAATCCCGCCATCCATTATACATATATGAGCTCCTCAAATTTAAATCCTCCATCCATTCCCGTGTTACCCGTTCACAACCTTCCGATTTGTATATAGAGGCCCATCGAACCGCTGTTTTCGATAGATCGTTCCTGATTCGGTCCTGTTCCCTGTGGAATTCTATCCCTTCTTCCATCCGCTGCTCCAAGACCCTTCCTACCTTCAAATCCCGCATATTTGATTACTTTCTATCCCTCCAGTTCCCCGAAGTGTATACATAAAATTATCGATAGAATATTATTTATTTTGTTTATTCCTTTTTATTTTTATTTTTAATGTGAAGTAATGTGAAATCTTCATTTTTTCATTATCATAAGAAGCTATTTTTTATTTAATCAGCTTTGTAGATTGACTTTTCTACTTGTTTTTTTTTCTTTGTACCCTAAGGCTCTAATGAGCCCACAATAATGTACATTTGCGTTATTCTAAAGGGATTTGTCCCAGAATAAATAAAGAATTTATTATTATTATTATTATCTATAAATGTAAGTGTAGGGATACAGATAATTCAAATACATTTTTAAATTATGGGAAATACCTGCATCAATCCAACCCATGAAGAATCTTTATTAGTTTATTTATTAATATATATTATTAAGAGTTTAACACTTAGCAAACTGTACCACTTCTAAACAAACAACTGTGAAGAGAGGTGATTTCGCCGAGATTAGACTCAACAACTAGTTTATTCACCCTATCGCAGTACCCCTATCACAAAGACTGAGTGAGCCCCAGTAGGATTTGCAGATCTCACAGGATACAGTGATACAATTTCAAGTGATTAAATAATTGATCTACCACCGCCGGTATATGACCTGGCTAAGTCAGATATAGGCTTAAAATTGAGTTATTGCTATAAATTTATATTATAGCTCCCTTTCAACCTAAAGACTACGAGAAATACACTTTTCTTTCGGGAATTGTCTGAATTAGTCCATTAATTTTTACGAAAATAACACGATTCCACTTCACTCATTCTAGCAAAATATCGACAAAACCACTTATTCACTGGGGCTGCAGATATATTCATCGAAACATCCCAAATATCTCACTAGTAAATAATTCATTATTTTTAAATTAATCCTATACAAATATGTTTATATCCTTTATTTATATTATTATGTTTATATGTTTGGTAAGCACTAATTGTTTTTATAAATCTCATCAAAAATGGTATCTAAAAACTGGATCTATTTTAATAGAAGCGATTCTTAAGCATTAACTTGTGGTGTGATTAAATTTCGCCGATGTGAGTTTATTTCTCAAATTAACAAAAAAATCTACAACTTCGCATACTATAATAAATATAATTTATTTAATTCTTATATGATATAATTTTTTTGGATATTCTATTGGGGTGAAATACCCGTCACCACGTAGAGGTGAAATACCCGGGTTCGAGTCCCGGTCCTGGCCATATCTTTTCTATTCAAATAAAATATATAATAAATATATGTAGGTGTGTGTGTACGTATTAGTATTTTGAAAATATATTTATATACCGATTTTATATTAAATTGGTGTCAAAATTAATGCTTTAAATTGATTTAAAATGTCCATATCAACGATCCGAAAGCCTACATATATTAATATATCCGCAGGTAAAGTTATAAAATAATTCTATATTTATAAGCTGGCAATGTTGTCAATTTATCGCCTTGCATTTTTGAACATTTTACATTTGTCAACAGCGGATGTAAATATAAAGTGCATTAATGCGGTTTCGTTCGATCTTCATGTATTTGAATATCAAACAAATATAGAATATTCATCAACCCTGAATTTATTTTTCGTGGAACGGATTAATAAATAATATGTATATATATATATTATATATATATATATATATATATATATATATATATATATATATATATATACATATAAATTTAAAAAGAAAACACTAAATTGTGTTGCATGAAAAGTTATATTTAAAAAAAGAAGCATATAATACTAAAACTTGTGAAAGATTTTGCGTACACTACACGGTAGAGACCGTACTGTCTCTAGATAAACGGTTTTGGAGGAAGAAAATTTATTTATGTATAGTTGAAGGAGCTCTGTCAGGTAGACCTTGCAGATCCTTGACAAATGTTTGTACAGAGTGTATCTCAATTATCATACAATTAAGCTTGTAGGCGTTTCATATTTTTTCGCTGGTGGTATTGTTACCATAAAACTATACTGGTACACGTATATCTATAAAGTACATAACTCCCTTTTATTTTTCTTAAAATATGCACTATCCTTTATCCTTTGCTATACCAGCTTATCGAAAAATCACCTTTCCTTCTCATAAACAGTCCTCTTGAGTTATGTAACGCGTTAGGAGGAAAGAAGGATTTCTTTACGACGTAATCCCCAGTAGTGCTCCCGACTGGAAATATTTACGCAAGCTAGTATTTCCAGAAGAGAACAGAAATGGCCAACCTTATATAGGAAATGACTTCCTTTTCAATATATTTTTAATCAGCTGTCGTATTTGTTGTGCACATAAAACGGAAAGTAATAACATCGGTTAATTGCTAAGCCAGATCAAATATCTCTTGATTAACTTCTATATTTTTGTAAGGATTTATTTTTCCTTTAAATTACATTGGAACGGGATGGCTGAGTAGTAGGCTGGTGTGTTGCCGTGCCGAAGGTGCCGGCTTCAAATCCTGCTGTGGCAGACAATTTATCTAATCTGTTAACGGCCAGGGAAGGGATCTGGGGGCAATACCTAGCTTCTTTAAACTGGATACCCTTAACAGAGGGGAAGACCTGGTGGAAGAATGATATCGGGCAAATCTTATCCTGCACACCGTTGTTCTAGAAATAGTACAGTACCTACATATTGAACCCAAGATCCTTCATGGGTCGTAATGGCCCATTTTTTTTAATTACATTAAAAAAGAGGCAGGATTTATTACTTCTTATTCCAAATTCAATATGCACCATAGTTATTTTTGTAATAGACCCCTTCCAAATGTCTTAATACTTTGCTAATATGCTTGATGTTTGTTTCCAATAATCAAAGATTCTTTTGTACCAGGATAATTAAACAACCTTTCAGACTCCTTTTCTGGGGTAGTTTAATAATTTAAGTAGTTTAATTTCTAATTTACATGGTAGCAGTTAATGATGGAACTGCCAAACCCAGCACAGCTCCAATGAAGCCACGATCTCTTCCGCCACCGAATCGTTTCCCCTCGGACCAGGGGACCAGTTATCTGGGAATGAAATCTATAGAGATTTCCCGACTAGAAAATGGAAAAAGTCCGTGCTGCTTAACATTTTCCTACGATGCCTCGCAATTCTTTCCCCATTAATAACAAGATCCTCTTCTGTGGAAATTGGATTGGCGGATCCCTTAAGTTGGCTTTTACTTCCCCCTACTTCCCCCACTCCTCCCTAATCAGGGGAAAATCTCCAGGCATTAAGATCCTCACGCTCTCTGTCTTTTTAGATTTTCACTTCTTTTGTGAGAAATTCCTTGATTAAATGTTTCATTCCAGAGTTAGTGCTAATTATTTTTTTTCTTTTACTTTTCCAATTCCTTCTCCTTCATTTATTTTTTCTTCTCTTTGCTAAAGTTCTTTACATCTACTTTTCATTTCACCAGTCCCCGGGCTATCGAAATTGACTTCTTTTGAAGCTGTTTTTACCATTTAACAACCCCTTGGAGCTAGCTCGGAGAGAGTTCATCATCGATGATTCAGGAATTAAAGTAAGGCCTAAAAAAAAATTCAAGAACAAATTCCTAACTTAAAACAATCTTCAGGCATTTTAACTTCAAGAAACTTAATTAATTAATAATGGGGTTATTAAAACAGTTAAATTTGTGAGCAAGTTTAATTTTTATAACTAAAATATTGAGTGTGAGTAGAGTTGAGCAAATTATCATACCTTCCATTATAATTAAATATTCTTAAAACATTTGACAAATAAATCAACCTGTGCCAATACAACCCATGAAGGATTCAGTAAATGGCAGATGTGATTTGCCCGATATTATGCCCAACCCTGGGTATTTCCCACACTTAAGAGTACCTACTTCGCAGAGGCTGAGTGAGCCCCACAAGGGACGAGTTAAAGCGAGAATCGAGTTTTAATTTTAAAACACAATATGAATATCGCAGTACTATTATTTTTTTTACTAAGGACTTTTTTTTTGAGTTACGAGTAGTTAGTTCATGTACGTGAGTAGAGAGTAACTAATGGGTTGAAAGACTGGGTAACAACGAGTACCAAAAATATAGCTGAGTAAACAAGCAAGCGTAGTGTACTACTAATTTTCAATTCTTTGGTGAGGCTTTATTTATTTAAAAATAGTCTAATTTCCGTTGGGCAACAGTATGTAAATGACTAAATTATAAATTGACAGTAGTTAAAGTAGTTGAAGTTAAAACGTAAATAATTTATACATTAGTTTTCATTGATTAATTTATCAACGATTTAATGGATTTTAAAAGTAGTGGATAATTATTTTTAATATTTTTAAATTTACAACTAACATTCTGTAATTACTGAACAGAAATTATTATTTTATTTTATTTTAAACTTCCATTCTCTATAGTGTCCGCTAGTAATAAGCCTGAGAAAATTTTATTTGAAATAATAACATGAAAATGAATATATTATAATCCATTATATCTTCTAACTACAATTTAATTTAATAACTTCTGTAAATATTGCAATACAGTACAAATGTTACCTACTTATATCATATAAAAAAAAAAATTTATGAATGCTGTGTATGATTTACTTATATATCTTAAAGATGGTCTCGTGAACTTTTAAGTTGGTTTCGCTTTTAGAGTACAAGCAGTGGTTAAATTCTCTATTTGAATGTCATGACATTTATTCTATTTACTTGTTGTATTATAATAATGGCCTTATAAAGTTTAATAAATATTTTTTAAAGACATCTTACAAAAAATATTTGCTTTAATGAGTCCGGCCCCTGCGGGAGTGAGATTGAAGATAATTTTCTAAAAGAGACAACAACTGAAGGGAGGACTACGGGGGCTTTGAACCGGAGCCAACGCTATCACCATAATAAATATCGACCCTTCCCTTCATAATCGTTATCTTACCCTCCCCCATTTAAATTTATTTAAACTGCCGTGAGAGGGGGGTAGAGAGTTATAATAACTGATAACAGAACTGCCTTCTCCATATTTATTTTAATAAACTCTTATGTGCTTTATCAGTAATAATACTACGGCTACAATAAGAATAATATAAGTATAAAATTGTTTTCCGTTTTTCCCTAGCATTTGTGGGTTCGAAACAGGGAGACAAATCCAGCCATCTGCAGTAGTTAGCTTCAAAGATTCAGAAATTTTTAACGGTTCAGGCTGTGCTCAAGATAATTGCTCGTTAAGCCTCCCGTAGGCATTAAGCGAAATATCTCTCTAGTTTCCTAGACTCATCAAGATGCGTGCATCTTATACTACAGCCCCTATCTTCCTGATGTCCGGTCCTTCTACTCTTCACGTACCACAAATTCCTTTCATAATGAACTTTTTTTTCATTCTTGCAATATGGCCCACACATCGAAGCCATTTAAGCTTGACTACCCTAACTACGTCTTAAGTACTAAATACAATTATCGGTCGTGACCTGTTAGCTTCGGAACCATACACATATGTTAAAACTGACCTCAACAGTGTTTGATACAGAACCACTTTCGTAATCTTCATTTTTCCCTATGCATTAGCCTTTTCAGACCTTGCTTATTATGTTAATGATCTGCTGACCATGTTGTTGATCTTAATTTTGTTTGCGGATTTTAAGTAAGTGGGCACTGGTAAGACCATAGTATTAATATTAGACAAATCAGATAGCAAGTTGTGCACCCTCTTCCTGATTCTAGAATCATTCCCTGCATTATCAGCTGCAGTAGACTATATTTGTCATACGATATCATTAATTTCCTATTATTTGAGTTAACATTGTTCCTTGAATGTTTCCATTCGGATAATAACGCCAAATGGGAACATTAATTGTTGGTCTTATTTACGCAAAGCGGTCCACGGCTTACATAGATAAAAGTAAAAGTTCTAAGAAAATTTTAGTTAAAAACAAACTACAGTACTAAATTAAAATTGATTTATTCAAGTGTGTCTGAGGTGGGTATAACCCTCGGACATAATAGATTGAACGAGCTCAAATTACTGTATTTTATCTATCAAACGAATATTTTTTGAAAGTGATTATAATTCTGTAATCCGTTTATTTGAATTGGTTTGTTTTTCATTGAAATGTTTCCTTTCGGAGATATTCGGGATTTCGTTGAAAACTCGTTTTTTTTCTCTCACCTTCAATTAGACCCGTGGAAGGATAACGGATGAAAAAAAAACCAGATATGAATTCCTCTTAAAATTGCATTTCCTACGAAGACCAAAAAAAAAAATTGCCTCATCCCATCGAAAATTCCAGAGCCGATGTTGACCACTACGGTTGATTACGAAGCCGGCAATACAAAATGATTTTAAATTGTAATCATGTTTTACTATCATTTGAAAAATTGATGAATCATTTATTGGGAATATTATAATAACATAAATGATTATTAAGAGTTGCGCATATTTTTTTCCACATTATATTTCCAAAAATCTATAAAGAAGAATCCCCTCAAGCAGAGAGATGAATGTTTTTCGTATCACTTGGAAAAATTTAATATTTGCTCTATTAATTTCTCCATGAATGATTGAATATGTGCAAGAAACTTCATTAATTTTAATAGGATACATGGAAAAATAGTAACCTGTACTACTACAGCACATGGAGTTCAGTACGAGGTAGACTGTTCTGTTGATTGGACAACGTTTGTGCAGGTGATTTGTCTTAGATCATGCTCAACTTCCAGGTTTTCCCCTGTAACCCCATAGAGGTTTGGACCTTACGACTCCTTCGGATGCGCCTGCTGACTCCAACGGATTAATCTATGGATGTAAGCCTAATTCTTTAATGCTCGTGAACACGAGAATACGTCAATGGATAAGATACGGATGAGTCGATCCCAAAGGGTCTGGATATGGACCTACCATAGATTTGGGCAGCATGTCTATGTTCCTGTATATCCTACATATCTGCAGGAAAACAAGAGCACGCAGGAAAAGACCTTAATTCTTCATTGCATTAACCGAAGATAGAGATTTTTTTTTTAGCTCCTTGGCTTTAATCAATTGTTGGCATTAGCATATTAATATAATATGTGGTATCTCTTTTACTGCACTAGGTGAATTTTAAGAGAGGGATGTGGATAGGATTTTATGGTTTTTAATAGCAAGGTAGGAGTGGGGGGTCTAGTGATGGGGCTCACTAGATCTTTCTGATTGGCGTTAATTAGTAGTTTATTCAGTCCATGTTGAGTGTTTGTACATGTGTTTGCCAGCGCTGAGGTTGGCCAGTTGGTGTAAATGTGTTGAATAGTGGGTTCGTTCAGTGGTGAAGGCTATCAAAGGACTTGATATGCCTCCGTGTGATGAAGTCAAAAAATAGAGATTTATTTCTCCTAGCCCCTTGCCATTTATTATTTTCTTGAAAACAATATAATTAAGAATACATAGAATGATCTCTTTTACTGCACCAGGTGCATTGATGTGGGATTTTCTTTTCTTGATTAATTAGATGGTAGGAGTGGGGTTAAAAATAGAGAAATAAATGTATATCTATATATTTTTATCTGGGTTTGAAAAAATATGATGCAAGTTATAAAATATTTGAAGAGGAAATGTCAGGACAAAGAAACTCACTCGCAAAGCTATTAAAAACTGTACAATCCAGGACCGTACAGTATAAGGATCTAATAAAATGGAAAATGAAATAGAAAGAGAAGAAAGAGGGATAAAGAGAAAAATAGAAGAAACAATTGCCATAGTGACCAAGTCTTAAGCTCAACAGGTCTGCAACTGGCAGCCGGCGAAATAAGGCAATACCCATGTAATAACTCCTAAGTCAAGGGTTCCTTTAGGTCATATTGTCCTATGGCTCAAGGGATTGATAATACATCAAAATGAAAAATATAATTGCTTTCATCGTATAACGTAAAGTTATATTATAAGATGCTAAACAAGAACATAACATTATAAAAATATCTAATTAGATATAACAACTCGTTTAGGGTTCCATTTAATAAGATTAAATCTAAATATAATTAAATTCGTTATTAATTAAGGACAAAAATGTTAATCCCAATCTATACATATTATGAAGCAAAGTCCTCGGCCGGGTTTGTTCGCGGTAAATTCAATAACAACTGCATGGATTTTCATACGGTTTTCACAATAGATAAAGTGATTCACCAGGAAGGTTTAGGTATATAATTTGTGGAAATTGGGGTAAATGGGTTGGAATATCGTTGTGTTTCACCGAAGACGCTGCAAATATCTAAAGTAAATTCGTATATAAAGAAATATGTATTTGGTTTTGTTTTCATTACCTCAGGGTAGCAAAGTATTATAATTATTTCCGTATATATATATATATATATATATATATATATATATATATATATATATATATATATATATATATATATATATGTGTGTGTATTGTATATATATTGTACATTTTTTTTATATAAATAAATGGAGATTTGAAACAAAAAAAAGTTTTGTTTTCATTTTTATAATTTCTAAATAATAAATTACAAAGTAATAAATAAATATAGTAAAATAAAGAACATACAAATAGCTCAGATGGGCAGAAAGAAAATCAAGACTCCCAAAGAAGCTTAATTCACGTGGTCCTTAGTGGCCGGTACGGGATGAAAAGAAAATACATTACACAGACAAATTATGTAGGCATAATATGCATTACACGAGCAAAGCTGGGGTGGGTCGCTAGTAATGAAATAAAATACAAAAAAATTATTTACGACGGTATAATGTATCATTTACGAGTATAGTGCTTTCTTTTTCAAATATGGTAATTTTCAACTTAATAAAAAAAACTACACTTAAAATAGTATTTATTAGTAATTATTTATAGTAATTACTATTTATTTGTTTCATAAAAAGAATAAGGCACATTTGTCCCTCTTCGCGCAAAACCTTAAATCTCAAAAATACTGCAAATACTAAACAATAAATAAATTTAGGTTAGTTTTTAATAAATTTAAATAAAATATGACAGAATAAAGGGAATTATATAAATTTTGAATAAATTACATAAACGTTTAAAATTAACTCGGGCGGAAAGGGCCCAGTTGTAATCTCTTACTGTTGAATGGATATTTGTATTGGACACCTCTATCAGAAGCAGACAATTATAAAGTTGTACTCGTCCACAGAGCTCCTGTTCGTTGAATCCTCCCCTGCCAGAGACAGGCACTCACCTACATTGCCTCGACAATGCCCGTCCAGAAAGCACAGTCCCAGAACTTACCAACGGTACGGTATAACCGGAGAATAATCATTGAAGAAAGTAGCCGAGCTAAACACTTGGAGGCACCTGAATAATTATATCTTATTAACAACTGCTAGGTCCTTGAAGTGATTGCGTAAATATTTCAAATAAAATGAGCTTAAGATTGAAAATAAAAACCTGAACCAAACAACCCATTAAGGGCCATGGGCTCAGTGCAAGGTAAAGACTACTATTTCCTAAATAATGAAGGTGATTTGTCCAAGATCACGATCAACCACCAGGTTTTCCCCCCCATCAGTGGGACCAACTTTATAGAGGCTGGGTGAGCCTCGGGAGGATCGTCAGACGGTCCAACTACGGATGTTAACAGATTAAATCATTCATTTCCTCCAGCCGGATTTGAAAAGGGAACCTTCGGCATAATAACTAACAGCTCTACCCACTGGGCTACTTCACTACTCGGTCGAAAATAAATATAATCATATAATTTCATTGATTAAAGTTAATCTCGTTTAAACTCTATTTCAACTTTTTTCAGTTCATTTGTCATGACATACTTGGTATGAGAGAAGTCAGTTTTCAACAATAATGTGTGATAGCTTAGATTTGGAATTAATAAAAATGCGAAATAATCTCCAAAAGAGACATACAATATTATTAACCAGGATGCAATAGGAAAAATCTTAAGGCTATATAATGCTGGATATGCAAACTAATGAACGTTTCTTCAATTGAGGCATTACCAGGACATACATCAAATGAAAAATTATATCGAAGAAGAAAAAGTATAGCAAATCACACATTAATAGTCCAAATAGAGCTAGCAACCTCACTCCAAGAGGTTCAACAAATAATTAGACTTAGGCATTGAAGTTTAAATAAATTAATAAAGAACGTTCAATGATCATGTTTTTATTGTCATTCAAATATCTAAAAGAAAATTTCATAACTTACCCAATCTTTTTTTTTTTGAGTTTCTGCTTTCCTATTCCTGTATAAAATTGCACAGTGTTGCATACTCGTAACAGAAAAGTATCGTACGAATGTAAATCAAGGACGATGAAGATAAAGTATCCAAGCTTTGTATAGTAAAATCCTCATGAATAGGAAAAGCTTTATTTCAACTATATTTCTTATGCTAGGATATAAACTGGAATGAAATTCAGCTCTGATAATAGTAAATCAATAAATCACACAACATTTATTCATTAAAATTAAAGGTTAAACTCTGGCAAGAGTGGCCAGATTTATTCAACAACAAAATCGGATTGTTATTTGGAAAAAAAAATACAGATTGGGGAAAAAGTAATTTCGGTTTTTTTCTTGCTTTTGAATTTAAATTTATTCATAAAAAAATCAAACCCTTATATATGATACAAGTGTTGTTTTATTCGATGACCTTTTTCCAGTTTTCAGATAAGACTATAATTCCATCACTTCTGAGGTTTCCGGGCTAAATACTGAACCGTATGAATCTCACAAGCCTCTTTTGGAGCCAAATTCATGCCAATAAGGTCCCTGCAGAGGCTGAAAAATGATCCGGACTTCTTTTTTTTATTCCTCCTTCCTGCCATCTCTGGCACACGGGGTTTCAAAAGAACTGTATGGTGGATACATCATAACTTAACCAGCTAAGCTCTCTTAATTTTTGCCGAGGTACTAAACATTTGCGTGGTCAAGTATTGTCCTAATGAAAGACAACGCCTTCCATATTAGTCAATTCTGGCCGTTTGTTTTGAATCGTCTGATTCAATCGCGTTACTTGTTGACAGTAGAGAGTCGAATTAATGGTTTGGCCGGATTCGAGCAGCTTATGATGAACAATTCCTCTCCAATTCCACAAAACACATTACCTTCTTTGGTGTCAATACGGGCTTTGCAACTGTTTGTATAACCTCTCTGGGTTTCGAGCACGGGAATTTTTGCACATTATTACCGTAGGTGATCCACTTTCCATCACCAGTAATCATTAATTCCAAAATGGTCAATTTCGTTTCGTTCCAGCAGCGTACACAAATGGAAATTTAGTCCATTAAAGATCGATGAAACGTACCTGTATCAGGAGATAAAATATGTCGGTCGGAATTTTTAAAGAATTTCATCGAATTTTTCAACGTGTGGCTGGCCAAAACGTGGTTTATCTTCAATATCGAAATTTCCAGAAAGAAAATGATCAAACGAATTTAGGCACTTGCAAAATTTTCGATGGAACCTTATCGGAATTTAAAATAAACAAAATATGACGAAATGAGACGTTCTATGGAATGTTACATTTTAATCGCGATAGTTCGGTTTCTTCGAATAAGTATTACAAGAGATATGCGATTAGAAAGCCATCTTCTTGTTAAAACCGATATTAGTTCTTTTTCAATTTATTATTTTCTCAAGCATAGTGATTGTATGTGGAAGCGAATTATACGAATTTATGTATTTTACAGGTGTGCTTCTATTTATGTATATCATAATTCGGGTATTTACAAAATTATTAATATTTTGTTAATTTATGGATTGTCAAATAATGCTTGTGAAAATACCTAGAGTGTTTAAAATTGAACAGATAAAAAACTTACCAAATGTTATGAAATACACCAACTAACGTGGTAAGAGACTGTACTGTTTCAAGAACATTTGTATAGAGAGGTATTTCTTCTAGATCACGCTCAAACCCAGTAAACGTAGATAGGCTGGGTGAGACCCAGTATATTCGTCAAATCCCACAGCTATTAGCTGATTCAATAATTTATCTGCCACTGCATTCGAACCCGTAACCTTCGGCATTGCAACTCAGCGCGCTATACCCACCCCAATAAGATACCCCGCTCCCTTATGGTAGTATAATTAAAAATCATTAATAGTAAATTAAATATTTAAAGCCTCCCTTTCGGATTATTCTTTCTTTATGCTTTCTCTGTTTCTAGGATAATTAACATCAAGTAAAGATTTTAAATCGTTAATAATTTCAAATATTTTACTTCCTGTTATTAAGAATAAAATTATAACTAAAAACTGGTCATATTACATAATTAATAATAATTAAAACTCAAGTTTAACGTCCTATTGTTTTGGATACTTTTGAATGACAAACTGGGGACTGTAATATGAGAAGCGGAACGAAAGAGGCGAAAGCAATTATTCATCGAAACTGGGAAGATAGAAGTTGTCCTCTCGACCATGTTCCGTGCTGACGCTGTTTTGTGAAAGTGTTCGGATTATGCAGCTCAGATTGTAACTCAGCACAATTTAGATCGCGATAGATCCGATTTACTGCCAGCATGTAGCGCATGGGCTGTTTATTGCCAGTTTAAGTAACAAGTTCTGTAATTTTCGGAATTTTAGTATTTATTCCATTAAATAATTTGTTTGCAATTTCGAAAATAATATATCAACAAATGTTACTGTAACTCGATGAACAAATAAATTACATTACAATGTTGATGTTTTCAAGACAGTTCTGCATTTGGTAAGAAGGTGTCCAGTAGTTATTTATTCATTGTTTACTATCAACAGTGTTTACTATCAACAAGCTTGAATAAGCATATACCAGGGATGACTATGACTATGACCCGCGGATCAACGAGCGAATCATTTGTATAATATATAGAAAATAAATTATGAAACACAACCATTGATATCGAAGAGAAAGTTTATGAATAAAGTTCATACAACTGTAATGAACTACAAATAAAATTTGTATGTACATTAAGAAATTGAATTATTAAGAAAAACAAATTTCATCAGCTAACGAGACGTGGCAGACTCATGCATCGGAATTCGTCAGGTTTTCTAAATTATTCCCTCGGTATAGAATGATATCATCCAAAAGTTTCCGCTAGGGAGCAGTACCTTACAGGAGAGTATGAAAATGTCTATGCTGAACTTTTTAAAGAAAGAATTTTCCCTAGTAAGTCAGAGTGTTCGAAGACGCGAGAAGGGTCAGGTTCTGACCTGAAGAAAGAAAAACTTCCAAGTTAGGAATAATTTTACTATTATCTGACTTATTATCTTTTTACTTTAGTCTGACTAGATTTCAGGTGCAACCAGATGGTTGTTTCAGATGATGATAGAGCCAATAAATTTTGTCCATTTATTTATTTATTTTTTTTTTGAGGTTTTATGGACTCGATCACTAAACAGACGGGATAGTGAATATTTTATTACATTTCAGTTATTTATGATGGGCTTATGATTATTACTATTGATGGGTGTATTTTTTTTTAATATAGTAGTGTTTTGTTTCTTGTATGAGGATGTTATGAGTATATTTCTTTCCCGAAATTTCCATGTGCCCTTGAATGTACTTCATTTCACAACCAGCCCTTTCCAGGTTTCCACGAATTCCCAAAAAGGAGCCACCGGTAACACAACTATGTTTTTCATTATTTTCTTAAAACATCTCCATATTATTTACTAAAAGTCAGTTCGGATTTGAAAATATCTCTGACTCTCTTATACTTTGGCTAATATTTTGATCCGCGGCCCAAAAAACGTTTCAATCCTCTGCTATAGAGGCATACGGAGCCCCAGGATGTAAAGCAGAAGCCACGGTGTCCATCCTAGTCTGATAACAGAATCAATATTTTCTTCGCCAAAGCTGGTATTGATACTGGGTCGATACCGGGACCGTCGATTTTGTTTACAAAATAAGTTATCCCGGCTTAATATAATATAATAAATATACATTCAAAGAATAAAAATATACCAGAAAAAATGTTTGCATCTTAAATTTGGAATTAACGATCGTAAACATATCTGAGAAATCAATGTGGACGATTTTTAATATAATTTCATTTCCTACACATAAATAAAGGCACTACCTAACATGCTCCCGTATAAGATATTTATAAACTTTATATTGAGCATGAAATACTACTATGAAATACTAATATGAAATACTATGAAATACCTATGCTAACACAAGTAAAATTTATATTTAGCAAGAAATTGACGCAAGACATGGACCACAACGACGACCATAAGTAGTATTCGATTAGCAGCAACGATCGGAAGGGGTATCCAGTGAATAGGATAAAATTGAAAATATAACTGTTGGAGAAGGATGGAAGTAGAAAATTAATAAAAGAAAATAAGAAAAAATTCTGAGAGTTGGATGGGTATTTAAAACATTTGTTTGAAGGAGGGGTTTTAATTACTGCGAAGGGAGGCCCACTTAAGGAAAATAGATGAAAAAGTTGTGAGACAGGTCAAGAAAAACCTAGAATAATAAAGTAGAGGACTTGAGGAGAGAAATAGATCTAGGATAAAATAGTTTGGAAAGAGCAGTTAAAATACCTTAATAAAAAACTTAAAAATCTTTTTTTTTAGATTAATTTATGGATATTTACAACTGTAATAATATTACAATAAGTAAATTTGGAAATATGAACAAATGCCATGAAAAAAAAACACTTTTGGAGAAACTACCCCACTCCAATGAAAACCTTAAAAACTCCTAATAAATTTTCTTCCTATTTCAATTATACATTATCAACGTTTCCGCTCATTTTTGCATGTGATCAACAGTACTCATTTTTCCATGATTTTCAGAATACTTCTCTCCGTTTTTCTACCCGTTACAAATCAGAATTCTTCTAGGCGGTAATTGAAAACCTGTTTTTTCAACTTATTCAAATGAATAACGAGTTTTAGTCTAACGAATTTCAAGCATTTTAATGATTCCATCCGCTAGATAAATTCGTTTATATCTATGTATTGTAGGTATTATTCAAAAACAAAATATTGGAAAATTATAAAAAAAAATGTTTACCCCATTTTTGGTTCGAAAAGTGTTTATCAGAGTTTGATGATTCCAATCCAACTTTATCTGACTATCTTACAACGCTGCTGTATCATAAATTATTAAAATCGCGCTTTTATGTAGTACTAGCTTTTCCCCCGACTTCGCTCGCGTGGAATTTGGTCTGCCACATAAAGTTTCGTGACAGATCATTTTATAAATAAATTTAATATTTTTTTAACTATAAGTTACTCGTACATCCAAAATTTCAAATGTGTAACTTCAAAACTGACGGATTCTATACACTCTTTGAACCCCTATTATATTAAAGGGGAAACCCTTGAACGTGGAATTATCCGAATTTCTTTCTTAAATTATACAAATTTTCAATACTGAAAATTTCAATGCTATGTTCCTGATTTGCCTTTAATTATGCACTATAATGAATTCTCCAGAAAACATAAAAACTATCTGGCACATGCCCCCCCTAAATCTTTTACATATATAATATTAGTGGGAAAAGTATATTAGATTTGCCTTTACTTATGTACTATAATCGATTCTCCACAGTATCTAAAAAACAGTCTGGGGGCATATTTAGGGGGGGACGTGCCCCCGTGGCCCCTCTAAATATGCTCTTGCTGTAACCTATGTGTTATTCTGTTGTATAACATATATTACTGTAAAGTTTCATCTAAATCCGTTCAGTAGTTAATGCGTGAAAGAGAGACAAACATACAAACTTTCGCATTTATAATATTAGTTGGATAGTAAATTTTACATATATTTATTCAAATTTAACTTAATTAAGCGTAAGTTTTCGGACAGTTTCAACCATTAGCAGGTATTGTTTTCAAGGTTAAACAACAAAAAAAATACACGAAGGGTATTGGGATTAATATGTGGTAGAAAATACACCATGTTATTAAAGGTACTCACTTTATAGAAGCTGGGTAAGCCCCAGAAAGGTCTTCAGATCCTACAGTATCCATCTCAGCTTTTAAGAGATTAAACAGCCGGATTTAAGCCCGAGACCTTCCAAATGGCAACTCAGCGCTCTATTACTGAACTTCTTACCTTCCTTAACTAATAAAAATATTATTCTTAAATATAAACGTAATTATTAAGAAAACAATAGTAGGTATATTTTAGAATCGTATATACAACTGTAATAGAGTAATTTCGTTGGCCAATGGCACCCATAAAGCTTAAAGGTTAGTTGACTAAATCCTCATCGCTTTAATCAGAGCCTGCCCCAGAGGCACTAAGCGCCATTACCCCTAACAGCCCGAATATGACATCCGCGACCCCCATCGGAACAGGGGACACTTGGCCCGAGCAAAAAAACCAGCAGTTAAAAGCGTTATTTTAGCCTAAGCAATCTTCTTGCTCTGTTGGCCCCGACGATATTACACACACCCAAAGCGGGTTTTAATTAAAAATTTTCCGGCTTGCAGGCAAGTGAGAATAGAGATGGCTGACTCCTGTTTTTCCTTTAATTAGCCAAGGGCGGAAAACATTACTGGACATTTTTCACCGGCTAGCCCCGGTTTTTCCCCGGCCCTCCCCAAACACCACTTAATTATTAACTTCAGTCATCCCTCTAATGAACCGTTGTTTAGTCTAGGAAGCTTTCCTGAAATTTAAACTTCATTATCGACTAGCGTCAAGCCATTAAACTCAAGCAGTTGGTTTGAATAATATTAATATATAAATTTTACAACTAATTACACTTAATACATTATAGACGTAATAATTAGGAATCAATTGGCCAAGTGCATGCAGAGCGCCAATATAAAGAATTTTTTTGACTAGTAAATTTTTTTGAAGAATGGCTTTTGACTAGTAAATTTGTATCGTTTTTAAATTATTAGATGCAATTATTTATTCATTTATTTTTCAATTAGCCTATTTCTTTGTATTGTAAATGTGTCTGCTATTTTTTTCTGTAAATGTATTAATTTTTCTAATTCTTTATCAAAACATACCTTTTAGTTATCATTTATTTTCAGGTTATTATGTAAATATTATTTTATTATAATAATGTAGACCCTCTTTAGCCTCGTATATATTTTTAAATTTTGTTCATTTTTGTTATTCTAAAGGGACCTGGAATCAGGATACAATTATTTTTCTATTCAATTCTATTCTATTCTAAATCCCTATGCAATGATAATGGGATAAAAAATAGACCACAACGTCCTAACATGATTAGTAATGAGTTGTACTAAATCTGAATGTTATTATGTTATTAGGAGGATTTATTAAGGCTGTCCCTAAGAAACTAAAAACAAGGAGAAAGTAGCAAAACTAGTAAATTTAAATATTTAGGTGATATTTAAGGTAGAGAAGATACCTTCCCTTGGTGGGGTATGGTACCTTCCTTTTATGGTATGAGTGGACTGTATATTATGAAAAAGTGATTAAGAAGAATAGAATAAAAGCCATTCTTGATATACATGGTATAATGATAAGAAAGAAATAATTTTACTGCTAGCCGATACGTAAATGGCATGTCAGACCTTATTTTTATTCATTATAAAATAATTTACTGTGACAAAATGTGCACTCAAATAAATGTAAATTAAACAAAAGCCAAACACATTTTGAAACAAATATTGCTTCATAAGACAAAAAAAAAATCATATTTTTTCTCAGATGACATATTTACTATAACAACTATGTGTCTAAAAAATAATGATGCGAGCTAATTCTCAAAATAGTTTGTCAAATTGCCATAATTATTTTCTTAAAGAAATATTTCGAGAGCAAAGCGAAGCGAAAACTCACATAAACTATTTTGAATGGCTCTGGGATCGCATACTTCCGCAACTTGCAAGGAGGAAAAGCCTGTAGAGTTTGCTTCTTGTCATACCATCTAAAGTCACTAGAACATGAGCTCAACATATAGGTGCAAATTTTGCGAAGAAACGTTCCAGATTTAGGTTCATGGTTAACAGGCATTGATAAGAATATATCTCAGTTGCAGGTTCGATAATAATAATAGGATCTTGAATAATAATAATTAACCATATATATGCTATATTATTAGCAAAGAAAACATTTATCAGATTTTAAGATTATAGAGCTTAAGTCTTACCTAAAAAAACATTAAACATTTTATCAACAATTTCACTTGCTTTGAAAAACAAAATTGGCACATTAATTTTCTAGGTAATTTTATCAAAAATAGTATTTAAAGTAAAAAAAAAAGTGAAAAAATTATATGTTGATTAAAATAAAAAAGGTATCCAACTAAAAACAGAACCCTACTAATTCTATAGCTTTACTATCTAAAATATAAAATAATTTTACCTGTTTTATCAATTTACTGGTTAGCCTTAGAATAAATTAGTTAAATTGAATAAACGTTCATTGAGTGAACTTCGAGGTGACCTCTAGATTGCTATTATCCTCATGAACTGCGCTAAACAATTATTTATCATTCATGAAATATTTTGCCTAATGTTAATTTATTTAAATGTACAGAATTACGTTTGAATCCATCCGGAATAACGAGGATGAAATATAAATTGAGAGCAAGGTAACCTTCCACCACACCGTAGGCCGTCCCTTTGCATATTTCATATAAGGGCTATTGTGTATAAAAAGAAGGGTTGAAAAAATAAAAAAAGGAAAAGGGAACCGCATTTCTACAATGTTTAATAATTAGCAACGGGTTAGCAGAGGTGCCTCGGAAAATTGCCGAGGATTAGAAGTTGTTTTAATCATACTGTGGGCCTTAGAAACGTTCTCTATCGAAGTGCTGGATTTAAATTTAAATTGCATAATGAATAATGTTGTTTTCCGTTGATTGCTAGCTTGAACGAGTTCAAAATTACATTTATTTATTTAGTAACCAGTAATCAGCGCTCTACGATACGTAATGTAATTCCGGTTGATTGATCGATTCTGTAAGTTTAATGAACGAATTCTAGGTCAGAGTAAATGCAGCTCTGTAAAAACAACTAATTAACTTCTTTAATTAAATAAAATACAGTAATGGCCTGTTAAACAAATAACAGCGTTTCTGGGCCATTATTATTAAAAATTATAGGCTTCACTAGATATATTAAATACAATTAATATCAATTTATTATGTATATCAACCAAAACTGAAATTAAACATTAAAATTCAGTAATTAAATCAGAGAGTCATGCATGTTCACTATAAAAACAGGAGAAATAGGAGGAGTAAAAAAAATATAAATTATACAAAAAATCTTCGGACCTTTGAGGACAAAGTAGGGAGAGTTTAGACTTGAGATGAATAAAGACATGTATAAAGAGAAGGAAATTAAAAAGAAATCAAACACAATTAGGGATAGAAAAATTAAATTCTTCACGTAATGAGGATTGATGATAACAGATTTAAAAAACTAATCTTTAACCATGAATGGAATCCTAGGAATCTTAATAAATATGTGAATATAAAATTAAAAAGTAACTATAGACCATATTCATCCATTCGTGCCGTCATATGTGTAATATAGTACGGATTCAAAATATGGGGTGGTTAGAGCTCGAATTCTTATTTCAACATTACCTATCGCTTAAACTAATGGTTGATGTCGACTTCTCCAAGATAGCGAGCGATTGAGGTAAATTAAAATACCAACTTAGAGTACAGAATAGCTATAAGATATCTATAGTTCGCCTATAGAAAAGACTGAAAGGATGCCCATGATCTCCGAGAAGAAAAAAAAATATACAAGAATAAAAGCTAAAAAATACCTTGCACGTGAATAGAATTCTTGACATTTTAATGTATCCTTTGAAGTGAACTTCGTCCAAGCACACAAAAAAAGGCAATTGTTCATGTAATCATCAAAAATTGGTTTGCCATACTATGTTCGGATGTTGAGGCATCAAACCATAAAAATTTATTCTTCGATTTTTGAAAGCTTAATCTGGAGGGATTAAATTTTCCGCTAAGGGATTTGATTTAAAACCGAATACACCTCATTATTTTTAAATTTCAGTATTAACCCTCAAAAGGTACAGTGGGGTTAGAGCCAACCCCAGGATGCTTTGAAATGCACCCGCATATCCCAAAATTATCTCCAAGGGTTAAGATATTGAGTACCTGTCCTGTCAGTTGTATTCCAGCTGTGGACGAGAGGATTTCCCAAATACTAAGGTGAGTCAATTGTCCTTGTTGCCCGAATTCCGAGAAAATTCATGTTTGGAGTTGATGAAAACCCCACAGCATCATTTATGTACTCCGCTGCGTTTTGTAATATATGTTCTTATTTAGAAATTCTCTTAATTAATTTATTACTATTAATTCGACTATAAATTTCCATCAGATAATATAGGAAATGATTAGTAATGAACACCCTTAATTTAAAATGTCAACATTAAGAAACACATGCACCTAGAACAGAAGTTTGTGGTCGATTGCTGTCCCTCAATCTGAACCACTTCAGAAGCCTTGAAGGTGCAATATTTGCCCTCGTAGTGCAGATAAGGAAACGAAACATTTTTGTACTAAATGCAAAAAATCTATTTGTTGGAGTCATCTGAATGCTGTTCACTATTGCATATCTTGCTATGATAATTGAGAATATTTTATTTATTTTATTATTCATGAGGCTGGTTTTCGACTACATTTTGCCAAGAAAATTTAATGTAAGTTTTATTTTTTGTTTTGTTTTTATTGTGAAAGTAACCGACTTTTACTGCCTATGTTTTATTGGACATTTTTCGTTTACTTGAAGTTAAATTGCGTTTTAATGAAAAGTTTGATTTGAATATGTATTTTTATGAAGAATAAAGTCATGTTACATAATTAGATTTAAGTTCGCATTGATGAGTAGAGAGGTACTGTTGCCATAGCATCTCAAACCTTTAAAAAAAGTTGGGGTATGCGAGGACCATAAGAGTATTTATGTCCTCCCAGCTCACCGTACCATTGCAGGGTTAATATTTCTCTTAAAATTTTCCTTTCTTTTTTGTAATCAATTTATGAGACCTGTAATTGTTGAAGCCAATGTTTTAGCTGCATAAAAAACGTAAGGTTTGATGATTGATCTATTAAGCCAATGGTCATGGGTTTGATTTTTCCTGAGTGATCTACTCTCTTAATTATCTAAGAATTCATTTTCAGCTGCATGGGTAAGCTCTTAACGTGTTATATTGTTGGTTTTTCCAATTCTTTAGTTTATATTTATGATTCTAACCAATTATTTGCTATAATAAAATCCATATCGTTGGAAAATGCTAAGCAATTCCATTTGAGTCCCTTAATTCTTATACTATTTTAATTAATACCATTGTTTTTGTATCAGATTTTTATTAGGTATTTTAATTCCATTCTCAAAGGTTTAGGATATCAGTATACGTAAATATATTAAAACATTTGTATGTAAATAAGTTAAATTTAAATAAAGATTTATATAAAACGAAAGCGGGTCACTTAATTTCCATTATACTCGTATTTTTTTCAGTTGATTCCGCGCCACATAAGAAGATATAATATTACTTATTTATTACAGGCAAAAAAGGGTTATTTAAATTTTAAATCAGATAACATTGAGTCCGAAAAACGGAGAGTAGGTTAATTGTGAGAACCAGGGATATTTTGATTGACCCCTTTATCGAGAGAACTGGGTGGACTGCCTTGTTACCAACCATCTTCCACGCCAATTAAGAGGTTCAATTCCCTCCAAAACTCAGCTGTTGAGACCTCGAGAAATTCATTCCGACAATAATCGCTGATTCCATTATATTATTCTCCCTCTGCCTTCTCCACTCCTGTCATCTGCGGCTTAGGCCACTTATTTAATGTTACCTTTATCGCATTTTTTCTTTCATGGTTTTAGAAGACAAAATTAAAAAATAAATTTAACAGAATAATAATATAACAAATCGGCTTTTACTTAAACCATAATAAAACTATAAACAAATGATCTTTACTTTACTTTTAGACATTTTTTGAATAACAGTCCTCGCGCTGATCTCATTACAGCGCCCCACGGGTGGTCGGGAGAAATTCTCTGAAAGTTCCTACCGGCTAAATACGATGGACTCGCTGACCAACAATGAGGGATGTGACGTAGGTTAGAACGCCCTAATCACATTATTTTTTAGTTCACCAAATACCACTAACAGTCATGGATCTTTCTGCGGTAAGACGCTCATTATCCGGAGGTAAACTAGTCCCCCGTTCGGGTCTCCGGTTGGGGAATGATAGGGGGATTCATGGCGCAGGTTAAAATGTGAATGTAGGAACGTGAGAAGCTTATTTGGAGTGTTAAAATCGGTCTGAAATGAGGTTAAGGGGCTCATATTGATATCGTAGCGCAACAAGAGGCTCGTTGGCCAAGGTAGGTTTCGGCAAAGGAAAGGAAGTACACTCTTTGGTATAGAGGAAGCGGTAACTATTGTTTAGGTACTGGGTTTTTGGTGAAGAATAAATTGCTTTCCGCGTTATGAGACCTGCAGTTTTTTAGTGAAATGATATCGGTGGCTGTTTTTCAGGGGCGTTGGGTTAAAATCGCGCTCGTAAATATACATTCTCCTACCAAACATAGTGATGACGAAATTAAAAGAGGACTTTATGATAAATTACAATGATTCTACGACAAACTACCGCGAAACTAAATACAAATAATTTTAGGGGACGCGAATGCAAAGGTGTGAAGGGAAAAGGTATATAATCCGACGATAGGAAAGGAAAGTTTACACGAAATTAGTAATGATAATTGTATACAACTTATAAACTTTGCAATCTCCAAAGACCTAATAATCAAAAGAACTACGTTTAGGCATAACGATATTCACAAGTATACGTGGACATCACCGGATTCACAAAGTCGTAATCAAATCGATCATGTTTTGATTCAAACAAGATGGAAGAAAAACGTAATTAACGTGAGATCGTATCTTGGGGCAGAATGTGGATCAGGTCATGAATTATTTATATTACAACTTCAACAATAGCTAATAATAAAAAAAAGAACAGAAAACGGTTTTTATTCAGAAAATTTTGATTTATATAAATTGAAAGACCCTTTAATTAAAACCCAATTCGCGTTAGAGATCAAAAATAGATTTGAAGTTTAGGGACATTAGGCGATGACAACGGAGATGTAGAAAAATTGTGGGGAGAGACATGGGATAATATTAAAGAATTTGGTAACTTATGTATTGGGAAAAAATGCAGTATAAAGAATAAACCCTGGTTTGACGAGGAATGTCAAAATATGTGTGAAAAAAGAAAAGCTGCAAAAATGGAAGTTCTTAATAATCACATGGATAACAATGTTGTCGATTTTCGAAAGATTAAAAATGAAGCTTCAAAACTCCTTAAAAACAAAAAAAAGCAACATCTTAAAAAGAAATTAGTAGAGATAAAAACTGAAAGAATCAAAAGTAGCATAAGGGATATGTACACGGTATTAACAGATCGCGTAAACGGTATGTTCCTGCAATGACTGTAATTAGAGACGAAAATAACAATAAGTGTATATTAGCTGAGCCTAGGGAAATTTTGAGTAAATTTAACTAATCTCTTTTATAGTCTTTTGAATACCGAAATAAATAATCAAATCCCTGTTTTGGAATATCAGAGTACCGAAATAGCCATCGGAAAATTTAAATCGTACAAAGCAGCTGGGGTCGATAATATTCCTAGTGAACTAATAAAAGCATGCGGGGAAGCAAGAGTCTGGAAGAATCACGTTTAGGTAACAAAAATATGGGAACATGAGAAAACGCCCGAAGAATGGAAAGAATTTCGATCCAAAAAAAAGGGCCGAGGACAGACTACAATAACTACCTCGGAATCTCATTCCTAACAACTTGCTATAAAATATTCTCACTAATCCAAACTAGTAGAATTACCGAATACGCCGAGGAAATTATCTGAGACTATCAATTGACGAAATCGTTCAATTATCGTTCAAATATTTTCTTTACGCCAAATACTAGAGAAAAATTTGGAATACAACGTTGTCCATCAGCTTTATATCGATTATAAAAAAAGCTTATGATTCTATCGACCGCCAAATTACGTATAACCTATTGATTTAACAGGGTACACCAAAGAAATTAGTAAATCTGGCAAGGATTTGAAAGAGCGAAACTTTCGATAAGGTTAAAATCGGTAATAATTGTTCGCAGAAGTTAGAGGTTCGTTCAGGTTTAAAACAAGGTGATTCGCTATCACCTTAATAACCTGTACGTTATTAAAAAGGTGATACACAACGAAAAACGGTTGAATTTGAATGTGAAACGTAAAATATGCGTGCTGGGTTTGCGGATCCAAAAGATGGCCACGTGACCTTCTTAGTTGAATTTGTGATTTGAGTACTACCAGTGGGTAGTTTCTCTACTTGTCATTCTCATGTCACTAGGTATCACTTAGCCTATTTACTTGTTGTAAATGTCAATAAATACATTTAAAAATAAAAAATAAAAAAAATAAACTGTTGAGACAAAGCTCGTATGTTCTCTTTTAAATTTCTTAAAACGAGTATGTGTGGACTGTATGTTGTAATTTGAAAAGAGTTCGCAACTAGAGTGAAGTAATAGGAAGTAATCTGAACTATTGCAATAAAATTTACTCAACGAAGACGCAATTCCGGCTACTTCGCCAATAAGACTTCTATGGCCCGACGAGTGTACTCGAACGGCCAAAAGAGATTCGTAGCACCCTTCGAGCTGTGGTCTGAAAATCTTCCTGTCGAATCTATACTTTTTTGCAGGTGAACCGGGCATTAGACTGGTATAAAACATAAATCAGATTATAAACGGAAGGCAAGGACCTTGGACATGAAATAAGACTCACGACTGCTTTAGCAGGCAGCTGTAGGCAGAAGAAAGCGATTAAAAAAGCAACATGTGAGGAGAGTCCCCAAATAGCGTGCTCTGGCTCTGATTGCGTCTATTAATTGAAATGTTAGTTGCTACCAATAACCGCTAGATGGGGTGTAACATGCTATTTCAACATTTTACCTTTTTCTCATGTATTAAACTAATTTATTTACAAAAGAACGCCTAATGGCGTGAACTTGAACAGTTGATTGACAAAAGACTTTTTTGTCCGAATTGGGTATAATGTTAATCTTGAAATATTGATGAGTAGATTATATGAATAGACAAAACAAAAAAAAGATGAATAGATAAACAAAAACATGTACATAACATGTTAGAGACTGTACTTTTTCTTGGAATACAGTTGTGCAGGGAGGTGATTTGTCCTAGATCACGGTCAACCACCAGATTTACCCTCGATCCGGGGATCCAACTTTATAGAGGCTGGGTTAGCTCCAGGAGGGTAGTAGCAGCAGCGGGATTTGAGCCCAGGACCTTCAGCATTGACACTCAGTGCTCTACCACTCAGCAACTCCGCTTCCTAATATTACTAGATAGAAATAATTATTAATTGCTACATAAAGTGCAACAAATAAAAAAAATCAATCTTAGTGTTTCTTAAGTGAGGAAATGAAAATATATTGGAAATATGTCTTGGAAAAGAACTGTGCTATGCTACTATCCAACGCATCCATTTGTACTTTACTCCCTTATTGGCATCATTTTGAGTTCAAAGTAAAATTGAATCAAACAACTATTATACAAATATTAATTTTTGAAACAATCAGCTAATTTACATCTATTTTGGATTCGCTGTTGACGAAATATATTCACGCACCGTTGCACTAACCCTATTCGCTTAGGTTAACTGTACCTTAGTCTATGCTAAATATTTTTATAATATTGTAAGTCTGGCGTGAAAGTTCACAGGCACCAGTTCGAAATTCACAGCACCTAAATTCGAAATTCCTTTAAGTATATACCACAGTAATTCATATGAAGGGTAATGCTTTGAAGGAACTTTGTAAATTTATTTTATTGCTTTACTTACCTTCCCACATTTTTTATGAATGAACAACCTTTTGAATGTATCAACATTTTTCTCAATGAATACCCCGCCAAACCACGCCTAAATATTTAAAGTAAGAACAAGGTTCTTTACTGAATTTTAGAAATTATTATTTACAATTAGGATTATTTAAATAGCCATATCTATATTTAAATTTTCTTTAGCAGGCTAATTCGGCCGAAATATTAACAAATATTTTACAAAAATTCAAGATATAAATTATTATCTTCTAGCTACATTGACATTATTGCTGGTATTTTTTCAACATTGTGTATGAATATCCAATCATAGGCTATATTAAATTTCCTTTCTTACTTCCATCATTACTGATTGAAATATAATCTGTTGATATCATATTTTGTAGTCTCAAAAATATAATTAACAAATAAAAGACCTCCTGTATTATTAACGAACAGTTATATCTTCATTGTCTCTGTCATGCTATCGGTCCACCGAAGCCTTGGTCAGCCTCTTATCTTTCTCCTATAATCATTTATAGTTTTATATTTTTATAATTCTGGGAAGTACTTATACCATTCTAAGAATTAAATTAATTATTAATAAAGCATTTCACTAACATTAATATATAACAAAAAAATCCTGTACCACTACACAACATAGAAGGGTTCCACCGATAATCCCAAAGGGTCCAATCACGGCTGTTAATAAATTAGAAAAATTATCTGCCACATCCGGATTAGAACCCGTAACATAACTATATGATAGGTGATAATATATTAAAAAAAAAGAAAAGATCTAAGTGGCTACATTCTATCACCTCTGTTGTGTATCGATGTATAGGTGGTAATCGATTCCAGGTGGAGGGTAGATCGAGCGGTGAGTCTATTCCCAATGTCGGAGATTGTTGTGCCTCGTGCGCGTGTTAACCTATCAAATGTATTAGTTTATTAAACAGTAATTCGTTGTGTTTGTACTCTTGTGTACTATTGATAATTCCCCACAGGCTCCTCACTTTGCAGATACGTCGTTTACACAATATTTGGCGACGAGGATCGGATTTTTTTCAACTTGAGGTTAAGGAGCCACATGGCACATTGAACAGAATCACATCGTTGCGTCTACAATTTAGGTTACATCACGGACATTTCCACAAAAGGGTATTTATAAGTCATTTATATATTTATTAGGGTATTTATAATATAAGTCAAATTTTGTTAAAATGAAAGGTGAACAGTCTACAGAAAAAGGAAATACGGTCGGGTCGATTGATAAAGAGGTCACCGACGCTTTGAAGCTGTCACCAATTAATGTTAAGTGTCCTACGTTGGAAAATTCAGAGGACCTAATGCCGTTCATTGAAAAGCTGGATATGTACTTTCGGTTGACGAAAGTTCCGGAAGAACAGAAAGTGGACTACCTAGGAGTCGTTCTACCCACGGAGATTTTTAAAATCATGAAGGATGGCTTATTTCCAAAATCTTTAAAACAGGTATCTTATGAGAACTGTGTCAAGTGTCTTCAAGGTTATTATGCGCCGAAGAATTGTCTGATAACTAACCGATTTAAATTCTACTCCAGAAATCAGGACCCGGCGGAATCCCTCACGGAATATGTAATGGTGCTCAGAAATTTGTCAGCGTCATGTGAGTTTGGAGAATTTTTGGAGCAAGTGTTGAGAGATCGCCTAATTTCAGGTATTACTAATCAGGTTATGTTGAACAAATTATTGGCGCAACCGGATGATCTCACCTGGGAGGCTACATTCAAACTAGTCTCGGAATTCGAAACAATAGAGCGTTCACAACAAGTGATGTCAAATTCGTCTGTTCACAATGTAAATTATTACAATAAAAAATTCATAAAACCGTCAACAACGTTTTCAAATAGTGCAGATAAAAGATCTCGTCAGTCTTACGGTAAGTTTACTCATCAGGTGTACAAGAGATGTCACATGTGTACCATCAAGCATCCTGTGGAATCGTGTCCAGCGAAGAAATGGAACTGTTTCAACTGTGGTAAATCGGGCCACACCAGTCAAGTCTGTCACCAAGGAAAGTCAGCGGTCACCAGTCAAGGAAGTCATCAAGAAGGAAGAAATTTTGGTTCTGTGATGTCCATATTTCACACCAAAAATTTAAATAACCATTGGTCTGGGGGTCATTTAAGTCAGGAAGGTAAATATGTATTATTAACTGTAAACATGACTGATTTGAATTTTCTTTTAGATACTGGATCTGGGGCTAGTCTTATCTCATGGAATATATATATACAAAATATTTCTCCATCACGAGTCTGAGGCCTTTCTTAGGGAAACTGTCAGCTGCCGATGGAAATAGTCTGAAGGTTAAGGGGTATTTTCAGGCCGAGGTATGGTATCATGATGAGTTTTTTTATTTGCCGCTTGTTGTTGTGGATAATTTGTCTTGTCCTGCAATTATTGGAAGGTCTTGGTTGGATGTGATGAATCCTAGCTGGAAATGGGACATTTTGAATGTTGAATCAAGACTGGAGTCTATGAGTCAAGTTGTATCTTTGGGAGAGGGTGAAATTAGATCAAGGGAAATAGTTGTCAATATCTATTAGAAATTTAGAACAAAAATTTCCTAGAGTGTTTGCAAAAAAAAATAGTGATGCCCCCATTAAAGGTTTCAAAGTGGATATAAAATTAAAACAAAATGCATGTCCAGTCTTTCAAAAAGCGTATACTGTTCCCTATGCATTAAGAGATCAAGTAAAAAAGAATTCGAAAAATTAGAGTCTTCCGGAATAATTTCTAGAGTCGAGTCAAGCCAGTGGGCTTCCCCAATTGTAGTCGTACCAAAAAAGGATGGGAATATTCGTTTATGTGTGGACCTGAAGAAGTCGCTTAATCCGCAGATAGAAGTTAATCAATATCCATTGCCTAGGATAGATGATTTCTTTAATAATTTTACTGGTTGTAAATATTTCTGTTGTCTAGATCTTACCAATGCTTACTTGCAATTGGAAGTTAGTGAAGGTAGTAGACATTTGCTAACAATTAATACCATTCATGGTCTTTTTGCTTACAATAGATTAGTGTTTGGATTACCGTCTAGTCCGGCAATATTCCAGATGGTTATGGAGCATATACTGGATGGTATAAAAAACTGCTCAGTGTATCTGGATGATATATTGCTTGGAGGATCAACTCGAGAAGAGTGTCAGAATACTTTAATGATAGTCTTATCTAGGTTAGAAGAATATAATGTAAAAATAAATATTGGCAAAAGTCAATTTTTAGTCGAGTCATTGGATTTTCTGGGATTTAGAATTTCAGCAGCTGGTAAACATCCCTCTAAACAAAAGATAATTAAAATATTAAATTGTCCTGTTCCAGTTAACGTTACTCAACTTAAGTCGTATTTATCATTGTTGTCATTTTATAGAAATTTCATTCCTATGTGTCCAGATTTATTGCAACCTTTATATAATCTGTTAAAGAAAGAGGAACCGTTCATATGGTCGGCTGAATGTGAACTTGCATTCGCAAAAAGTAAATGTGCTCTGTCAGAAAAGTCGCGTTTAGTGTTATTTGATCCTACAAAACCGTTGAGTTTATCAGTCGATGCTTCACAATATGGAGTAGGTGCAGTTTTAAGCCACAATGTAAATGGGGTGGAGCAACCTCTAGCATTTGAATCAGCTACATTAAATTCTGCACAACGTAATTATAGTCAGTTACATAAGGAGGCATTAGCAATAGTGTATGGAATCAAAAAATTTCATCAGTTTTTGTATGGTCGACATTTTACTTTGTACACCGATCATGAAGCACTTAGGTCTTTGTTGTCAGAAACGAAATCTCTTCCGGTACAAGCTCAATCGAGATTGATTAGATGGTCGATTATATTATCAGCGTATAATTATACCATGGTCGTAAAAAAAGGAAAAAATATCCCTCAGGCAGATGTAATCTCTCGTCTTCCAAGTCAAAATCCAGTGCCAGATTTTGATTGTAATTATTTGTATTTGTCTTCTCCTTTAATTTCGCATGTCACGGTCGCAGAGCATACCAAAGCAAAGTGTTGAGTCTAACTGGAAGAATCAAACGGATGAGTCAATTAAATCTTACTTTGCAATTCGCCATCATTTGTCAGTTAATCAAGGTTGCCTTATGTTTGGAGATAGAGTTGTTATTCCAGCGTCGTTAATAAATAATATTTTAAAGATAATTCATGAATCTCATATTGGAATAGTCAGATCAAAAATGTTTGCTAGGTCATACGTATATTGGAAAAATATGGATCAAGACCTAGAACGGTCAGTAAAATCATGTCTCAAATGTCAGCAAAATCAGAGTGATAGGTATAAAAAGGTGCGTTGTACTTGGGAACGTGCAGCTTTGCCATGGGACAGAGTTCATGTAGATTTATTTCATTTTAAAGGGAAGAATTTTCTCATTATAGTAGATGCGTTTTCCAAGTGGATTGAATGCTTTGTATTGTCATCAACAGATACAAATTCGGTAATATCTAAATTGCAAGACGTAATCTCTAGATTCTCATTACCTAAGTTGTTAGTATCAGATTATGGGCCTCCATTTAATTCAAGATGTTTGAAATGTTTTGTCAACATGTGTCAATTAACCATATTTTTAGCCCTCCGTATAATCCAGAATCAAATGGATTGGCTGAACGTGCGGTGCAGACATTCAAGTGCCTTTTAGTTAAAAATTGGTCAAGAAACAAAGGTATTTCCGAAATTTTATCATCTACTTTATATAAGTATAGGTCAGTACCATCGTCAGTTACAGGTATATCACCTATGTCAGCAATGTTAAATTATACACCGCGTACATCTTTGTCTACACTTAATCCAATGCACGTTAATAATAACGTTAATAAGTATTAATTCAACATTGAAAACTACTCAGTCAAAAATAAAAATTACAACTCAAAAGCCGTATACAAGTGATAAGCCTAAATCGAAATGTCAACAAGTTGTTCTTAGTCAGTCATTTGAAGTAAATGAGAAAGTGTTAGTCAATTTACGACATCCTAATGCAAAATTATGGATACCAGGTAGAATTTGTGCAAAATTAAGTCATTTAGTCTATCTTGTCAAAGTCAATGAGATGGTTAGGAAAGTTCATGTAAATCAAATTCGTCCAAGTCAATTGCATTTTAGTCATCATCCTGAAGAAAAACCTTTGCCAACTGGCATCAGTTCATGTAAGTCTCCGTTAAACCAAGAAACAGAAAGGACAAATCACGAGTTAGTATCTAGCTCAAAAGAGCAGTCAAGTCTAAAAGTCAGGCAAGAGTCAGCTGTAAATAGAGATAAACATGGAGAAGTATCGGAAGACCTTAGTCAAATGTCGAGGTTTAGTAGAGTGATTAAAAAGCCACAGAGATTTAGTCACAGTCAATATGAGGGTTAGAAGTAAAATTGTGTGTGTATTATAGCTGATTTCATTAAATCATATCTAAATCAGTCATGTCATATATGGAAAAAAAAATCAGTATGTAATAGATGTAAATTCTGTAATTAGTTTGTATACTATTATTTTCTATTTTGTCATTTTGTTCTGTTGTTTTTTTTTAGTCAATTGTAATATTGGAAGTGGGAGTAAAGTTTGAAAAAAAAAATTGTAAATAAAGGTTAACACGGAGGTATTAGGGATTTTGTTTTGTATAAACTTAGTTTATAAGTTCTTTTTGGTTCCCATGTCAAAATCAGAGTCAGGGGAGAAGAGTGTTGTGTATCGATGTATAGGTGGTAATCGATTCCAGGTGGAGGGTAGATCGAGCGGTGAGTCTATTCCCAATGTCGGAGATTGTTGTGCCTCGTGCGCGTGTTAACCTATCAAATGTATTAGTTTATTAAACAGTAATTCGTTGTGTTTGTACTCTTGTGTACTATTGATAATTCCCCACAGGCTCCTCACTTTGCAGATACGTCGTTTACACAATAACCTCTACTTTACACTTATATTGCGTTGTATTGAAAGTGAAATTAAAACAATATTTTAATTAGAAAACAGTGGATTATATAATATAATTTATTTAAGTATCTGAAAATACATAAATAAATATGAATCGTTAATAAGTATTTCGAGAATAGCCAGTAAAACTTGCTTTTCAATTTACAAAACAGCGCGGTACAATTCATCTAACAGAGCTAATAGAGAAGCAGCCATAAGTGAATTAGGATAAAGCACAAGTAGTTTACTACTAGATCAAGCAGTTGGAGAACTTGGTCCAGCGGCTAAAGCGAATTTCACTTAAAGGTCTCCTACAAGTACTTGTTGAGTTGAAGCGATGTCAGGGGCAGATGAGAAGGTGCAGTTCCTTCCCATCAAGTACTAGGAACTTTGATCCTGTTCAGCTTGCTCTACATTATGTTTGAGGTCATTGTTATTTAAGAATAGACCAAAAATTATAGTTTATAATAAACCTTAAAGTACGTATTGAAATATAGGTATTTAGTATTGTATTTGGAAGTTGAGTGGTTCAGTTAAGCGCTAAATTGTCTTACCGATGGTGTCTGGTTCAAATTCGGCAGTGCCAGATTTTATTCGATGAGGTAGACCCTTTGGGAACTGGGACCCTTCTGGGGCTCACACAGTCTCTAGATAGTGGGTATCCAAAATACATGGGAAACCTGGCGGTAGAACACAATCTTGTACAGATCACCTCCCTCAACAATCGTCGTCTTGGAAATAGTACAGTCTCTACCACCTACAGAGTTCTCTCCATGAGTTGTCGTGGTATAATCTTTAAATATTCTATGAAATATCATTAATGTTATAAATGATTTAATAGGATGAAGGCAGCTCAGTGTGTAGCACAGTTGCTGTACCGAAGGTCCTGGGTTAAAATTATAATACGGCAGGTAAATTATTTAGTCAGCCAAGTAAGGATCCCGCGGGATCTGTAGATTCTCTTGGGGCTTCATTGGGGAAAAAAATTGTATTTTGTGATATGCGCTAAGTTATCAGTCTACAAAAACCGTAAGACAAACCTAGAACGGAGGTAAACAAAAATCAAAAAATAAAATAAAATTATTTTTCCGACTCGCAGAATAAATACATATCGTGTATTTTTTTCGTCAAGAAAAATGATCCGCACTAATTTCAGACCTTTATAAAAAATCAATATTTAAATTAATTGACGGACCATTCTTCGGACTGGTTCTTCAAAAGGTCCATTATTTCCAGCCGCTCCATCAATAAATAATATTGGTAATTACTTTTTCGTCATATTTAATGACCGAGATCCCTTCTTAATGATCCTTCTTTTTTTCAGCTAAAAGTTTCCTTGTCCGATGTAGACGTAGGTTCATCAGCCTGATAGAAATAATTAATTGGATCTTATGCTCACAATTATCAGGGAATTAATATTTTCTACACTATAAGATCGATAAAAATGAAGTGAATTCTGCTATGCTAACATAATGTAACAAGGTTTTAATAAACTAAATAGTCAAATAACTGTTAACCTATGATTGGATTTATGATATGTCTAATAGTCATTGAATACAATGATGATGGGATTAGCAATATGATGACTATATTTAGTTGTTCACGTCTGTAAAGTCTATTTTTATTTTTGAAATATATAAATACAAGCAGACACATTCGTCATACTTTCCTATCCCAGAGGCATTGTATTTTTGTAGACCAATTCAGCTTCAGTGGGATCCACGCCTACAATCAGCCTCCTTGCTTACGTAGCACCATTCTTCTCGTTTGGTTAAAAAACTCTATTGGCATCCCTAATTCGAACAAGTAGCGACATGACAAGACTATCGACGACTTCCCAACTTGAATAAATCGGCCTATCTCGAGACACGTATACTTAAGGGCAGGTTGAAATTTTCTTATTACTTTCTTCATAGTTACGTAGGAAAGGAGGCCTTAAAAGGTCATACAAATTGTTTTTTACCTTGATTAGAATAACAAAAAAAATGTTTATGATCAGTGCAGGGAAATTTTTATGAATCTAGTCAAGGTGCTGAAACATGGGTTTCTGGGTTTAAGACTAATGCACAATAACATTAGTCTAGATTAAGAAAGAATTAAAAAAAGCATTCTTAACGTTAAGGGAAAAAAAATATTAATCATACAAAGAGAAAGAACAAGGAATCTTAATTATGTTTAAGAGCCAAAAGAAAAAACATAACAGTGATAGTCTGTTTGCAATAGTGTGCGTGCACTTAGCATTTGATTTTAACTATATCAGGGCGACACGGCGAATCAATTCCACTGCCTTTAATTTCTAAAGTTGTGGCACTCGGCGAACTCAACTATGGCGATCAATGATCAGAAGATTCATTTTTTTTTAATGAGAAGGAACTTACTGTTTAGCCGCTTTCTCTTCCTGAGAATCGTTACCTCCAATCTATCATTTACTTGGGAGCTTGCTTCTAAAGGTGACAGCACGTAGTGTGAAAACAATCAGCACCCGTCTCTCCTCTCGTAGCGTCTTGGTGCAAATATAACAACTCCTCGTGGCGTCTTGGGGCAAGTCTAACAGCAGAATGAGTCCTAGGTGGGGAAACGCCCCCTCCTCTCTAAAGCCTACTAGATTCTAAGTTGCCTTATTGTGACCACCGTGACCAGCAAGAGTAATTTTAAATTTGAATTCACGCTACCGAACACAAGTAAAAAAATCTTTCCCCCTGCGACCAAAGGAAAACCCACAGGTTTAGTACTTGATTATTAGGAATACATTTGTGCAGAGAGGCGAGATGCCGAGATTACTTTCAAACACCTCTTTATGGAGGCTGAGTGAACCCCCAGAGCTTCTCTAGATTCCACCTCAGAAGAATTCTAGGTTCCGAAGCATGATGGACGGTTTTCATTACCACCAAATATCATACTTTGATGTTTCGTTCACTTGCAATATATTTGATCACGTAATGACCGCTGTATCAGACAAGCTCGGAAAGTCTTAAATATATCATCGGAGTGTCTTAGAAACTGCTTAAGATTGGGAAAAAATGTCAGTATTTATGATCAATAAAAAAATTTCTATCTCAATGCTAAGTTAAAAGCATATCAGGGAAGTAATACATAATTAAAATGTCAGATAATATAAATAATATTAATTTTACAATATAAATAATAATATAAAATAATAATAATAACAAATAATCGAAGTTAATTTCACGTTTAAAGCTTTTATAATTATAATAATTTATTATTTTATTTTTTTCGTATTGCCTCTTTTAGGATCAGGCAACAACTTTATTTATTTCCTCTGCTGAAGTTATCTCTGTCTCCAAATCCAATCTCCGTCCAACTTCGCTCAACATTCTCTGGTTTTTCTCCAACCTGAAGCTCTACCAATTTTTTCACTTTGTAAGGTTATGCGATTTCCACTTTTCTAAATCTATTCTAATTTCTTTATTCCGCGTTTTAGTGGTTTTCTTATTCCAGAAATAGTCAAATATTCATTTCCTCAATCAGTGCTTGTTCATTATATACCGATTACCGAGGAATATCATCCTTCCTCTTTTCCGCATAGCTTTCGGGATTCTTTCCTTTTTCTGGTAGATTTCTATGTTACTTCACAGGTTCTAACCATTTTAAATCTGAACTAAACCCATGAATTCTTCTTTCGTCGAACCATTTTAGAACCTTTACCTAATTTTTTTAGTAAAGTAAAAAACAATTAGTAAAGGATGACATATTTCTACCTAATATTGGTTGGCAACGTTTAAATTAATTTCCTTAGCCCTCAAATAAGATTTTTAAGTTAAACTTCTTTTCAAAACTTCTTATTTTGGTCAGTAGTGAGTATATTTTCCACCTGCTCATATTACCTGCTTCACTGATTAATACGTTCACACTCACACACTGTTTAAAATGTCAGCATTATGAATGCTATTAGTATGTAATAAACAAATTGTTGAAACTGTGAATTAATATCGGTACGCTTCCATCTAACAAGCATAGGGTGGTTTATTTATTACCACCAAGGGCTAATACTCGGGTCTAGTTAATTAATTAATAACCAGTTTGCTTTCAGAGTATCTTTGAAATATGAAATAGTGATGTACTGCAAGATTTAATTACAACATTCTGTTTCGACTTATGCTCCCTGTTCGCGCTGATATCTCAACGTTTCTGCGGCAGTCCTAACTGACTTTTAGTAAGTAAAACTGGCGTTTACTTCAAAAAATACATCTTCAAAGGATTCGCATCACAGTAAAGACGAAAGTTAGAGAAGAATTGGTCGACTGTATCTTCTAATTTAAGGAAGAAATAGTTGGGGGTGCAGTCAAAGAAAACACCAAAATAAGAAAAACTTATTTATTATGTGCCGACGTTTCGGCCTACAATGTAGGCCATCTTCAGGGCTAAGAGAGAGAAACAAACAAAAATATATAAAAACGTAGCAGTAACAAGAATATATAAAAAGTGGTACAGGAGTGAAAAAATAAAAGTAGTGACTAGATATGATGAAATAGTGAAAAGATAAAATAGTGAATAGATAAAAATAGTGACGAGATATGATGAAATGGTGAATATATATATGATAAATAAGAAACAATATAAGACTGGTTACAGAATATAAGAAAGAATAAAGAATAAAAAAGAAAGAATATAAGACTGGTTACAGAATATAATAAACTTGAAAAAGTGATAGATAAAAATAAAATTGTAGATGATGAAAAGAAATAATAATGGTGACAGATATAAAAAAACAAGAATACGAATATAAAATATAAAACATACAAGTCAAGAAAGGATAAAATGTAAACAATAATATAAAGGGAAAGAAAAATGAGGAGGTAAACGGAAAGATACAAGAAGAGAAGATTAAAATTATAGAAAAAGGGGGGGTTACATAGGTATGAGGGGTTACATAGGTAAAGTGTAATAATATAAGCATATATAGAAATAAAAGCTTGATAAATTTCAAAAATGAAACATTGAACATAGTGGTATTTATAACTATGCACTATGAGGAATGAAAAGAAAAAGAAAATATAAGTAAGGGAAGTTAATATGTAACTGTATACAGTAGGAAGCAGTGGCATTAATGCAAAATAAGATGTGAATATAACATAAACATGTAGAAAATAGGTAAAGAAATACAGAGGATGAAAAATATGAGGCTAAATAATAATGAACTCTATACATTAACAAATGATGGATGCCAAAAGAAGGTGTGAGAACAGGTGAGAAGAAAGGTGAATGTGAAAAGGATGGAGATAAGATAAATACCAAGGTATGTACTAACCGAATAAAACACGAGGCAGCTAGGAGAGCTTAGAATGCAGTGAGAGCAATAATACGTTATAAAAATACGTTAGGTCCGCTGGAGGAAGCGATCCAGGCGCATTCTGACGGCCAAACAAATAATGACAAAGAAGGGGGAAGGAGATAAGCAGATGTGGAGGCAATAAGAGACCGTAAATAATGTAAATAGCGTGAAAAATTATATGGAATTAATTAAAATTAAAAATATATATTATATATTATATTTTATATAAATTAAAATTAAAAATAAATAAAATTAAAAAGGAGAAATGCAGATGCCTGGATATAAGTGACCGTAAATAATGTAAAATGCGTGAAAAATTAAAAGTCAATGCTCAACATGTAATTAATAAAAGAATGGTATAAAAAATTAAGAATGTAAGGTTATTTTAGTAAATTAAAAATTTGGGAGTAGGTTAGGGATAGGTGATGGGAGTCGGTCTTGGCATTAACGGTAGAGGAATCTAACTTGATGTGAATGGTTTCTGAGAGGATGCGTTTATTATAATTAGGAACGGAGGCCAGGATCGACGTATTTTCGAAGTCAAAAATGTGGTTAAAGGATAGGGCGTGTTCGGAGAGTTTAGAAGCGGTTGGGTTGTGGGAGGAGATGGAATATTTGTGTTGGATAATGCGGTCTTTAAGTAGGTTTTTGGTTTCGCCGATGTAGGAAGAGTTGCAGTTGGGAGTAGAGCACGGAATGCGATAGACGACCTGAGAGCGATGCTTTAGAGGAATGGGATCTTTGACTCGGGTATAAATATTGGAGAGTTTGTTGTGGGATTTAAAGGCGATGCGTAAATTGGGGATCGCGGAACGTAGGGATTTTTGAATGTTATTAGAGAGGGAGGGTATATATGGCAAGGATCTGTATATAGGGATAGAAGGCGGATGTGGAGATCGGGTGCGGGTGGGTGGGTTATAATGGTGATGGATGAGTTTATTGATAACATAGGGAGGAAAATTGTTTTTTAATAGGATTTCTTTGATGCGTTGGGTGTTGGTGTTATGGAAGCAAGCGTCGGAGAGGGATAGACCACGGTGGATGATATTTTTGGCCACATTGATTTTTTGGTGGTGCGGATGTTGGGAGTAATAATTGAGGAGTCTGCCAGAATAGGTGGGTTTAGTATACCAATCAGTGGATAAGGTGTGATCGGGATTTCTAAAGATACGGAGGTCAAGGAAAGGTAGTGATTTGTTATGTTCAAGTTCAACAGTGAAATGTAGGCGGGGATGGTATGTATTTAAGGATGATAATAAACCTGGAATGATGTTAGGATTTAGGATAAGGAGGAGGTCGTCCACATATTTTTTAATGAAAATGACATCGTCACGGAACTGGGGTAGGATGGAGTCTAGAAGGTCATTTAGGACAATATTGGAGAGGTCAGGAGCGAGGGGATTTCCCATGGCCAGTCCAGAAATTTGGTTAAAGAACTGTCCATGGAAAGTGAGGTAGCCAGATTCGCAGCAGAGTTTAAGGGATTGGAGATATGAGGACCGGTTGAGAGAGGTATGTATGTATTAAATGGTATGTATGTATGTATTAAATCCCACAACAAACTCTCCAATATTTATACCCGAGTCAAAGATCCCATTCCTCTAAAGCATCGCTCTCAGGTCGTCTATCGCATTCCGTGCTCTACTCCCAACTGCAACTCTTCCTACATCGGCGAAACCAAAAACCTACTTAAAGACCGCATTATCCAACACAAATATTCCATCTCCTCCCACAACCCAACCGCTTCTAAACTCTCCGAACACGCCCTATCCTTTAACCACATTTTTGACTTCGAAAATACGTCGATCCTGGCCTCCGTTCCTAATTATAATAAACGCATCCTCTCAGAAACCATTCACATCAAGTTAGATTCCTCTACCGTTAATGCCAAGACCGACTCCCATCACCTATCCCTAACCTACTCCCAAATTTTTAATTTACTAAAATAACCTTACATTCTTAATTTTTTATACCATTCTTTTATTAATTACATGTTGAGCATTGACTTTTAATTTTTCACGCATTTTACATTATTTACGGTCACTTATATCCAGGCATCTGCATTTCTCCTTTTTAATTTTATTTATTTTTAATTTTAATTTATATAAAATATAATATATAATATATATTTTTAATTTTAATTAATTCCATATAATTTTTCACGCTATTTACATTATTTACGGTCTCTTATTGCCTCCACATCTGCTTATCTCCTTCCCCCTTCTTTGTCATTATTTGTTTGGCCGTCAGAATGCGCCTGGATCGCTTCCTCCAGCGGACCTAACGTATTTTTATAACGTATTATTGCTCTCACTGCATTCTAAGCTCTCCTAGCTGCCTCGTGTTTTATTCGGTTAGTACATACCTTGGTATTTATCTTATCTCCATCCTTTTCACATTCACCTTTCTTCTCACCTGTTCTCACACCTTCTTTTGGCATCCATCATTTGTTAATGTATAGAGTTCATTATTATTTAGCCTCATATTTTTCATCCTCTGTATTTCTTTACCTATTTTCTACATGTTTATGTTATATTCACATCTTATTTTGCATTAATGCCACTGCTTCCTACTGTATACAGTTACATATTAACTTCCCTTACTTATATTTTCTTTTTCTTTTCATTCCTCATAGTGCATAGTTATAAATACCACTATGTTCAATGTTTCATTTTTGAAATTTATCAAGCTTTTATTTCTATATATGCTTATATTATTACACTTTACCTATGTAACCCCTCATACCTATGTAACCCCCCCTTTTTCTATAATTTTAATCTTCTCTTCTTGTATCTTTCCGTTTACCTCCTCATTTTTCTTTCCCTTTATATTATTGTTTACATTTTATCCTTTCTTGACTTGTATGTTTTATATTTTATATTCGTATTCTTGTTTTTTTATATCTGTCACCATTATTATTTCTTTTCATCATCTACAATTTTATTTTTATCTATCACTTTTTCAAGTTTATTATATTCTGTAACCAGTCTTATATTCTTTCTTTTTTATTCTTTATTCTTTCTTATATTCTGTAACCAGTCTTATATTGTTTCTTATTTATCATATATATATTCACCATTTCATCATATCTCGTCACTATTTTTATCTATTCACTATTTTATTTTTTTTAGTCACTACTTTTATTTTTTCACTCCTGTACCACTTTTTATATATTCTTGTTACTGCTACGTTTTTATATATTTTTGTTTGTTTCTCTCTCTTAGCCCTGAAGATGGCCTACATTGTAGGCCGAAACGTCGGCACATAATAAATAAGTTTTTCTTATTTTGGTGTTTTCTTTGACTGCACCCCCAACTATTTCTTCCTTAAAGTAAAGACGAAAGGATCGTGTTGTCAATTTTTTATAAAATTATTGTCAGACCAGAACTGAATGAACTGATTTACAATTGTAATAAAAAAATATAGGCTTGAGGCTTTTCATTAAACATACAGAAAAAATATTACATCCTTGCATGTGCAGAATTAGATAAAAAATTTAGGAACCAATGTAATTTTCATCAATCGGAATTTCTAAGAGAAAGAAATACAAGAACAGATCAAAAAATGCATTTTTTCATCACAAAAAAAATCATAACTTATAATTATCAAAAAATTATAAAAATAATTTCAATATTAGCTGTTACTTTTATTCAGTGAGAGAAATTGTTTTATTTGTCTGTTTAAATTATTATGACTCGGCTACTTATTCGATAGAGTTCGTTGAATTCACATATTGAAAATAAAAATATTTTTAATACAGCAACTTGTGTCTCTACCTGAGTTTATATCACGTATCTTCACTCTATTTACTTTTATAATCATAATTCAGTTTTAAATTTCAATATTTTTCATTACTTCAATATTTTTTATTATTTCAAATCCTTTTTAATAATAGTTTTTTTTCAATAGCTCTCATGTTTTTCATAAACTCAAAATTACCTGAGCTATAGAAATAAGACACCTCTAATCTGCTAATAACTTTGAACCATTTAGAAATAAATATGTGATGGTAAATTCGAGTTCCGTGAGTCGTCTGCGCGAATCGTAATAAGAAGTACCAAAAGTATCGGTTTTCTTTGGTAAACAAAATCGAACAATCCACGAACGTATTTTTTTTTCGTGGTTTGGATTCTAGGTTCCCTTAAAAATGTATAACTAAAAATTTGATATGGGATTATATTTTTTTTCTCGATCCATTACAACATTCCTTTAAAATAGTAGGTTTGATTTATTTTTTCGAAAATAAATTATTCATAAATCATACTGATCGATGACTTATGATTTATGAAGGAAACGCGCATTAGGGTGCCCATTATCCCTGCGGGTCCAAGGAGAACGAAACTGCAGAGCTAGCGTTTATTATTATTAGTTTAGTAACTATATTATTAGTTATATACTAGCAGAGCTAGTATATAACTAATAATATACTTATATACTATGTAAACGACTGACTTACAATAAAGTAATAACTGTCCCATTAAATGCCACAAATATTTACACCTCATCATAAATATAATATTTGATTGAATAACTACAAATGTGATACAGCGAAGTATTAAGAAATCGAGCCATATAAAAATATGTAAGCAGAACGATAAAAAAGAAAAGTTGTATCTTCATAAAGAATTAACCATATACCATTTACAATTATTACCAATGGAAACTATAGTCCGCATTGCCATGCCTGTAGTCAGAACATTACCATCTGTACTCCTCTGTACTCATCGACAATGATAAAAAAGCCGGAATAAAAATCAATCTCAAATGACATAGGGAGATAGCAGTTATGTACAAAAAAGTTCTTTAAAATGCCTTTGAGTTTAATAATTTTTTAACGATAATTTTTTTTTCATTAAGATCAGGAATTGGTAATTGGATAGAAAAAACTGAACTAGCTATGAACTAACACGTCCGTGAAAAACTAAGTCTAATCAATACCACTCAATATATCACCATGAGATGATTGCCGTTTAAATGTTTTTATATAATACGAAATAAATCTTAAAATTAAATTAATTATTCTGTTTTAAATTTGGGGATTTACTAAACCATCCAATTTATCTCGTATCCCAATCCTTACAATCCAAAATCCTTCGTAAAATCCTCAACGCTCCTAGGTATGTCACAAACAAATTCATCCATCATGATCTTCATATCCCATATGTTGCTGATTTGGCCCAAACTAGATACCTATCCTTCCATGACAAGCTCTATACACACTTGAATCCGCTAGTCTCTTAACTTGCTTCCCATACTATTCCTGATAACCCTCTGAGGCGTCTAAAACGTAGATGGCCTCGAGACCTTCTACTATAGATCTAAATTGAAGTGCTGCCGATGGGTAGTTTCTACACAAGTGTTTTTTTTTCATGTCATTTTTTATATTATCAGATTTAATTGTAGTAATATTATTATAGTTTAAAATATCAATAAATTAATCTAATAGAAAAAACATTTCTCTCTGAAAATGAATATTGACCTCGGTGTTTCTGAATATCCAGAGGATCCAGACATATTTAACAAGATCGTGATTGCCTTGGTTATTATTCCATAGTGTCGAGAAGAATGAATAAAAAAAGAATACAAATGTAGCAATCCAGAGAGAAAACTGAGCTAAGGATTATTTTAACGAGTCGAATATACCCTCTTCTTTTCCATTCTGTTTAATATTATTTCTCTTGACAGCTAAGTTATATTTCTATTGTTTAATTTATTTTTATTGCAATGCACATATATTATCTGACTTTTATTTATTGATTATTATTAGTTTCTTCCAATTTCATTTTCTTACTTCCCCACACCTTCGTTCCAGTCATCCATGGGATACGATTACACATTTAATATTTTTCTTAATCATAGTTCTCCTTCTCTTTCCTTCATCTTTTGCCTGGCCAGTTCTCGTTCTTCCGCTGAAAAAGAACTGCTACTTCTTATCTTCTCATCGGACAGGTCCCCCAACCCCGCTACCTTTCTTCGGAACATCTCTGGCTTTTGTATCTTCTATCCTGATCCCACACTTTGCTAAGTCCCGTTGGACTTCCGTTATCCAAGGAACTTGTTCTTTCCTGTTTTCCTGGAATGTGAGAATTCTGCTTGCCAGCCTTTCTAGCCTTTCTGGCCCTATCCTTTAAATATGCCCGTAGAAAGACAATCTCCTTTTCCTGGTTGTTATGGTGATATTTATATCAATTGGTGTAGATATAGGCTTAGTTTTCTTATATATATATAGAATAGAAAAGTAGTTTTAGTCCCTTAACCTTCAGGTACTATGCTTCAGTACCTGAGGATTAAGAATAACAAACATGAACATAAAAATGAAAATTGGTAATATACATCTATCTGACCAGAAGGCTGAATAATATAAATCATAAAGTATTTTTAGAAGTGCCAAATAAAAGGCAAAAAACTGAGCAACTAGAGAGAACAGATAAATAATTAAGAGCACAAAAATATTATTAAGCGGAATCATATTATTTTTATAGTGAAGAAGGCGCTAAGTATAGCAAAGACATTGGCTTGAAAAGGAGTTATTACCTTTGTTACAAATCCTCAATACAAGACACTCTTTGAAAAAAATGACTTAACACCTTATTCACCGCGGCTGCAGATATAATTACAATTGCCTATTGCCATTGAGTGAGGCAGCTTGTATAGTTTTCTTTATTACTAATCGATTTTTGTATTTTAAATTGAGACATGACCCTACATATAAAAATAGTAGGCAATATATTATTTACCCCTTGTGGTAAAAATTTGCAATCCTTACCATTCCTGCTCTTCGTGGAACCAAGACATAGATCACAGGCAGAAACGACTGCAGACAGCAATATGATGTTATTATAAATGGTAGTAGTACAACAGCTAATGAATGACACTAAAGACAAAACACCTCCCACTTTCCACTTTCCACCTTCCACCTCCCACTCTGCCATTAGCGACCGAGCGTTAACCCATGCAGGACTTCTTTGTTCACTAATGACCTTCGCCACTTCACTCGTCCTTGGTTTCCCCTTTATTGTTTCAGTTAGTGTTGTAACCCTGTCTATTCTATATGAGTCAACATTAATTCGTTCAGCGAATATTGTGACAATATAGATTTAGAGAAATAAATAATATTTATTTTTAAGAGCAAATAGTACGAAGGAAAAAATATAAAATCAAGAAAACTTCGTACATAGGGCTATCCCACAAACTATGTTATTCTAAAAGAAGAAAGGCTCAAAAGTGACATCAAACACTTCTTAAGAGGTAGGAGGTAAAAGTCTTAATTCTCTTAAATAGGAATAAGAAACAAAAAAACATGCCGATATTAAGCCGATTCAGGCATAATCAGAATAGAAAGAGATTAATAGCTAAAGAAATATAACACATCCTAACCCAAAAATGCAGCAGGACACCAACTGGAAAAAATATCTCACCATTACCGAAGCCAAAAAGTAACAAATGGATCATAAGGTACGTTACAGGCAGCTGAAAATGGTTAAATTACCAACATGATCCAAACGACAAGATGCTTCTCGTTTCAGGCTACTTCAATACGAGACAAATGCTCTAAGCTCCCAATTAATTACAAAAGACTCCTATACATGACTGATGTTATATCCATTTGGATGGAACAGATCTTTGGGCTCCACTAAACCCTCGAATTCCTCTCGTAACCAGTCCTTAATTCACCTGCCTATGCTACGGATAAAGTAATCCATAATGAGCTTAATGTCCTATTTGTTACTGATTTGACCCGAACCGGAGATCTATCCTTTCTTGACAAACTTTATTTCCACTCAACCCCACTATTTTCAAACATAGCTACTTTCAGGTAATCACACGTCTAAAAGAAAATGGCCTCGTTACCGTTGAATTTGTGATTCAAGTACGACCATTGGGAAGTTTCTCTGCTTGCCTTTATCTATGGCATTATGTACAATTCGCTAAATCTAATTGTTGTATTGTTATTATACAGTTGTGGATTTCAATAATTGTTTTTAAATAAATAAATTGTTTTACCATCACGAAAGTATTATCATTAGTTATTTTATGATATTAATCATATACAAACCGGATGAACAGTTAACGAGTTCTAACGTACAGTACTACAAATGGAGTTAGAAGTTATTGTTAGAGCTACAGTTTTAGAGCCGAAACCTCTTAGGAATTCTCCACAACCTGATCTGGAAGAGTAACAAGTTGTGATCCGTGTTAAGTTTGTCACCGATAATGGCTTCAGTTGGTTGCGACTTGTCTCCTAGCAATAACACCAATCTCACGCCACCCCCATCCTCTCCCTCCTGCTGGAGCACTAACTTACTGAAAAGGAATTAACGACAGAGCAAGTTCCCAGGACACGCCAGGGAGAGGTTTTTCTATAGGGTTCCTGATTTGATACAACTTCGATCCGATTAAAAGTTTTATTTTAAGGAATCAATCCGGTAAGTTATTACTGAGGAAAGTGATTTTGTTGGGTGAAGTGAGAGAATTAATTATCTAATCATTGATTAGGTCCTAACCTTACCACATACTAAATTACTAAATTATTGTTCTATTTTCTAAATAATAAGAACTAATAATGATTACTAAGATATAATATACAATATAAGAATTTGTAATAATAATGAAATGATATATATTAACTATAGACATCAAATAATTAGAGTCAGAATGAAAATAATCTTGGAAAATAAAAAATCATAATCCTTCGTCACCCGTAGGCTTCTAGTTACATTATAATTTACCCTCATTTGGACTATTGCTGCACAGTGTATGGAGGTATCTCTGGGGGCCTCGAAGCAAAACTAAAACGCTTGTTCAATTGCTTCGTTCGTTTCTTCTTTGGGATCCCGAGAGACGCCCATATCACCCGATATTACGAAGAGTTGAAGTACTCTCTAAACAATTGTTGTAATCTTATTTCTACGTTATTTTTTATTTCTTGTGCACAGTTTTTTCTTTATTCTTTAAATGTTATCACTGGGAGTAATAGGCATTTTTTCCCCTCATTAATTCTTTCTCATTTGTTAATTTAGTTGTATTTATTAATTACATGTGATCACATTATACTCTAATACATCATAATACCCTGTATAGAAACCTGTATTTTTATTCTATAGGGGCTTGTTCCAGAATAAATAAATACTTTATTTTTATTTTTCTCACAGATATCTCTGGCGCCAAATTCACATCCCGGAATTCAAAATTCAAGGGAATGTAAATGTTTTAATGATTTAATAATTTTCTAACAATTCAGGAGGTGTCCAGCAGAACTGCCTTTTGTGCCAATTTAATGTTTCTAAATGGAGGCCAAGGTCTTCTTTATTCTCCCTTGTGCTTTTCAATATCAGACAATTCGAGGAAATGACTATTGGAATTATGAGAACTTTCTCCAAATTCCGCGATTTTAACACAATAGACAGTTCTTGGTATTTCTTGGCGAGGCGTATTGCGGGCTGGACCCTACGGTCTGACACGAGCTCCGACCACCGGGTCATAGCCTTCAGTGTGGTAGAGGAGGAAGGCGGAGTCTTGCCAGTGGAGAAAGGCTTCGTGACCCGAACGGCGAACTGGGGAGATTTCTCCAGTGAACTGGAGGGTATACTGGTCGATAGAGAATGGGATGAGATGGCGAGTCAGCCGTTGACCGCAGAGTGGCGGGGCTGACGGGCGCCATCACGGAAGCGGCCAATATGACCCTCCAGCGCCGCAGAGCGAGAGCGCTTCCGGTCCCATGGTGGACGCCTGCCCTGACGTTCCTCAAGAGGGAGTACTACAGGGCCAGGCGCATGTACCAGGGGTGCAGGGAAGAGCAGAGGAGACCGGCACTCCGAAAGGAATCAAAGGCTAGGTACAGGGCATACCGAAACGGCGTGCGTCACCGAAAGAAGGTATTCTGGGACTAGTTTATCGTCCAGGAATCGGAGAAGAATCCCTGGGGAATCCCGTACAGGGTGGCACTGGGCAAGGTGAAGCCACTGACCATGAGGGCGGCGATCAGTGGGAGATGCCCATGCAACCACCCTGGAGGAGTTTGCGGATAGGTATGTAGGCTATACATACCCCAGGGATGATCCGTCCCAGGATACAGAAGATGATAAAATGGTAAGAGGCACCACGGTGTGTCCTCCAGGTACCGAGCTGAGTCCGCCATGGGATATATGGGACCTTCGTCTTGCCGTGGATAGGCAGAGGACCGGAAGAGCTCCAGGACTCAACGGAATAGACGACGCGATCTTGATGAAGAGTGCCCCCCTCATTGAGGATGACCTTCTTGACATCTTCAATGAGTGCCTAGACCAGGGGTGGTTTCCGAGACAATGGAAGATCGCAGATCTGAGACTCCTCTACAAGGGAGGAGGCAAAGATAAGGAGACGCCTAAGGCGTACAGGCCGATATGCCTCCTCCCGGTGATAAGTAAAGTCCTGGAGAGTCTAATCGTCACCAGCCTAAGGCCGGTCCTTGATGCGGCGAGCCATCCACGGCAGTTCGGCTTGACCCGTGGCAAGGGAACGACGGATGCACTGTTGAGAGTGCGCAGGGACGTATAAGAGAGGGGGGAGAAGTACGTCATGTTAGTACTGTTTGACATATCCTCTGCCTTCGATAGCGTGTGGTGGCCCTGCGTACTCCAGCGGCTGCAGGAGTTCGACGCCCCCAGCAACCTGTACTCCCTCGTAAGTACCTACCTCAGTGAAAGGAGTGTAAAGAGGTAGCTACTACGAGGTCGAGAGAAAGATAGAGAGAGGTTGTCCACAAGGGTCGGTCCTCGGGCCGGCCCTGTGGAAACTCGTCTTTGACCAGCTGCTGGGGGAACTGGAAGAGGAAGGTTTCCTTGCCATGGCCTACGTCGACGACTTGGCAGTCATCGTGGCCGCGAACAGCAGAGCCAGAGTGAAGACGCAAGCAGAGAGGTGCGCCAGTCTCGTAGCGGAATGGTGCGTGAGGAGGAAGTTGAGTATGGCCGCTGCCAAGACCCAGGCCATACTCCTAAGAGGCTCCACTGACAGGGCTCACCCTATCATATTGGAGATCCAGACGGAGAGGGTTAGACTAGGTGAGGAGGTGACGTACCTAGGCGTGAAGTTTAGTAGAAACTTCGACGCCACTCCTCACCTGGGATACCTGAAGGATAGGGTGACCCTGTCACTCAATGGACTTGGAAGGATAGGGGGTGCATTCTGGGGCCTCAGGTACCCAGCAACGATGACCATTTATAATGGCGTGGTCTTGGGTATCCTGAGGTATGCATCCCCGGTGTGGAGCCGCAACCTCACGCAGCAGCAGAAGAGGAGACTGGCGACGATCCAGAGACTAGCTCTGCTACGGGTCACGAAGGCTTATAGAAAGGTGTCGCATGAGGTGGTGCAGATGCTTGCCGGAGCCATGCCCCTGGACCTCCTCCTGAGGGAGGATGCCCTTAAGTACGAGGCGAAGAGGCAGGGGCTGGAGACGCTTCCGGAGGGACTCCTTCAGAGGATCGGTGAGACCCCGAACCTGTGGAAGAAGATATTGAGGGAGGACTCGATAGAGCAATGGAACGGACGGTGGGTGACGAGCCAGAAGGACTCTACGTTGAGAAAGTTCTTCCCCACCGTCCAGTTGAGGTTGTCAGCCACATGGGTCCTCCCAGACTATTGGGTCTCGCAGATGCGGTGGATTCCGGACAAAGCTCAGTGAGCATAGAAGAGAAGTCGACCCCCGGTGCCCCACCTGTGGAGTCCCAGAAACGGCGGAGCATGTGATGCTCTCCTGCACCGCGATGGAAGGACACCGAGCCAGGATGTCGAGGAAAACCGGGATCTTCGTCCTCGCCGAGGAAGACTTCCGCCGCCTGGTCGAGGAGGACAATTACGCTCATTTTAGGGAGTTTGTCCACGGGTGGAAGGAGGTGGTCGATCCTGCACACTCCACCATCAGCAGGAAACCGCCACCCGGCGAGCCACCAGAGCAGGAGTCACCAATGCATTCGCCGGAGGATGAGCCCTCAGGAGGAGAGGACTGAGGGAGTGGACTGGCCGGATGCGGCGGACCAGGAGGGCTAGACGGCAACCGGACCGATGCAGACCGGCCAGGAGGCCTACAAGGTGCTGCCCCAACAGTAAGGTGCACATCCGTGCACCGGGCAGCATCACAGATTTTATTTATTTTGTTTGTTTATTTTGTACCCCAAGCTTAAATGGTACCCCCCATTTATTTGTAAAATAAGAGACTTTTACCAATAAAGAGTAGTTTTTTGGGAGTGGTGGGCGTGCGTAAACCCAACGTATCAACCCGCCACTGCCGAACCCCGTATGCCAGTGATGGCAGAAAAAAAAAAAAAAGTTCTTGGTATTTTCTATTTTTTTCGGCTCTAGTGTTCATTACGTTTGAATCCCACGGGACTGCCAATTTTATTTGCTTTATGGATCAACAATATGTCCGGACGGTTATTACCCTATGCTCTGTGATTATTTGCTCATCCCAGTAAATTTGTATTTCATTATTTTCTGAAAGTGTTTCGGCTGATAGCGATAGTAAGGCACCTCATCTCCACCCAAAAGTTCCAATAGCCTGCATATAAATTGGTAATATACCAGCCACATTGTTATACCAAATCATGTAGTCCGTCCCAGCCAGTGCTTGGTATCCATTCGCCACATATATATGCTCTTGAGTTTTCAAGCAGAGGCAACATTTATCCGTTATTAGGTTCTCCTAAAGAATGTACTTTCTGTAGGCTCTAGTAGCAATTACCTGGTCCTGTGTGGCTACGGTAAACTCTTCAGTCTCTCCAAACAGTCTTGTCTTTAACCATTCAACTGAAAGTTCACTGTTAATCTCAGGCTGATGGTAAATCAACCATGCATTCCTTCTCCTTCCAAATTGTCCCATTCACCAATAATATCATGGAGGATAGGGTCCTTCAGATTTAGGGCAGTGAAACCTTCGTCTAATTACCTCATCATGCCAATTACTGACGATGTACTTACCATAAATTACTCCTTTCTGGATTTTTATTGCTTTCTCCATAAATCTTCCATTGAAATTAGCCCACGGCCACCTTCTTTTCTGGATAAACAGAGTCCATTTAGATCCACAGAAGCCTTTGGGTAATGAATTTCACCATCTGTCATCATAAGACTTTATTATTATTATAATTATATAAAAAATGAAACTTAGAAGGTCTGGACGAGAAAAAAAAATAAAAAACAGAATATGAAAATAAAATATTAGATCCATTTTTTCTAGATATGAGGGCAATAATCACCATAAGAAGGTTTCCCCATTAAAACAAAAATAACTAAATAATCACGTGTATAACTGATTACGGTCATTATAGCAGTTAAAGAAACTTGGGAATAAAATATATAAACTTGTATAATAAATTCAAGTTCCTACAAACTACTAGTAAATGAAAAATAAAGCTGGTTCTAAAGGGTTTAAGAGAGAATATGACTTTTTCCTACTCTAGAAATTTCTTATCTCATTAGAAAAAAAATCATTTTTATCACATCAACAACACAAAATATAATAAAACCTTTCACACATTCATTAAAATTGCATTATTCAGATTAGAATGAATAGTATATAGATATAATATGTTTACTATATTGACCATGAAGATATTTTATCAATATACTTGGAAGTAGGATTGGAGTTGCTCCGTGCTGGAGCGCTGAGTTTCCGTATTTTATTTAATTATGTAACCAGCTGAAGATGGATTTTATGGGATCAAGGAACCTCCTGGGACTCATTCAGCCTCTATATATTGAGTACGCATAATAGGGAGGTAAAATATTCATCAACCTCCCTGCACGAACGTTACCCAAGGGTTTATGGGTTGTAGTGGTACATGTTTTTTTGTTTTTTTTAAAATATTAATAGTAATGTACATAGCGATATGATTTTCACTTAACAATTATACAGATTTACATATGGTCTGATCAAATTCAGAAGAATATAACATTGTACAACAGAAGGCACAAAGAAACTTCACAGAACCTTTTTAATCTACAAAGTGTTTAGAATAGTTTCGTTCGAAGACAATACTCCCGAAGAGATTCTAACAAATAAGCTAACTGTCAGATATTCGATACCCTTGATATGTGAGTTCCACTTTCGTGGAACAGCCCAAATTGACTCACCGCGCAGAGACTTCTACCCTTTAAGTGAATAAAACCTTGGAAGTAAGGTTGTATAAATAATAGAGTAACCAACGATTAGCAGCTCGATTCAAATTATATTTAATCATAATAAAAGGCCTAGCGAATTAGTAAGTTTTATGGTCTTCTGTAAGTTTAATACCTTTCCTTTTATTTTACGAACTGTGTGCACTCATCCCTCCCTAGTCCATTTACACTTTCTGCAGATTAAATATTTTAATTATTTATTTAGTTAATAACAATAATTAAAAATGAATTATAATATTTTATTTTCCGAGGTCTTTTTGTTACTCAAGTAAAGAAAATTCTGTATATAAACTACGCCAATTAAGATATGCAAATAAATTATTTGTATTAATGGTTTTAATTTTTACTTAATCCAGAGTTACTATATATTAATCATAGAAATAATTATAATTAACTTTAAGTACTCATATGTAATAATTAGTAAATTTGCAATAATTTAATAAAAATACTTTGAGGTATTTATCTTTAATTATTATCCAATGAAATCCACATGTGAAGGTCTATAAGGACTTTAGAAATAGCAAAAAATACACATCCCTTGCCTTTAAATAAACTATGACAATTTTTTTAGTAAATTCAAGACTTCTGTTTCCAGCTTTGATATAGAAACCTAAACCTGTACGACTACAAGCCATGAAAGATCTTGTGTGCAATATAGGCTTGCAGCTGTTAGAACAACGGTTGAGTGAGCATCAGAAGTGTATGTAACTCTCAAAAGGTCATCCGTGGCTGTTGACATATTAAATAAGTTATCTGCAACAGCCGGATTTGAACACGGGACCTTCAACACAGCAAATCATCATTTTACATATTTTATCACCAATTTAAATATTTACATTTTATAGCCGAAAGAGCTACCACGCTGGATATAGAATAAAGCCTACAACAATTTTAAAGTATGGTTAGAAAATTAAACGTTTTTGTTACAAATTAACTGAAAATATCCAATTTTATGAAATTGGTCTGGCTACTGGCAGAGCAAAATTTTAAAATTTCGGTTTTCATATAAGTCATTAAGAACTGATTCATTTCTTAAATTTTATCCTCTGATATACTGCTTATATATATATATATATATATATATATATATATGAAATCCTATTTGTCTTATGCATATTATACAACGAGACCATCCTTTTTCCAAGTTAGTTGAATTACTTTAAAAGAGTTCCTTCCAATAAAAAGCTAATGTTTGGAGGAAATTCACTACTAAAAGGCCACTTACCAATGATATAGGATAAATTCGTGCACTGTAGACACAAACACGTGAACAAGGAGATGGACAAAGCGTGTATAGTAGAGCCGAGTTCTGCTCATTAGTAACATCTTGTCTTACTTTGTCATTCTAATGAGGGCACTTGTATTCCTGGGCTGTTGATAGCGGCATCTCCCTAGTCCCTAAATTTTCTTCAGCTCCACAACCTTCATCTTAACCCAACACTTCTCATTTAACGTAATGGTTGGAATTCAGTTTACCATACAGCAATAAATTAAAAAATGTATCATACATTGATTTATTTTCCTTAAAATGTACTTATCAATTCAATTTCAATAAAAAAATAATTTACCATAATCGTCCAGCAAGGTTTTTCTTCAAATTTATTTATTATAATTTACAGATGTATGAAATAATACAAGTAAATATTATGAATAACATATAAAGGCATCAAATAATTTGGGGAAGGTCGATGAGACAAACAGTGTTATTGTTTCCAAAAATAAAATAAAAAAATAAACAATAGCAGAATATGAAGGGTAGGACGTGTTTAAAGAATAGAGCGTCGTAGACTCCGATGATGACAGAGCATCCAGTTGGAAGAAGAAACAGAGGTAGACCTAGACTTCTTTGACTGGATGATACTGAAGATGGCCTTCTGTCTTTGGTGTACAGAAATGGAGAAGGGCAACCGAAGATCGGTAGGTTTGATTCAAAAAGGTTTGAAACTAGTGAATTTTCTGTGTTTGTCAAGAAACGACTGTTATCGGGTTCCGGCTAAGTCAACAATAAATAGGATAAATTATGAATAGTTTTATTTGTAACAAAATAAGGAGCATTGAAGATTTTACGAAGAGTTTGTATTATAAATAATGGATACAGGAGGAATTCGATGACTTGGTGGAGTCTCAATGCTCTACTTTATTAATAGACATCGTCTTGGGGAAGATCGATGAGACAAACATTGTTATTGTTTCCAAAAATAAAATAAAAAAAATAAACAATAGCAGAATATGAAGGGTAGGACGTGTTTAAAGAATAGAGCGTCGTAGACTGCGATGATGACAGAGCATCCAGTTGGAAGAAGATCACCCTTCTATTGCTCACCCATCCAATATAAAATGAGTACCCTCGGAGGAAGGAAAAAAGGGTGATCTCGGACAAATCCCCTTCCTGCACAACCCTTGTCCATGAAACATTATAGTCTCTTACAAGTACTGAACCCAAGAAAATCCATGGGTTGTGGTGGAACAGGGTTTTTATTCTAATTATGAAAAAGACTGCATTGATAAACGGATATTGTATTTTACGCTACTTGTTGATATAATATACATTTATGGAAACATATTTTTTTTTCATCTGTGTGAGAATATGAAATAAAATTGATATTATTGCAGTTCATCCTATGTGGGCAACGGAAGGTGTTTTATTATAGGACCTCAATAAAAAGATTTATCGAGCATTAACTAGATACAATGATTCGATATAAACGCTAATAAAAGTCCCATCTAAAGCGACATTATGTGACAGTAAGGCCGAACTGGCTATGACGACGATTCCTTCCCTTTATGGTCCCATACTCCTGAAATATTCACTGAGTTTATTGTGACACTGTAACTGACTCTGAGCGAGTTCATTTGATGAGATTTTGTTTTATAATAGGCTTTAGACTAGTACCGCAGGAAACAGTATGTTCATAATTTCAGAATTTACCGTCAGTACTTTTTTTATAAATTTATTGGTATAAAATGGGTATGTAAATAAATTAAACAAAAAAAAATAGTTTTAAGGGACTTGAGTTTTCAATGAACAACGCTACCAACTAGTACATCACTACCCACCACATATTCATAGATTTCAAGAAAGCATATGACAGTATTGATAGGGAAATACTATATAAAGAACTATTGGAAATGGGTATCCCTACGAAATCAAGGTGGCAATGAAATAGATGCATTGCAATATAAGAGTACAAGAAGGCCTATCAGAAGGTTTTGAGACACATAAAGGCCTCAAACAAGGTGACTGCCTGGCGTGTCTTTTGTTTAGTTAAGCCTTGGAGGGTGCACTCAGAAAGTCTGAAATACAATTCGGAGGCACTATATTCAACAAGAAGGTACAAATTCTTGGGTTTGCTGATGATATCATAGCGAGTAGATTCAATAGTGTGAGGGATGGGCTCCTGGCTCTAACTATTGCATCCGCTAAAATAGGACTCGTTGTCAATGAATCTAAAACAAAACACTTCTGTATGAGACAAAGGAATGAGCAAGAGCAAAGTGAAACAGCCATCAAAGTAGGAAACTACACATTTCAGAAAGTGAATGAATTTGTATATCTTGGTACCCAGATAAATGCCAACAATGATATGCAACCAGAAATCCAAAGAAGAATAATGGTGGCAAGTAGATACTTCTTCTTGCAAAAGCACCTCAGAAGTAATGCCTTTCCCGGACCACAAATATAAGGATATATAAAACTGATAAGGCCCGTTCTAACATATGCTTCAGAATGTAGGACTATCACAAAATCGCAATCGCTCGCTTTCATGAGATTTGAGCGAAAAACATTACGGAGAATATTTGGGGCAGTATTTCACAATTACGCGTGGAACCAACTTTCGAATATAGAAATAATAAGACTATTTAAAGAATTAGACATTTTTAGGATTATAAAGGTAAACATGCTACGAATGGCTGGACACATTGCACGTATGGGAATATATGAAGTTATGAAGTCCTTAAAAAAATCCTTAAAGAAAAATCTGAGGACGGTCGGACCATCCTATACATCCGTAACTGGAGAGTAGCAGCATTGAACATAGATGATTGGTGGTTGGTACAAAAGGCCTTGTCCCCACGTGGGATGTAATATATATGTATGTACAAACAATGTAATATCTATGTATGTACCAACGCTTAACTCTTTTGAATATGTTATATTATCCCCACATATTGGATTTTTTTTCAAATTTTAATATTGAGACCCATTGCCACGCCTGTAACGTCTCTGGAGCATTGATCTACTACAGCCAGATGAAACACCTGACATACTTCCCCATCCGGGGCGACTACCTTGGAAAGGTGATCCTAGGGTGTGTACCTTAGTCTGGAGGTTGTTCGTGAGTGAAGTTTGCTGCATACGGTGTACTGTTGTGTGTCAGAATTATTGTTCCCCCAACCTGGAGGACCAGTGGCTGTTTGCATGACGATGCACTTCCCTACGCCAAACAATTTGTGACCAACTAGGTTGCTATTACAGTCTTGAACTTACAAAAAGTATCATTCTTGAAATATTTTGCATAATTTAATTATAATCGCTTATGGGAAGTTTTCGAAAGATTGCAGGAACAATATATGCCAAATTGCATTTATATAATTTCTTAAATACGTATTTTTATTTTTGAAAATATTGAGACAGCTGTGTACGACAAAACACAACACCAACTCTCAGTCCTTTTGAATATTTATGTACATATTTATAATTGAATAGGTAGCCATGTTTAGACTGATCTTGCTCTTTTCCATTTGGAGAGTATTACAATATTATACTTTAAATCTTTCTTCTCAAAACTTAAACTCAAAACTCAAATCTTTCTTTAAAACATTTCTGAAAACTTGAATTAAATTAAAAAAATCAGAAAACACATTTCTATCATTACTAGTATTTTTTCAAATGGTGTTTTAATAAATCACCAATATACGTAATTTCATACATCCCAAATTAGATTAATATTTTTAATAAGAATACAATCGGAAAAAATCCCTCAAAATAAAACCGAAGAGTTTAAAGACCAATACAGCCAACGATTCGCCAACTCACATCATAGAATACCTAAGTTAGCATATCGCGGTCAGACAGGAAGTATTATATTGGGTAGGATTACGTGTACACATAGCAGATTACGTGGACAAAATATTAATATATTTTTTTATTTGCCCTTGAGCCTGATATAGATATGCATACTTATATAAATCCTTGGCGAAGCAAACCTTTTTCTCAGATTGGAAAAGCCCTAAAAAGATGTTTTACGCAGGAAATATGAGTTCCGCAGGGCTATCATAAGGAATGTCTGCGATTCAGAAAAATATTTGTAGAATTTGGATGGATAAACATTTTCCTCGAAATGAAAGAATCTAATAAAACACAAAGGCCTCAAATGTAAACACATACATTTCGAAAAGTATACAAAATATTTAAAAAGTATCAGAATAATAGATATTTAATAATATAAAATATTATAAATAAAGAAAATATAAATTATCACAACATTTAAAAACAAAAAAACAAATCAAGTATAACAATTCAGGCTGTAATATGTGTTAATACAACTTAAAATCAATTTAATTTTAGTATTTAACAACTTTAATTACTTATTATTATATCCATAACAAGCAAAAAAAAGTGGTGAAGCTTGATAATTGAGGTTCAAATTTGTTATATTATAACTTAATATACATATTAAATAAATGATATATTACTTCGAATGTAAATAAATCATCAATGAATGAATAAAGAAAAACATTATAATCCAATGTACCATAAAAGGAGGTGAATGTTATAGGTAAGTCTACCGTTTAGAAATATTTAATAGTCAATCCCTGTCAAGAGTTAACCTTATAAATGAATCTTAAGCATTTTTTTTAAGCTCTAAGAATTGCAAAATGATAGCTTTCTTAATTTAACACCTTAAAGAATATCTTAGATAATATTTTGTTAATTAGTTTTATTAATACTTAAATACCTGTTCTTTTTAAATAAATAATAATTAATAATGTCAATTTTATTTTGATATAATTATATTTTTTATACCGATATAAAAAAATAATTTTGTGCCAGGAACAAGAAGCCAATATCGAGAACATCAATATTTATTTTTCATTGTTTATTATTTTTTTCAAGCAGTTTGATTAAAAATTAAAAGATACATTATATTTACAAATCTAAAAGATAACCTAAAAACATATTAAATAGAATAATGTAATGAAATTATTCTTATTGATTCATAAAATACAAAAAACTTACAAGATAGTGTCCTGAACTTCACCAGTAAACGAGTTAAAATATTCTTAAAATCACTAACCTGAAACAGAAAATATATGTTATTATTTCAAAAAATGGAACGTACTTGAATAAATCTAAAGTTTTAATTTAAAATCGCGAAATAATACCTAATGGTGCAATAATAAGAGAGACTATTATGAAAAGAGGTTTAGAGAAACAGTCGACTTTTATCATTAAAAGTAAAAACTCCACTTTATTAAATTTACCTCACTTGCTGAAGTCATTAAACTTTGCCTTCTATTGTAACAAACGATTTCTAACAGGCATTTCAATAACTTTTATATAGAAGTAACAACAATTATAAAAGAATTGTTCATTCTGAGGAGTGCAAGGCTAAATTAAGAAATAAATAAAATATTGCAACAACAAAAATACACAAACCTATACTCATATAGTTGTTCCAACTAGTAACACATATTACAAAATCATTTTAATTGTTGATTGCAACAATAAATAACACAATATGAATGCATTATCAAATTTTAATTGTTAACACATTACAATAAGAATTTCCACAAGTCGTTCCTAGTTTATCACAACGCAAAACTGTATTTCTGGAAGGTTTTAGGAAGTACAAGGTAGGGACTGTATTTTTTCTAAGCATGAGGCTGTGTAGGAAGGTGATTTGGCCATGATAACCAACAACCGCCAGATTTTTCTCTTAATTGAGAGTACCCCTTTATAAAGACTAGGTGAGCCCCAGTAAGACCCGAAGTTCCACAGTATAATAGCTTTATGACGATAAAACATGGCTTCATATTATTTACTATTACCTATTATATAACAGACAGATACTTAGTGCAACATTATGGCTATAATTATATTAAAACTAAAAACTATTAGAGCTTTTGCGATTAGCCTGTAGATACTACAATATTTTAATAGAACACCTTTTAGGAAACTTTATAACTTTACTATAAAGTTTTAGGTTAAGAAGTTTTAGTTTAATATAGACCTTTGCAACACAAGCTTTTCAATTCTCAAAATTACAACAGGTATTACAATAATTTTACCGGTTTTCAAAACATCTTTCTTAAATAGTCTTTTGTATTCGCTTAGTTATAATATTCGTTATAATAAATTCTATAGAAGTCAAAAAGTGAATTCGTTCGGCATAATTCAACATAGTTCTTCATTTCTAAGGCAAACTCTTACTGAAAACTTTAATAAATATGAGATTAATTGTGAAACTATTTTTTTTTTCATTTATTGTCCCTTTTACTCAGATTAAATGTTTATTTTATTTATTTATAATGTTTATTCTGAGTAAAAAGGACATGTTTATATCAATAAAGATAAATTAATTGTGTACGCAACTTACATACTAATGATAAAACATTGAAAAGTTGTCTGCAGCTGAAGTCTATTTTATGAATGATTATTTTTTTTCTAACTAACCCTGGATGTAGGTGGTACAAAGACTACATATTTTATCCTTAAGGATTGTTTCATATATATAGTTTCTCAAACTTGAGAAACATAATTCAATGATTTGTAATGAGTTGGAGTTAGAAAAGTACCTTTGAAGGTTCTTGACATTTTTTTTGACACACCCATCGAAGGTCAAGAAGTTCAAGAGTTCAGCATCTGATAGAGACGGTAAGATAGAGAGAGATAGAGAGTCCTAGATCACGCTCAACCGCCAGATTTTCACCCTTGTTTTGGATATCCTCTCTATAGAGACTGAGTGAGCCTTAGGATAGTAGGCCTGGATCCCATAGGATTCATCTCCGGGCGTTAACAGATTAAATAAAACTCAGCCAGCGAGCGGGATTCAGAACCAGGATCTTGGGTAAGGCAACTCAGTTACTTTGCACCCTCCAAGTTTTAATTTTTCATTCGTTCTCTTTTTAATATTCTCCAAAAAATATAACAATTGTTAGTTTTAGCATGAAAAAAAGGATTATTTATGGGAAATGTGTATATTTCGGCAATCATTTCATTAACAAAGTAACATTTCAACAAACATGCATCATCTATTCCTCGAAATGTTAGAAGCTTATTACTTGATAAAATTATTACCGAATTATACATTCCCCATAACTGACTTCTTTTTTCATACATAAACTCACGAATAATTTTATTTTTGAGAATATTTAAAAGGAAACGAATGAAAATTAAAAACTGTTGTGACTTAACTTGAAGCGAACTGCGGAACTAATACCGAAAACTTTTGAGATTCTCATTTTTCCCCTTCTTTTTGCTGCTGCTAATTTGGTATTTTTTTCTATTCCTTTAAATATTAAATCAGTTAAAAATATCACAGGAACGTTATTTACTCCTGTAGAATCAAGGTTTTATATTTCTTTCCCAAATTAATATTAATTAAAATAGGTCCTTAGTGATATATGTTTGCTACTAGGTTATATTTGTCTGTATGCATAAGCATAATAAGCAAAACAGAGAATGGCATGCATAATGAGGACAGGAAGTCCTCGAAATCTAATATCCCTTGACGCACGGAGACATTTATCATGGCAGATATATTTATCAATATGGCACAATAGTTGTCCTCTTATGAAACGTGTGACAATCCTTATGAATACGCAGAGCATTCAATTAACATTCCACGCAGAATATAGCTATCGGAAGTCCAAGAACTGTCCACGTTTCCTTGTCAAATCATATTTACAAAACAATCCCTTACCCTCTCATTAATTTCCTGCGTCAGAATTAAATGTACGAAGACACGTCGGAAGGGATAAGCTATAATATTCGGGGAGTCTGTAGCAGGTGTTGGAATTACTTTGAACGAAGATGGAATGCCATTAGCAAACTTAAGGCGAAAAGTTGAGTGTTCGGAAGTACTAAGACAAGGCGTTTATGATCAATATTCAAGTTTATGATAAATACTTGAAATTTAATAATTCAACACTTTTCATAACATTGTATTTTTTTTCTTCTATATTTACGGTGTCGTCACTTCCTACGACTTTCTATGTATTGAGTATTTATTCTTGTAAAATTGTCATCTTTCAAACGGATTATTATATATCTGCATTACTAATCTTATATCCCTTTTTTATCAAGAAATATTTTTCCACTTTTCACTCATTTTCATATTCGAATAATCATACTCAAAGCCTTTATTTAAGCAATATTGGTAACAAAAAACAATGAATACCAACAGCTTCCAAATAAACAAAATTATAGGTACTTTACGAATGATCCGATACCCTAACTTCGGCAATGAAGCTCACTAACACTATTTATAAGAATAAAAATATCATGTGGTAAATTGGGCAAAGGTATAACAATTTAAATGAAAATATTTTCGAGAAAATAATAAACATGCATACACACTAGGAAATGTAATCTGGCAATAATCAAAAGCAGCATCCTTTCATTTCCCTAATGAGAATAAATCATAGTAAAATAAATAAAAGAAATAAATTTTTTTCACGCTAAGAATGACGTTAGAGGAAATCAATGAAGATGAAAAAAAAGCAAAAGTTTTTGACTCCTTTAAAAAATCCTGAGGTCACCTGCTGGAAGATTTTGACATAGTAAGTTGTTATGCTAACCATTACATGAATCAGAACCGGAAAATGTTTTAGTTTCGTTTTGTTCCTAAGTACTTTATGAAGGTAAAGCACCACTTCAGCAACCTAGTAACTACTACGGAACCGGCTCGAATCCAGCCTGGGTGGATTGAAATTTATTTCTTGGCGGAACCGTGAAATGAAATGAAATGAATCTCTACCTTCACTTTGGCTAGAAATAATGGTAACCAGAAGAAATAACTCGCCCGGTTTTCTTTATCAGGAGTAGGATTAGAGAATTAGCGATGGCTAAACTACAATAAATTAAACAAATAGTTCAATGTTTGGAGAACATGGAATTCACAGTTAATGTAAATTCTTATAAACTACATGACTTAATGCATTAATACGTGCTATTTATGATTTAATGTTATTGTTGACACATCTATCTATCTCCATGGCTCTAGAACCTCCGATGGGCCCTTGTCTCCTAAATGAGACACTCCTGGTTCTTCTGCGGCCCTCCAGTTACTGCCCTACTCGCTTCGCTGGATACACTATCCAACAATCTTGTCTTGGTCTACTGAATATTTAACTTGAGCTCAATTTGGTTTAAAGGATTCTTCTAGTCACTTGCTTCTCCATCATTTTAACAATATGCCAAGTCAGGCTCAACCTATTGCTTAACTGTCATTATCTTCTTAACAGTCTTCACAACATCCGCTTCTCCTTACAGCTCAAAAGAACAAAAAACGGATACATTTTTAATCCATTCATCACGTATTTCTTCTGGTTTCAACAATATTGTCAAGTTCTTCACCTTTGCTTCCAAACATACCAGTAGCCAAGGAGAAACCAAAAACCCCAGATAGAAAAGACAAACCAATTAGAAGCCATTTGAGGACCACCCAATCAGAGACCACCCATTCGGAATTCAGTCAATCAGATTACTGTAAGAATAGATACGGAAAGCTATAAATGCCGAAGTATAGAAGAACATTTTTAGTCTAATTAAACCCAGAGACAGCTTGCAGTATGACCAGTTAAACATCGGGCAATTAACTTGACACGGTCCAAACCAGAATAAATAGGTGATGACCGAATTAAAAATGTTGGCAGTGGCAATTTATGAATAAATTATTTATTTAATCACCAATGCATCGGATGCATTGTTGAAAGTCATTTACACCTTTTATTATTGGTATTAGTATTATTGGTAATAAAAGATCATCTGGTAAGCTCAGTCGATATTACACTTTTACTAAAACAATGATAAATGAGAGAAGTTATGGAGAGAATGAAAGAGATGAATAAGATATTTATTTTTTGCAAACAACACTTGACCATGATGGTACCTATCTCCGCCTCCGTTATGTTACTAACAAAGAAGTAGTGGAACTATAAAGAATGATCCAGAAAGCCCAAAGGTAACTTTTTTTGAATAACCAACTTGGAAGTAATTTATCTTGCTGGAGGACACCGCGTGTGAACTTTGGCCTCCCCTGGCTCTTGATTTATATCCTTGTTCGTCTTTTATTTCATTCTAAGCTCACCTTTGTAAATATACATTTAAGTTTAGAGCTTTGATGAAAAGTTAGTTCGTAATTATTAAGTTGAAAAGTATTTGAGCCTTGTATGAATAACCTTTAAAACAAGCTTACTCGACACATTCTCAGTTTTGAACAACTTTGAAGATGTTAAGAACTTAAACGCTTTAATTTTATTGTGGTATATTCATATTCGTGGTAGAGTTTATTCATAATGCTTCATAAAGCTTTAATGCTCATCATGACATTTCTCATATGTTTTATAAAAAAATAAATGAATACGTGAAAGCAACATTTGCGTTTATATGGCGCTTATCAAAGGCCCGCTATAAACGCAACTGACTCTACAACATCTAACTGCCTTGTTTTCGTAAGGTTTAGCATCAAGAATTACTTGTGAAGAAAATTAGTTATATTTTTGCTATCCTCCTCCATGAATATGGTCTAAACGTTGAATACAATCACTGTCGATTTCAGAAGTAATCAAAATAAATAGTTCACTTAGTGGCACAGGGTAGACTTATTTTAATTAGACTAGGATAGATTGAATCTAATATAAGTTGAATTAGAGCATAAGATATAACTCTTAAAAAATTACACGAGTTTGCAGTTAAAATTATTTTAGTAAAAATTATAATCTGAATTCCCAAAAAGAAGATCAACGACTATCTAAGATTATCTTCGACTTAGGCTTCGCCAGGATCGATGACTATTAGCTTTCTGTGGAATATTCAATCTAAATAAACATTTCAATGGACAACTTACTCCACTCTACTTCAGTCTGATGCATACATCAACAAGGGCTCGAATATAAAAAAATAATCTGTATCTTATATTTTAATAACTAAAATTGTCTCCTAAAAAATTCCATCATGGACATCTGTTGTAGTCCCAATTTAATCACTTAAGAGATTTGTTATTCATTTTCATTACTGTACAAAATGCATATCATACCAAAAATAGTTTTTCAATTAGGCTGAAGTAAATGAAAAGTACTACACCTAAAAAAGGTAGAATCTTTTCTTCACAGTAAAAGTGCAAATATTTTGACACGCGCCTATCTACCTAAATAGATGATCATATCTCGCGTAAACCAAATACGCACATTTAAACTAGAACATTACAGTCATGATTATTAATTATCAAGCTCGTAGTTCTTTCAGATGCCAACAGTTCAGAAATCGATTACTTTCAATAGCACTTGAAACTTGAATTATTGAATGATTTGGAGAAACTGACACTACATGGAGTGTTTATACAAACCTTGTCCAGAATAATTCCTTCATTGCATCTTCAATAAAGTGGTTATCAGTTAAACGATCGTATATTATAAGTAAACATAATAAATAAGTAAAAATGACCATATTACGTAGACTGGAACAACATGGCCTCAAGAGAGAAAGGATGCCCATAGCGAAAGAATGAAAGGAGTATCAGAGCAAAGAGAGGCAAATCTCGCCTCTAATTACTATGCGCAGTAAGGAAACAATAATAAAAACGAATAACTTTTTTAATGCCCTATAAAAGATTGGGCATTCTAAAATATCTTCATATCTTTCCAATATTTCTGATAAATTCTACAGCATTTGGTATGGATCCAGTACATACAAGTAACTTAAGGTAAATGGAGTATACGGCACTCTCCCACCAGAGGCAAGCTAAGAGAAGTAACGAAATACCTCATTAGGATGGGTTGGTGTCATGGCAGACGATAAATGGACAGAATATATTCCTTACGTAGAAGTTCCGTTAATTAGACGGCTAACATATTACAGGAGCCACGTAAAACTGACCGACTAATCTGCAACCCAACTAGCTTTTCCGAAATATAACAAGGACATTACGTGATCCTTCTTCCTGAGGTAAAAGATAATGTACCCTCATATATTATTTACCTAGATCTGTCTTTGTGATGTAAAAAAAAGAACTTTTACCTCCGGAGAGGTGGGGAAAAGGACATTAAAAATTCTTTTTGATACACCTTAATGAATTCCGTTTTCGGTGAAGATGTACAAGAGTCCCACTAAGCACTCATCAGCCACCAGAAGTAATGCTGAAGTAACAGGAATACTAAGCTCTTTTCAGAAGTATAAAAAAATAATATAAGTCCTGTTACTTTTCACCTCTCAGATTTTTCATAACCAGAAGCCTCAGTCCGAAGAGTAATTCGACAGTGAAATATAAAATAAAATTACGTGAAGGGTCTGGATTCAGTACATGTTAGAGGCAGTACTGTTTTATCGACAACGGTTGCGCAGGAAGGAGGCTTGTCCTAGATCACCCAATTTTAAGAGACTGCTTCTTGCATCTGTATAATAATAATAATAATAAATCTAAATCTTCTTCTTATTATTATTCTAAGGCACTACAATTTGATGACGAGTCTTGGCCTCCTCTACCAGCTACTTCCAGTCGTCTCTGTTTTTCGCAACTGTCATACAGCTCCTGACTCCATCATATTCATCCATGATATCCATCGCCTCTCTATCCGTACCATCTGACCTCCTCAGCTTCGCTCCCCTCCTTCTTTTCGTGCCGTAAAGAGGTTCTGTTAAAGCCTTTTTAGGGTTGGTTTTGTCCTTCACATGACCAGCCCATCGCAGCTTCTAATTTTCAAGGAGTAACCAACATTTGCTTCGTTGAACGTTGAGTAATCTTCGTTGTTTGTCCTCCTTCACCAGTTTACATCCTGAAATCTAAAATGCTAGATATAATCTATAACGATCTAATACAATATAAAATTATACTAAATTCAGCAATATTTTTTTCGTATTTACCACGCTACTATCCTGTCTCCAATATTCCTCCATGCGTTCACTGGCACGTTTCTCCTGATCCTCTGTTCAGCTTCGACAAACCTTCTCTGGTCTTTCTTCATCCTTAAACCCTTACAGATTCTTCACTATGTCACCGAATTCACTTCCAAAAATCTTCAAATATTCAGTTTGTCGACAGTAATATAATATACAATAGAAATTAGAACTGGAAATATAATAATCCCGAGAAGTAAGTATAATATTGCTTTTCTCAGTTTACTATATTTTTAGTACTATATCGATGTATGTAAACGGCTCGGTACTTTTTTATGAAAGTAACAAACAATAATAAAAAAAATACATCAATATTTATCGTACGTTCTTCCTCACACTATCACTTGAAATAGAAATTATCTTAATGCGCCATACAATTCGACAGAACAAAATTATGTTTGAACATTATATTTATCAAATAAACACCCAATTAAAACCCACAGAGAGAACAAAAGGAAAAAATCGTTGGGCCCTCTGAAAATTCTTTATTCAATCCCAAAAGTCGAACTCTTATCTGTAACAAAATAAAAATCCAGGAAAGGCCAAATTAACTGAAAGTGGTTTTTAGAAAACACATCTTAAGTCCTTAAGGATCTCCTGTACTTAAGAAACGCTATGGTTGTGAGGGCCAGAAGGCTTTCTTCCTTAGAACTACCTTACGAAGCATCTTAGACCAATCTCATATACAAAAAAGTTTAATTTTATACTATAAGAGATGTACGACAGTACTATTCATCTGCATAATTCATGATGATCTATTAATGTTAAATTAATGTAGATTGTCATTAAAAGTAGTGAATTTGTACTAAGTGAAAAGAATAACTTTACTATTACATTATACACCAATTATGAATTATGACCCGAATATATGGCTTAATAATGTTAATTATTTCCCAAATAATTCTCATTTCAAAAAGAGGCTTTACCACTTGGACTCATGAAGAGTCTTGTGTTAAATAAGTGGTAGAGACTACTGTTTTTAGTTGAACGGTTGTAGTGAGCGGTGATTTGTCCGAAATCACGCTCAACCGTCAGGTCCCCCCCTTTTTTTTTGGTTACCCGCTTAGGAGAGCTTGGGTTAGCCCCAAGAAGATCTCCAGATCCCAAACGATCCATCCCCGGCTATTAACAGATTAAATAAATTATCAACCACAGCCGGATCTAAATCGGGAACGTTCGGCAACTAACTGCTGTACCAGCTGGGTTTGCTATAAAGTCAGAAATAAATATAATAACGTAATTTCATTAGTTAAAAATGAATTTAGTTTTAACCAATATCACGCTATTTTCAATCCGTAAAAAAAAAATAAATTACCGCGCAGAAAATCACCAGGTTAAGATCTTATTACACCTGAAATTGTACGACTTCTTCCTAGGAAAGGCTTAATTTTTCTGACAGCTATCAAATTCTATTCTTCGACTTACTTATTTTCCTTTAGTATGGACATTCTCAGTAGTAAAAGTGATCCCCAAGCCAAACAAATCATTAAACCTAGTTACGTCCTTCAGACGTTAGTTCGTTTACTATTTTCTGAAATATATGAAAAACTATTGTTAAAGCGGCTTTATCCATTATTAGAAATAAATAATTTAATTCCTAACCACCAATTCGGGTTCAGGCCTGCACATTCTACAACACAAAAATGTCATAGAGTGGTTGATAGCATTGCCATAGCACTAGAAAAGAAGGAATATTGCACAGTAGCGTTCTTGGACGTTTCACAAGCTTTCGATAAAGTTTGGCACGATGGTCTCCTGTACAAACTAAAATTAGTTCTACCGCAGGCATATTATCTGATCATAAAATCATATCTAGAAGACAGGTTCTTTATTGTTAATCAGGATGGTAAACATTCCGACTATTGCCGAATTAATGCAGGAGTACCGCAGGGCAGTATTCTAGGTCCAGTTCTGTACTCTATATACACCTACGACATCAGACATCAGAAACACTACTTGCTACATATACGGACGATACAGTCATACTTTTTACCAGTACTGACCCCAATATAGCTTCTCAGAACCTACAGACACACTTGACACTATACACACAGAAAATTGGCTCGATAAGTGGCGTATAAAAATTAACATACCAAAATCGAACCAAGTAACATTTACACTTAGACATTCAGACTGCCCCTCACTAACACTTTACCATACACCATTGCCCAGAAAAACACAGACAAAATACTTGGACAATAAACTATCACTAACAAACAAAATTATAATATACAACATGCTAATTAAACCAATATGCACCTACGCCTCGCAAGTGTGGGGGTCATGCAAAAAAATCCCACCTACAGACCATTCAAATTTTTCAATCGAAATTCCTTCGTTATACACATAATCCCTTTTACATCACTAATAAAACATTATACAAAGATCTCAACATACCACTCGTGACTGACACAATCAAGAACAACTACAAAAAATTTCATGACTCATTTGCTGGACATTCTGGTACAATCATTACTGACTGACACATTACCACAGAATCCGACGAGGAGACTGAAACGTCTCTGGAGCAGGGATCTACTACAGTGAGATGAACCACTCTAGCAGTGCCTTAAATGGGAGGTTTCTCCATACACGCTTTCAAGAGAATCCCTTAGAGGAGGTTTTCCGAAGAACAACAAAAATACAATATGTGCCAAATGGCATTTGTATGATTTCTTAAATAAATATTTTTATTATTATTATTTTCAATCCGTTGATCAAGGCTTACTTTGGGACAAACATGAGGACAACCCTCTATTTTGAAATTGTTTTTAAAATTATTTTTTCTCTTAAAATATTATTAAATAAAATGTTATTTTATATTTTTAAATATAAACCTAAGCGTTATGTTCTCAATTTAGTTATTTAGTAGATAGGTAGATATTAATTGTAATTAAGTGTGGTAGAGCGCTGAGTTGCCGTGCCGGGTCTTTGGTTCCAATTCCGCTCGATGGGAGTCTTTTATTTAATCTGTTAGCGACCGGAGACCCTCCTTGGCACTTTCAGGCTCTATAATGGGTACCAAAGTAAGGAGGGGGATCTTCGGGTTGAGTGTGTTCTAAGACAAGTCACCCCCCTGCAGAACTATTGTCCAAGAAACTTGGGTTGTAGTTTTTAGGTATTTTTTGTTAATATATTAAATGAAAAGCATAACGCATAAAGTAAACATTTACGAATAAAGTATATTTGTTGTATAAGTTTTGTTTCTTACTTACTCCAAAGTCCCTATATGCTCTTAAAGGACATGAGACACGGCAAACTTTTTTTTTTAAACTAAAAGATCAAATTACATATTAATTTCTATTAACATTCAGAAGACAAAGACGATATAGCCTTGACGATTGCCCTTTGCTGAGACTGTTTGCAGAAAGAGCAAAGTAAGCCCATTTCACTAAGTGACTCGGACCACTCTTGACAGTAATGAGCGCGTTAGGACAGCCAAAGGTACTCCAGTTGAGTTTCAATTAGAGCGCTCTCTCGTTCTGCCCTGAGTGTCTGGTCTGGGCCGGTCGTGTGTGGTCATGTGACCGATGGCGGGTCATGTCTGGTCATGTGACCGAGAGTGGGTCATGTTTGCGTCTACTTTCTCAAGTGCCGGCCCTCTAAAGTTCCAGAGTAGCTGACGTCGAGTTCGCTACTACTGTTTGGAGTAGGCGACTGAAAAGCCATTCAGGAGATACTGAGTGAACATTAATAAGAATCTTTGATGAAAATTAAAATTTTAGTTTCATTACTCAGTAGAAAAATGAATAAATAAACTAACAAAAATATGGGGGAAACGTGTATAGTAAATACAGATAAAATGATATCAAACCTCCACTTACCTATATACATAAAGTATATAGTAAATGTATGTTATAATAATATTAAAATATATTTTTATATAATTATTCACATTGTTCCGTGTATTTGTTTAATCATGAACAAATGCGTAACATTCACTGACGACACTAGCGGATCGAGAAGAATTTTGGAGGGGGGGCATGGGTCAGTGTGAATTTGTTAACAATGTATACGATTCATACATGAATGAAGATACATAAAATATCAATTTTTAATTCAAGACAACAGAGGACAGAAAACAATAACATGGATCAAATAAGCTCCTTGATCAAAACGGTAGCTATCTTTATGTGAATGAAAAACATTAAAGAGTTCGGAATCACCGATTTTGGATGAACCCAATGAGAAAACATTCGATACATTGAATAATTTTGGTGTATAAAAAGTTTTTTTTTTTGTTGAGAACCAACTAAAATGGTTTTAAATAAAACAGCCATGGTCCCCATGGCCCCCCTCAAATCCGCCAGTGACTGGCGATAAAGTGTCAACACCATATGAAGATTATTCTACCACAGAACCTAGAAAGCATTCTTGTATAAGGAACATTATCATGATCTCGCTAACAGCTTTAGATAAACAAACAGCAGAATTGAAATATATAAATTATTTAAGGAATTATCGACCGTGGATCAACTTTATGGGATCTGAGATCCTTCAGGATCTCAATCAGTTTCTCTTAGTTGAACATAAAAGAAAAAAAGTATCTTGATTTTTTTTAAATATAATTTTGAATTTGAATTTTGATTTTTTTTTAAATTTCACATATTGTGTAGCCACCAAATTAGATTTCACGAAACATATTTAGATACTGTACGAACATGTCAACGTTATGCAATCAACATTCGCAAATCAAAGCTTTGGTGATGAAATTTGTGGTCCGATTAACTCTCAGCTTGACTACATTTTTCGCTATTGCTTCCTTGTATCGGGTTCGGACTTCAAAATAACTATTAAAAAACTCTTAGCACTATAATATAAGAATGGTTTTAGGTTCAGTAACTGGTGAAGACTGTACTGTTTCTAAGCCTATGTTCGTGTAGGGAAATGATTTGAACGAGATTAAGCTCCACCACAATTTCTTTCTTTTTTTAAGCAAGATAGAGATCCTGGGTGAGCCAGAAGCGATATCTCACATACAACCATCTGGACGATATAATACCTGTTAAAGTGGCTACTTTAGGGAACAGTTTTATCCGAAACGGAGTCTTATAATATAAATTTTTAATAATGAAACCTTTTCCTTAAATAATGTTTCTTGGCCCTGGAAGAAGAAACTGAGCAGAGCCCATCCGGGCGGGGAGCCGCGGCCATTTAATAAGTGAGTAGGTTTCATAACGAAGCGCTGAGCTGCTGAATCAACTATGAAGGGCCAGCGGCTAATATTTAACGAGTCAATAGCTTAAATGGAATGGAGCCATTATCTTATGAATTAGTCATCATTAGTCATCCGAGGACAAGGGATCTTGAGTGTCCACTGATTTCCTCCTGAATCCCTTTGATCTAACCTCTCATTTTAATCGATTATCTTAAGTTTTAACGTGATCTCTGTAAAATTTAGAATACCGACATTGAGTATATTCATTCACGATCGCTATATAATCCAAATTGTTCTGAGACAATTCGGTATAAAAAAAATTCTTTCTAAATAAGTAAACCAGGATTGACTCGAATATAGCTTATACAAATCATAATCAAAATAATAACCTGTCATAAACTTTATTATGTAAAAAAACATGACCTTAAGGAATACTGGAATAGGTTACACGATAAGGAAGAAAAAAGAAAAGGAGGGAGCATATAGATAAAGTCAAGGAATCGAAAGATCTGGAAGAATTGTGTTTCAACCACAAAACAAGGAAGAATTGAAAACTGAGAACAGAAAGACACCAAAACCGTGGAATATATCTATATTCATAGACACATATATTTAAAAAAACATACCACAACAACCCATAGAGGATCTTGGGTTCAGTACTTGGAAGTCTGTATTGTTTCTTAGACAACGGTTGTGCAGAGAGGTGATTTGCCCGACACTCAACCGCCAGATTTCATTCCTTATTTTGGGAACCACTTTTAAGAACTGGGTGGGAGGACAGGAGGATCCTAGATCCTACATGACGCATATGCGGCTGCTGAAAGGCTAAATAAAAGTTCCCTGCAGCGGGATTTGAACCAGGAATTTCTGCATGACAACTCTCTCTACCACTGAGCCATTCCGCTCCTACTACTACTTAAATAAACTACTTTAAAAAAAAATCTTTACCACTACAACCCTTGAAGGGTCTGAATTCAGTACATGGTGCCTGTAGTAACTTCACTCCCTATGACAGTGAAGAAATCCGTGGATTATCCATATATTTATCCGTCTAGTACCGTGGATTACAGCGGGTGGACTGTGACCTAAAATCCCCCGAAGCTGCCTTCTTTGGACTAAACCACAGAGCGGATATTTCACTTCCTGTAGAGCCACCACTTGATTCTCGATAGAAGTATATGGACTAGAATCATAACCCCTGCCATTACTTTCATTATTTATTATTTTATTCTTACGATTATTTATTATAGTATTCTTATTAATATAGCTGTAATATTAATTTAATGCATTATAATTAATACCATTCTTATGGTGTTTTGAGTTGAAAAACCTATAACACTACAACCTATGAAGGTTCTAGGGTTCAGTAGCGTTCTGTATCAAAGACAGTTTTGCAGAGAGATGATATGTCCTAGATCACGCTCAATCGCCAGGTTTTATCACAATTAAAGGTATCCGCTTTAGAGAGGCTGGGTGAGCATCAGGAGGGTATCCAGATCCCGCAGAGTCCACCCACAGCTGTTAACAGATTAAGTAAAGTATCTGCCACATCGGAATTTGAACAGGGGAACTATGGCACAGCAGCTCAGTTCTCTACCTCTGAGCCATCCCGCTCTGAAATAAATTAATAAATGTTTATTGAAGCAAGTGTTAAATTAATTTTGCCAATAAATTCTGGCTCATTATATTGTATCTAGTGGATTACATTGTGGAAGGATTATTCGCTGATTCGGTTTGAGGACTACAGTACAATAATAGTTCGGAAATTGACATTTTCTGCCTGTGTATGCTCTATTGTAGGAAATGGTTGGTTATCGATTCGTAGCTCTAAAGATGATAGTCACTTCATAAGATGTTAATTACTTAAACCTTGTAGGATGTCAATAGAAAATCCATCTGTTCAAAATAAAAGGCTCGAACGGAGAATGATGTATTATGAAATATATACAACTGTGGATCCGAAAGGTTATAATACAATTTAAAGGTGGGTAGAACTTTCTATGCTTTTGAAGAAATTGGAAAGCATACCGGTTTTCGGAAACTATTCGTAAATCGTGCTTTATTTGCATGGAGTAAACAGTTTTGTGTATCGTATTTGTATTATTTGATGACGTTTGGTCCCAAATAAACAGATCAACTAATTAGTTTTAAACTATTATTTTATTACACTAAAACCTATGATAGATCTTGGCCTCATCGATAACCCTCGACTATTGGGCTCTATCATGTACAGCCATTTTTCAGTCAACTCTGGTCACAGTGAGGCACATAGGTAAATAGCATCAGTTGCCACCCCATTCATCTAACTCTAAATTCATCTTTGGACGTCCGGCTCTTCAAGTGCAATACAGAACTTCACTGAGACTTTTCTCGGGATCTTTGTTTCACACATCATTGGTACTTGGCCAGCCCAGTTCAGTCTGCTGAACATTGTGGCTCTAACCTTACCGATATTAGTGAAAAGAGCATGGACCTCCCGATTCATTGTACTTCTCCACAGATCTCCATCCTTCACAAAGCCAAATATTGTTCTTAGGACCTTCCTTTCAAATACTAGCACATCCCTCTCATCATTCCTCACCATAGTCCAAGTTCGTGAGGCGAGCCTTGTAAGGGTTCTATACAGCCGAGCCTTGGTCTGCTAATTGATGAACTTGCTCCGCAAGTACTTAAGCAGACCGACAATTGCACCAATTTGCTGCTGCGGCTAAAATCCTTCCTTTAATTTCTGCAGATATATCATTTGTTGCAATGATTTGTACCCCAGGGTATGTGTACGTCATGGAGGGTATTGTAGGTAACTACAAGGTGGATAAGGGTCTTATACAGAGTTCCTATTGCCTTATGTTACCTGTGATTCAAGATAAGTAAACTCCGACAGGGGTTCTAACTTAATATACTCCGAAACTTTTACCTCTTCCTGACTGGGTGTCTCTTCATAGACCATAGGTCTTGTACTCAATTTTAGTCATGCCTAGAAATTTAACTGCGGTTTCCAAGGCCAAAAATGATTCTAGAAACAATCATTAGAGCGACACATAACGTCATTTACGACAGTGGGGAGTTTCACTGGTTGATCAAATCAATGGTCTGGATACCAGAGTTTCTCCCCGCCTTTTCCAAAACGGATTTAAAGAGACCTGCCGTATTAATTCTTATAAAGAAGTGAAGGGAAAAATTCCATTAAAAAATATCCAAAAGTCTCTAAACCAGGAAACAAAATAAATAAATGTGAATTACATTAATTTTCTAATATATTTATATATTTTGTGAAATAGTCATATAACCACTAGTTTCTTTTGCACTTATACTTTCCATTTTGATGGTACTTGTCTTTTGTTTTTGCCTTCTGGAAGGTTGGTGTATCTATTTTCTATTCTTTATCCATGTTTTGTTTATTACCTATATTTATTTTATCTTTTCCAGATCTTGCCCTGTAACCTCCTTTGCCATTTTGTATTTGCATTTGGGACTTTTCGGAGGTGGTGATGGGATGTTTTCCCTCGTCGGTATCTTATTTTGTTTATTTCTTAAGCTATTATCTTTATGTCCTGAAGATACCTGAATGGGTGAAATATTGACAGATATTTCTATTTCTTGGTTTTAGTTTAAAGATTTAAAGCTTTTTTCTTTTGGAATGTTTCCGTCCATGTCTTGACAGGTAATTTATGTGCCTTCCAAGGTTTCGCTCTACTATAATAATTAATTCTTTTACATAGAACTGGCTTTTAACTTTTAAAGTAATATCTTGAACGTTACGAAAGCAAGTATTGTAAGACTACACAACATAAACGGAGAGCCTAATTTGTGTTACATATTTCTATTTTCGAATGTAAAAATTACCATTATATGTTCGCTTACGTCATTAAACCTGATACGCCCCTAATGATCTGAAAATAATGCCCTAATAGAGGTTACAGGAAGGAAGTGTTTACGAGGATTCGTTAACAGTACAGAATAGATCCTGGAACAATAGTTGGAGATAACTGACACCTCATTAATGAGCCCATTACGGGGAAATACCGCAGCAATCAGAGGTTGCCTAAATACTCGCTTCGGTCGGTCGCCCAATTAGTGCCTATCTGCAGTTGCACCTGCACTATGTCTGCCTGCACTTCTTATCACTGGATGCAATGCGCTAATTCTATTGGATCCCGTTGACTACGCCATCATTTATTGCCTCTTGTCTACTCTTAAGTATTGTCATTGATTATAATCAATACCATATTGAAGACTGAACAATAAATAATTATTGATTGTCATTATTATAGAGAAATCTTGACTCATTATTCTGCTGCAAAATAAATAAATATTTTGAAAAATAAATAGTTTATGATCTAGTCCATATATCAGTGTTTAGTTGATCCAACATAAGTCTACTGTGAGATATCATTTACCCTTTTCAGAATGAAATATAATAGACAGTTCGTTTCCTATTGCTGTGTCGTTAAATCATTGTTTTCATTCTAGAATGGCACTAATTCGTCGCCTTTTTGAGACAAAAATGCATCTAAAAAATTGATGGTTTTTAGATATCGCGCATACAAACGCACAGTATCGAATGTGAAAATGACACATTTTTCTTTTTAGACGTATTTCGATTGCTATATAGCAATTATATAAAATTCATATAATTATAATGCGATGTTTCGTTTCTAAACCGGATACATCCATTTTCAGGGCTTATAAAAAAAATGATCAATTTAAAAAGTTGTTTTTATTATTTTTCGTTATTTTGATACCAATTCACATCAAACAATAATTACTGTTTGTTTGTTATACAGCTCAAATGTGGATCAGATGTCAATTAAAGCCAATTCACAATATCCGTATTGAATTGAAGACGACAAAATTTTCTGGGGTATCTTTCCCGGTATTGCCTGAAATGTTTGTTCCTTGCTTCTGCTGCCTCCTGTGACAAATTACCATTTGGTAGATGAGTATGATCAATAATAATTGGGTATTAATATTTAATGTAGTGTAGGCGACATTGATTACCATTAGTACAATTCGATGTAACTCTTAGCCGTTTCATGACAGTAGGCAGGAAATTTTTATGTAACTTTTTTTGTGGCCACCAGGTATCACTTATAAAATAGTCGTAAATCTGTCGATAAGATTTTTGTCAATACCTGTTAGTTTTGTAGATACCTCCGTGTTAGCAAAGAACCTACCGCCGGTGTTTTTATCATTACTGTTGCCAAATTTAGCTTTTGTACATCCACTGTTAGCGCGAGTTCGTTGCTTTCATTCTTTATAATGGCTTTTTCATCTTCTGGTTTTATGTGCCACTTTTCTGTGGTATTTTATAAGAAATGTGCAAAAGTATTTTAAAAAATCTTATTTTGGCATGCAGAATGGATAATCCGAAATCTAAATTCTGGTTTTCTATATGAAGATTTACAATTTTGACAAGTTGTTGCAATCTTTATAAATTTGTGTTGCTGCATTCTAAACTTGCCCCTCTACCATAATAAACAGCATGTTATGGTTAACGTTGACCTCTCCAGACTCAATAGTTGTTTTGGAATAGATTTTAATAGATAAATGCTTGATTTTTCTTTGTGGTAACTTTATCTTCATTAGTAATATCCCTTGTTTCATGTATAAAGCGAATAAGCATTGGCCTGTAAAACCTTGGTGAAGAAGGGGAAGGATTATTTCAAATCACTTTTTTGTTATTTTTACAGATAAGTTGCAGGGGCACCAGTGACGTTGTTAAGACTTTTTTCAAATATAGAACCATTCCCTTTGCAGTCTCGTCCAATAACTCTTGTAATTTTATTTCGGCACAAGTTTCAGTCATTCTTATAAACATCTTCTCCGGCCAAGATCTTTAATCCAGAAAAGCCTATAATAAGTGAAATGTTAAATAAGTGAAAGAGTGAAATTCATTCATGCATTCATTAAATGCATGCTTTGGCACTTAGTTTTTGACCAAACTGTGAAACAACACTCTAACGTTAAAGAAAATTCAAACCAGGGAAAAGTCCGGAAGTATATCAAAATTACATATTTACAATGTCTTATGAAAAAATGTGTACAAAACCAATCAGTCTACAAAAAAATTACAGAAATATCATTGAAAGGATTTCTAGGTTTATTTTGCTATTTTCTGATTATACATACCTGTTTCTATAATATTCATTATAAAAATCACGTCTATTCACTTGCTAACTCACATAAAACTAATATGATATCTTTTCATTCACTCGGTAACAGAACGTGCGATTTCAATACCTTCTTTACCCGACTATTAATGAGGCAGGTATAGCCGCTTACCCAAAAAACATTTAGACCTAATGTTCCATATACGTTTGGCTTAATGTAGATGTAGGTTCCCGGAATTGTCGAAAATTGGTTTTCGTATTTTGATCGACTTTTCGTGTCCAATACCTCTGTGTACATCGCTTCCACCATTCGATATTAATACATCTATCACTTGTTAAATCAATTAATATTTGCTATGATATTAATTCACCAATACCCTATCATGAAAATAATTATTGATCACTTTTCATCTTTTTAGTTTTTGTACTAAAATTCAAATCGGGGCTGCTCTTTGAGGACGTTTAACTTTAATTTTGAATAATTAAAATGGAGCTTTGAAAAAGTTGAAAACTCTGGAAGAAAATAATTAGAACCATTTGTTAAGAAGTTTTGAAACTTTTTGAAAGAGAAATGATGTTACACTGGAGATATGGCCTGGTCCCCATCTTGAATTTTCTTGAAGAATAAATCTTATAATGTAAAAGTTTTAGTTATATATTCTTTATATTATACTTATTTGCTTATTTATACAAACTATATAGCGTTTATATGTCTCGTACCGGAAAAAAAGTTCATCTAACAGATCTATTACCATGTCCCAAAAATATTCTAATATTTTAGAGGAACGTGAATAGAAAAGATTTCTTGAAATAGTGATTAATGATAATGCAATAACTGATCATCAATTTTGTGAGATTCAGAAATCGTCAAGATTATAGGGTAATAAAGGTTGGAAACTTACCATTCAGCCAGGATATGAACTACGTTTATGACAGCTATTGCGTGCAACAGATGACGCTCAAGAACCCGATAGAGCTAAGCGCCATGGCTTCTCTTCAAACCTAAGACGATTGATCGAGATCCCAACCTAGCCATTATCTTATTTTTCATTCTTTTCTTTTCAAAATGGGTTTTCTCCGTATTATGTTTTTTTTTCCCCTCTCAAACTCACTGGTTTCAAACATAGGTACCTAATTCCCGATAATCCTCCGAGGCATCCGAAAAGATAATGGCCTCATGACTTTAAGTTGCATTTGCTATTTGAGTACAACGAGTGGGTAGTTTCTCTACTTATCTATATCTCATTTCCTGACGTATCATTCATTATTTTGACTTATTGCTTTTCCTTATGGTTGAGTTTTACTTGTTTCTTGTCCTTGAGAGTTCCTTCAACCAAATGCGTTTAATGCGCTTGCGTTTTTCCATTTTCTTCCATCATTCTTGAGGAAAATTTATTTGTTGTATTATTATAATATTGTTGTAAGTTTCAACAAATATACATTTTTTTAAATCTATATATGTACCATAGTAGCAAAGTGAATTCTGTCTATTTATATATATAATGATGCTAACATGTTTTTAAAACTTTTTTAGGAAACCTTATAAGTGGCAATTTTAATTTTAATTTTTAGTTTTTTGTATTTATTTGATTTCCTAATTATATATAATCATTATATTAATTCTGTAAATTATACCACTTTTGTTATAGATTGTCTATTTAGTTATATTTAATGGCACCTGTACTAGTTATTTGTTTTATTAATATTAATTTTGTACGATTTGATTCGTATCATATCTTTATTACAGCTGGAAGGTAAGAGATATAAATATTAGAGAAGACAGAGATAGAGGCATTACTTTCAGTGGAATGGGCCCTATTGCCCCGTAAAGTAGATATGTCAATTACTGCTCAGAACCCGGGCGGAAGATCTGTCACATATAACGAACTCGCAGCCACATTTATCCTTCTCCCTCCCCTCTCTCATAGCCCGTCTTGTTTTTCTTTATTTTTATATCATAGCCGTACTTTATTCATTTGTTATTCTCTGCTTGAGATTACACAGTTATGCTATTGAGAAAGCCAGACAGTAGATAAAGTCAACAGGAGTAAGTAAGATTATAAAGATGAGAGAGATGCATTTCGGCAAAACTATTACCTTCCACTATATTGAACTACATAAAAAAAAGGTGTATATAATATCTAAAAGCTATACAGCTAATATTTACTAGTAAGTTATAAAAAAATGTTTATGTATCGAATTTCCTATTGGTTACAGCGTAATGTTGGGGCATTAGTATCAGGGTTGAGTTGCTGTGCTGAAGTTTCCGAGATTAAATCCAGCTGTGGCAGATTCTTTATTGAGTCTGTTAACAGCTGGGGATGGAACCCTCTGGATCACATCCAGCCTAATTGGATACCCTTAATTAGAGCAAAACCTGGCGGTTGAGCGTGACCTAGGTCATACCACCTACTAGCATAACCTAGAAACAGTACAGTCTCCACCTCGTACTGAACCCAGGATCCGGGATGAGTTGTGAAATGAGTTTTTTTTCATTTGAGATGTTGATTTTTAATATTTCTAAAATTCAAGGTAGAATTAGTGGACTTCTGTTGGTTATTGTGTTTATATTTGCAAATTGTACTGTCCCTTATTTTTAGATAATATATATTGTCAGGAGTAATATCCCTAGGACATTGATAATAGACGAGATAAAATTATGGCATTCAAAAGCTCGTTCCTTGGTTACAGCCCGAAGCCGCTGAGCTTCATGCTTCGGGCTGTTAGCAAGCAACGAGCTCAAGAAATTTGTCATAAAATAATGAGGAATTTGTCAATGTCCGAGTGATATTCGGCAGAATATGTTTTGACAAAAAATTTATAACTCAATTTATTTATTAAAAGTACAGTTAGGGAAAGTACAATTACTAAAATTTAACTGAAGGTTAGATTTGTTGCTGTTCTCTACTACAGAAGATCGTATCAAAATTCTATAAATATTCTCCAAATATATTTGTGACTGTAGGTTGTATTTCTGGGCTTTTTATATTCGATTAGCGCATTTATACATTGAACATTCGCATAGCCAAAACGTGAAATTTTGAAATTTATTTGGGATGAAGGTGTCAAATTCAACACGTGTTGATCAACATTATAAAGTTGACATGATTGGGTGAAATTGTTTCATATGACACAAAATGACAAAATTTGAATGGTTGTTAGAATTTTCACAAGACAATTCTCACTCAAAAGAAAATTTTCAATAGAAAACAAATTATTGGTTTCTAGTTTGTGGTCAATTCATTTCTCTTTTCTACCCAGGAGTGAAACCATCTCATAGACATCGTAATCTAGGTATATTGAGATAATACTTGAAAATATTATCAAATAACAAGACAAATTTTTAATTGGATGGGAATATACTCTTACACGACATCGTCAGACCTTATGAGTGACATCAGACCTTATCATGTGACGACAGACCGTAAAGAAACTAAACGAGTTGAGCAATGAAATCCTCCCACGCCCTTATTCGCAAGACCTATTTCAATAGATTTCGGTCTATTCACAAATTTCTTGTAGGATATATATGTTGGCAATGATTCAAGTAAAAACGCATTTTCAGACTTAATTTCGTCACAATGAAACTCTGAATATATTGGATTACACTTTGGGAAAATATATAGATAATGAAGGTGAATATTTTGAATACATTTTTTATTTGATTTCATTAAGTTGATTCATTATAGTACCTTTTCATTGAAAACAGATCTTTCCAGAATTGAAACGATCCAATAATTATTGCTATAATGATATATCAGAAATTTTTATTGATGTCTAAATTAAGTTAATAAAATTATAGGTAGAGGCTAATTATAATTTCATGAAAAATCAACATTTTCTAGAGACACTTGACAGATATAAATTTTTTATGTATCACTTTGTATTTTTAGGGGTTCAAATTTCCTAAAAGGTTATAAATAAAATATAAATCTGTACGCTGAGGTTTATTTAAATAACAAATTAAATATTTGTAGACTGGAAACTGAAAATAACACTAGCAACTCAAATTCCTATTCACAAATGTAATCTCAACATTAATTCATTTTGTGTGTTTGGTTTGTGTAGTTAAAATGTTTCTTCGAATACATTTGTATTCTAGGAATATGTATAGGTAAATATGCAGAATTAATGAATAATTGATGATTTCATTATCATTATTCATTATATTATCATTCTATTCTTTATTTAATTTTAGAAATATCTTAATTAATCATTTTTTTCGTTAATAATTATTTCATTTGATTTTACATTCGATGTTTTTTAAATTAATATTTCATTGTTTTATAATCTACTTGTGTAATGAACATACTCCTGTATGTAAGTTATATAGGTTAATTGTATAACACTACGTAAATTGTTTGTTTAAAAATGTGAAGGATAATTTCTAAGTCAAATATTGGTCGTAAATTATTCGCATGGTAGTTTAGGTTATTAGACCAAATTTTTCGGCCCTGAATACCCAGAACGGTATTTATTGGTACTTTTTTATAATTACCTATGAATAGGTGACTAGCACGGATATTAATATGTAAAAATATCTGCTCGGACAGACTTGTGCGATCTGTTTCTTCAAAAGTGTTCTATTAAGAGTAAACGATAATAAAGCTCTAAGCGGTATCTAAGTTATAATTAAAAAAAAAACAACAACGTTAACTCCAAAATTTACTATTTTGCAATAGTAAATAATTAATTATAATGTTATTTTGTATATATAAAAATAAATTATTATTGTCAATCCTCACTTTGTTTCTTTTAAATTTCAATGGGACAAAACGTGAATTCCATAAACCTTCTAATTATTTTAATGAGTAAGTTCAATTAATATTTAAATATGGTGTCTGTATGCTAACGTGATACACAAGAAATATTACTAATACACAGCACAAGAAAAAATATATAATCAAATATAAATCGTTTACATCGTTATTATTTTTATATGGAGTTTTACCACTATAAAACTACAAGTACTATTTAATGCAGGCTGGATCCTTTATTTTGAATTGTAAAATAATTTATTGTTCATCCTTCAGAGTAACCCAAAGTGAGAACATAGCTAATTTTATTAATAATATCATGTTTTTCTTAATTTACCACCGAACGATGTGTCTTAGGAAAAATAATGAAGCGAACGTGACTCGTCTACTCGAAAAGTAGACCAATAAATGTGTCGACACGGCCATTTATAGACAATTATGGATAATGTTTATAATTGAAATTGTATTTATCAATTCTGCATTTTATCGCTTCGAATTAAGTCATAACAAGTTTTAACTTTTTATTGGTTAATTTTTTTCTTTTTATTATTTTTATTTTCGGTAATATTAAAAAGGAAAGGAATGAAAATTTAAAATGTGTTATATTAAGTCAAAGCGACAATCTGGGAACTGATACCGTTGAAATTGACAAAAATATCCTGGGATTTTAGTCAATAATTAGAAAATAATTTGTTATATTTTCATATTTATTTCAGATTGCGCGCCCTCGCTTTAAACCGCAAATTTCTCTTAATGGAATTTATCTCCGGTAGGATTATGTATTATGGACGATAAATCTCGTTGCCGCCGCGATTAAGAAAATTAGCAGCTCGAGACCCGGCTAAATCAAGCGCTGGCCCACAATTAGACTCGACTCCTCGACCTCTTAGTGGATTGCTTCTAGCCGAGGACTTTTGGGAAGGAGGTGGCTCTCAGTAATATTTCACTTGACGGCCTGATTCGGATCGGAGACATATTATTTAAGTTTAAACTTTATTTATGAACAAAGCTCGATTAATCGAATTACGTTTCAAGGATCAGGTAAATTACTAATCCATTTGTTAGCCCGGAATTTCGCTATTCCAAGCATCAGCACATAATGCTTATTTAAAAATTAGGTATTTAATATGTTGTTAACCGATGTATGAATTTAGGATTCCTTTGAACCTAATCCGGCTTTTTAAAATGCCCATGGGAAATGGGCAAAATCTAGTCCGAATGGAGATGGATTACTCATCGGAATTTTCTTCTGAAGACAAGGGTATGCGCTGGCTTGCTGCTCTTCAATCTAACATACAAAGTTGTCTTCTGATATACAATCGTCAGACCTTCTCTAGAATGGCTCAATTCCTTGCATATGCGGATGATTTACAATCTCATTCATACATTACAAGATTATTCATAGCTCTAGAGAGAGCCTTATCGATCTGTCGAGAGTTGTAGAAGTTATAGGCCTCATCATAAACGAGAAAAAAATATGTTCACTGGAATAGGCACAGACAGATTCGCTAGATTGAATGGTGATAATCGGGACCTGCATGTCTGAGAACGTCATGGATAAGGCCCGGATTTATATGCAATAAAAATCCTTAAATATTTACATACAATATGCATTTATTTTGGGGAAATATGCAGGCAAAACCAAATAAAAATGCAAAATAAAAAATGTATTACGTACTTTTTAATTTCTAATATTACTCCCTTATAATATAAAAAATAGTTACAAAACGCTTATTCCTATTACAAATTAATATTTGAAATTGTGTACATCCTTAGATTATCGAATGTGAAGCACTGACGATCTGGTCGTAATGGTTTTTGTACCGACTAAATGATCTTACCACGTCGACTGATGTAGCGGGAGCCTTTTAAAACATGATGCTTCACTAGGGCTGAATGGCATATCTTTTTATCCAAAGTTTCCTTCTAGAATATCGCAAATGGATCTTAACTGTTTTAGCCCAGAGCTGTTTTCGAAAACGTGTTGTTTTTTCCATTAATTTCTTTGCTCTTGATATTGCCGACGCTGTATCATCTAATTTGGAAAGAACGTGTTTGATAAGATCAAATGTTGATAGTAGTAGTGGGATGCATCTACTTACGAGCCAGGTTCCCCATCTTGTGATTATTGGTTCCGGTGGTAAATTTAATTATGGGTAATTTTCTTTCAATAATTTTATCCGACTTGGCGCTTTGAGAAAAATTGTTTTGACATTTGAAATCAGCAAGTCTACATCTTCAAATTCATTTATGACAGTTTCCGCGACCCTATGACATGCAGGGGCAAGGCAAGTCAAGTGAATCATTTTAGGGTAGAATATTTTCAATGACTTTGCATTCTTAACCATGTACGGAGCAGCGTCAGTTGTGAATAAATGATGTAGAAATAAATGTCTGAATGACTTGTTTTATTCTTTGTAGGTTTTCTTTATGTTTCGTTGTTTCAATATGCTGCGTAACTAACGAATCACTAAGAAAAGTTTCGTCAAGGAATTCGCGTAAATATTTGGTTAGAAGTTCACTAGCTTTAGCCTTTAGGTGCGATATTTCGAGTCTAACTAACAAATTTTTAGTTATAGAAGAGCAGCAGAACCAAAAGTGGAAATGGATTCTAAGAATTTTAACATAAAAAGGGGAAGGGCCAATCTTTCTAGAAAAAGGAATATTATAATTAACTGTTTCCTGTTATTGAATTAAATGTTTTTATTGATTCATCGTTTTTAAGAATTTCCTGAACACTTCTGACAACACATAAAACCTAAAATAGAACAAAATGCATTCAAAGTATGCAAAAATGATTAAATATGCAATAATATGCATTTTCCTTCAAATATGCACAAATATGCAAAATAAAAGTTGTCCTAATCGAATGCTTTTTGCCCAAAACACGTTTTAAAAACTTCAAACGTCATGTACAAAGCATAAAAAAAAATATGCAAAAACATAAAAATTAGATTTAGAGACTTTTGGATATTTTTTAATGGAATTTTTCCCTTCACTTCTTTATAAGAATTAATATAGGTCTCTTTAAATCCGTTTTGGAAAAGGCTGGGAGAAACTCTGGTATCCAGACCATTGATTTGATCAACCTGTGAAACTCCCCGCTGTCGTAAATGACGTTATGTGTCACTCTAATGATTGTTTCTAGAATCATTTTTGGCCTTGGAAACCGCACTTAAATTTCTAGGCATGACTAAAATTGAGTACAAGACCTATGGTCTATGAAGAGACACCCAGTCAGGAAGAGGTAAAAGTTTCGGAGTATATTAAGTTAGAACCCCTGTCGGAGTTTACTTATCTTGAATCACAGGTAACATAAGGCAATAGGAACTCTGTATAAGACCCTTATCCACCTTGTAGTTACCTACAATACCGAAACTTCAGCTGCCACAAATATAAAATCGTAATATAAAATAAAACCTACTGGCTTTTTAAATTAAAGAGGAATATTGTCCCTGTCAATAGTAGAGGGAAATGACAACGAAGAACCAATGAAGAAATTTGTCTTCCCTGGGGAGGCCATATTACCTACCATAATGTAAATAACTGCCGCTCCAAGTATGATGTTGTAGGGACGTCGAGCGATCGGTAGGCCAAGATTAAGATTGACGGATTGTGATTAAGAAGAATTTACTTACCCTTCCGAATCTTGGTCACTAACCTCCATGCACAAAATTAAGAACCAAGGTTCAGAAATGAGATACTTTAGAAAGATAAAAGGAAATAACAGAAGAAACTGCATTCGTATCTCAACCATTAGATCAAACCTCAGAAAAGAACCAACAGAAAAAGTTGAGGAAAACAATTTAAGATGTTTTGTACAAACCCTAAGAATGGAAAACATCAGGCTGGCCAAGATAAGATACGAGGCTAAAGTTAACGGAAGGATATCCATAGGAAAATCCCGCCATACAAGGGAAGTTCTAAAAATAGATTTACCATGAGAAATCTGGAATGGAAGAAGAGAAATGATGGAGGATCGTACGGTGTGGACCGTGCTGTATAGAAGGAAACCTCCCACTGCCTGAGCGGTAGGCAGGAATGACTATCATGAATGCGCCATAGTTGTGACTGACTTTCTATTTGTTTTATAATTATATCTTACTTTCTCTGGCATAAGTTTTAGTACTTTCCATTTGATCCTGTTTTTATTAGTGGCGCAACCCTGTTGAGACATCGGAATGAATACAGTTTATTCTTTGATCTAAACACCTTCACCTTATTACCTCACCCAAACAAATTCTGACGCCTATGGGAGTCGAGCTATCTTCTACTTTTCGTTTGCTTTATTTCCAAAGAATATTGAAAAAGAAACAAAAATTATCTGCAAATAGATTTCAAATGTTAATTTTGAAAGGGGTACATGTCCAATTTTAATGGTTTGCTTTTGAGTTGATACAAAAAAAATGGACAAAAGTATATCCATTATACAAAGTTTGTGAGACTACACGTCTTATTAATTTTTTAATAAAATATTAATCATACCAATTATTTAAAAGAATAAACGATTTTTATTAGGTCCAAACGAACTTAGTCCAATTTCAAAAAATAGATTTTTTCATTGTATAGCCTAAATTCGTTTGTTTGATTATGAAAAAAAATATAATCTATTACATCTACATTTATAATTACGAAGAGAAAGTGTCTATTTCATTTTGAAATTACCATTAACTCATTTTTTTAAATGGATTTGTACCACTTTCGTATATAACAGTTAATATACAAAAAAATAATAACGCCTACAGCTATTTTCCAAACGTATAGCGTATCCTATATGTTGCACCCTCACTGTGTCAAGTTTCTATGGTTTAAAGTTAGACCTAATTGTTTAATATGCAGAAATAATTATAATATTATCTAGTTAATAATTATAATAATAATATTCTGGGCAAGAATTCTGTTCGAACAAAATCAGAACTAGCATGTGAACCTATAGAAGTCTATTAGTATTAGTATCGGTATTTGTTATAATTAAGTCTTACCTTTTCAAAATCCGGAAAAAAGGTTTATGAAAAATCCTATCACTGATGCTGAAATATTACTCGACTAATTAGGGCAGAAAGAAATCGTCGAATGAATGAGCACTTGTCCCAACCCTAAGGTGAATAGAATTTTGGCTAATTAATTATCTACTTTTTTTAAAACAAATCAAAAATGTTTTCTTCAAGGCGGGAAAAAACAGAGAAAATGCCTTTGAAAACTGCAATAAGAAGAACTCCAATAAAAAGAAGAGAACTGGCTGAGAATGGTATAAGTCCTAAAACAGTACCTCAAAAGGAAAAAACTCGAGAGTCGGAACTTCCTTCAAATGCTGACAACTTTCTAGAGTTTGATTAACCAATTTAAAAGTTTCATGAGGTTTGGTAACAAGAAATTATCACCAAGCGATTGCGTAGAATGAACTCCTCTTTCATCCGGAGGCATTCCTATATGAATAATCCTTCAGCAGTTCTATTCTTAAATACGGTTGATTTCAAGCATTCGCAGTAAAAAATAAAGTAACTCTCAACTATTAATCCTTAAATACTAATAAATAATTATATTATGTTCACAATAGTTTTTCTGTTATGAGAAATTCTCATCCATGGCAGTTTCGAAAATATTTAAATTAAAGAAGATGGAGAAACAAAATATTTTTGGTGTGGCTACAACTTATACCGACAACTCATATATTTACATAAGCTGTATTTAACATTGAGCGGCATAAACCCATAAAATAAATAAATTCAAATAAGATTAAAAACGTAGCATTATAAATTGATTAGAGGTTGCAAATGAAGTCAAATGAGTTTCAATGGAAACATCACACCTCTTATAATATAAACTATATTAAAGGATACGGATTGTTATTGCTTCTTTGCGTGGCTATAAGTAATAATTACCAATGATTAAAGTAAGTATTTGAATGCAATTTCTACAGATATTTAATAAGTTCATGTTATTTTACTAGTCATTGAGCGTTGATCTAACTTATGTAATGAAATGACAAATCCTTTGATTCAATTCCAAATTAAGCACAATACGTTAAAGATAAGAGATAACTGTATAACTTCTTAATTATATTGGTCTTCCATTGAGTCATTAATAAAAAAAAATCTACCAGAATCATTGATATTAATTGATTACGCCGACAAAAGTCCTTAATTCCTTTCGAAACGCAGTTGAGTTTACCGATTTGATAGTTTGATAGTATCAATAGTGAAGTGAATTTATAGTGACTTGATAAAGTAAGCAACGAGATCGATTTAAACAAAGTTAGTATTTTGAAACAGTGACTTTATATACAAATACAAACTTCGATTACCACTAATAATGGAATTTAATGAATACGATCAGGATGGACTGACAAGAGAAAGGCGATAGAAACAGAGAGGGTGATGGAGGAAGAGGAAGCCACAGGATATATATATATATATATATATATATATATATATATATATATATATATATATAAGTTAAGATAAGACATACACCAGTATAGGCACTAATCCTAAACAGTGAATGTCGACAATGTAAATACTATAAATAGAGCATTGTAACTTGAATAAAGCAGTGTTTAACTAGACTTCATGCGTGTTATTATTCTCCTAAACTTCGTTAACAGTTCCTAGTGAAGATTTTTTTTTTCGTAAAAACAGTTCGTAAAATTTTTTATTTTCCTTTTTTCGAATTATTCTTGTTTTATTTATTTTTTATTAATTCATATGTCAACAAGTGCCAGGAATGAACAAGGTCAAAGTATTCTCAGGCCGGCAACGCTAACTTTAGACCCGCAACAGCCGGAACAAGAGAACCCGGAGTTCCCGCTGTATCCATCGACTACTCTAGCCATGGCGCGGGCGGACTGAGCCGCACAAGAAGCAAATTGGATAGCGCAAGAGACAAATGCGCTGGAGAAAATGAAATTGAGGAAGGCTAACGCGCAAGACATTAGGAGAGAGATCTCTGATCTAGAGAAATTCAACGGAGATGTGGGTGAGCTCAACCACTTCATCAAAGGCGGAGACGGCATCATGGGCAGCATACAGTCACAGGAGGCGGCCGATCTTTTGGAGGAAACAGACGCGAGAAGATTGCGAGTGGCATTAGCACGTCGGGTCAAGAGGAGTGTCCTAAATTTGATCCAAGCCGATGAGGATACTCCATGGATGGTGATTAAGGAGAGGTTGAAAAAAGCCTACGGAGGAGGGCGATGGGCCCCAGAGGAGGACATGTTACAGATGTTTAGAGAGATGAAGAGGACAGGGCAGTCGAATGGCCAATACGCAGCAGGACTTCTCGCCAAACTAAATAAAATAAATGAAAAATTGCGTGAAGTGATGGAAACTAGCGCAGTGGAAGCTTGGATGTTGTTCATGACAACAGTCCTCAAAGTACAACTGGCTCGGGATACCGGAAAGAAGGACGGTCTGCCCAGGGATAAGTCATTCGTAGAATGCGCTCAGGATATGGTGGATGCGAGTGCCCGGGACGAGGAGGAAAAAGAAGTGCTTGAACCAGGGTGGAGTAAAGTGTCCTATCGCAGAAACGAGGTAGGTAGAAATCGAGCAAGGATAGAACCGGAGAGAAGAAGAGAGGGAGAGTTTGTTAGAAAGAAGCCGATGATCAGAGAGAAACGGCAATTTGGTGACAGAAAGAACTCGAGAAGAGACGACAGGAGGTACCACGAATGTGGTAAGACAGGGCACTTGATGGCCCAGTGCCCACGCACGCGCTGCTTCGAATGCCATAGCGAGGGGCACTTGGCTAGGCAATGCCCGTACTTAAGAAGGAGAGATCACGATCGAGGAGAACCGATGGAAATAAACGCTCAGCGAATGTGGAGGAGGAGTAGAGTTCCATCTGTTTCATCGAGATCTTCCGGGACTTCGGGATCCGAGACGGAGGGCAGCGAACCTGGTGGCAGAAGAAGCAGTGAATCCGGTAGCAGAGGGGCTCCTGGAGGAATGCGCAAACAGCGGAGTGCAGGGAGGAGACACGAGGAGGTAAGCAGGGAATGAGGATGGTATAAGTGGAGGGGCAACCTTTTATGTGTTAATACTATTGGGAAAAAGTGTGAGCGGTTGCCTATAATTGAGTTTTGTAAGGGGTGGAAATGCTTAGTGGATACGGGGAGTTCCTGTAGTTTAGTGAGTAAGGAGAGTTCTAGTATAATATTTAAAAGAAAGTGTATACCAGAATTCAGGAAGCGCCTGTGTAAGTTGGTCACTTTGAGTGGTCCCTCTACCGTCGAGGGTGAAATCGAGTTAACACTGGATAAATGGGGACGTGAGGCTGAAGTGGCGACCTTACACGTGGTAGAGGACATGCCGCGGAAGTACGGGGGAATTCTGGGTTGCGACCTACTCCGAAAACTGGGTGTGAAATTGCGGAATTCAGGGGGTGCATGGGGTATAAAAATCGGGAAAAAGATGTATAAAACGATTGAGGAAGGGAAGAGGGGCGCGGGGTGTGTGGGAACGATCACACAGGACAGGGAATGGCGGTCAAGGGTGATAGACGAATATGCGGACATTTTTATTCGCGAAGGGGAACCGCTTAGCGTGACTGGGGAAACTCTCCATGAAATTAACCTTAAGTCGGAGAAAGTTACCTACGTTAAGGAACGTAGATACCCACAGGCCTTGAGAAACCACATCCGGGACGAACTAGAGGAGCTGAAACGGCAGGGGATCATCGTCGATAGTAAGTCGCCGTTTAATAGGCCCTTATGGGCAGTAAAGAAAAAGTCCATTGAGGGTGAGACTCAGGACCGCTATAGGGTGGTGATCGACTATAGGCAGTTGAATGAAAACACGTTAGACGAAAAGTACCCCATCCCGAGATTGGATGATATCTTGGACAGGTTAGGCGAGGCGGTGATTTTTACCACATTAGATCTGAAATCCGGGTATCATCAAATACGTATGCACCCCAGGGACCAGAGCAAGACAGCCTTTACATTCGAAAGGGGGCATACGAATTTACGCGCATGCCCTTTGGTCTGAAGAACGCGCCCATAACATTCCAAAAGCTAATGGACGAGTTCCTGCGTGTTCTAGGCGAGAATATGTGCCAAGTGTACATGGACGATCTTCTCGTTTTTAGTAGATCGGAGGCGCAGCATATTGCGGATTTGAGACAGGTCTTTCAGCGCATTAGGCAGTTTGGGCTGAAACTTTCCAGTGAAAAGTCTATGATAGGGCGGAAACAGATTAATTTCCTGGGTCACACGACATCGGAGGAAGGGGTGCGTCCGGACGGAAAGAAGGTCGAGACGATTGCCAAGATGGCAGTTCCAACTGACGTGAAAAGAATTCGGCGACTGTTAGGAACCCTTAACTATTACCGCCGTTTCGTCCCAGAGATGGCCGAAAATCTCGTTTCGCTGAACGAGCTCCTACGAAAGGGGCGTGCGATTCGGATTACTCCGGAAATGGAGGTTAGGAAGTGCATAGAGCAGCTGCAGACCCACCCGGTTCTGGCGTTCCCAGACTTCAATAAACAATTCTCCATTACGACGGATGCTAGTGAGTATGCGTTGGGGAGCGTGCTGTCCCAGGAGAGTGAGCAGGGGGATCGACCGATTGCGTATGCGAGTAGGAGGCTCACGGACGCGGAGTCTAGGTATAGTGCCCTGGAGCGCGAGCTACTAGGCATCGTTTGGGCGGTTCAACACTTCCGGCCCTACGTGTTCGGGAAACGGTTCAAGGTCCACACAGACCATCGTCACCTTCTGTGGGTGGGAAATTTAAAAGAGTCGTCACGCGGTGGAAAGAGATCCTCAGCCAGTATAACATGGAGGTAGTCTATAAGCCGGGTAAGGACAACGTGGTGGCGGACTGGTTATCTCGCGCTCTCCAAATTAACGCCATAGAACCAGAGGTGGGTGAACCGTCGGGAGAGCTGCAGAGATTTATCCGGGAATGGACGCCAGATGGAGAAGGAGAACTTGGGACGGACAATCGTGAAATGCAGTTTCCACCGACCAGGACGGATCAGGGGAGGAGAGGTCAACGGAGATGGAAAAGCTGGAGGGGCCAGTCAACGATAAAAACCGACAGATCATATGGAAAACCAGGACGACAGGACTTCTGAAAATGGAATGTTCCAAGTATGAGAAGCACAGTATCGTTACTATCTGGTCCCAGCCGGGAGTCAAAGATGAGCAGATATGCAGGGTCTTGAAAGATGCGTCCAAAGTTGGTGCGACCCACTACCTCTACGTCGGGAACGGGACAGTATGGGAAAAAAGTCGAGGTCTATGGAGAAAAGAAAAGATAGGCATGGACCGAGCGTGTATTCGGTGTCGTCTGATGGTAGAAACATTACGAGATGCTGAGCATCAGAAGGAAGTGACATTGGCGTACCATCAGGGTAAAACGAATCATCGCGGAATTAATGAGACCATTGCAGCCCTAAAACGTAGATATTATTGGGTAGGGATGAGGAGAACGGTGGAAGATATGGTGCGGGAATGTACCGTCTGTCATACTGCGAAGTATGATCGTCATCCTCCGATTGGACTACAAACAGAGACGACTACCCCCACGGCACCGGTGACGGACCTCCAGATTGACACATTCACTTGGAGAGGTTTCAAATGGGTGATCCACGATAGTGGATGTCTTCAGTAAGACAGCTATGGCCCATCCGGTGAAGGAGAAGTCGGCAGCGGTGGTCAGTGAGGCCCTTCGAATCTGGTTCCAATTCTACGGAGTACCCGATAGAATTTCCTCGGACGGGGGAAGGGAATTTGATAATGCCCAATTGCGGAGGGAGATGCAGGAACTTGGGGTTGAATGGCATTGGAACACGCCTGGGCATCCGAAGAGTAGAGGGGGGATCGAACGTCTACATAGCACCCTAGGTGAGCATTTGCGGGTTTTTCATGCCGACAAGGGTCTGGAGGCAGACGTGGCCATGCCCCGCGCTGTAGCGGCGTACAATCATTCGATCCACATGGCCACCGGATTTTCCCCATTTGAAGCCCTTTTCGGTCTTCGGCCTCGAAGGAGAGATGTGCGGGATACGGTCGTAGACGACACCGTGGTGGAACGCCTCGTCGCGAACAGATTAAAACTCGACCGAGTATGGGGAAAAGCGCACGCACGAATGGTCTCGGAAAAGAGTAAGAGAGTAGCCAAGGATAATTTCGGTATCAAGGATATCATGGGGACCCTTAGGATAGGCGATATTGTGTACAGAAAGATCGTGTCAAAAAACGAGGGGCCATTCAAAGTGATCGCGATTAGGGAGTAAAATCTGGTCACCGTTCAGAGTCTGGCAGAGCCCAGAAAACATAGAACGGTGCATATTGAGCAGCTGAAAATTCCAGCTGGAGACAGGAGACTGTAAATATGTACAATTACTGTTGTATGTAATTTTTTTTTCTTCTCTCTTTTTCTTCTTAGTGTTATTATTACTTTGTATTTGTAGGTGTATGTTATAGTGGGTCAGAAGAAGATGATGACGTTAAGTTAAAGTGCTAATTGAACTCTTGTACATAGTGTAAGATTTCTTTTCTGTTGTGTTTTATAAGTGCTAGATTTCTTGATTGGAAGATATTGTATTTAATTTTCTTTTTATTACTTTTGGTTTTTCGAGTTTACGAGAATGTTCGTAAACTGGCAGGGGGGAGTTAAGATAAGACATACACCAGTATAGGCACTAATCCTAAACAGTGAATGTCAACAATGTAAATACTATAAATACAGGATTGTAACTTGAATAAAGCAGTGTTTAACTAGACTTCATGCGTGTTATTATTCTCCTAAACTTCTCTTTTTTTTTATGTTTTATGTGCCGAAGCTCTTAAGTTATATATATATATATATATATATATATATATATATATGTATATATACTATATACTGTATGTACATATACATATATGTGTATACCTAGAAAATTACGATTAATGATTCAAATAATTATTAGTATTGCCATAAAATATGTATAAACAATAAAACTGAAACTGAAGCAGGGTGCTTTCTCACATCTGAAGGTCTTGTAGACGTTTTGCAATCTTCCCAAAATGTGTTCCACCGGAGGGTCTCTGTATTGAGTCTCCCTATTTTTATCTTGTTTCCTCCCGTCCACATTCCTTGACTAAAGTGAGGTAGGTTAGTTTCAGTGCCTCCTTTTGTATACTGTGAATAGTTATGGATGAAGTCTCCATTTATAAGAAAAAGGTTCTCATTGAATGCTTGAGAAGTCAGGTGGTGAGGTGTTATCTTTTTTTTTTTTCTTTGGTTGAAAAACTTTGTACTTATTTAGCGCTGTGGCTCCTTTTATTCGTTGTATATGTGCACCAGAGGAATTAACTGCAAAACTGAATTGAGACTTTTTCAGGGAGGCTAACTTTGGATCTCTCTGTGGGATTTTTTTAAAGAGTAGAGTCTTCGCCGAATTCTATCAACAGTTTCCAACTTAGGGTGTCTTTTTCTTTACATCAATAATCCTTTTAGTAATTTCAGTTTGATTTCTCAGAGTCACCTTTTATTATTTATTGTATTTAAAATTCAACTCAATATAATACTAGGAGCCTTGTCCCCCATGCATAAAACCATGCCCCCCATACATGGGGTCCACCCTGTATACAGTCCACCATGTATAATGACATTGAACGGTTATACAATTTTATGCCACTATTCATTCAACTGTACTACTGCTACCCCGATGTTATTTTATAAATTGAAGAAGTCTTTATCCCAGAACATTAATTCTTACTTTAACTTAATGCTTCTCTTTCGCAATAATATGATATATAATAGGTCTCAAACTCGGTCCGAATTCTTGCGAATTCCTGGCCAGGTGTGAGTGTGTACAGGAAAGTAAGAAGGGCGCCTAAAATAAACGGGTCTAAGGAAACTCAGGGAATACAAATTGAATACAAAATAATCTAAGGAAGGAACAATTCTGGGAATGAAAGTGCGGTGTCTCCGATACACTCTCTCCCGCTTTTCAAAGGTACAATAAAATATAATACCAAATACATTTTAATATTATTGAGAAATTTTAATATAATTTGGTATAATTACCCTCATAGTTATTTGATTATTAAACGTCATAAAGCCACTTAGGGAATATGAAATTAATAAGAACAGAAGAAAAAATATTTCCAAAAACTCAAATAAGAATTTATTTACTTCTTTTTTATTTTGAGTTACAGACTGACTTTTCAATTTACTAAACGATTCCTTTCGTCTCAACTTCCATAGATCCTGTCAAAATGTAGGTTTATCCCTATTCCTGATTCCAATGCACTGAATCAAACCCGTTCTCAAACTCTTTCCGATTCAACCAAACGAACATTAAGGCGCAAGCCAAGCGTCTCACTGTTCTAAATTATCATGTTAACTTTATTTTTTTTATTTTTCCATAATTTAATGTTGGTATTTTTGCCTTCTATATATTTTCCAGTAAATTACCTTATTTAGTTATTAGATGACAAATATTTTAATCGCCATAAGTGTAAATCTGTCCTAATAAATAATTCCTGTTTTAAGTAATAATAATAATAATATCCGGCCCAACAACTCGTCACCGAGTCTGGACCGCCTCCAGCATTCTCCGCCAATCAGCTCTATTCTGCGTAGCATCCCTTCAGATTCTAGCATTAAGAAGAGTACGTACATTCTCCACTACAGCTTCCATCCACCTCACAATTCATATCCACCTTCTCTCCGTGTGTCCTGGATTCCTTCTGTGAGGATCTTCTTGGGGAACCGAGTGTCCTCCATCCGCGCTATGTGATCTGCCCATCTTAGTCGGCCAAGCTTGATTGTTCTGACAACATCTGAGGTCTTTGTTGTATCGCCGACTAAATATTCCGCCCACTTTTATTGGTTCGAAAATCTTCCTCAGGATTGTCCTCTCGAAAATTAAGAGGCTTTTCTCGCCTGCCTTTGTTATAGCCCAGGACTCTGAGCCATATGTGAGTACCGGTCGGATCAGGGTTTTGTAGATCAGCAGCCTGCTAGTTAGTTGCTTCCTTAGGCCATAATAGTGTTACGGTCACAGCGAGAAAGACGGGCGGAAAGGATTAACATCCTTAAGCCCTTCGGGGGAAGAGATTAAGAAGATTGTTCTGGAAGGTTCCAGAACCCCCCCCCCCACTCCGTGTCTAGAATGTTCGGCTTTGCCTATTTAAATACCCTCCGGGCGCGAGACAGTCACTAGTAGACCGGGCAGTGCGATTAACTTGTGTCAGTCTCGCGAGTGTAATAAACCGTTTCTGTAAATTGTAGTGTAATTTTAGTGTATTTATACAAATTTATTTAATAGTTAAGCTATTTAGTATTAATAATATTTTAGTAATTAAATAGAAGTTAGGACTAGGTTAAAATCTTTAGAATATTTTTATTGTATATTTATATTTATTTATAGTTATTGTAAATTTATATTAGTCTAATAATTTAATTGTTGTAATAATTGTAATTTCATTGTATTATTTTTGTCACTTTTTTAATAAATATTAGTATCTTGAATTTATGAGTAGTTTAATTTATTTTTACACTCCATAGAATAAGTAGCCCATAACAATATCACATTTTAGCAGAATAGGTTTTAAGTAGTAATGTAATTTTATTAGTAATAGTATCTTCATATTTATTATTTTTTCAGCAGTCCGTCCAAGTTTGCTCTGGAAGTAGTGCTACGGTTGTAGATGATGCTGTCCCTATTAGGGCGTCAGTTATTGAACAGTATAATATTGGTATACAAGATGTATAAAAGAGACATGCTAATGAACTAACTTACTTGCTATTGACTATAATAATTTATTGACTATGTACTTTATCTAACTTAGAGACTACTCTCTAACATAATATATACTATCTACTACACTTCTACTCTCTTCACTTCTACCTTCTACTTTCTGATTTTAGAGCCAGTTTATACAGTTTACAGTGATATACATGTTTATATCACTCTCTAAAAGAATACAATAATAATGCCGGTAGTTATTTTTGGGTGAGAGGCATGGCCCCTTACAAAAAAATCAGAACTTATGGTCAACTCATGGGATAGGAAACTATTAAGAAGAATCTGGGATGCAGTTGCCGAAAATAGGATATGAAGGAGAAGAAAGAATTAGAAGCAGATCGACCTATGGGGTTGCGATGGTAAATAGAGCCAAAAGTTAGGCGTATGGGACATGCGGAAAGAATGACAGGCTACAGGATACCAAAGAGAATGCTCAATGAGAAACCAGACGACAAACGAAGCAGAGGACGCGCTCGGAACAGACTTGAAACTTCTGGGTGTGCAAAACTGGAGGAGGAGAGCGCAGAATCACAGAGATTGGTTGGCTGTGGTGGTGGAGGCCGGGTTCTTGCAGGACTGAAGAGCCAAAACAATAATAATGAATAATATATAGGTACATATAAAATAAGAGGAGAGGCCAATGAAGTTTATAACTCTAGCAACAAGGAAACTTACTTGTAACAAAACTATTTTATTAAAAAATTAGCTTAATGCCATTTACCGATAACGACAGCACCGGACGAATTAGACTCGTTTGTATAAAAGATTCAATGTGAGTGAACTTTTGCTTTGGGATCTTTCCTAAAACAATACAGTGAGCCAATGAGCTAGGTTAAGGATTGACCATTGCCTGGAAGCAGTTAACAATGAGCCAGGTTGAAGGAGTGCCTAAGACCACTGCGAGGAGATGCCTTTTGACGAGACCGCCCTTGGAAGGCCTAAACCAAACAGCCCTATCGAGTTAGCTCTATTCCTCTCCCTTCGTGGCCCTATCTTCTTCCCCATCTCCCTTTTCATTCCTATTCCTTCCCCTTGCTATCTCCTGTCTCCCCGCTCTCTGATAACTTTCCCTCCTCTACTGTTCATCCAGCCATTCATAATTATATTAAATTTGGGGTAGCTCTAAAACGTTTTTGTTATCAAGATCCTTCTAATTCATTCGGTTAATAATTCTCTTTGGTTTTATTTAGAAAAAAATAGCTCGTTACCCCTTAAAAATTATCATAAATTTTATCAAAACTTCTCCTAAATAAATAAACTTTAAAACTTTGAAGCTGCTAAAAGCAATTAGGTCAGAGATTCTATCAGGACGTAGGTAATGTATTACATTAGCGGGTTGCTGCATTAAACAATGAGCATGAAGAAGTTAAGTTTATATAAATAATTCCGCAGATTGTCAGCTTATTGTTAGGAGTAGTTAAACTCCCATCATGGGAGGTATATTTTCAAGTCATCTTTTTCCTAACCATTCCAATTTTATAGATTACAAAACTCATAAGATCATGAGGTACAGATGAGGTAACGTGAGTGCACTCAATTGAGCTTTAACTACCTCTAACACCAAGTTGGCAAACCTGCGGAATTGGCGTAAAGGAATGCTTATTAAATATATTATAAGTTATTATGTACAGTTGTTACAACACCCACGCTCGGTAGAAGCTAAGCTGATAAACGCTCCTATCGACTTCAGTCTGAAAAACGTATGGAGGATATCTTCATTTCGACAGTGTTGCTGTATTCATCATTCAACCCTAAATTAAAACCCTAACTTGCCATCAGCTACTTTTTTTTTAATAAAATAAAAAAAACGGTAAAAAAGTGAATGATTGAGCTAGATTTTATATGTGCAGGCTGTAGGCTGTAATTCTATTTAACATATGAAAAACATTGAAATATAAACCAAACAGCCCTTTGGAAATATAAACATTTGTACCTTTGGAATATAAACCGATATATTTTAGTCGGTAAATACATATATTATTATTACATCAAATGGTACAATGCAAGTTTATGTCCTGACAGTTGTCGTAATCTCAAAGTGGCATCCCATGTTCCTAACATGAAAATGATTTTTGACCATTTCGATCATGTAACAACCCAATTTACCTTACTTCTAAAGATTTTTTCCTTCAGTCCTTCCTTACTCCTTTTGCCCACGTTGTCATAATCTTTGTTTTCCTGAAATACTCGCTTTGTCAATCTATGCTTGTCCATTCTATACATGAAAATGAGTTATAATTATGATTCCTTATTTTCCCTGAGATCTTCATTCTGGCTAGCTGAGGGCTAGCATAGCAATATTGAACATTGTCACTATCCTAATTCCAACTAGTACAGCTACTTCATTAGTAAAACTAACTCTAATCATCATCTGAATATTAAGCCGATGGCAACTAGCCGATAGGGACAGCCTCCATAACTGAATATCGCGAGGAAGCATCCCTTCCTCCTAACTAAATATTAGCACTGTCGTCCACGGCTCTACAATTGGCAGAATTAAATTCGGTTTTGTATCAGCAATGAGCGAAACTTTAACGGCTCGATACAGGATTTCAGATTATAAAGTATTTTATTAATTTATTACACAGATTTTAAGAAATTTGAGCAATTAATATAGAATACGAAAACAGGAGATTATGAAATAACTAGGTAAGAGATATTGATTGAAGTAACAGCGCGTTCGACTGAGCTGTAAAGTTTGTAAATGTTCGCAACCCCTGCGGAGATATCTCCATGCACTGACACGACAGTTAACCACTTCACATGGGCTTCATTAGCTCTATGTGAGTGAGGTCAAAGACCCAGGCCAAAAAGAGCAGCAAAAACTGGCTGATTGTTATTCTAACTCCTCTCCTTCCTGAGTAAATACACTTCTAGTGAAACTAGAAAGGCCAGACCATATTAAATAAAATGTGATAGCATGAATAGCCTCTTAATAACCCATCGCGGCCAAAACGTTTTGACAGATCCTTAAATACAACCGAAAATCACATCATCTGAAAATATACTCTTGAATGAAGTTCACGACCAGTTATTGTTGTGCTAGGGCCCTTGGCTTTCTCAATTGTTCTCCACATAAACCTATCTTCACCTCTCGACACGCAACTACTGAAGGTCATCTGTAACATGTTGCAGCTGACAAAATCTAGGTCTATCTCTGACTCTTCTTCTTCCACCCGGATGCTCCTCCACCATCATTTAAGGATGTATGCTACACTCCACTCTATCAACATGCCCTAGTCATCTTGTTCTGACTTTTTTTTTATGTTGGATAACAATATCCGGTGTCTCACAGAGGTTTCTTATTAGTCTTCCACCGCTTATCTTCCTATAAATTTCTCTGAGGGTTTACCTCTCGCGCATATTTAATAGAGTTGCACCAGTAAGGGTCAGCATCCAGGCCTATCTTCCATATATATGAGTCATTAAAAGAAATAACTATTATCACCGAATTAATATACACCGGTAATTTTATCTTACACGATCAGAAATTCCTTAGTTAATAAAAATAAAGTGCTTTCCTTTGCTTGCTATATAATTATAACATTAAATTCATACATTTTCTCAACTTCGAGTTAGTTCTTAGGTATTTCCGGAAAATCAAATCAATATAATGTTTTTAAACAATTTATTCATAGTAAAAATAGAAATTGAAAAAAATATTTTTTTTTTCCAAAGTGTAAAATAATTCATATAACAGATAACACAATAAACTTAGTTTATATATATTTAATTTTATTGTTATTTACATTTAAAAAAATAATTTGTGACCCTTAGTAAAATTTCATATCTTAGACTGTTAATTATAGATATATTGTGTATAATGAAACTTATTTGTAAACAATGGCCTTCATTTTCAAATCATGTAATCTAAATAAGAAAAAGAAAAGAAATAAGATAAAACTTGAAATGATTGTAGATTCAAAAGGCTCACTCAGCCTAAATAAAGTTTGTGATCCTTGCGGATAGTAGAAATATCATATCACTTTGTTCATTGTTTAACACCCAACACGTAAATAGAACATGATGCAACTACCTGAACTATAAATTCATGAAAACTTCTAACCAAACTCCTTATCGCATAATATTTTAGTATTTTTATTAAATTTTCATCAACATAAAAGGGGATATTTATATGCATATATAAAACTGAGCACTCCGACGCTACGTTTTATGGAAGATAAATCTAATATACAAGTATTATAAAAAAATCAGCGCTAGGTGGAGAAGAGTATCGGATAATATCGACATCCATTCCCGGTAGAGGCGTCCCACGGGGCGGGAGGAAGAGGGAGGGTAAACAGGAGCCAAAGTGATGGCTGGAGGCTCCAGTCCTCGCTCTCCGGGGACCTCTCTGACAGGAAACAGGAACCTGGAAAAGATTTCATCCACAACTGGAGGACCATATTTCGCCGATTTGGACTGTTGGCAGGGATATTCACCGCATTGAGTTGTGTTATTTCTAGATATCCCTTATTTTACGTTATAGAATAACAAAAATCAGGAAAGTTATAACTTTACTATATACAAATTATAATAATATGCAAACTAGAGGAACAGAGTCACTGGTAGGTAAGTTTAGATCGCACATTAATAGATTGTGATTCACATTTGTATTGGATCTTTACAAATGAAATGTCCGTTTTCATAGCAAAGGTTATTTCTATTGAATGATAAAAGATTATTTAGTTTAAATCATCGAAAGGTTATTTAGTTTAAATCAAATTCATGAAATCTTTTGATGACCTCTTTTTCTAAACATTTTACCAACGTGTTATCAAATTTTCAAATCCAGATCTGAAAAATTCAGGGCTTTGTGAAAGTTCGAAAATGCATTTTCAACTTCGAAATCATTTTCAAAAATTTTAATCTTAAGGAAGTGGCCCCAATCTTTTAACTGATTGAAATCAGTGGAAGATAAGTCCGGCGAATAAGATGGGTGTGTGAACACGTAACCCAGCTCGTTTAGCTTCTTCACTGTCTATTATGAAACATGAGGAATAGTTTTAGTGTAAGAGTGTAGCTTTCTTTCTGTTAACCAAATCAGGTAGTTTATTGAGAAGTTTTTTTGCATTGTCAATATCCCTGCAGAACGTGATGGTTTGACCTCTGTGTAGAAACAGAAATTAATTATGTGTAAAGGAGATAGTTGGGGGGTGCAGTCAAAAAGAACACTGAATAAGTAATAAACTTATAATTATATGCCGACGTTTCGACCTACAGTGTAGGTCATCTTCAGGGCTATGAGAGAGAAACAAACAGAACAAAAAATATAAAAATGTACAGTAACAATAATATGGTGACAAGTAATTTAGAAAATTAAAATAGTGGCAGATATGAAGATGGAAGATAATGAATATTAAAAAAGTGATAGAATATAATAAAATTAAGATATAGACAGATAAAAAAAAATAATGATAATGAAAAGAAATTAAAATAGTGACAGATATAATAAAATTAAGATAAAGACAGATATAACAAAATGTTATGTCACTAGCTGAAATATCACGGCGAATAGTCCGTTCGTTACAAGACCCTTCCCCAAACGCGGTGGTAATGTTTCTCGTAGCTTGGGCTCCCGAGTGTCCCAGGTTAAATCATTTATAAAACAATATAAAACAATTTAAACAAAATTCGCGTGTTGCATTATAATATTTGATGTTTTATTCAATTGTAGTGTTAGTATATTGTTTTCATTTTCCTGTACCACTACAACCCGAGAAAGGGTCTGGGGTTCAGCACATGGTAGAGACTGTACTGTTTCATTGACAACGGTTCTGCAAGTAGGTGACATCCTAGATCCCGCTCAACCGCCAGATTTTTCCCCCTTATTTTGGGTACCCTATTTTTATAACATTTTATAGAGCCCCAGGAGGGTCCTAGATCCCATATGATCCATCTCCGGCTGCAAACTGACTAAATAAAAGTCTTGCCTGCAGCGGGATTTGAACTAGGATTTTCGGCATGGTAACTCTACCATTGGGCCACTCTGCTCTCTAATGAGAGAGGATTAATAACAGCTCATTGACATCATTAAACTTTGAATTTTAGAAATAATTAAAACAAACACTTCATATAAAACGACCCAAAATTATTCCATCCATTACAAAATCTGATTATACTAATTTCATATTACCTTTTTTAATAATTTATAATTACACAAAAATAATCTTATTATTATTATTATTAATTCGGCAAAACAACACGTGGACGCGTCCAGACCTCCTCAATCATTAACCGCCAGCAGTACATGTTGAGGTTTACTGGATGCTGCTGCTATCCAGTTGTGGACTCCCAAGATCCTCGCGTCTTCTGTCACATAGTCAATCTACAGCAGTCGCGGTCGGCCGACTCTCCTCCGTCCATTGATGACCTCGGTCAATTAACGTTTTGGAACTTCCCCCTCGCTCATCCTGGCCACATGTCAAGACCATCTTAGTCGAGATCGTTTAGTGACATTAACCACATTAGGCTTACCAAAGAGATCATACAAAGTTTTTCTTTGTATCCATCTTCCACCAATAAACACCTGCCCATATATTTTTCCGAGGATACTGCGTTCAAATACAAGAAGATTTCGGTTTGCGAAAAAAAACAGTATTGATAAATAATGTTTAATGCGTTGCAGTGTTTCCGTTTCCGTCAGGGATTGGTTCTCCCAAATTGTGAATAACATCGACAACATTATAAATACATTAAAATGAGTTCAATTAATGAAATGTTTTAAAATTAATTTGACAGAAATGGTTTAATGGATAGGCTATTATATTTTTCAACAAGGGTTCACAGGGATTAAGCTTTGCGTGATACATTCACTTATCATTTATAACTGCTAATTTATTTTTCCACTACTTTATTTTACAATATTATAATACGATAATCCGATTCAGTAGTGAGGATACATCTACATCAAACAAAGTTGGTATTGTACTAAACCTGAAAACTTCCTTACGGTTGTATCCATTGTATTGCAACATTTAACTTCCATCATCTGGAAACTCCTTTTCAACTAAGTAAAAGATCAACCTTTCATTGAGCTGGAAGAAAAACCTGGGGATTTATGTTTATAGCAGACCAGATAATACCCAGATCAATTGGGAAAGAACTTGTCTGTTTCATCGTACCATATTTAAAACGTAAACATAATTGTAGGTACTTTTTTTATTTTTTCAAAATATACATATTACATCTGTAATGACATAGCCAAAGAAATTATGTGAGATCAGTTGCTTTTACTAAAATATTATTCCAAGGTAGATACAAAATACAAAAAAAAAATTCTAAACCACAACAACCCATCGAGGTTCTTTGTTTCAGTACGGGGAAGAGATACTGTTTCTAACCCAACGGTTATGCAGGTACATAATTCACGCTATAGTTTTTCCCTCCAATTAAGGGGAAACACTTTATGGAAGCTCAGAGAGCCACAGGAGAGTCTCATAGGGTTTACCTATAGGTGTTTAGCTGTTATTGAAAAATACTAATAATGAACCAACATTAAAACCTTAGGGAAAACAACTTTGTTACATGGATGTTAAATCAAAATAGACATACTTTTTAAAAAAAAATCATATTTTATAAATGGAGTATCAAATTTTGTATTTATTATTCCCGACTGTTCCAGGTTTTTTAAGGTTCTTCATGTTCAGTCAATAAATAAATAAAACTATATTTTAGCGACATTTTGAGAACATATTGTTCTCTAATGTTAGGACATGAATTTGAAAACAATATTCTCCAAATGTTGCCAAGATAGCTAGCTATACGCACATATACATACAATCTATATATAATGTGTGTTTATATAAAAAAGTATGTTGATTATTAATTATGATATTTGTAAGTATAATAAATAAATAAATCATATTTTAATCGTTTAAACTGATATTTATCTTGATATTTTCAGAAATTTGCTAGTAAAATACTAAAGCTTAATCATAAATAATAGAATAATATAACATTTGTAAAAATGAACCGTTCTTATTATTAACAAAAATAGATTTATTTCGCATTTTCGGACAAGATAAACGTTTTCCCACTCAGGCTACCTACCTAGCTTCTTCTCAGCACATCACATCAAGTACCACTCGGGCAAAGCATCTTATAAACTTGAGGTACATACTCCAAACGGTTGCTTGTGGCCACTCAACCTTCGGCGAAAACGTCCTCAAATATTATGTTTGTGCCTTAACCTCAAGGAAATAAATAAATATTATTTTCTAGTATCCAGAAAAATTATCTACAACTTATTACTTTAGTATATTTAAAAATAAAATCAATACAATGCCTAACGAAATTTTATTCAACCCATTTATTTATCATAAATATAGAAATTTAAATTTTCTTTTATTCAATTTATTATTTACTAGCTTTTGCCAGCGGCTTCGCTCGCGTGGAATTTGGTTTACCTCATAAAGTTTCATGACAATCATTTTAAATAAATAATTTTTTTTAACTATAAGTTACTCGTACATCCAAAATTTCAGATGTCTAACTTCAAAACTGACGGATTTCATACAATCATTGAACCTCTATTATATTAAGGGGAAAACCCTTGGGGATAGAATTATCCAAATTTCTTTCTTAAATTATACAAAGAACCTATCTGCAAATTTCAAGATGCTAAGTCCCTGATTTGCCTTTAATTATGCACTTAATGGATTCTCCGAAGTACCTAAAAAACTGTCTGGAAGGGTACGTGCCCACATGCCTCCCTCCTAAATCCGACCTTGCTGTAGCCTATCTGTTATTCTGATGTATAACCTATATTACTGTAAAGTTTCATCCAACTCCGTTCAGTAGTTTTTGCGTGAAAGAGAGACAAACATACAAACTTTCACATTTATAATATTAGTAAGATTAGTAGGAAATCAAAACAATAGTTTCACTCATGTTCTTTCTGTTATTTTAACAATTATGATCATGTGATTTGCCTTTAATTATGTACTATAATGGATTCTCCACGGTACCTATAAAACTGTCGGGGAGGAGGTGTACCCCCGTGCTCTCCCCATAAATCCGCTCTTGCTATAGCATATATGTTATTCTGATGTATAATCTATATTACTGTAAAGTTTCTTCCAAATCCGTTCAGTAGTTTTTGCGTGAAAGAGAGACAAACATACAAACTTTCACATTTATAATATTAGTAAGATTTTACACGGTGCAAAATAATTTATTTAAAAGATCAAGCGTTATATTTTAAGTGGTTTTCCATTCTTATTTATGTTTTAAACAATGAGTTTGGGACTCTTAATAAAATTTCACATCTTAGCCATGTACAAAACAAGACGATAATGACTGCAATCAAAATTAAACCCCTCAATCAGTTAATTGAGAAAGAACAGTTTCACTGATAAGGCCATGTAATGAGGATGGATGACTGCCAGTCAGCGAAGAAAGCAATTGAGGTTAAACCAACTGGAAAAAGACCCTTAGGAAGACCAAAAGTGGAAGAATAATCTCCAAGTATCCTGAAAGAAAAAGAGATTGGATGAGCGGAAGCCAGGTGAGCAGCCTTGAGCGCTCCTTGTGCAAAAATGTCTCCATTGCAGGATACAAGAGATGACAGAATAAGAAATACAAAAAGAAGTTCGTCAATTGGAATGTTATAAATTTCATATGAAAACTAAAAGTCGATACATGAGTACAAAAAGTTCTTAGTATGCAATGCGGATTCAGTAAAAGTATAAAAAAATAAGCATTTGTCCTTCGTTTAAGTGAATGGATTTACATCTCATTCATATTGTGAAACGTTTCTCCTAAGCATGTTGTTCCATTATTATGTTAAGCCGTTATAAGATGCGGGAACAGACTCCAGAGAAAGATAGTATCAGTAAAGAAAGGCCTAACAAGAGGGACGTAGAAGTTCCACCCACCGCTAACACAGGCCCAAGGAAGAGGTAGCAAACACCAATTAAATAAGAAAACAAGGTGAAGGAGTAAAGTTGAACAGGCCCCCACCCCTAATTTAGATTGAAATGCATGCTCCGCGGGCCCCCTTTGTTCTTAACTTGTCTGTCTTTTATCCGATTATCCTTTGGGCTTAATACCGGTGTATGTTCCGTAATTAATCCTATCCAGGATCTGAGAGATTATCAGAGAGTCGGCAAGGAAGATAGCAATCGGATGGCAAGCAGGCTCCAAATCGAAGCGTCGAGTGCTTCTCAGCAAAATGGCGTAACTACTTGATTTATTGTCGAAAACCTGGGTGAAATACGCATTTCACACCAGGTAAGAGGTCAAATGTTCACAATCTAATAAACTATAATTAAATAGGTACCTTTACATAATATGTTGCAGTTTACAGGTTTTATTTTCACAACTCCATCCTAAAAACCGCAAAAAAATGTCCTTGCTATTGTAATAGATATACTGTTATATAGTTCTAAAACCACGAAATTGAGAAAGTAGAGAAGAGAGGACCTCTGGAGAAGGTTACCATTCTCGAAAAGTTCACCATCAAGCATTTAGAGTGATTTGGATACTGAGGATGAAAGATAAAATATAATACCAACAAAAAAAAACTGTTGCCCTGAAAGAAAAAGAGCGGACCAAGAATTTCATGGATTAATCAAGTTCAGGAAGATATGGCAGGATACAGTATCTGTGAAAAAGTTTCTCTTGACAGGAAGAACTGGAAAGAAATATTAACCAAAATTTGGTTGGAGAAAACCTCAACTTTGGGTAAACTCTAAATTAAGAAAAATCCAATAACAACTAAAAATATCCAAATATCCAGACAGCAACGTACGACAATCCTATATTATACACTTCATAATATACAATTTGTTGCTTGTTTAGATCTTATAAAAAATTGTCAATAAAAACTAGGAATGTAGAAGAAATTTCACTATTTTTAACAATTCAAAAGAAAGTTTTTATCTTTCTTTAGTTCCTAGTAGCGAAACCAAAAAATTTACTTTTCATGATTAATAAGTTATTTCAATAAATAATTTCGTTTGTTTTTAGTTTATCATCATTTTTCATCTCATAGGTAAAGTCCAGTATTTATTAATTTCGTATTACTCACATCTCTCTAACTGATCTTATATTTCAAAGCTACTGAAAAAAGAGCATTGATACTCCCGTATACATAATACCTTCAGAGTATATGGACAGACATTTAAAAAACAGTTTATTGAATAACAGTAATAATATATAATATACTGCCATGTTATATAATATATTCTTTTAATATGAATTAAGGAGAGAATTTAAAGTGAGCCCGGCGGAACAAGAAAATCATACTAACATTAAAAACAGTCTGTAAATATCCTTACCGAGTCTACTTATTGTTCCTCAATAATCAATTCATGACGGAAGTCATTAGGTTTTACTGGCACATGTATAACAGTTTAATTAAAAATAGTTGTAGCATACTACGTAAGAATTTTAACTTAAAATATGAATCTATTCTCAAAGAAATATTCACCAATTTAAGTATCAAGCCAAGTATAAAACAGGAAAACTTCATATTGCGTAAACCTTCTTAAATTTCAGTTTCTTAATATTGAAAAAAAAATCTATTTCTTATAAACAAATTATAATAATATCTATTGAAAAAGATTATATTTTTACCTTTAAAAAAAGCATTCTATAAATATTCACTAACAAAAAAGGGAAAGTTAAAAATAAATTTGTAAGAGGATTTTATTAGAGTTGTAGAGTTTACGATCCACCGTTGCCAAAGCCATCATTTAGGACTTATCGATCAATGAGTCAATGATAAAAAGTAGGTCCCAATCTCGACCAACGTTTATATTTAACAAAAAGTTATCAACGATGTAGAATTATTTTATTTTTTTTTAGATTGTAAGCTAGTATATTTATTAAATAATGATTTATAATTATTTTTTGTTATAAAATTATAGCACTATCATGCACATAAAAAATATTAATAAAAAAAGAAACAATATATAGACCACCTATGAGCATAAATTGCATGGACGATATGCTTATAGGGAGTTCCCTATAAACCAATATCCCTTTGATGTTCTGTACAAGCAACACATGCAAAGCAAGTTTAGCCTGTGTCGGATAACATATTGATATATAATGCCGGGAAACCCTAGAGGAAAACCATTTATATATACATGCTTGTAACAATTCGTGAAGTGCAATCTTTGCAGGGATCGTCATTTATAACTATGAGCATTTCAAATTTCTCTTTCATGCAAATTGTATATCATGGAAGAAGAAAATATGAAACACGGCTATTACGATTAAGGTTAAATTTTCATGTGTTTACTTTTAGTCCTAGTTTTATTTCATTTAGCTTTGTAATTCAATAGATTACATCACCCCCTAATCAAATACCAGTCACAAAAAAAATAGTACTTTCAAAATGGATTTAAAGAATGATAAGATACTATGCTACTTATGATTCAATAAGTTATGAATTAAATAATAATGCAATATAAAAAAAAAATTAAGTATAAAAAATAGTTCTTATGTATTAGTTTCTAATTTACGAAATACCAGGTTTTGCAAATATTACAAATAATATTATAAAAAAAATATCTTTTTTAATATTGCTATTGAAGGTAATTCCACATTTTTTTTCTTAATTTCTTTCTCATTTATTAATTTAATTGTATTAATTGATTAAATGTTATACTCTAAGATATAATAGCTTATATATTATTACTTGTATTGTTATTCTAAAGTGACTTGTCCCAGAACAAATAAAGACTTTTTTATTATTGGGATCATTAAAACGGTCAAGGAAACAAATCTTCTTACCGTTCTTGCGGGAGCTGAACAAACGTCACCATTTGAAACGTAAAATGATATTAACTAAAACGAATAGGGATATGAAAATCTTCGATATTTTGTATTATCCTGTACGGGATAAGACAGGCTATAATTTTTTCGGAGCTTCCACAACTATATGCGCTGGATATTATTAACGAATTGTTCAAACTAAATGAATGCCTTCCCTAAACTAGTTATTAGAATCGACGTCAAATCTTTAATTTTTTTAAAAAACAAATCTGGGATTGAAAAGATAGTCCCAATGTTGGTTCATATTGATGGAACATAATTTCATTTGTGAAGATGGTTTGTATTTACGGTATATATAGCAGCGGAGTGGCTCAGTGGTAGAGCACTGAGATGACATGCCGATAATCCTGGTTCAAATCCCGCTGCTGGAAAGAATTTAATTTAGATTGTTTGCAGCCAGAGATGAAGTCAATGAGACCACCCTGCCTCTATTAGTTAGAGTGGTTACCCAAAATAAGGGGGGAATCTGGCGATTGAGCGTGATCTAGTGAATAACCTCCCTGCACAACCGTTGTCCATGAAACAGTGCAGTCTCTACCATATAATGAACCCCAGACCCGTTGATTGTAGTGGTACAGGATTTTTTAACATATTCATTTTATTTACAACGTGTTTTCAAAATAAGACATTTCTTACGTGATAGAGACAGGCATACATATGGGTATGTATTTATACATCTATTCTAAAAATTGTCTATTCTAAAAAATGGTGTTGATGTACATTTTTAGCGTTTAAAAAAGAAACAGACAAAGAAAGGAAAGTCTAGTCCTATCTTTGTCTGTTTCTTTCTTTTCTTTATTTTTGAATACAAAGACGGAAGGAGAACAATATTAGATAAAAAGGTCTTAGGGGCTATCAAATCATAATTTATTGTTTATATTTAAATATATTTTAATGGTATTTATTATCAGTATAATAAATATATTATATTTATGATAAATCATCCAACTACTCCTTACTATTAAAACCCCCTTAAAAGACGCTAACGTTTCATATTTCACATTAAAATATATTGTTTTTTTTAGATTCAATTACCCCTGCTCCCCAGGAAGACAATATTATTTTCCCAGTGCTCCTTTTTTTATTCGGTTATAAGAGCGTGGGTAGGAAATAAGATCTCTGAGGAGCGGGATCAAGTTGCGGGCCGCCCTAGAGAATTTCCTTAATTAGATGTGTTCTTCAGAATTCAATTTGCCCTTCTGCAGTTTAACGTGGTAACCACTACCGGGTCGGGAGCATGCAAATAACGGGGGAAAGGCGCGAAGGTGAGGAAATATCAGGTGGGAATTAAGAAAATATCCATTTTATTTTATGAGAATAAAAGTGAGTGGTAGTGACATTATACCACGCGTGATTATAAAATATGACGGCCACAGCGGAAAGCGAGGAAACTCATTACTTTTCCGTTGAGGAAAGCAATATTTATCTTGGAATCATTCATTATCAAATGTTTTATACCACACTTCCCTTGTTCAAATGAAAACCTTCCATACCTCCCTTGCACAAAATTTGTATGGGTTTTACAAATAAAAAACAAGTATTATACTATTTATTATTATTATTGGCCTTCCAACATGGCTTGCCTCAACTTGTCAGAGCAGAGCTCCACACCTCTCGGTCCAACCAATCCCCTTCCTGCAGACCTCTATCGGCCATCTATTCCTGGACTCCCTCCATCCACCTGCTTCTGGGTCGTCCGCGTCTTTTCCTACCATCTTAGGAGGCGTGCCCCGATTCTTTCATTTGTTGATATATTCACATCCATCCTCTGTCGAATTTCTTCGTTTCTAAATCTATCCAGTCTAGTGACACGGAGACACCTCTTCTAGAAATCCATTTCAACCGCCTGCACCTTTGAGTACAGGCGGGAGCTCATAGTCCAGGTTTCCGAAGAATAAGTTCGACAATGTTTGTGAAAATACGGCGTTTACTATCTGTGGATATCTCTGTATTCCATAGGACCGGATGTAGCATCTAGTAGCTTTTTGGGCTTGCTCCACCTTTTTCCTGACTTCATACTCAGACGACCCGGTAGTATCCAAATAAGATCCCAAGTACTTAAATATATTTACTTTCTTACAAGCCTTCCTGTCCACCAGAACCGCATTTGTATCTGGATCTCCAACAGCCATATACTCGGTCTTCTTGAAGTTAATTCTTAAGGGCATACACCATCATTTTAAGGTAGAGCTTCTGTCTCGCAAATACGACCTGGTCGTCAGCGAAGAACAAGGACAGTAGCCGTTCGTTAGTATTATATTAAAAACAAAACATTTAGTTATACTATCACGAGATGAGACATAAGAACAATCAATTTAAGATAAAGGAGTATTGATAAGAGAAAAACAAACCAAAACTATGAGAGATTTTTTTATTTATTTTCAACTGGTCTCGCCCTCTCCATGACGCCTTAACGAACGCCCCCAGGTTGAGAACCTCTAGACTAGAGTCTGGATGCTGTATGCTGTACCGACAATCCTCAGCAAAAAACTTAAGAGAAATATTCTTGAGGGAGAGGGGTAGCCCAGTACATAGTTTGCTGGGTCACGATGCTTCGAGCCCGGTTAAGGTTGATATATCAGTTATTCTGTCAACATCAGGGTTACAACTCTGTGGAATCTGAGGACTCTCTTGGGACTCACCCAGCCTTTTTATGGTAAATTATAGATTTAATCAATTAAGGGTAATATCCAATATTTAAATCAACTTCAGAAGTTTTTGGCTAAATAAATTTTGGCTGTTTTTGTGTCCTATATAGGAAAAATTTTAATGAAGATGCAATAAAATATGTATTGAAAACAATTGTTTGAGAATGATTTTTTTTTTACTTATCTAACTGGGTTTAACTAAAGGTTGAGCAAGCTAAAATAGAGATTCAATACAAAATTGTGAGACGGAAGCTTAATTGTATTCTCGAAACTCATAAAAACTATAAATAACCATATTTATTTGTTTTGTTTTTTATAAATAAATAATTCATTCTTTCGTATTTTGTCTGAAACGATGTACACTATTGTGTAGGTTTGAGCCTGTGCGGTGTCAGGCACTCGTTAAAGACCCCTATCCTAATTATACCTGGGTAGGCACAATTTAGGAATCCCACTGTAGCATAAGCCGATTCGCCGCAGCAGCATAACAACTTGTCATATAAACATAAACAATATAGAATTTTCGTTGAACATTTTTAATCGAAAACTTGGATACTTATACAAGGAATCTTATGATATAAATTATTCAAGCATTCCGGAAGGCCATTGAGGTAAAAACCCCACAGGTGTTGGCTGCCGCTAAAACCGCAATCCGTTGTAAGGGTCGGTAGCAAGTAAGCACAGGTGTAGGGTTCGTTCAAGCTTCTCAATATGTTCCTAACTGGCTCCTTGTCTGACCATTTACAGTTACAATCATCTGGGATTAATGCCAAGTATCAACCTCGATAACATAACCTGAAAGCTATTGGAGTGATTAGTTTGAGAGTTGTGTTTTAAGGGATAGTTTAATCAACAAGCATATAAAACGAATTTGTTTATAATTATGACTCCAAAAAAAATCTGGACCATTACAACCCAGGAAAGGCCTTGGGTTCAGTTTAAGTTAGAACTAGTGTTTAAGGCACGGAGGTGATTTGTCCGAGATCACGCTAAACCGCCAGGTTTTTCTACCAATTAAGAATTTGACATCCATATCAACATTATAATGAATTATTTGGATTAATAGCAATCTCGTATAACGTTTATACAACGAAATTATCGTAATTATAATTGACTCATCTGGAAATGAGATTGTTATAGGATGCTCCGTACGGTCGGTATATGGAAGAAAATCTCCCAGATCTTGCCATATTCGCGGTTTTTTAGTCCAGGTCTTCTTTCCTAGATGTTTCCAGCATTCTAGTTCTAAGCGTTCTCTCCTTCTCCCTTTTTCTTCTCCTTTCTGTAGCGTAGGCGGTATCAGACTTATTTATTTAGACTTTTCAATAGATATTATCAATTTTTTTTTTATTCCTGCACTAATACAACCCCTTCTCAAGACTTAATTACCCAATTTATGGGGAACTCCGGGTGCCCTCAGACCCTACAGGGTTCAGCCGTGACTGTTAATAGATTAAAATATTTATCTGCCAGAAACCCATTTGAACCCGGAATCTTCGCCATTGAAACTCGGCGCTCTACTTAATACGCTTTGATATTAAAAATACTCCCCAGAAACAGCTCAAATCAAATCAAATTAAATGGTATCTAAATTAAAATAATTTTCATTTAGTTCTAACAATAAAGTTGAAATACATATTTTTAAACGGTATTGCGTAGCACACTTTAAGTGAATTGAAACAAGTTTCCGTAAAAATTTTATCTTTACTTCCTGGAAACGTTTAATGTCCTTTAAATCGTATTAAAGTGAAAAATTTTAACTGCAACAACTAAAGAGGTTCGTTATTAATTTATAAACGTTTTAAATGTTTGGCTTTTTTTCCTCCATTCAGTTATCGAATTATTTAAGCAAAATGTTGGTATCTAGTTTTTATAACTTATTATTATTTATTATAATGCAATTGGGAGAAACCGCAATGCAAAGCCTTATGTTTCAAAAATGACACCTACTTACCAGTCGACGTTTCGCCTATTCAGGCATTATCAAGACACCAAAATCAAAAAGGGGTTATGTGAATCGCATCTCGAAGAAAAAGGTGCAATACATCCCAACGATCAACAGCCCAAACAGGCTCCAAACATGAGACAGCACACCACCACCAAGACGTTCAACATACAACCTTTTATAACTTATTATTATTAATAATAAGAAGAGAATAAATAAAATTAAGAGTATTTAATAAATACCCATATTGAAAGTCCTATTTTAATTAGCATAATGCATGACTGGTACAAAAGTGCATTACATTGTTCATTGAAAAGTGTGTGTATGTGTTTGTGAATTTGTTTGAGCGACACCGAATCTTTTTAATAAAAGTAGAAAAGTTAAAACACACAACAATAATTAATTATGTTATTTTAGTAAGCTATAGCTTGAAGTTACCGTTTAAAGAACAAAGTTAACTATTTTGCGTATATATTAATCTTCTTGTTTTAACAAGAATTGATTAAATAAAATCGAAGGTTTAATATAAAGAATTATCCAGAATTTAAAAGTTACAATGAACGAAATTTAGAAAAATGGCATCATTGAAACGATTTGAGTAAATTCAGCTCGATATAAAAGGACTTCGAAAATCCGGAAGATTCCGGAAGCTAATAAGTAATTATCTTTGGCATTTCAAATTTTATTCTAAAATATTAATTTAAATTAGTTTCAATGAAAATATTAATTAGATTCTACCGTTTTCATATAACTGAAACGTTTCTATCTATTTCTGTTTCTAATAGGTTTTTGTAGTCCAATTTACTATAGATAATACTAAAAATAAGAATTAGATGTTTATTGTAGTACTTAATAAGTACGGACATAATGATTACCTGAAATAGTTAATTTATTTATATTAATTTTTATTGGTGTCTTGCTTCTAAATAATAATTTGAATTATGAACCAGACTGAAGTACGTTAATAACCTATGTATCGATTTATTATTTATTTCAATTAAAAACGATAGGGTTAAGCGAGTACAAATTGGTAACAGCAGATTCTGAAAGATTTTCCTATGATGATGGTGTGGAAAAACAGTATAAAAACGAGTTCAAACGGGTCAAAACGTCTGATAGGGGTTATTATAGTATTTAGACATAATCTAGCTTTTCCGATTAGGGCTTCTCAAGCATCCTGCTCATTGTCAGATGGACAAGGCCAGCAATATGCGTGGACTTAACAAAAATAATGATACCTACTGATACTAATAGATTCCAAAATTAATTGTTCACTCCTGGATATTTAGGAAAACTTTTTACCCTGAAGTCTTCAATAATAATGAAAATTCGTTTTCTGTGCTAAACAACATGGTTTAACTTTAGAAGTATATTATAAAAAAAGGATTGTAAATTATAACTGATAAGTTCTAAAATTTATTTGTACTTTAGGGAGTTGTAAATGTTTGATAAGCATTAACGAAGGATTTACTACACTGTTATATCCATGCATATCTAAATCACATTGCTAGAAATAATCGAACGTGCATAAAATGTGGTATCTAATTAAAATGGAATTTATCTCTAATTAATAGACTAAACTAGCAACTTAAAAAATATTCTGGAAGATTTAGATAACTTAATAATGAAAAATATCCCAAATGAAATAATTTTAATATTTTTTATTGATAAAAAAAACTTGTTACATCAAAACAAACTGTTCTAGTTAAACCCATAAGTTAGGCCTGTGACTGGGACACAATTCTCAGGGAACAGGTTGAGTAGGTTTATGAAAAATTCAGGTGAAAGAGGGAAGTATTTTCTCTTAGCAAGCCTCCCTCGCAGATCAAACACGGAGAATCTTTTCACGGAACGCGTGAGTTACATGAATACCCCATGGTCCTTCACTGATACCGACAAATTTTACCTTCTTGTTTCCTCAACTCTTCTCCGTACTGGGCAAATAAAATAATTTATTAATGTAACAATCATATTACTTTATAAAATGGCAATTTAGAGCCCCATGATATCAATGCGATGAAAAATATATTTTACACAATAATCACTTACCTTGATATAATAAATTAATATATTACTATCGACCCGCCCCGGTTTTTACACGGGTTGTAGAGCATATTATGCCTACCTGTTTCGACTGTCATAGGATCCAAAAAAGTTTCATGCGTCGAATATGTGGATTAGACTTAAATGTTACACAATGTCTACACTACATGAAGTATTATAGTGTATTTTATTATGTACCTATTTTTTTTTTCTTTTCTTATAGTTCTTATTGTTTTTTTCTTACTTATCCATTGATATTTTTATACTTTTATGGTAAATATTTTATTTTAGATTTAAGATTTAACTTTATAAAACCTAAGTTAATTACTCTATTATTATTAATTATCATTAACATACATTTATATACATATATACTTATTATTAATCAATAATTACTTAATTGGTATTAATAAGTTGGTAAGGATTAATACTGTATTAATAATAATAAAATGATTGTATTATATTTATCTATACAGAGTGAGCGTTATATTTGTTAAATTTGTCAAATTATCCTTAAGGATATAGAGGATACAGATTATAAATAATTAAAACAAAAGATCAGATTCTACCATATTTCAAAATTATTATATTGACTAAATCTATATCAGATTACAAAACTATAAATAAACGATTGACATTAAAATGAGCAAAAACTCTAAAAATAGACATAAATTATAAATTTTATTGCAATAGGTAAAATTCCGGAAAACCAAGCTTTGGGAATCCAAAACATTGAAAAAGCAACCTGTCAACGTTTATCAAATTCAAGCATCATCAGGAAGTTTACCAAAAAAAAAATCACATGTAGGGAGACAAATTGCAGCATATCTCACACCAACAGCCAAACAGATTCATCAAGTAGGCATCGCAAGACCTTCCACAAACAACTAAGGCAAAGGAAGATAATACACAAGCCTTCAATGCACAAGGGTTTTTTCCCTGAGTTAGTTTTCCCAGGATTTTAGTGAGTTAAGGATAACATGTAAAGCATACTGAAGATTATAAATACATTCTTATGGTTTTCCGAGAAAACCTTAGAAATAAGAAAAATATACAAAACAAAAAAAATAACTGAATGAGAGATTTAGGGAAAATTGGTTAACGTATATTCCTGTCAATAAAATTTTCCTTCTATTATCAGTTTATGTGCAAAACAATACTTGGTTAGAGAATTAATTAACTAAAAAAAAAAAATACATCATACACTGAACCAATATCAAAATTTAACTTACTAGTTGAGTGTTAGACTTCAGACATTGAACATAAATTAATTAGCAGGATATTGGAGAGGAAGTCAAATAATCTTCCAATGTAAAGATTTTAAGTTGTATGGCTGAAAAGTTTATTATTAAAATTCACTTTGTTCAAACTTCCTTCAGTAACAATATTTCATTTTGTAACAGAACTTGGTTTATCCGAATTATTTACTTTATAATGCAAGCATACAACTTCTAGGGATAATTAATTATTTTAAAAGGAGATGTTTTCGGACTATGCGTTCCATAAATGTGAACAATGGTGATTCAATTAAAAACACATCGGTAATAATATTGTTCAATTTTTTTCTAAAAGGCATTTATAAACTAAGAGCGCTATAAAGATTGAAAAAAGTATTGAGATCGTCATGTAAATTAGCCTAGTAAAATTTGCCATACAGAAAATTAAAGACAATTTTTTTCCGGCAAACAAAATAATTTGAGTGAGCTAAAAATTTGTCGAAAGTTATTGGAATTAACTTAAATTATTAGAAAGCCGGTATGTTCCGTTTACTATATCTGTTAACAAGTATTCTCATTTTCAATTGAAAGAGGAAGTTTCGCGATCGATATGAAACATATGTGAAAAAGTTATGCATATCTGAAGACATTTAGAAAAAATTATAACAATAAATCATAAAATCAATAAAATAGAGCCAAAAACTCAAAAAGAAACACTATTATTTATTATAATGCAATTGGAAAAAACACAATACAAAGCCTTATGTTTCAAATTTCTCCAGTAATACACCCACTTACCGGTCGACGTTTCGCCTATTCAGGCATTATAATAAATCATAAATTCCTAACTTATGAGAGGTTTTAAGGAATATATTACTACTAATCATAATAAAATATAAATTGATAAAGTGATAAATATATAATATACTCAATGTGATAATATATGAATATGATATTATAATGAATGTGAATATAATGAACTAGTTAAAGAAAATCGCGTGGTCAGTCTTTTTTAATACCATTATTTTATTATATCCTTTAGAATGTTAGTATTTGTACAACATGATCTTAATAATTCGGAAAATCTACTTATATTTTGTTGTTAATAATAACGTGAATCCCCTTGTTTATTATGTAAAAACCTCACTAAATTACTGCCATATTATTTAGGGAGCGGAGTAACTTGGTGTGTAGTGCGCTGAGAGTCCTAGGTCCAAACCTAGCTATGGCGTATCAATTACTTAAAAATAGAGGCGAGCTGTGGTCTAGTGGTTAGCGTAACAAAGTTCTAACTAAGCCCAAGATCGCGGGTTCGTAGCCCGGCAGGTGACCCTAGGATTTTTTTAAGGGAGTAAAAAAATCCTTATTTATGCCTTCCCTCGGAAGGTATGTTAAACGGGGGTCCCGAGCCTGTACGATGTCTGGTACTCGTTAAAAATCCCTATCCTAATTAAACCTGGATAGTCAAAATTTAAAGGTCCCACCGTAGCATCGCCCGATTAGCCATAGCAGCATAAATTGACATTAAATGAACAAATCCTAAGCCCTCAATTACTTAATCTGTTAGCAGCCATAGATCGACCCCGTGGGATCAACAAGTTATATAAAGTGGTATTTAAGTAGGTTAAAAATTATGGTGAGCGTGAAATCGACCAAATCAACTCCATGCACAAATGTTGGCGTAGCAACAGTCTCTACAGTGTACTGAACTCAAGTCTCATTGTAGAGTTAACGGTTATTATAATTTATTATAATAGTTATTTATTATAATATATTTATTATAATAGTTATTATAATTATAACGGTTATTATTATAAGATTGGGTTGATGACTTATGTATACTTGTGGGCTCCTAACCCTTAAGTTGGGAAATATCTTCCATGGTTTCATCAAAGTAACTTCCTTAACCACCCATCTTCTTATATATTTATGTACACCAGCCATAAAAGATTAAGATGGAGAGAAATATAGGATATAGGTGTGTGGAGACATGATGATATAGCTAGATTATAATATCCTTAGAATTTAGTTAAGGGAGTAGTCATTAAGTGAGTTACAATTAGTTAGAGTACTTACTTAACTGTAATGTTAGTTAGTTGTAATGGTAGTCACTTTGTATATTAATGTTATATCGTATTATATCACAGTTAGTAGATTTATTTCTTACAAGTCGTCTTCTGTTTATCAGCTGTAGGATGAAGTGCTAGAGAATTTTTTATTTGTTATTCTAATAAATGAATAAAGCATACGACAAAAGTGTTTATAGAAATGGTTTTTGTAAATCTCGAAAAATATGGCTGTGATATATCGAGTCTATCGCCCCACCAGCTCATATTTTTCTCGCAATCTGTTGTATTAGGAAGCGCACACATCTGGAGGGGGACTGAGATCCACTCTCCCTCTCCTGACGTAGATAAACCGATTAGGAGCGTTGACAAATATGGGCGCGTCAGATGCGAAAGATGGCTCCCATTAAACAAGATTCAGGAGATCAGTCTTGAGGAATTTGGTTGTCATTGTGATTACTTAGAGCCCACTATCCCCGCGGTCGCTCAACAATGCCCCCGTCATCAGTTAGCCTCGCTTCCTCTTGAGGGCTCCTTCGTCTTTGATTGTCATCGCTCTGTTTTCTGCTTTGATATCGATGTTAGCTTTTAAATAGCATAAAAAATGAATTATAAAACGCTGCATGAACTAATTTCACGAATATTCATGCTATCGTAATGGAAATCTAGTTCAAGACCTAATACAAAAAATCTTAACCATTAAACTTAATTCCAAGAGGAAAAAATATATAAATATCTTTACCACTACAACGCAGGTCTTTGGGTCATTACATGGTATGGACTGTTTCTAAGTAAATGATTGTGAAAGGAAACCATGTGGCCTAGATCTCGTTCAAACGCCAAGTTTTCCCTCATTAAGTGTACCCACATTATAGAGGCTGGAGCCCCCGCAGCGTCCTAGATCCAACAGGATTTATCTCCGGCCACAAACAGACTAAATAAAAGTGCACCAAACGGGATTTGAACCCATGGAAGACCTTCAGCATGGCTTCGGCGCTCTACCACTGAGCCATTCCGGTCCCTACTTCCAAATTTTACTGTTTCTCTTTTATTGTTCTAACTTTATTCCATATTACAGCAGTAAGTTTAATTTTTTTCTGATATAAAAGGTGTATACATGTGACTGATTATTTAAAATAAATTAAACAAAATAGAACACTTAATAAATATAAAATTTCGAAGTTTGAATCATCATCCGCTCTAATATCTACTCAACAATTTTATATTAGGTAGTTTCAAAAGGTAAAAAATATAAAACTAAACAAAATCTATACCACTGCAGAACATGAAGAGTCTTGGGGCCGTTACATCTTCAAGACTGTACTGTTTAAAACCCAACTGTTCTGCAGGGAGGTGATATGGCCGAGATTACACCCAACTGCCAGGTTTTCCCATGATTAAAGGTACCCACTGTAAAGAAGCTGGATGAGCCTCAGGGGACTTCTCAGAACAATGATTTATCTATGGCTGTTAACAAGTTAAATAATTTATTATTGATAGCTCGAATTGAAACGAGGAGCCCCAGCACAGTAACATAACGCTCTAGAAACTGATCTATCACGCACTCCGATATCTACCAAAGCATTTTTTTCCAGATAAATATTGTAGTTTTTCTAGTTTCTTTTACATGCCAATATCATTTTGTTTATCAGAAAACAGAATGATATTGATAAATTATAAAATAAATATCACTTTTCAAATCACTTTATTTGTCAGAGACACTTAATTCCACACCAGAAGTTTAAGAAAATTTTAAGCTGATTCTGGACCTAAAGGAAATCTCGACTTTTTATTCTATAATTTACTCTACAACTTTTTTTTTTTTTTTTTATTATTATTTTATTGAGTTGTACAACTGTAATACATACATCTAGTACAATTGCTACGAGAGAAAATAATACATGATAGGACATGTAGAGATACTACCCACTGGCAGCACTCTAATAAAGTTCTATAATAGAAGGTCCCGAGGCCATCTTCTCTTCAGACGCCTAGGAGGATTGTCCGGGATGGAATTGGATGCAAGGATGGAAACTAGTGGGTTTGGATGGGTTTGAAGTTTATTGTGGAATGATAGGTATCTGGAATGGGCTAAATCGGTAACATATGGAACGTTAAGGTCATTATGGATGGTTTTATTTGTGACAAAATAAGGAGCGTTTAGGATTTTGCGAAGGATTTTGGATTGCAAGGATTGGATACGAGAGGAATTCGATGGTTTGGTGGAGCCCCATAGTTCAATTCCATAAGTCCATATAGGCCTTATAACAGTCACATAAATAAGTCTTTTGTAATTGATATGAAGCTTTGAGCGCTTATCCAGTATGTGTTGAAGTAGTCGGAAACGTCTAGCTGTTTCTTGTCTTTTCAATCTTGTGTGAGGGTTCCAAGTAAGACGCTTGTCTAAGTAGAGTCCCAGATAGCGAATCTGTTCAACAGGGATAAGTGGAGTACTATTAAAGAATACAGTAGGACAGGAAGTCATGGGTTTTCGACGAAGGGTAAAGGTAATTTGATGGGACTTGCTGGGATTGATTTTAATTCTCCAATTCCGACACCATTCCTCGAGGCTTGATAGGTGTAATTGAAGGGATTGGGATGCAATGTATGGGTCGTTATTAACTGATAACACACATGTGTCATCAGCATACGTGGAGATGAAGGTGTTAGGATGGGTTGGAATGTCAGCTGTATATACTGTGTAAAGGATAGGACCGAGGATGCTGCCTTGAGGAACGCCAGCAGACTGGGAATAGAGGGATGAGTAGGAACCTTTATGACTTACTTTAAATGTTCTGCCAGTTAGAAAGGAGCGAATGATTAAAAAGTATGTAGGAGGAAGGAATTGTCGGATTTTGTAAAGGAGACCTGGGTGCCAGACTCGATCAAAAGCCTGTTCTACATCGAGAAAGGCTCCTGTGCAGTACAATCTACGCTCCAATGCAGAGGAGACAACATCCACCACACGGTGACATTGCTGGATAGTGGAGTGGGATGTTCGGAAACCAAACTGGTGGTCTGGGATTATGCGGTTACTATCTAGGATGGGATAAATACGTTTTAGAATGAGTTTTTCGAGGATCTTGCCCATTATGGGTAAGAGGGAGATAGGACGATAAGAGGATGGGAGTTCTGGAGGCGTTTTGGATTTTGGGATCATTTTTACTATAGATAGTTTCCATGTATCAGGAAAATAGGTAGTACGGATTACAGAATTATATATGTATGTGAGGAATAGGATAGCTTTTCGAGGAAGGGATTTTAGGATGTGAGCTGTAATAAGGTCATGTCCAGGAGCTTTATGGGAAGGTAAACTATGAATAATATTGGATATTTCTGACGGATGAAAAGCCTTAGGTGGGAGAGACATTTGGAGTGGGATATCCAGTTCTGCTTCAATACGCTCAATGTGAATAGGGTTGAGGATATCAGGGTGTGGATTAAATGTTTTGAAGAGGTGTTGAGCGTATATGTGAGATTTTTCTTCATCAGATCTGGACCAAGTTTGATTTTCAGTAAGGAGAGGGTGATTAAAATCTTTGAATTTAAGGATCTTTTTGGCGGTCGTCCATAGTGATTTGTTAGTAGTCGTAAGATTTTCAGTCACACTAAGTAAATTTTGGATTTTGAAGTTTCTAATCTCCGTTTTCAGTTTGTTAGTCAGTTGGGTGCAATACGTTTTATCTGATGGGTAACGAGTCCTATGCCACTTAGATCTTGCTCTGCGTTTTTCGCTTAGCAAGATGCGAAGGTGCTGTGGCAGGTTAGTCTGTTGTGTGATATTATTTCTGTTTATGGTAGTGTTATCTCTTATACTTTGTGTTATTGTTGCTGTAAGTATTTCTATTGCGCTGTCAATGTCTTGTTTAGTTTTTAGTGGAATCCGTAAGTCTAGTTTGCTTTCCAAATCGTTATTAAATTGCTCCCAGTTAATCTCTACAACTTAAACTATAAACTATAAGTACTCCTAGATATCATGTCCTTGGTATCTATTGTAGCTCTACAAGAAACAAGTAAAATGTTCCCTCCATAGGTATACCTATTGACATGTCTACATCTTTTTTTCGGGGATGAACAAAAATTGGTTTTAAGAATATACTAAAATATTTAAAACATTTTGTGATTGATTGAGGTAATGGTAAATACAAAATAAAAATTATTTTAGTGCAAGGAAAAGATCCCATCAAGCGAATCGCTTCCCGAGAAATAAGATTTCTGCACAAAATTTCAAATAGCGAGATCGTCATAGAAATACCTGAACACGAGGCGAGGGTAGGAATCCAGGCATTTCCTGCATTCTTCTTCCAGTAGCTTGTGGCTTCGTCTCATATCACATCCCTGTATCATTTTTGTAAAATAACTAATATGTTAATAATATCATACTGTAATGTAAACAATAACAATTCGAACTAAAATAATCGGACGTTTATAAGTTAAAATTATTCATTAAGAGAGTAGTCATTAAGTTAGTTACTATTAGTTAGAATAACTGTAATGTTAGTTAGTTGTAATGGTAGTCAGTTTGTTATCGTTTAATATCACAGTAAGTAGATATATATTTATTACAAGTCTTCTTCTGTTTATCAGCTGTAGGATGAAGTTCTTGAGAATTTTTATATGTTTATAATTAAGTAGTGAATGAAATCGAAGGTACTTAGACTTATAAAAGCACCGTGGTAAGTCAATAAGCAAAACTCTGTATACTGACATAAACATAATAATGTGGCAAACGATTTCAAGAAAAACTACACGAACACCAAAATATATTAATAGAACACATGGCCACGACTCCCATGCCTGAGAACACAAGAAGGATACTAAAAACATGGATGAGGGACCTGTTACGATATACTCTTCTTTTTCACACCTTTCATGTAATTTTGTTTTATTCTACAGGCAGCAAATCTGCTGATTGTCAATTTTTTTTACTTGTTAAGATACAAATATAAAGTGATAAAATAATGATTGAATATTGAGCATTATTCATTTACAGATTATGCCTAAGGCCGTCTTTATTCTAGTTCAATATTACATCTAACCTTCAGTCGTCGCCTATAACATTAATATTCCAATTTATACAAATTAATTTATACTGATTATCCATTTCCACGTCGATAATATCGTAAGTAGTAAGTCGAACCATGCACACAATAGACCAACAAGGTCACAGTGCATTCATGCGTCAAAATAAAATAAAAAAAGTCGATCGATCGAACCGACGTTGGAAAATAGGGGCAAAATGAAAAACTTTTTTCTGTCTTGTATAAACTTTTCCATTTATTTTTAACAAATCAATTGCAATGTATGCAGTGCTGAAACAGTGTCTAGACATGTCGGAGTGCAGTATTGTCCAGATAGCTGTTTATCTCATTTTAAATCGTTTTGCCGGTATTTAGTTTCAACTAAGTGTTGTACCATGAAACAACAAAGTGAATCAAATAAACAACGAAAGTGAATTCAGCCTTCGGGTTACGGAAAAGAACGAAGTGATGAATAAAAGAGAGTTCATCACAGCGATATGAAACCGTTTCTGGTGTCCGATATGGATCATTCTGGATTATTCATACAGGACAACCTTTTGTCGGAGAGAATAGTGAGTATTTGCCTCATAAATACAAATGATTCTCCAAAGAATAACCAGAGTAGGTCTCCTAACAGAAAGAACACTTTTGGACAAATAAAAAGCTTCATCCATATCCTTCGCAAGGAAATGGCCTCTAAGATAGCCTTTAAACTCCAACAAGACTATAAGCCTAACTAAAAATGCGAATAGATATGGGGGATAGATATCTTTATTAATTTCCATCAACAGCGAATTTCAGATGACTACTATTTTCACGTAACAAAATGTACTATAGTTAACAAATTTTAATAGAAATATTTTACGTAATATTCAAGCGTTTCCATTAGATTACTTTCAGGTAATTTTTTCATGCACTCCTGTCTTGGACATCTTTATTGTTATTCATATCTATATCTTTATCTTTAAGTACTTTTTTCTCACGTGAATCATAAGCAACAGAGAATAATGAAAAAGACTATGAATTCTTATCAACAAAACATGAAATGAAAACCAAATATGTATATATACGTCTTAGATAAAAGCTATTTAAGTTTAAAAAAAAGGTTACTCCCAACATTTACACCACGAAGCGAAAAACACATTTTGCACTAATGCAGACCAAAGATCACCATGGAGATAAAAACTAGGGAACATGGCACTAAATCAAAGCATGCTGTCAAGATCTTGAATTAACTCCCTCTCATTTCACACTACCTTAAGTTTTAAAGAGACCAACCCACGGTCACCAGTTGTTCTGTACAAATGTCAACAAATTAAAGATTAAAACCATATTTTACCGATGTACCCAACACTTCGTCTTTTTCAAATCCAAAATCGCTGTTTCATTCGTATCCATGAAATAAATCATAATTATAAGCATATAATTATGATTAATAATATAATATAATAACCTTATAAACCACTTTACTAAAGAAGCTATCAAAATAAAGACTGGCAATGCATGTCGGTATACCAAGTTCATAATTGCTACGCCCGATTTTATCTTTAAAATATTCCTAAATAGGATTAGAAATTAAAATTTTATGAAATTATAGTTTCCTGAAATATTACAAGAACTTTTCTATACAAAAGAATCGCTATACGCTATAAAAATTTGACAAAAAATGGGATTTTACCGAATTCGCCTGACTGATTTTTAGTGTTTCCATAATGATTTTGTTCAAAACTAAGTAAAATATTGTAGGCTTCAGATAAAAAACGTAAGCAAATAATTGTTAAAATCCGTAGAGCTCAACTCAGTGATCGGAAACTACAATATTAAATAAAGATGGTTAATATACCGAGAGAATGTCCACAACATTAATCTAATTCTATAATCCCTTCGACTACATATATTGCACGGAAGATTTATAGGTCTTATACCTTTTACTAAAGCCAGTAATACTAAATACATAAATCAGGCATACCATTATTAATAAATATTGTTAACAATTGAACGGACTACGTTGGAAAACTAAAATATTTCAATTGCCAAGTATTTTTTCAAAACATAGATTATTACTTCAAAATTTAGTTAAATCTTACTACCCCAAAAAAATCAACTAATATTCAAAAGTAGAGAAGATATAAAAAAATTATTTACAAAATAAATTAATAAAAAAAATAATACTTTTATATTATCCTCACGAATTAAGAAACTTACAATCTTACAATCAAAAATCTTACAAATTTAATCTAGAAAAGGCTATCTAGATTAAATTGCCTAAATAAGGATAACCTGTGGTGTAGTGGTTAGTACAACAACTTTCTAAGACCAAGGAAGTTGGCTTAAGGATTTTTTAACGGGAGTAATAAATCCTTAGTTGTGCCATCCTTCGGAAGAGATTTAAACTGAGGATCTCGAGCCTCTACGGTGTCAGGTACTCGTTAAAGATCCCTATCCTAATTATATTAGGCAAAATTTACGACTACCTCTGTATTATCGTCTGTTTTGTTTTAGCATAAAGTGACATTAAATAAATTAATATAAAGATACCGACTAAATACAGAACAACTTGTACACGGAGATCATTACCCTTGTGTCGACAGAGCATGCTTAAATAATTCCAGAAGGCATCAAAAGGGCCTCTTGTTGTATGCAATCTGCTCTAATGAAACGGCACAATACCCCACCACATTAATAACTACACAGATCGATGAATGTCATCTTTCAACCCGCCCACATCCACTGATTAAATCACATTTATCGAAATGGGAAAGCTAAATCGAACGAACACCATTTTTAAACAAGGGTTATAAAATTACCAAAATATTCTCCAAGGGCACTTCGAACTAAAGCATAATTGAGGTATGATGGAACGCTGAAATTAAGCGAAGATTGGACGAGTTTTAATGATTGCAAAAACAAAACGATTCATTTTGGTCATTATAAGTTACGTTAAATTATTTAAAACCTATTAAGAAGTTTTAAAACGTACATAAATTGTAAAAATCCATAAATCCATTAATGGATGATCTCTATAAATAAAAACATTTTTGGAGCACCCACGTTTGATTTCATTTTTTAAAGAAAAACCAAGATATTTTACCATCAGTACCTGAACAAATATCATATTTCTTTAATTATAAAATCCGTTGAAAAAATTAAAATCGATACCAGCGATCGTAATTCATTAGCCTAGAGATTGAAAGAAAATATTTCCGTAACTAATAAATATTAATTCGCCCCTTATATTTACCGTAACAAAGAAATTAAATTTAAACTTTCAAAACTTATTATAAAACTATTACTAGTTAATTAAGTGAATAAAGCAATAAAAAAGTGTGTACATGCTAAATATTCATTTTAAAATTTTGAATATAAGGAAAAAATTAATTTGTCTTTTAAGAATTTCATCCAGTTTTAATAATTACATTTATTTTATTATAAATTGGTATTCAGGGATTCATCCATAAAATTAGATTAAAATATAATCTATTATGGTATACTCGTAGAATAACAACCTAATTACGAATATTTATTAAAATTGAAAATATTTTTCGTCTATTAATATAGTTTTATCTTTATGGCACTAATTACAGGTTATGATACACTGATGATTTTATGAATTTATCACACGATATATTTTATTTGCCGATTGCACTGAAATATTATAAATAAACTCAAATTTTTTGGTAATTTCCCTGTCGTTTATTAAATTAATATTTGTAAGCTACGCAACAATTAATTAAATCTATTGGTAACGTATGTATTGCTTCATCAATGTCATGAGGTCGAATCCTGTATATTCAGGAACCTAATGTATTTTAATTATATTGACCGCATATTTTATTTTAACGGATTTATCATTTGTCAACATGCCACATATTCTAACAAATTATCTATAAATATTTGTAAAATGTTTTATCAGAAGTATCAGACCACTGCGAGATATAAAAAGTTCTCAACAAAACTATATACAATAATTAAATGTTAGTTACATTTGTGCAGTAGTGAGCGATCCCAGTTAAGTTCTCCAAACCAAACAGAGTTGATTCATGGCTACTAAAAGGTTAGATAATTTACCTGCTATAGCTGGGTTCGAACCCGAGACCTTTAACGCTCTATACCCAGAGCTACCCCGATCCATCATTAGGTTATTAATTATAATTATTTTAACCAACAGGGAATAACGAACAAATAAGGTAATTAAGTATTTTGTTTGTAGATTATTGATTTAAATCCAGAAATGTGACACATCTCAAAAATGTCGTGTTCATTGTTATCTAATGAACGCAATTAAGACTGTTATAGCCCCTTAGATATCCTTTTAATTTATCGGGCGCTTACTACTTTTGAAAGCAACATTCCACTAATCTCACCGAAGTATATCAGACCTATTTTATATCGCCAGAGAGATCAATAATTCTGTAGCCAAGATAATAGGAAGGAACAAGGAAGGAGACAAATCCAGCGGTGGGCTTAGCAGCCCTTAGGTGCTTGCCGTGTGAAATATTTTATGAGAGGGCTTCGCCCCTTGTAAGGCTTCGGGACTTAGAGTTCAGCAACAGGAGGACTTTGCCGTCTCGATGGTTCTCAGGCGGAGCGAAGTTAAATTATCAACGCCTCCGCCCTGTCTCTGACAAATATTTTGTGACTTTATCTTAATAATCAGGTTTCTCTACAGCTTTTCGTTACGTAAATATCCTCGGTAACGTTTTGATGTCAAAAATTAATAGAATCCATCATCATATTTTCCTCATTCGCTTTAAAACGTTTAGATTTGTCATTTTTAACGAGTTTTAAAGCACTTAGTTAAAACCTGTAAATATTTCAAACGTAAAGTTACAATAATGACAAGAATTTATTATGACTTTAGGACGCAGTAATTTCTGGGTAGCTGGGATTTCAAAATGAAAAAAAATAATGTAAGCCCACCTATTGTTATCACCGTAGGGTTAACAGCGCCTTTAGGTTTTTGAAAATAATGCGTAAAATATTCTGTCAGAAAAATGAGACCATTGCAGAATTTAGGAGATTGCAAAAGTAAAACGGGAGCATGTACCCTTTTATGATAAATATGGTTTCATAAATTTGTCTTGAGTCTAATAACTCCTAAAAAGCTGCAACTTATGAATCATTGAGTGCCTTCAGCCAATCTTAATTAAAAAGGAAGCTGTAAGATCTGGTAGAAAAATTAAGGTTCATAAATTCATTTATAAAAGATAATAAAATAAAAAAATATCTTGTTTCCTTGGAATATTGAAATATTTAAAAACCCACCAAGGTTTATTTAATTAAGATTATCCCTCTTCATACAGTTATCCTGTCAAGCACATAAAATTGACATGAGGTACATGAAGGTACCTCATCCGTGGTTTTACAAGAATTAAGAATAAACTAAAGTGAATTTACTACAGCCAACTTTAAAATTCACAGTTCTGGATATTCATTGTTAAAAATAGCTCTTAGAAGCACGCCCGACGAAACATAACTGGATCAAAGCGAACAATGTGTAAATTGATCTCCATATTTGGAAATAGAATTTTTAGGTCAACTTTCCAACTCTAATTTTCAATTTTCAAAGAGTCCTGTTACATTTTCCAGACCCCGGGTAATACGCGAGACCATCTTAACAATAGTAAGAGATTTTGTTTCGCTTATTTATTTAAAATATAATAAAACAAAACTAAAATCATTCAAAAGCAATATTTAATTATTATGAAGTGAATAAGCATTAAAAAAGTGCATTTAATGTGTTATTACATTGTAATTTATTCAATTCAAAAATAATTTATCTAGATCCTTCCTTTAACCCTATTTTCGGGTAAATTGTGCTCCAGCATGAATTTAAAAATAAATATGTATTTCATAACTAACGCGTATTATAAATACGTTATTTTGACTTAAAATTAAAAATATATATAAAATGAATGCATTTAGACAGTAATGGTCTTCCTTCTTTTAAAGAAGAGTACAAAATTCCAAGTTCTAATTGTAAATTCATCTAAAAACAACGAAATATTTATCTTAACAACAACATTCTGATTAGACTAATTTATTTATTTTTTATTAATTTGGGTATCGAATATGGACATACGAAAACATTGAGAATCATATATGGGGAGAAAATCCATGTTCAATACTAGAAGGTGCAAAGAGACTCAGAAATCCTCATCTGAATGCGTTGTTTGAGTAATGGATGTAAATGAAACGTCAGTTGTTGACGGGGCGTGACTGGGAACAAGCAATAGGATCTGTGGCTGCCAAGGAGGCATGGTTTCATGATCTCCATTTTATATGTGCAAGAAATGTTCATCTTTCAAACAATCAATAAGTTCCAATCAGTTCTTTAATTCTACTCTATATCTTAAAAATAATAATGCTATTTTATTTTGTTATAAGATAATGTAAGATTTTATTCCTTGCACTATATTTATAATTAGAACACATTCAAGGATTTCATGAAGCATGAATAGCCAAATGAAAGTCTACTCAATAATAAAGTTTTGCAGGTTCCAGTAGAAATCTGTTCAACTTTTATTACTTTTTCACTGTGGATTAATGAACTTACACTTAATTACTTAATTAATTAGTTTATGTATTTATTTCCGTACTAACCACTTCGGTTAACTACTATATTTTCCTTCCTTCTGACGGAAATTGTTACTGGTAAATACTAAATGAAATTGTTTACTGGTTCTTAAACTGGAATAAGCAATTCTCCTTTAAACGACCAATGAAGAATATCGAGCTTGGAATAATATATAGAAAAGGATAAATCGTACATAGATAGACACGCGAATATAAGATAAGATATATAGATCGATATTTGAAATTAGGATTTCGAATCCAAGTTTGCACACGAGTTGAATAAATAATTTTAAAATAACTGCCAACCTTTAGTTTAACAATGATATTTCCATTTCTTTAATTTTATTTATTCGAGACTACCTAAAAATGATAAACCATCGCGTCATCAGTTCTTTGTAATAAGGTAAAGGATTAAGTGGTCGTTGTACAATTTTAAGTCAATTGGCCAATAATTCAAAATTCTTTTATTTTAATAAGGGCCTAAATGCCATTATATTAAGTACTGTTAAGAAGGGTATAAAGGGTGTTTCAGGGTCAAGTAGCGAAACTGAAAATTTGAACCAAGGCTTCAAAACAAGAAAAAAAATTCCTATGGAGGTAAGTCCGCAAGCGCAAACTTAGGAGATATCTCCACCTAAAGATTTTCATTGGTATGAATTATTTATGCATAGTAAGCAAACAAAACTTATTTTATTTGTCCCAACTACTTTGTTCATTAAATTTAGCATTAAAATTCATATTACATGTTGTCCAAAGTGATCCCTAGAGTATTAAGACAGGCTCGACATCTTTCTTCAACAGCAGCAGTGGCAGAACTTCACTGCCTATGTGTTTTGTTTCTCAAGTATTAATTATCCTTATTCATAAAAAAATAAGGTCACTGACCCCTTGCTGAATCACTCTTTAGGCGTGAATATCTCTTAAACAAAACGTTTGCGAACATACCTCCATAGGCATTTTTTTCTTGTTTTGAGGTCCTTAGCTAAAATTTTCAGTTTGGCTACTTAACCCTGAAACAGCCTGTTTCATTTTCTATTTTAAAATAACTATGATCATAAAATAATATCCCGTTAAAAGTTTTTCTTGTTTCAATTGGTAAAACGAATTGTTTTACTCATATATATAATATATTTAATGCTAAACTTAATTGAATGTTCTAACACATAACTTTAGTACTCATACTTTCTATTTTCCAATCCTGAATATCGTTAAAGAAATAAGAAGTAAACAATAAATGAGACTATTAAATAATAAAAAGCTCACTAAGTGGAATTTTGACCTCTAGAGGAACCAGAAACAAAAAACTCACTTCTCAGCCTTTTATCGAAAGACCCCTCCCTTCAAGATCCTTAAGTAGGTCCATTTGTCGAGAAGAAGCGACCCTTTAAGGGAGGAGAAAAAAATAATTTTCTAAGGAAATAAATTTTTGATATTCCTTTAAAATTAAATACAAAGACTTCATGCAAATTGGTAAAACTAAAGAGGGTTTTACCCTAACTGGGATAATTGAAAAAGAACAAAGAGAATGAAGGAAGAGGCAATCTGTAGATTATTCGGTCGAAAAAGAATTCGGAAAAAATGTATTAAAATGTGGATTCTTTAGGAGAGCAGTTGTTCTTCCCTCATATTCGGACTGTGGTTCTTCGCCAGTTTTCTCAGTAAAAAATAAAAATAATCCTGGAAATATAATGCAATAAACAGACAGATATCTAAATTGGGAAGTGGTTTATATTCACTTTTAAATTTATAGGAATATTTATTCCTCGTTCGTACTTGAATACTAAATATTTATCACACACAGATATTTAAATTTGCATTATAGATTATAGAAAAATGGATATTAATTATAGTAAAGTATAATTTTATTATATTTACTTGTAGCATATATATCTTGTGACTTTGCATAACCGACGCATTGCGACTGGCATACCAAACTTATAATACTGTATAAATAAATGTTTATAGTACTGGAAGGGCACTAACCAATAAGACAAAAATCAATTATACTTTTGCAAATTATTAGTTTTTTTCCGAGGTTCGAAGCAATGGTATTGAAAAACAGATATTCGAACCGTTCGTTAAAAAACGAAAAATCAAAAAGTAAGTGCAGAATTAATTTGCATCCAGAAAGCCATTAGCAGGTTACTTTATCATAATTCTTATCGATGTTTTATGATTATTCAAAAAAAAAAAAAAAACATTACCTCTACGACCCATGGAGAGTGTTGGGTTCAGTACATATTAGGTACTGTACTGTATATAAGACAGCGTTTATCCGCTCATAATAAAAATACACAAGGAGTTAAAACAGGAATGAAAACTTATAAGACTATTCTATTCTTAAATTCTTAAGACTATAAGAATTCCCTAATATTCCGCCTTCTTTCTCCACAAATATATTTCTACAAGGTGGGATCATTGAACCGTGGTAAAAGCTTCCATCAGACATTGTTTGTCAAGAAGTGCAAGTCACTTCCTCAACTTCAAAGTGAAATATCAGCCACAAAGCGGTGATTCCTCTTCGGCTCGGCTGACTGGCGACTCTCTCCGGTTTACAAAAGAACACGATATCTTGTCCACTTTCCTATCATCCAGCCTATTCTCTTACTTTCCTTCGCTTATATTAGTTCTTCTCTTTGAAGGAACAATTTGAATTGTTTTTTTATTATTCTTAGTGACAATTAGTTATTTTTAGATACCGTAAAATCAATATCATCCGAAATTTTGCACATTAATAGTTGAGGCATGCATGAAAATTAAAAAAAATAAATAAAATAGCTCCTAATATAAAAACTAGAAAAAAAACAGTACATATATTGATATTTCGCCGATAATATATAAAATCTATCTTCAAGGCAGAAACTAGCAAAAGAAAAAAGTACGAATTAAGTACATCCCAACCTCAAATAGCAGGAAGACACCAATTTAAGCATAGACAAACCCACTAACCACCACCAAGGCCCAAATGTAACTATCGAATCAGGAGATTACGTTAGTAAAATATATAGATAATGCTAAATATACACACAAACTTCAAAAAGCAATAAGGAAATAAAGATAAAACAACACAAAAACAGAAGACAGGAAGCCACATCAAGATGGAAAGAAAAGTGCCAGAGACAAAGAACATTGTAAACAACCCAGTGGACACATTCTATACAATATATTTTTATTACACAAAATATATTAATATGGAAGAATGAAAACTCGAGCATTAGTTATACATTAATAGTTAATGCGGATCAAGAATGTAAATTATGAACTGAAAAAAAGAAGAACTCTTTTAAACTATCTACACTGCAATTATAGGGAATGCTTTATTATCATAAATAATATTTAATTTCAATTAATACAATTTAAAAAAAAAATTAAATCATAGAATAAATGAATGGATCAGATAAATTCTGCTGGGGATTCCTAGTACTAAAGAAAAAGGTCATTTTCAAGAATTGATCTGATATAAAGTCATAATAAAATAATTATAGATATATAAAAATAATATGTTTTTAGATCTCTTATGTAATTTAGGATTTTTAAAAGGATGTATTTACTGAAAATATATATTTCTATCTAACATTAGTGAATCTTTTTTTTATTTCGTTTTAATTTCTTAGCAATCTAGAAAATGTTGATTATTTCTGTCTCCATCAACACTGCCATCCATCATCATAAAGCGCAGAAGGGTACGCCGTGGAGACATAAAATATTGATAAAGACAAAGACAAATGACCAAATAGCAATCTAAGAGGATGTACATAGCTAGCATACTTTTTTTTTTATATGATTTTAATTATTTTAAAAGATTAGTTTTACCTCAATATGGATTTTTCCAGTTTTACTTAGATATAACTTACTGTATATACATCTATGATAAAAATCATAAGAAAATTCTAATCTGAACTTTCAACCAAAATAATAACAATTATTCCTCTTAATAATAATAACCAATTTTTGTAAAATGTTATGTTTGTGGATCTGTACGCTAATGTTATCATGTTATTTTTTGCCAAAAAAGCGAATTATTTTTTGAAAATGACATTGGTTATTCAAGAGAAAGAATATTTTATATATTGGAACAATTATTTCAATAACTTTTTTTTCTCGACACAAAAATTCAAATATAATTACTATTTATTTCAAAATTTCTTGCTTATTTTACTTGAACTCAAAATACACTAGATCTCAGGTCTTTAAGTCAGTCCTACAACAATTATCCAAGACATAAACAGCGATCACGATATTTTAGAAGTGTCAATGCATCCTGTACACTATTTTTTTCATCTGGAATAAGCTGTTGGATAAAAAAAAAAACCTTGAATATTTTTGGAAACTATCTGAGCTTCACTGAAAGAGCTAATCTTAATTTTTGGTGGCAGAACACTCTTGAATTCCCAATGAACCACTACTTTTTCGGTTTCATTCAAATGACTCGCACAATAAAAATCATCAGTTTGTTGTTACTTAAGTAGTTACAAACAATTTTAATTGGTATTAGTTCAAAATTAAATGCCAAGGGATAAAATAAGATTTTTAAAAAACGCTCAGTTTTGTGGACAATATCATTTTTTTTAGATTTCATAAGCTGTAAGTATCTTATAGAAATTACCTTCCAGCATGTAATAATTTTTGTTTTAATTTTTAAAATAAATTATTTATTGAAATTTTCAACGGTATTTTATAGGTATAGCGTGTGCTGAGGGAGGTCATCCGTAGACGGAGGAGAGTCGGCCGACCGCGACTGCGATGGATTGATTGTGTGACTGAAGACGCCAGGATCTGGGAGTCCGCAACTGAATGGCAGCAGCACTCAATTATAGCGCTAATGAGAATTTGATTATAATAAAGCCCACTTGGTCCACTGCACCAAGCGAGTGAACATCTTCTTCCAAAGGACACCAAAGAAGACAGTAAAGAAAATAACGATGAACGATGAATTAAGGTCGCGTTCACACAGAGGCGATATAAGATAAGCGATATATCGCGATGATTTATTGGTTGGAAGAAAATAATTCGGAAAGACTTGAGCGATAAACAAATTATGACTACATAATTTTCACCGCTATAGTTACAAAAATGAGCTTAAATGAGGAAAACGTTATAATGTTTTATTGGTTCAGACGCTGGATGACAAGCATAAGAAAATACGATATTTTCTGTATATGGTTATAGCTCCAGATGCACTCATGAGTTTTTATAAATTTAATGAAAGCAATTACCGAATTATCATCTCTTCTTCCTATCATATTCACAGCTCGACGATATAATTCGCTGAGGAAACCAAAATGTGGAACATCGAGAGCTACGTCACTTGAGATGTTTCGTAATCACACGAGTATGTACCTTTTTTTATCCTTTCTCCTTAGATTTTCCGGAACTGTCTCTGCATATCGCGTATCGTATATAGCTTATACTTATATCGCTGCTGTGCGAACGATGATGTACTATCACAGCTTAAGGAGAATTTAATGAACAGACGAGTAATAATTATAAATAAAAAGTACTGTTACTGTTATAAATTAATGCTCATACTAACACTAGAAACAGTCCTTGGTATAGTAGTCGTAAGTAACTTCGTTACTTGATTAGTTTTAAAACTTTAAAAATGTAATCTGTAAGCTGATTTCTTATGTATTGCCAATTTGAAATACAAAAACAAAATGAGAAAATTTGTTAATGTGTAGCGCAGCCCGGCAAGAGGTTTTAGGAATTTTTAATGTTGGTAAAATATCCTTGGTTAAGCTGTCCTTTGGAGGGAGGCCTAAAATGGCTACCCTCAATCTGAACGGTATCGGATACCTCTTAATCATTCCTGTCCTAATTTTATTTGGATTGGAAAAAATCAGGAATCAAACTGTAGCTTCATTCAATTAACCATGGTAAACTAATAAAATAAACACCAAGCACTCGAATATTCTTACCAACAATTAAAATGTACAATAGATACTTCAGAAAATTTTAAAAGTACTAATGGCTGGTCCGAAAACCGATTACTATATGATTTCGTAAGGAATTGTGCGATCACGAATACTTTTTATTAATTTTTTTTTTAATTTTCGAACTCACGATACCAGATCCAATTTTGGGATTCAATTAAATGACGGCACAGTGACGAAACCCGAGGTAGAAGAGAGATGACAGAAAAACAAAGAGATAGGAGCGATACGCGAGGGACGTGATGTTTCTTGGCCAGCGGGTTTATTTTCAATTACCACCTCGGCCAACGGAAAACAATAACTCGACGGTGAAAAATGGAAAGGATTTTCTATTATTTCCTCTTTTCCCGCTCTCCACAGGATACCTGGAGACTACAAGGGACATGTGGTTTGAGGACCATGGTATGCGCATCGAACCTTCTGGTTCGATAAGGCTAACTGTTATTATAAGATCGGATATTAAAGAATTAGATACTATGACACAGGAAAGGTCTTAAGTTCATTAGACCCTGTACGCTATTTGTCCTAGATCACGTTCAACCGCCAGATTTTTCCCCTCATTTTAGATACCCACTTTATAGAGGCTGTGCCAGCCCCAGGAGGGTCCTAGATCCTGTAGGGTCCATCTCCGGCTCCTAAGAGATTAAATAAAAGTCTGCCAGCGAGTGGGATTTAAACCCAGGACCTATGGCATCGCTCTACTACTAAGATACTCAGTGGAGTATCAGGGAGCGCCCTTCCTGGTCATTAGAGGGTAAGGATTGAGACTACTACTACTCACTACTGAAACCAACGATTGCGCAAGAAAGTAAAGTTATCTGTACAGAAGTAGAATAACTCCACCCGAGTTGGTCAATTCCAATGTTGAGGAAATAAGCAGTTTACCCGTCTCAAAAACATAAAGTGCAAAGTCGGGTAGTTTTCTATGCGAGTCGACGCATTTGAGGTGTCTAATATTTTCGGAAGAGAGAAATCTCAGAAAATCGACAAGAAAATAATTTACTTTATTGGTTCTACGTCGAATCGATAAATAAATAATTTGATAATTTAAAATAAATCAACTAAAACAACCACAAACTTTTTCAAAATATAAAGGAATGTAATATGACAAACAATAAATAATATATGCTGTTGTTAATACATTTTTATTAGTTAAAATTAAAAATGATGGTAGCAAAAATAGAAAAGAGACCTTTTCTGCTACCTTCGTAGCGGGAAGCAATGGTGTTCCTAATTTGGACAAAATATTACCCCATCAACTTAACCAGAATTTTTCAGCATCGAAGTAAATTTTTACCGGTTTAGGCGTGATTCGAACCGGCATGAGAGACTTCGAGTGAGCAGGTGGCACCAAACACTTCCAAGCACCACTGTCTCTTAGATAGTACCTGTGGAGGTTTCGAATCGACAAATGAAAATTTAAAAAAATATATACAATAAGTTGAGAAATTTAAGACCGACCGTAATAATTACTCCATATTTTCATCTTTTTAAATAAATTATACAACTCTCGAAAAAAATAAATTAAAAAAATTCCGAACGAAGCAGCAGACCTCAATTTAAAATGCTATTATTTAGTAATTATACCTCCACCTCACCCCTTTAGAGTTAATTGGAATTCTCCTCATCCTGTCTAGTTCCTTCTGCTCCTTTGCCCTTTCAGCATCGAGTTAATGTTAATTCGATTTTAAAGCAATAAAATAGTGATATAAAAAAACAAGAGTTTTGTACAGAAAATAAATTGATTTAATTTAATCCTAACATTAAATCTACTTACATGGGAAATTTCTGTAAGGTCACATAGAAAGGCACTCACCTGAAAAAAAAAATAGAAAAAATATTATTATATGGAAAATATTATTATTATTTTAAGTTAATTTCAGGCAACCTTCATTGTTTGCCAGTTTTTTGTTTGAAAAAGTTTTGGGATTTAACTGATCCTCTAGAAATTTTAATAGTCTTAGAAAATATATAATATATTATTATTTAATATAAGGAAGAAATAGTTGGGGGTGCAGTCAATGAATTTATTGATATAATAAATTTATTCATTTATTTAAATTTATTGACTGCACCTCCAACTATTTCTTCCTTATATTAGAAGTTACAGTCAACCAATTCTTCTCTAATATTATTATTTAATAATATAAATTATAGCAACAGTACAAAATATATTTTTGAAATCAGGTAGTACTAATAAATCAAGCTTGTTAACAAGAATTTAGCGATGCTCCATATAAAATATTAATTCTTAGCATCATTCATATGTTCCTCTCTCTATTTAATGATCGACAATAAGCAGGTTACAGTTTTAAGCAAAATAATATTTCAAGTTTACCAACCGTAGTTAAAATGGGTTATTGGTATCTCTCCCGTATATTCAATTTAAATCGAAAAATTGAATGCATCGATTTAAAAAATAAAAAACCTACATCATATTCCAAGATTTCTATCTTAGTACTGTTATTTCAATACAGAGAAGTGAATTAACATTGAAACATTTTTTTTTAAACTAGTAAACTATAGATTATTTTTCTATAAAAAACCTAAAATAAAATGAGAAAAAACATCTCATTACTTTATTTAATCCACATTATTCAATATCTCAAAACCATACTAAGCGAGTACTCATATTTTTATGGAATCATTAGTGGGAGGGGGTACGAAATAATTATTTAACTGAAGCACGATTTCTATAAAATGTCGGGATACCTCTACTAAAGTACCACCTATCGTTCAATCAAATGAACAGTTTTATTAATTGTAAAATACGGGTTGGTCCACTGTTTCAAGAATCAGGGGGGAGAAAATTAAACAAACCATTTTGGATAAGAGATAAGTTTTGATAAAAAAATCTAATAATAAGTTCATATGATAATTTAAAAAGTATGTTGTCATTTCCTCTGTGAGGTTTCGACAACTTATATATTTTAATTGCAGGAAGAATATATTCCCTAATATCTACTTAAGGTCATTATGAACACTGTATTTAAAACACTACTTTAAATTACAAAGTGTCTTAAGATTTGGGGCATAAATCAAGGGAGAAAAATGGTTAAACTCAGAGAAAAGTTCGTATACTTCACATAAAGTTTTGGAACATTATACCAAAAGAAGCGGTGAATTATCATCGTCTGTCCTATGAAGGACAGATGGAAAAGCACATTTCCTAGCGACGGAACAGTTGCTTTGAAATTATAACAGTTTTTAAGTTAGCTAGAAAGTGAACTTAAATATTCAAAAATTTCAAAAAACATATGGAAAAAATGAATTAGTAAATTTTGATAGAAGAAATAATTATAGGGCCAATAAAGAACATTAAAATCAAATTAAGAGGATATTTTTAAACCAAAACAACTATAATCGAAATTATTGGTTTCGAGTGTACCCTATGTTTTAAAGACAATATAAGAAATTAGAAAACCATTCGCAACAAGTGAAATAATTTATCCCTTTATATATATATATATTTTTTTTTAAATATTACACGAAAAACTAGTACCCGAAAAAGTGTTTTGGGTCATGATACAAAAAAAAAGTAATAGCAATATGTAATTGTATGTTCAAATCATTTTTCATTACGCTTCCTATCGAGATTAGCGCTACATTTTCTTACAATTATGGACCTTGTGCACTTAAACAACCAACTAGAATTTTCATTATAGTCTGGAAACCCTCTTGGGGCTCACACAGCTTCTATTAAGTGGGGCATCCATAATAGGGGGGGCCTGGCAGTTGAGCGTGTTCTCCGACAAATCACCTCTCTGGAAAACCGTTGTCGTAGAATCAGTACCATCTACTGACGGTTTTTTTTTTTAACATAAAATGATTTCATGTTTTTTATAAAACATGATTTATTCTTTTTTCTTCATAAGGCTTGCGTAAAATATCTTAAGGAAATAAAGTACATAAAATAGCATTAGTAAAATAATAACGCGGTAAGAATAAACTACGTTGAAAATCTAAGTGAATATCATTGAAATTAACAAGGTGTGGGAACTACGGCTATTTTAGGTAAGTTTTTATCCCAAGTCTATTCCATTATCCATGCATATAAAATAAAAAATTATAATTTAGTATAGAAATAAAGAGATTAACATACTTGTAAAGTAATTAACTACTTCTAGCCAATATTCATTTATCTGAAATGAAACATTAAAAGGTCTATTTTAAAAATCAATGTGCAATATGGTTCTAGATTTCACTAAGATGAACCCAACTAGATTGAAATACTAAATCAAATATATCTCATAAGGAATTTACATGTTTTTTTATTGGAGATGATTCAGCTAAAAGTTTCATTTGCGATTATTGCTACTAAGGTTGCACTAAGTTTGTTTGTTTTTTTTCCATAAAGTACTTTCAATAGATCTAGAATCCTGTTTTCCTAAGGTCCACAACACCTGTTCGTCCTTACGAAACTTGATCTTCTTTTCTCGGTTCAATCTCCTCGACATCGCTTCGCTAGTTTTTTCCACAATAGTAACATATCCGGCTTATATAGCTAAAAGCCCCATGGCACAAGTTTTGCTTTCAACGCACAATAAAATTTCTAAGAACTATATCCTCTTCTTCCTGTAATCGGAGAAATTTGTAAAATAAATATTATTTGTTATTATACATGAGTTTTAATAGAATTTTATTCCATTTTTTCTTTTTCATGTCTTTGAAAAAATTGGTATGAAAATATTATCAGTGGAATGGAACCAAAAAAAATACTAGAGCCCAGTAATATCATTAACAGAGCTAGAGAAACGGATCAATTAACTATGAGAATTTTAACAGGGAATTTCCAAGTACATTGTCAACCTAAATATTTAAGGAAAATTGTCATTAATGAGTACTATGATCAATACTTCCACTTATTTATCAATACCAATAACAATATGAATAATATTCTTTAAGTGTTTCTATATGTGACGAAGAAACGAATTTGAATAGTTCAAAGTTATGAAAAAATTCAAAGTTAGGAAAAAAATCATTACAAAAATGTGATATGGTGTCCTTTACCACCGGGATACAAACATATTAGTATAATTGTGAACTGTTTATTTTGACGTAAAATTTATTTCACTTTTAATAAAAAACATTTTACGATGAGAAGATAAGATAAGAGAGATTAATATTCCTCCTACTACAGAGTTCTAAATGAATTTATTTTAATTTCGAACTATTAGTTACCTAAATAATTGTTAAGATCTGTCAAAAGCTGTAACACAGAAATAATGGACACCATGTCCACAAAAAAAAAGTAATATTTCAGGTAAATTCCAATAGATAAATATTATTATCAATACTTGCAATTACTTATTAATGCCAATAATAATGTGAACAATCTTCTTTAAGTTATGGAAAATCAGCCCTCCTGAACAAATACAAAAATGTGATATGGTGTCCTATACCACCGGGGTACAGAAATATTGTTTCACTTCTGAACTATGCTGCGCAAAATTGAATAGGAATATTGCTAATTTTGTAGTATATACTTTACCTAGTTGTTGTTTTTGAAGTATATAATGCTTGTTGTTTAACCTAGCACTAGAGAAGGTGTTAAGGGGCTCCGAATTGCAAAGAACCGGTACGATTCTCACCTAGTCAGTCTCTATCCTAGCCTACGCAGATGATATAGACGTCATAGCAAGATCACAAAGGGACTTGGGACGGGCCTTCTTGACTATAGAGGAAGCAGGGCGGAAAATGGGTCTTCAAGTCAACCAAGAAAGACCAAATACATAACCTCTAAGGCTACCACCACCTACTCTTAAGTTGGAAGGATACATCTATGAAAGGGTAAATAGTTTTGTGTATCTAGGTTCCCTAGTGTGTGCAGACAATATGCCCTGTCGGGAGGTTCAGAGACGAATAACGACAACAAACTGGTGCTATTTTAGCCTAGCCAAAATACTAAGAAGTCATTTGCTGGCAAGAAACTCAAAAATAGCTCTGTACAAATCTTTAATTAGACCTGTACTGACATACGCCTCAGAGACATGGCCACTATCACGTACAGATGCCATCAGCTTGCAATTTTTTGAGCGAAAAATTCTAAGAAGAATGTTTGGACCTGTAAGGGATGGCGTTCAGTAGAGGCAGAGACACAATGCAGAGTTGTACCAGATCTACCGGGAGCCAGATGTGGTAACGATTAGTGGTTACAATTTCTAAGGATCTCAAGGCTACGATGGGCGGGGCATGTTGTAAGAATGGATGGCACACCTATTAAGAGGATATGGGCTGCTCTTTGGGTATGTGGATGGGAGGAGAAGGAGAGGACGGCCACGACTGAGATGGGCAGATGAGGTCGAAGCCGACTCAAAGAAGCTCCTCAACACCAGAGCTTGGCAGAATGGCGCAAGACAGGGATGAGTGGAGATGTCTTGTGTGCGCGAAGACCCATACCGGGTTGTAGTTCCAGTGATGATGATGACTTTACCAAGCATTTATATTATTATATATTTAATCTATACATTAATATTTTATGTAGTATTATTTCTAATAAATATAATTTTGTTTTATAATAAAAATAATATTAAAATCCTAGGCAAAGTAAATACAACAAAATTATTGGTATCCCTATTTATTTTTCAAGGAGTGGCTCAGTGTTAGAGCACTAATCTGCCATGCCGGAAATCCTGATTCAAATCCCGCTGCAGGCCATGACTTTTATTTAGTCTGTTTGCATCGAGAGATGGATCATATAGGATCTAGGACCCTCCTGGGGCCCACCCAGCCTCTATAAAATATTATAAAAATAGGGTACCCAAAATAAGGGGGGGAAATCTGGCGGTTGAGCGTGACCTAGGACAAGTCACCTCCTTGCAGGACCGTTGTCCATGAAACAGTACAGTCTCTACCATGTATTGAACCCCAGACCCTTCATGGGTTGTAGTGGTACAGGTTTTTTTTTTAATTTATTTTTCAGTTTATTTATTCTTCGTAAAAAATCGATTTCACTTTTACTAGAAAATAAATGATTATTCTATTGAATGTTTATTTCTCAGCACCCATTCAGCCAAACAACTTCATCAATTGTCAGAAATATTTCTGATAGATCCCAAGGAATTGCGGTGAAACGAAGACCGCGCTCATTCAAGAAACTCCCCCCCTTCCTTACAGCTCCGCCCAAGTTATAAATGGTTTTAATCTCTTGTTGAAGCTATTAAACCCTTCCTAACTTCTCTGTCATTAATTCTCAGATCCAATTGTAGCTACGTTTCGAATATCGCTTAAATCGCTGTGATTGCACTTGAAATACCATCTGAAAATTATACTAACTTTTATTTAGTTTCTTACTATGAAACATTCTAGAATGCAAAGCAGATACCTATTCGATCTGTAGGGACTAATATAACCGATATTTCGTAAGGAAGAAATTGCGACCCTTTAAGAAAGTCCAATAGCAGCACGATAAATCGGCGCGACATGGGCGATAGTGGGTGATTTGACCTACCAAACGGATTAACGTCAAAAGAATGTGGCATAATAAGCAGGCTAAGAATCGGACATAAAAAGCTGACTCATCCCCATCTACCTTTAAAGCTGCCAAAGCTTCGTTAATAAAGAACTTACTATAAAGCAGCTATTTAAATGTAGTATTTATCAAACCGATAGAATAAATTTGTACAATATATTGAAACGTGTTTGACGTCTAAAGAAAATGAACAGGAGACGCTGATGCATCTAAGAAGTTAATTCAAGAAATTTAAAAAGAGGAGTCGTAGATAATGAATGCCCTCAGATGTCGAAGTGACGTTAAACATAATAATATTTAAAAAATATTGGTAGGTATAAAGTTTTCACCACTTCAGTTTTAAAAAAATGAGCTCAAGTAAAAAAGGCGTTGTAGAGATATATCGGTTCGGAGATGGGATGAAAAGATAAATAAGATAGTGGGTATATCAAGAAAAATAAATTAATTTATTATTTGTTTGTGGGAATAGAATAGTTCAAGATACACTCATCAGCTTTATTTCTTAATGAAACTAATTGCTGGATTACCTTATCTTATTTCCGTCATATTTATAGCTCGAAATATTGCTTCGTACGAAAATAATCGCTTAAGAGACTGACACGATTTTTTTCCCTAGCCCCTTGATTTCTATTCATTTGTTGAAAATAACATATTAGGGTTGAATGGATCTCTTTTGTATCACCAGGTGCATTTTAAGAAAGGAATGTGAATAAGATTTTCTTGAGATCAATTAGATGGTGGAAGTGAGGATTTAGTAATGGGACTCACTAGTTCTTTCTGTTTGGAGTTAGTAGTTTACTCAGTCCATGTTGAGTGTGTTTGCCAGCGCAGAGATCGGCCTGTCGGTGTAAGTTGTTGAATAGTGGATTCGTTCAGTGCTATACCGTAACGAAGTACGTAGGGAGATGTGGCATTTGCGATATTTTGAACAATTGTGCGGGGTATGAACGTTTTTTATCGTGTTCCTTTAGAATTGATGGAATTGTCTGTGCCTCTAGCTTATTGTATATCGCTCACAATAGATCACTTATCTTATACAGCTTTAGTGGAAATGCGGCCAAAAGGTTTACGGGGTATTCGTTAGGGGAGACCGGGGTTAGTTGGCATAAGGGGCGTGTTGGCACACTGCTTTTATTTCCAGCCACTCTGGATCTAGAGTGCTGTCATCTTGTGAGTAGGAAGTGTACGTAAAGGTGAACCATCCATTGTAACTTCAGTCTAAATGGAAGAGTCAAGAAGGAAGGACACCTGTTTAATCGTTTTTTCTGACCGGTAAGTAATTTTTTTTTTGAAACTTTATTTGGTGTGGGAATCTCGTAAATTGAATTGAGGCCCAGCTGATGGCGGTTTTTGAAAGAGTGATTAACTGTGGTTGCATGGATGTATCATAATCTCTTGTTCCGAATGTTTGGAATTGTGTAGTATACATCTTGTTTTGGATATCCCTGTGGGGCTAATTGGCATAGTTAGGTATGAGATCAGTTGGCTTAGCTATGCCAACTCGCCCCACACCTGTAGAGGTACACTTGTTACTTTGGCTATTTGCGTCTCAGCTGGAGGAAGTGCTATTTCTCCATTTTTCATTTTTCCACGAGTCAAGTTCAAGAAACATTTCGTGCGATCCGGCCAGAGGGCTCCAACGGTGATGCCGACAAGTCAGGTCGGATGGTTGAACACAATTTTCTGAAGTTTTGCCAACACTTAATCGCCAGAAAAATTCCTAGGTTTCTTCCTAGGATTCTCATGACGGCGTGTCAGAAATAAGCTATGCAGCTTGACCTTCCTTAGTGATAGTTCAGAGGCTGAAGAACCTCTCCATGGCAAAGAGCTTTCACCCTCAGCCTCCTGCCAAGACGAAGGTGAGGTTTCTCATTCAAAAGGTCCCACAAACCCAGGAGAATTTCAAAAAAATGCCAACATGTCTCATCCAGCAACTCCAACAACAAATCCTCCACAGCCTCAAGAGCCTCTTGATCCCCATGAATACAATGTAAATGACTTTGTTTTGGCGAAGTACCTCACCCGACAGTACCCTGGGAAGATTGTCGAAACCGGCAACGAGGTTCGTGTGTCTACGATAGTCAAAAAGGGGAAAAACTGGAGATGGCCAGACGAGGATGATTCAATTAGGTATGACCAAAGTAAAATTGTGCGAGCACTTAATTCCTACATTTGTGTTTAATTTAAAGCATTGAGCTAATTGTTTTTGAATAATGACAGGTAAGCTATAATAATTAATAAGCTATAATAATAAAAAAATTCTTAGAATTCATTGTTTGTTCCTACATTAAAACATAATTTATTTTACGTTCAAGTATTATTTTGTAAGAGGATTTTTTCTCTGTTTGTTTGAAGAATTTATTCTTTGAAAAGGAAGTTATGTCAATTTTTGATTAAATAAAATGTTGTTCCTCGAAAATTGCTGTGTTTTGCTTAAGTATACTTATCCATATCACATTATGCCAACTCACCCCCAGTGATGTGCCAACTAACCCCGGGTGCGGGGTTAGTTGGTATAGATACAAGCTTTTAGGAAAAGTGCTTTTTGGGTTACTTAAGCATAGATTTAACAAATGGATCCTACGTGATTTTGTAGTCTTAAAGTTAAGCTATGAGGTTCATTCACCAGAATCTCTCCATGTGTTTCACAAAAAAAATAGAAAAATCGAAAACCAAAATCTATGCCAACTAGCCCCGGTCTCCCCTACAATTTGAATAATAAAAAAAAATAGTAAGAGCTTGGCCATACTTATAAGGTATTTTATTATTATTACTTTATAAATTATTGTAAATTATTACGAATGAACTTTAGTGATTTTTGAAAAGTGAATCCGCTGTAATAAAATACCATGTTTTAAAATGTTTACGTATTACAAAATAATTAGTGAATGTTTTAGATTACTAGGTAAATTATCAATTTATCTAATCAATCAATAAGCAATCTTACTTACTATCTTTCTTAATCTTAGTTTACTGCATTATTTGCATTAAAATCAGTCCTAAAATCAAAATAATGGAATAGCATGTAGCTTCTTTTAATTTTTAAATTGATGGATTCCATTCATTCCATTCCATTTAAAAATTAAAAGAAGCTACATGCTATTCCATTATTTTAAAACAGTGCCATATGTTTGCTATAAAAAGGCTTAAAGAATTCAGAGACAGTGGGTTTGAGATTTGACTTTTTTTTTAATAATTACAACTTAAATTATATAGGAGGACAAAGGGCTTTAAAAAAACTACTTCGAGCCGCTGCTGCTAGGCAACACCGATAAAATATTTCACTAAAAACTTTTCTATATGATTGAGAGAAATCCGTTGAACAGAATTCTAAATCCCTGTATTAATTTATAATTCACCTTGAATCGATGGCAGAGATCCTCCGAAACAATCACTAATTATTAAACCTTGATGAACCAGAGTCGGAACAAAAAGCACATTAATGGAACACAAGGAAGCCGGAAAGGGAAGGTGAAAAAATATTATTCAGCGAATAGAACTTTCAGAACTCGCTAATTGTAAAGGCATTAACTTATATTCCTGCCTTCATGAATAATAGATGATGCCCTGCAAGGAATAATTTATTAAATTTCACCATGCCCATATAAAATATTTTATGAATACAATTCGTTACAGGTCTTAACTAGGGTGAGATATTACAATATTTAAATGTATACAAAATACTAAAAATTTATTTTAGAAGTGGAAAATCATGTAGGATCAAATTAATTAATTTATGGATACTAAAATTAATTGGAGACGTGTAAATTATATATTGATGAAGGAATACAGAAATACAGAAATCATATCATGTAGCATGTCAATGTAGTTTGTCTCATCGTATCGCTATGAACTGAGATTCGAGCATCCCCTAATATAATAAATATTATATAAATATGAAAGCTAGGAGGGCGGAATAACTACAATAATTTGAAAATGAGGCGAGACAATTTTTCAAAACATTATCAATCTATTTCATACTTATTAGGAAAACATTAGTTTATAGTTTAAATTTTCAGTAAATCTTCAGATTCTTGAAAGAAACTGCTTAAAATCCTATCAACAAAAATCAAATAAAGTATGTGGAGTAGTTGTTACCATAGCAACCTACAAAGAACCAGGTTGCGGGTTCTGGAGTCCTGTAGGTTTTTTTTTCTAGGTTTTTTGTTAAAAGGGAGTAAAAATCTATGGTTATGCCGTCTTTTAGAAGGGACGTTACATCTGGGTTCCGAAACTGTAAAGTATCAGGTTTTCGATAATCATCACTATCCTAATTATGCTAGGCAAGTAGCATCTTCCAACAAGTCATAAAGTTGCCTTAAATAAATGAACAATAGAAACTAAGGTGATATGTTAACACTATTAATTTCTAGGTTATTAAATTCTGAAATAGTAATAACTTTGGTCTCTTCAAAGATGCATTAAAAAGACTATTAAAACACCTCATTATGCGTTATCATTTTCATAGCATAGCTAGATCGACTCAAGTTACCGTCTTGAAGTTGCTAATTACTTATGCAGCATTTCTCTAACATTCAACAAAACAACACATGGCTTCAAATTTCCTTGATTACTGTCAACATAAAAGTGGATGCGGCGTCTCAGCGAGTAAATAACAAGGAAAAATTTATATATAAAAATAATATTGGTTCTTCAGAAGTGGGAAATCATACAGAGCCCGACTATTTAATTTAAAGTGTAAATTAATTGCAGTTATTTATGAAGGAATGTAAAAACATAAATCATTAATTAATAAATCAATTTAAAGATTAATGTAGCTTAATCCATTGAGTAGTTATGAATTGAGATTTGTGCACCCCATCTATATATATAAAATATAGAGAAGGCAGAATAATTAAAATACATTATAAATGAGAAAAAAGCATGTCGAAAAAAATTCATAACACAATCCAGTCTATAATTTTTAGGAAAATATGAGTTTATACTTTAGAAAATCTTTGAATCTTAAAAGAAAACGCGTTTTATTTAACGCTAAAAATATTAATGGTTTTTCTGGCTAAGGGTGCCTAAAAAGCAAATTCACATAACTTACAATACTTGTTATTTACAATTTATAAAGAGGTATACAATGGTGCGGTAAAAACTTTTCCTGATCTCCACCCGAACCATTTTCTTCCACAATATATACAGTCAACTAATATTGGTCAAGTAAAATTTATAAAGCTACATTTATGGGATAATTTTCATAAAAATACTTAAGGCCTATTCTAACTAATCCATCTTCCAGATGGAAAAATATTACAAAATATTTTCGAAATGAAAAAAAATATTTGTCATAAGTTAAAAAATGAATCGAAAATAAGAAAACGAATAAAGGAATGAGATAAAAAAAATGAACCCTAAACAGGGTCAAACAAATTAAAAATAATTAGTGTCAGAATTTTCGACTACAAAGGAAATGTGCCTGAGGGCGAACATACCAAAACTTTTTGATAAAGAAACACATACAGTAATATGTTACCGAGGAAGCTATCTCTAAGCATGCGGGCTTAAACTAAGCATCAAGTACATCTTTGTAACTAAATACCAACCTAAGTTTAAATACTAAATAGGGCACATTCCTCGACTTCTTTTCCGGAGCTTATTCAAATTTATCAACTTTTTTTTACAACTTTGACAAATCTCCTCCTATAGCAAAGTTTTGTCAATGCAATTGGAATGATATAAAACGATTGTTCAATCAAAACAGCCGCTTTTCCTACTTCACCTCATCTATCTCCTTGTACCAGAGGCAGTGACCCCTAAAGATTAATTGGCAAACAACTAGAGGGACTAAATGGCCACAAAAAACAGTACAGCAGTAGACAAGGACACGAGTAGAAGACATCATCTCATCAACATCATGGAGTACACAACAATTCAGAGAGCCAGCAGGATAGGGAGAAAGCCGCAACCAAGAAATGGCATTCACAGATGGAATGCCTATGAATATGAACAGACAGTAATAGACATTATTTTCTTGTATTCATGTATAACAAAATATATTGATTTCAATTCATCTTTATATCAGTCCACTCATATCAGAGATACCATATTCCAAAAAAGGAAATATATGTTTTTCTAACTTAAACAACGATCCTCTTCTTTAAAAAACTAGAATCTAGTGTAACCTTTCATTATTATCCAGTAAAATTTAATACAGAAAAGAAAGCGGAAAATATACCTCAGCACGAATGGGAAAATAAAAAAGTGGTGTGGCTGAAATCAAGCAGCCAAGTTGAATCAAGCCCATTCAAGTAAACTCATTGTTGAGAAGCCATCGAGGGATGGAATAAACTAAAAAAAAAAATAAAAACAGCAGCCAGGAATAGTTCAGCAATAGAAGTTTTTGACATTTTATTTTAAAAAAACATTATACAAAAAAAAAATTAACACGAAATACTCACATTTATTTCATTAAAAAGGATTTTTGAATTCAGATTATTTCCATACATAATTTGTAATGTAGAATAGGCTTTAACTAATTGGCCATATTTTAGACGCCCTAGATAAGAAATTTCAAAATGATGGAGGTAGATAGAAAAAAAAATTGAATACGTTAAAATAACGTTTGGGAAAAAATATAGTCGAGTATAAAAAGGACAGGTTGAAAAATGAACGGAGACTGACACTAAAGGTCCATATTGTTGAGAATCTATAACCAACAACCTATTTCGTTAAGTTTACTAACATTAAAAACAATACACGAATTTTTATCATTAAGCCACTGACATTTTAAAAAAATCTAATGTTTAAATTTAGTAATTTCAGTAATACATGGATAAAAAAGTATCAAACCTATATATAAACATTACAAGAAAACAGTAAAAAAAAAATTTTATCTGCGAGAATTTCCTTTTTTAAATATTTTTTCTTCCAAAAGCTTTCTTCAAACTACCAAAGCTTTCTCCAAAAGAAAAATGTCTTGACCGACCTCTGTTTCTTCTTCCACCCAGAAATCCCTTCATTATCAGAGTCTACCACGCTACATTCTTTGAACATGCCCCAGCAATCTTACTCAGTTTCTCTGTATGGTGAAAACAATGTTCGCTGTCCCGTCATATTAACCTTTCTAACATAGAACAATAGAAGATAAAGAGACAAAAACTAAATAAATCGAGACGGACACTAAAGACCTATACTGTCGAGTTGCCATAAGAAGCTATTTACGTATTTTATTTCATTAACGTTAAAATATAATCATAACATGACTATACAACAGAATTATAAAAAACGAATATTATATTTTCATAAAATTTGTATTAAATTTAAATATAAATTAAAAATAAAAATATTAATGTTTATATCGTTAGGTGCTTTTATTTATTTATGTAACTTCGCATGTTATTTTTTGTAAGATTATTTATTCATTTTCATTTTAATCTGTACCAGAACATTCATTTTATATTTATATCTAGTTTATATTTATTTTCATGTTATTCTGTAAATATTCTTTTAATCAAATAATATAATATTTACATGCTTTGGCCAAATATATCTTTATTAGATTTGGTTCATGTTATCATTTAGTGACCTGGTCCCGGAGTAAAATTATTTTTCTATTCTATTCGATTCTAAATTTCTATAAAATATTTTAAAAAAGCAAACGATATAAAAAAACTTAATTCAAATATTGAATTTAATTAGCTAAGTTATTGCATGGCTAAGCGAGTATAAAACATCTATATAAACACAAAATTGAGGCTCGTGATAAAACACCATTCATCTTCCTGGATTTATGTATTTTTTTTTATAACTTTTCCAAAGCTTCCTAATAACATTTAATTTAATTACAAAGTAAACGGAAAGTGTCAGGAAAAACGCGATAAATCGCTTTAACTTATTAAAAACTTTAAATATTTGAAAATCAAGATAAAAAAAAATTATTAAAAAAATCAATTCGGAATCTTCAAGCCATCGTTATAAAATAGGGCCGTAAAATAGTCGTAGCCATCCTGGCGTATAAACTGATTTATATGTAAATTAGAAAATTTATATTTGAGTAAGTAAGTTAGATGGCCTAGAATGGGCTTTGTTGAATGGGGATTAGGGGACGCTACATTGACTTTAACAAAGCCTATTAAAAGGACTTGGCTGGAGAGTGCTAGCATTTAATGCCGCTAATAACGTTTCTTAAAGCGTTGCAATGCCCGGATGGTGAATTATTGGATCTTACGCTATCCAATTGGATTCAATTTACTTTACCCATTTACTATTCTCAATTATCATACGAATAATATGTCGTTAGTATGCCTTACTTACTAATACGCTTATTTTAAAGTTGTTCAAGTAAAGTGAAGCCATAGTTATGCAGATGGAAATTACAGTCTTCCTTGCTAGTTTATATATGTGGGACTGGGATAGCATAATGTTTAGAATATGGAGTTGTAATATGCTTTCAAATTCAGCTGTGGCAAATCTGTTTGCTACCACGGATGACTGATTCTTAGTGGTTCGCTATGTACTATACCGGAGAACGTTCATGCAGAAATATGCGATATACGATACCTTGGTACTTTGATGTGCACCAACCTCTCAGTAGAAACTGAGAAGTGGTCACATATCACAAGAAATCTATTTGCAAAAGACGACTTATGGCAGTTCTTCTGGCAAGGAAAAAACCTGCACTACTTATCTTAGATAACTTTAGCTTTGCAGCTCAGCACACTGCAAACTGAACTACCCCGCTCCCTATCCTAATTAATATATTTTGAAATTAAAATAAACATTATGAACATACATATTTTTTTTTAAATAAGATCGAAATGATCAAAGTGACACATTAAATTGTTTTTTTGACTAAGAAAAAACTTGGATGCTAATTTGTCTACCTCTAAACTGTCTCTGAGGTCAAACGGCCCTTCCTTCCCCTCTACTAGTTAGGCCTTGATAAGAACAAATAGCGAACCTATCGATTCCTTTTCCCATTTGATATAGTAATGAATAGATTCCCATATTGATTCTATTCTAAAATATAGGTATATTATTATCAAACATGAAAGGATGTAAAGCTGGACAACTACTTAAACAAAAAAAAACAAGGTTTGTCTAACTAAAAACAGGCGTTTAATGTCAATCTCTTGTCAATACCACAATGTTCATGAAATGTAGGAAATCTCTTTTGTAAATCATAACGAAGGCTGATGTATACATTGTATTATGATATTTTCTGTTAACGTTTCATCAATAAAACATGTTGGCCAATAAGCGATATATTCAGTGTGCATGTTTTATTCATACGAACATGGCTATTACTATAACACAAAGCAGTGAATGCCTATACCATTATCCACCCGATGTAGATCGGCAGCATGTAAGGAGCTTGAAAAAACTTATCCTATCCTTCTGAATTATTCATTCCCTTCTATAGACCTTCCCACTATCCGTTCTTTCGAAAGAATCGAGGTTATCCGAAAAGTGGTAAAATCGATAAGATATTTTTGATCATTAAATATGATATACAATGATCAAATCTTTTGTACGAAAAAGAAGTACCACTCGAAACCCAAGAAGAAACCCAGCACCAGGATAGGTCTAAAAGGGGTGGAGATGTGATGAGGTAATCATGTTCTACAGGTATATTATTATGTACCTCTAGTGTAGTAGGTATATTATTATAGTATATTCTAGAGGCTGAGTGTGACCCAGGAGAGTTATTTGACAGCTAAATGTCCACCATTTCTGGTAGTATTGTATAGAGGTAGATAACAACACAAGATATAGCACTATTAATTATATCTTAAGAATAATTACGTTTGTAACAAAATGTAATAGAGCATAAAGGGTTGAAAAATAAACGGACTCCCTTTAACCATATTAATGAAATTTCGTAAGAAAATAATTGTCCTCTTCACCTTGCTAACATTAATAATTGTAAACAAAAATTTATGAACAGGCAATTAATTTACATTTAAATGTGCTTTCAAGTTATGATTGTTTAGTTCAACATGATTAACTTCTACAGACTCTTTATATCTTATTCTTACGTGTCTATAAAACACTCCAAACAACTTCCTACTTATGCTTTATTTATTTTTGATCTTAATGGGAGCAAGATATTTCTGTCACACTTTATTTTTTATTATTTATTTTTGTTGTATTAAAACATAGATTAAAATATGTTTTTAATACTCAGAGATAAAAAGTTCTAAATACGAAATATCCATGTTATGTTACAACAGAAATATACAATGCTGATTATTTGTGTAAGGTTATGTAATTTTTTTATATACACCATCGTATTATCTCATTCTAAAATTAAACTGAGTTGGAACCACAATAAATATACACTCAAGCTACAATTTATATCAAGTTTCAAGAAACTAATACATCCTAAAGATATTTTAACATAGATAAGTATGATCTCTTTCATATTCAGCTTTTACAAATCCGACATCATATAATTAGAAAGTATAGAAATAAAATTCAAAATAAAAAGAAGAATATATCAAACCACTTCAAGTCATGATTATATTGTTATGCAGTTGAATTTATAAGTAATTATAAAAGTACATCTTCTTTGTTTTAATAAAATCTAAAAACATAAACTCTCCCCTTCACGAAATTCATATCTCTAGATCAGACAAGACAAAGTCATTTAACTACAGTTAGTTAATTAATAAGAATGCATATAATAATAGTGACATAATACCCATATAATTACCGCGACACTAATTAGCAATCATAATTCACCAGAAAGATAGCGGCTGACCAAATTAAACCCCTTTGTTCCAATGTGTAATTTTTCAAATCATTCGAACTCAAATTGTTGTATAGTTATTATATTCATATACTCTCTATTGCAAGTACACAAAAATATTCAATCTTTCTTTCAAATTAATTTTCCATTTTATAATTTATAACATAGAATGATACCAGTTTTTTGGACGGTGATTTAAAAACTTTTCTGTAAGGAAAATAGCATTATTTATATTTCCTGTCAATCTGAATATCTGTTAACTTTAAAACTCTATCCTTAATTAGATTTTTTCAAATTGTTCCGATGGTAAATTTGTCACTAAATAGTTAATTAACAATTTTAAATTTAGAGCACTCTTTCAACATCACTCTGGTTATTGAAAGAGAGTCCGTGATGTTCTTCTTCAGTCAAATTTAATCTTTTACAACCCGTTTAATTTTATCCCACCAAATGTATCAATTTAATCTCAAGCCTAGCAGGAGACCACACCTAAGAAAACGACAAATAGAATTTTATGGACTTATTAACAGACATATGTCAACAAGGCTCACCAACAGAATTCTTTCTGGCATAAAAGGCAAGTCAACCACACTTCAGTGAATCTACTAGCTAAGTAAAAATAGATTTATATAAAGCGAAATTTGATGAAGTAATGTTATTGACAAAAATGTTTGGAAAAAAAGGTAAAAAAGTGGATATTACTGTCGGAGAAGGAAGCATTGAAGAAAGCAGGAACAAAATGGATTATTTTGACAGAAAAAGAAGAAAGAAAATACGGAATAAACGACGCCACTATGCTTTGTGTGTTCCTCGTAGGTCCATTCCAATAATATATATGTAACCAGTTACCTGGAATCTGGGGTTCAGCACATGGTAGAGACTGTACTGTTTCATGGACAACGGTGCTGCAAAGAGGTGACTTGTCCTAGGTCACGCTCAACCGTCAGGTTTTCCCTCTTATTTTGGGTACCCTATTTTTATAAAATTTTATAGAGGCTTGGTGAGCCCCAGGAGGGTCCTAGATCCCATATGATCCATCTCCCGTTGCAAACAGATTAAAATAATGAACTGCCTGTAGCGGGATTTGAACCAGGATTTCCGGCATGGCAGATTAGTGCTCTACCACTGCTCCACCCCGCTCCCTTAAATATAATATGTATGTATAAAATTTTATATAGATTTTAATGTATAGAACCGGACGGTATTATAAAAATATAGATATATTTGCACAATGAACATATGGCCGTTTACGATAAATAGGTCGCTGAGGTAGAATGGTTCAAGTCAATAGATACCAAAGAGATGGGATACAAGACTCCAACTTTCTGTATACAAAGAAATTCTGTGAAATGGTCCCGAGAAACAAGGAGCGAGTAGACGGACGAATGAGACTCCTGCGTCGGCCAGGATTTCACAAAATAAATAATATATATATATATATATATATATATATATATAAAATCATTAATCTTATTTCAAATTGTATTAATAAAGTATATTCATTATAATACTTTGGTGCTTACTTAGCCCATACCCAATATATATATTAATGAATAATGTATTGATGGTTACAATAATTAGTAAATTGGTAAAAACACAACAGACCTCTGGAAAATAATCCAATTAAGACTAAAGTTAGAAATAATAATTTGAATAATTATCTTAAATGATTACTCTGACATCCCAAAATCAATTAGAATATCTAAAACTATAAGACATAGCAATAAATACATTTATATATATATATATATATATATATATATATAAAGCCGAATATATAAATATATGCATGCATTTTATATATGAATTTGACCATCTACAGACCGCAAATATCTCAACACTTACGGTGTCTGTAGTCTTCTCATCCCAGTACTTTTTCATTATCTCCAACTGATCGTCTCTGATCATCTGTCCACACTCTTTTCAGTCGAGGCTTAGGCTTGTGTTTTTCATAGGTTGCGTTTTCTATCAGTAGCGCGGTTCTTGTCACGGATTATTTCTTCTGTAGCACCTATTTTGATTGTATCTTCCTTCGCTACTTTTAAACATTCTACTGATTTCTTCAGTTTATTTAAGTAATTAAAAATTTTCTTTATGAACCGTAGTTCTTCCACTCTTTACAAATCTGTATAGAGCTTTAGACGTCTGTTCCTCATTGTTTTTATAAAAATCTTAATTTCTCCTTTTAATCTATATATTTACATTGTTTTTTCTCAGGCCCTCGATTGTTTTTATAGTATTTTTCTCTCTCTTTTTCTAGTTCTCTTAGTTTGCTTTTCTTCTTCAGTGTTAGGGACTCTGATCCATATGTTGCTTGTGTCAGAATAACTGAATATATATATATATATATATATATATATATATATATATATATATATATATATATATAAGTTAAGTGCCATAGCCGGGTAATAGTAGAGCTTAATCCTACTGAGAATATAAACAACTCCCAGATCTTATATAAAAAGGATTAAGTTATCACTAAAGAGTTGTAACCGATCTCTCTGTGCGTTATCATTTCTAAACCTTTCCTTTTTTTTTAGTTAATGTGTCTCGAAATCGTTAAGTGGTGCTATGAAACCACGGGACACGGATTAAAAGCATAGGAAAGACATTTTTTTCCGTTGTTTTGTTTTTGTCTGTGGTGTTATCTTTTCATTTCGTTGTGAATAGTACTAAAGTGCGCCAACATGAATGATCAGACTCCGAGCAGCCTGAGGCCTGCGACCTTGACGCTAGATCAGCCTGTGGGGGCAGATGATCCCTGAACTCCAACCTCAGGTAACGTCCTCCTTAGCGTTAGCGCGGGTGGACCTAGCGAGACAGGAAGCTAACAGAATTGCGCAAGAAACCAATGAATTGGAAAAAATGAAATTGCGGAAGGCCAACGCCCTAGACATCAGGAGGGAAATTTCTGATTTAGATAAGTTCAACGGCGATGTCGGGGAACTCAACCATTTTATCAAAGGAGGAGACGGAATCATGGCAGGCATTCAATCCCAGGTGGCAGTGGATTTTCTAGAAGAACTGGATGCCAAAAGGTTGCGAGTGGCCCTGGCACGGCGTGTCCGGAGAAGCGTGTTGAATTTAATTCAGGCCGATGAGGAGACCGAATGGGCAGTAATTAAAGAAAGGTTGAAGAAGGCGTATGGAGGAGGGAGATGGACGATCGAGGAGGACATTTTTCAAATGTTCTGGGAAAGGAGGCAGAGCCGGCAGATATGCTGTCATGTTGGAGCGGTATCAAAAACTAAATGCGAAAATGAGAGAGATCGTATTAGCAGAAGAGACAGACGCGCGAATGCTATTTCTGTCCACGATCTGGAAGGTGCAGTTGGCAAGGCAGTTGGGGAAAAAGGAAGGATTCCCTACCGAACCAAAATGTTCCTTGAATGCGCCCAGAACCTTGTGTATACAGGTGCCCGAGAAGAGGAGAGCTACAGGATGGAGGTAGATGAGCCTGAATGGACAAGGGTCTCAGCGAATCGACGAAGAATCTCCGCGATTCCGGGTGGAACAACAAGTGCCAGAGAAAAACCATTCACGGCTGAAAAAAGAAATTGCCAGCCAAAATCAAAGAATGGGCCTAGGAAGGATGAGAGGAAGTGCCACGGGTGTGGCAAGGCGGGCCATCTGGTAGCAAAATGCCCACGGTCCAGATGTTACGAGTGCGGGATGGAAGGGCATTTTGCCAGACAATGCTCGTACATCTTTCGCAGGAAGGAAGGACATCAAGCAGAACCGATGGAGGTAAATGCACAGGAGCTACGGAAAAGGAGGTACTCGGCCAGACGAGGTGGGTCCCCAAAGGACACATCTAGTGTCTCGGGATCATCAGAGACGGAGGAGGAACCAGTCAGCAGTGGCGAGGGCAGCGTGAGCAGCGGCTGGAATCGTCAACAAAAGGCGGGTCAGCGGCGGACGGCAACAACGAGACGGAAGCAGGCGGCCGTATGAGGAGGGTACTCGCAGAGTGGCGACCGAGCTTGCGTGATAAACAACTTGGAAGGTGTAACCAAGAGTGGCAACACTGTGGGGAAAATACCAAAAAAAAAAAAATCCCTAAATGGGAAAAAGAAAACCTGACTGGTAACCTTCCTACCTTCGCTCTTACCTTCTTGCCTCGCACGTGCCTCTTTACCTTTTTTTTCCTTTTCCTGCCTTTTTTTGCCAATTGGCTTATTTTATTCTATATATAACATCTATTTAAAAGTTATCATTTATTTTTGGTCTGTATATATATAATTTTTTCCTTATTTCTTGATTATTTAATTTTTGTTTTATTTTATTTTCTATTTCTTTTGTAAATAAATTTTGTAAATACTTTTATTTTGTTGTAAATAGATGCATGTAAATTAGCTTGCTGCTTTATCGCTTAAAACCCAGCCCTTTCTCCCCTGAATGCTAGCTTGGGAATGAGTATTTTTATATGATCATTATGGTATGTACCTTTTTTTCTTTCTTCTCTTTTCCTTACACTAACTCTGAAGAAGAGAGAGTAGTTATATTGTATTTTTAAAATCTGGGGCTATAAGATAGCCAGGCGCCCAACTTTATTATTTTTTTTTTTTTGTTCATAAGTTTTTCTATTCTTTTTTATTTCCTTTTATTAATTTTATTTGGTCATATAAATAGTGGCGGCCGAAACGTGGGGCCTAGAAGTATATAAAGTAGCAAATAATAAAGTAGAAGATAGATAAGGGTAAGGTTAAGAACAATTCTTATTGATAAGAATTGCTTGAATACTTATACACCTGATTTATTATTTTAAATTGATATTAAGTTGCATGAATTATTAATATTTAAATTAATATTCATTATTTATTTTATTAAATTGAACATAAAACTGATTGGAGATAGTTTCATTACTCATACCTGGATTATAAGTACACATTTTGTTGTATTCAAGCAAATCTTCATAGGATAGGAACATAAATAACAAGTAGCTTGATAAACCAAGGAAATGTATTTGTTTGAAAAGGGAAATAAAATTGAATTATGAAGCCATAATCACTGATAACACTTAGCCTGGTCACTCAAGCTAAAAGGTATATGTTAAACTGAAGGTTAAGCATTACAGTAGGTTGTAAGTTGTTATAATTTCATTAAACTTACAGATGACCTTGAATCTAAGCTGATCACTGAAACTAACTTATTTTCTTATTGAATTAGTTTGAATTACATGAGAATAATTTTCTTGAGCAAATATGATTTACTTTTTTTATTTAACTTAATTTATTCGTTATTGATATTATTTTTTTAGAGAATATCATTGAATGGTCCATTTCTTAATACCCTTATTTTTATCATTGAATGAATTATTTCTTTATAAAATTGTGAATTTCAAATTTTATCACCGTAAATCAATTTAAATCCGATAGATATCTCTAATTGCATGAATTTATTGGCTTATATATTTTTTTGATCATTTATTAAATTTGGTAAATTATCTAATTTCTTTATCATTGATTTTCTAAGGTTATCTTGTTTAATTTCAGAAAAGATTTATTTATTTTATTGTGCATCACTGGATTTCTATTTACATTTTTGGTTACCAAAATCAATCATCATTGGTTTAATCCATTTTCTACCTTAATTATAACCATATCTTGAGTTACATTTTGTCTCATGAAATATTTTTTAAATTTCTATCTTGTTGGCTTAATGCTATATTGCCTTCTATGCTTGATCTTTTGCATGTTTCTGATTTATTTATTTGATTAATTTTTCATCTTTCCAATTATTAATATTAGCATTGAGGTAAAAATTTTGTGAATTTTCCTTTATGTACATAATCAAACACAATTATCCCTTTTTTTTTTTTAATTTCGTGCCGAATGCTTGATATTAATTTTATCCTCTCTATCCGAGCATATTAGTTAATGGTTAATCCAGAGGAGAGTCAACCTAGCTTGGAGGAACCGCGCTTAAGCTGGCTTTATCATTTAAAAAAGCATGAATTAATAGAATTAAAAGAAATCTGGCAATTAACCCCAGTCGACGGCACAGTTGAAGCCTTAAGAACTGTAATTAAAAGTTTCTTTTTGAGTAACCCTTGGTTGTGGACAGTATCTTCGACACCTTCGGACTATATAGAAGCGAGAATGCCTAAAGATCAGGAACCAGGACCACCTCGTCAAGTAACTAAACCACCAATTGCTACGGCCAACTGGATCTTTCCTCCGAATTACACCTTACAATTTTTCACTTCTCTAAAATTTGACAATAAACCGTCGACCCCCTGTGCAGAAGATTTTCTTCAAAGGTTAAATGAAAAGCGTCGAACTTGTAGAATAACTGACGCCGATCTGCTTGCCTATCTACCTGAATTATTCCATGGAACGCCCCTTAATTGGTGTCGATTGGAAGTAGATGATTGGAAAGATTGGGACGATTTTGAAAAAGCTTTTCGTGCTACATTCTTTCCTCTTGACTACCAGGAAAAGCTTAAGAAGGAAATTGATAGACGAACACAGGGAGATCAAGAGAAAATTATTGATTTCATCGTCAATCTCAGAACTTTGTTTAAAAAATTGGATCGACCTAAGCCAGAAGAGGAACAAATTTCTACAATTTATAAGAATCTTTTACCTCGATACCAATTGTACATTAGAAGATCTGAAGCGACATCTCTAGCTAAATTAATTGAATTAGGTCAAGAATTAGAAAAGATTGAGGAAAGAGCAAAGACTTTTCGAGCACCTCCTGCTAAAAGTAAAAGCGCTTTCCCTGAAACTGCCTATGAACCTCCTCAAGCACCTGGAAAACCGGCTAAAAAGAATAATATAGCTATTAGAGAGAAGCAGACGAAGAATACTAGGAAGAAAAAGAGTAAAGATGAGAAAAAAGTAACTTCCTCGGAATCTACTCAAGGAAAGCCTGAGCCCTCATCCATTGGTATCACTAAGAACCAACCTGAAGTAGCCGCCGTACAGCCTCTTTGTTGGAACTGCCTTCAAACTGGACACCGTTATCCGGAATGTTCTAAGCCCAGAACAACTTATTTCTGCTACAGTTGCGGTACTCGTGGCATCACCAGAAAAGATTGCCCTAACTACAAGAAGCCGGAAAACTGTTAAAGGGCCAGCATAAGGAGGTCGCTACTGACCCTAATACCTCGAACAGAGACCTCAACTCTCAAGAGCTCAACCATATATCCACCTTATCGGTGGAGGAAGAAAGGTTCTTCGTCACTCTCAACGTAGGAGGAGTCATTCTTTCAACACTTATTGATACTGGAGCCAATCACTCGTACATCAGTTCTTTAGGACTCTCTTCTCTACCTCAAGAACGCATTTCACTGCTATCTATACCCTCCTATCCTGTCACGGTAGCAAATGGAGCCCGTGAGACCGTTAATAATGCTGTTGCCTTTCTAGCCAGCTTAAACGGCCGTCAGGTTCAACTATCTTTTTATGTCCTTCCGAACCTAACAGTTCCTTGCCTTTTGGGAATGGACGCCATGAGAGCATTAGGAGTGGTAATAGACGCTGCTGGGGAATCTTGGTGGTTCAGAGATATGCCTTCAAGTCGAACTACCTTTTCTAAAGAATCCTTGGCTTCTCACGAGCAAATAGCAGGAATTAGAAGACTCGAACCAGAGCAAGCTAAAAGATTGGACAGATTATTACAAGAGGAACTGCTCAACACCGATGATTCCATTGGCCTTACTAATCTCACCGAACATCATATCGACGTCGGAAAGAGCCAGCCAATAAAACAAAGGGCATATCCAGTTTCACCTGTCATACAAGAAGCTATCAACCAGGAAGTGGATCGTATGCTACAGGAAGACATCATAGAGCCTTCACACAGTTCTTGGTCTAGCCCTGTTGTAATGGTGAAAAAGCCGAATGGAAAATATCGTTTTTGTATAGATTACCGCAAGGTTAACGCTGTAACCAAACCAGATGTCTATCCTCTGCCTAATATGTCCTCTCTACTAGACCAACTTAAATCTTGTCGCTACCTATCTAAAATTGACTTGGCACACGCCTATCACCAAATACCTTTGGCTAGCTCTTCAAAGGAAATTACTGCCTTCATCGTTTTAGGGAGAGGCCTATTCCATTTTAAAAGACTTCCCTTTGGACTTTGTGGTGCTCCTGCGACATTTCAGCGGCTACTAGATAAGATCATCACTCCCGATCTCGCTCCAGCTTGCTTCGCATATTTGGATGACATCGTCATAGCCACAGCATCGTTCGAAGAACATATGCACTACCTTAAGCTAGTCCTCCAAAAACTTCGACAAGCCGGCCTGAAACTTAATCCAGAGAAAAGCGAATTCGGGTGTAATGAAATTCAGTACCTGGTCTTCTTAGTAAATGAGAAAGGGTTACAGGTAGACCCTGGAAAAGTCGAGTCGCTTTTACTGTATTCAGCACCTAAGAATGTCACCGAAGTAAGAAGACTAATAGGCATGGCTTCCTGGTACCGCAGGTTTATACCCTATTTTGCGGACAAAATTCGACCCATAACTGATCTTCTTAAAAAAGGAAAACCTTTTCTTTGGGGTGAAGAGCAAAATGCCGCCTTAGAAGAAATTAAGAGTATCCTTACGTCAGAACCTGTTCTCACGAGACCCAACTTCGATAGAACTTTTACCTTACAGACAGACGCTAGTGCTACCGGCCTTGGTGCGGTTCTCACTCAAGATTTTGATGGAGGCGAACACGTGATTGCATATGCCAGTCGATGTTTAACACCAGCTGAGATAAACTACAGCGTTACCGAAAAGCAATGTCTGGCAGTTCTATGGACCGTAAGAAAATTTAGACCTTACTTAGAAGGATACCATTTTATCGTCATCACCGACCACGCCAGTTTAAAATGGCTAAATAACTTAAAAAATCCTACTGGACGTTTGGCCAGATGGGCTCTTGAACTACAGGGTCATGACTTCGAAACAAGGTACAGGAAAGGCTCTGCCCACTCCGTTCCAGATTTTCTCTCTCGTTTGCTTCCTGGTGAACAAGATATATGTGCCTTGGATATGTCGGATGTTCAAGACCCCTGGTATATGGTGTCAGTCTGGCCAGAGACACCGTCCTGTACACATCGTATTATCTCCTAATTTCTTCTGCTCTTTGTTCCGTGTTTTTGTAGTGTTGTGTTTAGTTTTGACTCTTTTCTTCTCTCTATATATTTATCGGTTATTATTTATTATTTATTATACTATAAACTTATTCAAAAAAGCAGAGAGAAGATTTTCATTCGATATATTAAGCTAAGTTCGACGACCTTGAAGACGGTGAAGCTTTCGGTCCTAATACCAACAGCATTAGGCATTATCCCGAACATACAAACAATTGTGAGTTATTTATTTACTTACGTAATTATTTTTTCTCTTCTTATTCAATATGGTTCACTGCACTATTTGCAACGGCGTTATCACCCGAGATGACAAAATCAATATTAGCTGCTCTAAATGCAATCTCATATTTCACGGGCGATGCATTAACCTCACTGATAAAGATTTAGAGGCCCTAAAATCTGTCAAAAAAAATCTGTGGTTATGCTCTCAGTGTGACCAGGCGAAAAAGAATACGGCGACGGGAGAAAAACTTAAAGCTGAACTCTCTTTATCAGATGTCCTAACGGCCGTGAAACAAATTGACACCAGTATTAAAGATGAGATTAAAAATATCAAAACAGCCATTGATAAACAAGGGGACCTCACCTTTGAGTTTAGCGATAAACTAACCACAATAGAAAAACATCTAGATGGCCAATCAAGATTCATAGAAGAGATATTGGCGGAAAATAAAGCTTTAAAGGCCCGGGTAGGAGATCTCGAAGTGCGGGTAAACAAAAGTGAGCAGGGCATGTTATCTAACTCCCTGGAGATCCGGGGGATCCCAGTCCTAGCCGGTGAGACCCCTTCCGGCCTATTAACTAGTATCGGTGCGGGCCTAGGCATAAAGTTAAATCTAGAGGATCTGGACACAGTGCAACGACGGAGAGCAAGAAATGATGACCCGCGACCCCCACCTATCATAGCACGCTTCGTGAGGAAATCAGTGAGGGATGACTTGTTACATAAAAGAAAAGTCAAAAGAGATTTCTCTACGCGAGATTTAGGGTGGCAGGGAAATGACTGCCACCGTATCTATCTGAGCGAGGAGATGACAAAAGGTAACAAGCACCTCTACTGGTTAGCCCGTCAGAAGAAGGCAGCGGGAAAGATAAAGTATGTGTGGTTCTCTGGGGGCAGAGTGCGCTGTAGAAAAGAAGATGGTCACCAGGTGGTCTTCATAGATCAGGCCCAAGATCTAGACGTCTTCGGGTGACTACTAAAGTTTTGTTTCCCCGCTAGCTCTATGACAACCTATGGCGCTCACCTCGGAATTTTGGATTTTGCCCACGCCCTCTCTATACAGTTAATTTCTTTTTATTGGTCTATATTTTTAGTTCTTAGGATCTTTTGTTCTATATTTTTAAGTTTGTTCATGTTCAAGCAGCTATATATATTCTATTACTTTGCTTCTCTCATTATTAATTCATTATTTTCTCTTTTTACATATTTTAACAGTATTATCATTTCTATACTATTAATATTCTTATATGTTTTTTGTTTTATCTTGCATGTCTTCAACTATCTGGAACATTTCATAGCTTTTTACCTAATCTACCTGCTAAAATTAATTGCACACAGCATCTTCTCCTCTTATACGGGGATCTTCTCTCCTACCTCACCATCATGTCCAGTATCCTGACATCCTGTCACGTCAACACCCAATCCTTACCTGCCCATTATGACGAATTCCTTCAATATTTTACCCAAAACTTTTATCATACCATTGGAATTTCCGAAACATGGCTAAAACCCCACATCCCCTCCTCTGCAATATCCTTACCAGACTACTCATTCCTTCGCCACGACCGGGTAGACCGGACTGGTGGAGGAGTAGGTCTTTACGTACACAACTCCCTAAAATCACGTATCCTTGATTCCTCACCCGCAACTGGTTATCCTCACACAGAATTCCTTCTGGTTGAAATCTCTTTTAACCCAAACCCTCTCCTTTATGTCGTAGTATATCGCCCTCCTTTGGCCCCTCTTGATTCAATTTTTGAATCTACCCTATACGACTACATTCCTCTCTATAACCATATCATTATCTCCGGTGATTTTAATGCCAATCTCCTTGTCCAATCCTACGATCAACTATACCTGGAAAATCTCTTTTACTCTCTACACCTTTCCATTGTCCCATTTTCTCCCACCCATCACACCTTTCAATCCGACACATGGTTAGACCTGTTTGTCATTGATTCACGGCAGAACCTCCTTTCTTCCTCTCAATTACCCGTTCCATTTCTGTCCTCTCATGATCTCATCCATATTTCATACAATATCCAAACTCCTGTTATACTACCTAAAACCGTAACCTTTCGCAACTTAGATGGTCTCACCCCAGAGAACATCTCACCCTCTCTTGAAGCCTTGGATTGGAGAGAGATTTATTCTTGTGCCTCTATTGATTCGATGGTTGACATACTTACTTCCAATCTCAAATATATCCTTGACACCCATGCCCCACTGAAAACCTCAACCTTCCGTCACCAGCCTGCTCCCTGGTTGTGTCAAAAAATTAAAGATCTTCAAAGGAAGCGTGATGCGGCCCGAAGACGCTTTAGACGGACAAGGTTAACTGACGACTATCAAGCGTTTAGGGCCCTCCGCAATCTGACACAGTCGGCAATCAGGCAGGCAAAAACCAAATACTTCCACGAAGCCCTTTCATCTGCTCCCGATTCTAAATCCAAATGGCATCTCCTTCGAAAGCTTTCTCTTCTTAATTCATCTTGTTCTAGGCCCTTTCCAGCCTCTCCCAATGAAATAAACTCATATTTTTTGTCCACCTCAGTTAATACTTCTAAATCATCCTCTCCCGTATTTTCCCTACCACCATCTTTCAACCCTGACAACTTTTACTTCGCTGACATTTCACCCAACGACATTATTTCCTCTGTTCTGAAATCCCACTCCATCTCCACAGGCTTCGATGGGATTCCTGTCAAACTGCTAAAATCCTGCCTTATCGATATTATACCTGTCCTACTCTTTATATACAATTTTTCACTGCAAAACGGAGTATTCCCAGCCTCCTGGAAAAAAGCCATAGTCCATCCTATTAATAAATCCTCTAACCCTGTCTCACTCAAAGACTACCGCCCAATCTCAATCCTCTCAAACCTTTCCAAGCCTCTAGAAAGAATAGTCCAGTCACAAATGTCAAATTTCCTCGAACAGTCCAACCTCCTTGACCCACTTCAATCTGGTTTCCGTCCCGGTTTCTCCACACAATCGGCACTTACCAAAATCACCAATGACATACATACCGCTATGGACGACAAAAAACTAACTGTGCTTATCCTTCTTGATTTTACTAAAGCTTTTGATTCCTTGGACCATTCTATCCTTTTTAGCAAACTCAAATCAATGTCCTTTTCTAACAGTTCCATCCGATGGTTCCAATCCTTCCTCTCTGATAGATCTCAAGCAGTTTCTATACCTAATCATCCCCTTTCCTCTTTCCTCACTCTTTCCTCAGGCGTGGCACAGGGCTCAAGTATCTCTCCTCTTCTTTTCAACTGCTATATCAATGATCTCCCTAAATCTGTTCACCACTGTTCCCATCATCTATATGCTGACGATTTCCAAATATATCTGTCCTTTCCCCCTTCCGAGCTATTTTTTGCGTTCGCTAGTATTCAGGAAGACCTGGATAGGATCTGTGCCTGGGCAAAGCTGAACAAACTGGAATTGAACGCATTGAAAACTCAGGCCATTGTTTTAGGTTCCAATTCCCTCCTTACATCCATCCACACCCTCCCAACATTACTCCTAAACGATAATCCTATCACGTTTACCTCCTCGGTGAAAAACCTAGGCATCACCATCGACCAAAACCTTTCCTGGAAATCCCACATCGCCCAAATATCCCGACGGACAATTAGTTCCCTGAAGTTGTTCCATCGTTCTCGTCATCTCCTTACACAATCTTCCCGTAAGCTTCTCGTTTCTTCTCTCATCTTCCCCCACTTTGACTATTGTAGCGTGGTATATGGAGGCCTCTCTAAAATGCTTGAAGACAGATTAAAGAGAATAATGAATTGCTCTCTAAGATTTGTGCTTGGTACTCCGAAGCGATCGCGCGTCTCCCACCTCTATGATGGGTTAAAGTGGCTCTTCCCTCCCTTCCGAAGACAATATTTCCTCTGTTCATTCTTATACCAATCCATTCACTCTCAACACCCTTCATATATCTACAGTCTCCTCCAATTCAAATCATCAGTGCAACACCATAAAACAAGATCCCGCCTTTCTGATCTCTATATACGTTCACACAGAACTAAAGCATTCGAACGTTCCTTTCTCGCCCGCTCCACCACTATGTGGAACTCAATCCCTCCTAATATCCGTCATACTCCCTCTCTATCATTATTCAAATCCTGGCTGTTTCAACATCTATTAGCTTCTCAGAAGGATAGTCTCTAGGTAGGTTAGTCATTTGCTTAGAATACAATGTATATAATAACAAACTGTGTTATCTAGTTCTTTTAATTCTGCTCTTTGAAAAGCTGCACATCATGTAAACTGCATTCAATTTCAAATGCTAGCTCATGCATTCAATTTCAAATGCTTTGGATTTATCTATTCTCTGTAATTGCTTAATATCCTGTCAAGATCTGTACTATTTATTTACTTACTATTATTTTTGTTTATATATTTCTTTTTAAATTGTTTTCTGTCATGTTTTCACGCTTTATGATTTGTAACATTTAGCCTTCTGGCCAGATAAATATTATGTTTTTATTCTTGTTCATATCTGTTATTCTAAAGGGACTTTGTCCCAGAATAAAGTTACTTTTCTATTTCTATTTCTATTTCTATTTCTATATCGCCAAACTTAAGAGTGTCCGAGATCGACCACAAGCTCTCCCAGATTGGAAAATAGAGGGCAATCGGCTCTATCATCACATAATTCCAGAGGAACCAGAAGATGATTCTCTTGAGTGGAAGCTAGTAGTCCCTAAAGATCATGTAAAGGAGATCCTCCAGGAAAATCATGATCGACCTGACGCTGGACACCTAGGGCTAGATAAAACCCTCCATCGCATCAAAAGACTCTATTACTGGCCTGGTATGTTTAAAGAAATTTCGAGCTACATTAGACAATGTAAGATTTGCCAGTAAGTGAAACCATTACAGAGGCCACCTCAAGGAAAAATGAACACCAGGAATTATACAAAGCCTTGGGATGTTGTTGCTGCGGACATTGTGGATCCCTTGCCACGCTCTACCAATGGTTGCTGCTACATTCTTGTGTTCGTTGATACTTTTATCAAGTGGACCGAAGTAATCCCTTTGCGAACAGCTACAGCTCAAAATGTCTGCGAAGCGTTCAGACAATTTATTGTATATCGCTGGGGTGCCCCTAGAATCCTCCATACTGATAATGGAACGCACTTTGTAAATAAATTGCTAGAGGGACTCGCTACAAGCCTTGGAGTTACCTTGAGCCGCACTCCACCTTATTGGCCTCAGGCAAACCCGGTAGAGCGAACCAATCGGGTCATTAAGAGCATCATCACCTCATACGTATCTGACCAGCACAAGAAATGGGACAAGTATATACCTGAGCTGATGTTTTCCCTCAACAGTTCTCTTCATAGCTCAACGGGATATACACCAGCGTACCTAAACTTTGGACGCGAACTTTTACCCCCTAACTCTTATTTTAGTAAAATAAGTAGCGCCCAAGTTCTAAATCCTCCCGATAATTGTGTTTGGTCCGAACATTTAAATAGGTTGAACGAGTCTCGGAAGACAGCGGAGGCACGACTCAGCCGAGCATCAGCACGCCAGAGCCACTTCTACAACCGAAACCGCAAGGAGGCGACCTTCAAGGTAGGAGATCTAGTGCTGCGACGAGCTCACCCTCTCTCATCTGCTGAACGAGGTTTCACCAGTAAATTAGCTCCGAAATTCGAAGGACCTTTTCGAATTGCTCAGAAAAGGTCGACAAATGTTTACCAATTAGTGACCACTGCAGGTACACCGGCCGGACTTGGTCACGCAGCGCAGCTAAAGACCTATCATTCTGACTTGCAGCGTGAGGGGTCTCACGCTCCCGAAGAAGGGGAGGTGTAACCAAGAGTGGCAACACTGTGGGGAAAATACCAAAAAAAAAAAATCCCTAAATGGGAAAAAGAAAACCTGACTGGTAACCTTCCTACCTTCGCTCTTACCTTCTTGCCTCGCACGTGCCTCTTTACCTTTTTTTTCCTTTTCCTGCCTTTTTTTTGCCAATTGGCTTATTTTATTCTATATATAACATCTATTTAAAAGTTATCATTTATTTTTGGTCTGTATATATATAATTTTTTCCTTATTTCTTGATTATTTAATTTTTGTTTTATTTTATTTTATTTTCTATTTCTTTTGTAAATAAATTTTGTAAATACTTTTATTTTGTTGTAAATAGATGCATGTAAATTAGCTTGCTGCTTTATCGCTTAAAACCCAGCCCTTTCTCCCCTGAATGCTAGCTTGGGAATGAGTATTTTTATATGATCATTATGGTATGTACCTTTTTTTCTTTCTTCTCTTTTCCTTACACTAACTCTGAAGAAGAGAGAGTAGTTATATTGTATTTTTAAAATCTGGGGCTATAAGATAGCCAGGCGCCCAACTTTATTATTATTATTTTTTTTGTTCATAAGTTTTTCTATTCTTTTTTATTTCCTTTTATTAATTTTATTTGGTCATAAAGGTAAGCTGAAAAATTGGTTGCCTATTATTAAAACGTACGGTGAAGTGAGGTGCCTTGTAGACACAGGGAACTCGAGTACCTTGTTGTCAAAAAAAGCAGCGGAGAAGTTGTGTGGTAAGGGGGAGGCACTTCAGATCCGGAGATGCAAATGTAGGCTGTTAACTTTGGGAGGGCCATGTACACTGATGGGCGAAACGGATATGGGATTGAGCGAGTGGGGGGAAACGGGAGCGCCCCTGCAAGTGCATGTAGTAGAGAGTTTGCCCAGGGAGTACCAGTCCATAGTTGGGTGCGACCTGTTGGAGAGGGTGGGCGCGAAGGTAGAAAATAAACGAGGTAGGTGGTTCGTTACGCTAGGGGGTAAGTCATACACGGGGCACCGGGCGGTGCGAGGTTCTCGGGTGGGAGCAGTGACTGGGGTAGTTGAGTGGAGGAATCTATTACTAAAAGAATTCCGGGACATCTTTTATAAGGAAGGGGAGTATTAGGTGTCACGGGAAGGACGGTGCACGAAATTCCGCTAAAAGAGGAGAAGACCACGTACGTGAAGGAGAAGCGGTATCCCCAGGCGCTGAGACAGCACATCCGGGAAGAATTAGATGAGTTAAAGCGACAGGGGATCATCGTCGACAGTTCGTCCCCGTTCAATAGCCCCCTGTGGGCGGTAAGGAAGAAAAGTGTGACAGAGGATGAGAAATATAGGGTGGTCGTGGACTTCCGTCAGTTAAATGAAAATACAAAGGACATATATCCAATTCCCCGGTTCGACGATATCATAGATCGATTAAGCGGTGCTGTATATAGCTAAATATAGCACGTGAGATTTGAAAGCGGGGTATCACCAAATCAGACTTCATCCCCGGGATCAGGCGAAAACAGCTTTCACGTTCGAGCGGGGACATTACGAGTTCAAGAAAATGCCGTTTGGACTAAAGAATGCGCCCCTCACGTTCCAGCGGCTGATGGACGAATTCCTCAAGGAGGTAGATGAGGGGATTTGGGGATGAGGGGATTCAGGGGGTCTATATGGATGACGTTCTCGTTTTTAGTCAATCAGAGGACGAACATGTGCAACACCTTCGGCAGGTCTTCACGATTATAGGTTCGGTCTATAATTCGGTCTGAAACTGTCTCCGGAGAAGTCCGTGTTGGGTAGAACTGAGATAATTTTTTTAGTGCACACGGTATCTCGGGAAGGAGTTAGGCCGGATAGGTCCAAGGTGGAAGCGATCACCAAGATGGCAATACCCCGGGACGTGAAAGGCATTAGAAGACTTCTGGGGGCCCTTAATTACTATAAACGTTTTGTTCCGGACATGGCGCGGTATCTGGTACCCATCAACAACTTGTTAAAAAAGGGAGTGCGAGTAGTTGTCTCACCGGTCATGGAGGACAACTTGAAGAAATGTCTGGAGCATCTGACGGTGGAACCGGTGCTAGCTTCACTAAGCAGTTCATTGTGACTACCGATGCCAGCGAGTACGCCTTAGGGGCGGTGTTGTCTCAGGGACATGACCAGGGAAACGGGCCTATAGCATATGCGAGGAGGAGACTGTCCGATGCCGAAGCCAGATATAGCGTTGGAGAGGGAGTTACTTGTCTGGGCGGTCGACCATTTCAGACCATATTTATTCGGCAGAAGATTCTGGGTCCAGACGGATAACCGGCTGCTACAGTGGGTGGGCCAGCTAAAAGAGTCGTCCGCTCGAGTGGCTCGCTGGAAAGAGAAGCTCAGCCAGTATTCCATGGACGTCGTCTACAAACCTGGGAAGGAAAATGTAGTCGCAGATTGGTTGTCGCGGGCACTCATGGTGAATGCTATCGAAGAGGATGTCGCAGGACCATCGGGAGATATCCGGCAGTTTCTGCAGGATTGGTCGCCGGAGGGCGAAGGGGAACGGTCTACCACGGAAGCGGGAAGAGAAGAGGCATCGTCGGAAAGAGAGAGCTGTACGGACGAGAGACCAGGGGATTGAGAAGAAATTGACGAAATTGTTAACGACAAACCGAGGCAGATAATCTGGAAAACGAAGACGTCAGGCATGCTTTCAATAGAGTATCTGCGTTACGGGCGGTCGCGCATCAATGCCATCTCGTCGCAACCAGGGGTGCGATTGGACCTTGTCTGTAAAGCCCTCAAGGACGCTTCTAAGCCGGGACACACACACCATCTTTACATGGGTAACGCAGTAATATGGGAAAAATACGACAGGTGTGGAAAACGGACCAAATCCCGGATCGCGTTTTCATCCGGTGCAGGATCATGGTGGTGACTATCAGGGACGGCGGCCGACAGAAGGAAGTGACCGGGGCCTACCACGTGGGCAAAACCAACCATCGGGGGGTTAATGAGACTCTGTAGGCGCTGATAAGGCGATATTATTGGTCGGGTATGCGGCGGACGATCCAAGAAGTTATAGGGGCATGCGAGGACTGCATGATTATGACCGCCACCCACCGCAGGCCGTACACGAAGAAACACCTTCGGGGGATCGGCCACTCCGAGATCTGCAAGTGGACACGTTCACCTGGAAGGGTTTTACGTGGCTCACTACCATCGACGTTTTCAGTAAGATCGCCATGGCTCCAAGGAAGCAGAGTCGGTGTTATCAGCCCTCAGCCAGGTGTACCCGATACCATAACGTCCGATAAAGGGAGGGAGATCGACAACGCTGTGGTGAGCGAGGAAACGCGTAAGTTGGAGGTCGCGTGGCGTTTCAACACTCCGGGACACCCGAATGGTAGGGTAGGAGTAGAGCGGTTGCATAGCACGCTTAGCGACCACCTCAGGGTCTACCACGTCGAGCAGGGTTTGACACCGGACGTAGCGATGCGGAAGGCAGTTGCGGCGTACAACCATTCTGTCCATTCCGTAACGGGGTTCTCTCCGTTTGAAGTGTTGTTTGGAGTTCGCGGGCCCAGTCGGGATCCCGAGGGTACGGTTGGAAGTAACGACGCAGCGCGCGACATTGTCGCGAACCACGTGCGGGTTCGAGAGGCGTGAGAAAAAGCACGAAGAATGATCGTGAGGGAAAAACGAACCAGAGTTACTAGGGAAAATGCGAGAGTCCGAGATTGCTCGAGAGAACTCAAAATTGGGGCCATCGTCTTCAAGAGAATTGAGTCTAATAGGGGTAAGGAACCACGGAGATACGAGGGGCCATTCCGTGATGTAGTCATTCGGGAACACAACCCAGTCACTATCGAAAGTGTAGGGGACCCCAGGAGGCGGCGGACGGTCCATATTGAACAGCTGAAATTTCCTCTGGAGTCTGGGGTGCCTTCGCCTACTCCAGTGGAGTGTTAAAATGTGCGGAACAAGAAAGTGTTCGTATTTCTATAAGTGTAAAATTTTCTTTTCTTATTATTATTAGTGGCTATATTTGTTTTTATTTTTTCTCATATCTGTTGTGGAGGACAACAATCAGTAGGGTGTGGTTTTGGTTGTTTTATTATCCCTTGTTGCTGTATCTTACTTTTGTTTTATTGTACAATTGTATGGTATTTATTTGTATATACTGTAATTGTGTATGTCTGGGAGCTGTAGTGTTGTACAGGAGCCATCTCTGCTACTCGCCTGGACTGGTCCTTTCTTTAATTTCCAAAAATGTCTGGAAACTGGAGGGGGGGGGGGTTAAGTTCCATAGCCGGGTAATGGTAGAGCTTAATCCTACTGAGAATATAAACAACTCCCAGATCTTATATAAGAAGGATTAAGTTATCAATAAAGAGTTGTAACCGATCTCTCTGTGCGTTATCATTTCTAAACCTTTCCTTTTTTTCTAGTTAATGTGTCTCGAACTCGTTAAGTTATATATATATATATATATATATATATATATATATATATATATATATATATATATATATAATGATTCTTAGGGACGACCGAAATCAATTGAAACAAGGTTGTGTTGCTCTGTAAAACAAAGTTTATTTTCTTTTAATTGATAATTAGTTTACGGGTTTACAAATAAAATCTAAATTCATACCTGTAAAACAAAGAAACGACATTCAATGTTTATTCTCCTGTCGATTCTGTTTCTTTTATAATAACAAATAGTAAAAAAACACTTCGAGCTTTTAAAAACACTGCTTGGCTAACACACTCGTAACCTCTCTGCTGATAACGCCAGTATCATTATCTTCAACATCTGCCTTATCTACGTTGGCGCGGCGCGCCAATTCAAATTATAGAAATACATTTTCTTTACATCTCCCCTCCCCCCCCCCAGAAGCGAAAATATTCACAAAGTAATATAACTTATTTGGTTATAAGACATCCTTTACTCGGGATTGTCTTTAGAAACAGGGATAAGTTTTGAAACGTGGAATAGATTTGGATCGGTTTTTCTATGTCCTGTGTTGATCCTGTATGTCGTGTTCTGAGTTCGTCTAGTTTCTTCCTGTTTAATTGGTTTCCATTCTCTATGTATACCATATTGTTTTCATTAAACTCGCGTGATCCTTTCGCTGCTTGTCGAATAGTTGTTTGTTGTATGTGTGTGATTTTATTGTATTGTGAAGCGCTTTCTCTTTATCCTTAATCCAATCTCTGTTTGTTATGTCTCGTTTCAATTCATTTGGAACGATTTTAAAGTCTGTACCATCAAGCAAGTAGCGGGGGGTGAAACCGGTAACGGAATGTTCTGTGTTATTGTATTTATCTATGCACACTCGAGCTATTGTTGTCCATGCCGTTTTTTGTGTTCGTTCGTTTAATTTACATCTTATTTTGTTCACGATGGTTTGGTTTAGGCGTTCATTTAGACCATTCGAAAATGATGAGTTTACTGCTGTGAAAATTATAGGATTTTTTTTGCTTTTTAAAAAAAAATTAAATTCTTTGGAGTTTATACCTGGATATTGGTCACTAAGGATTGTACCGATTTCACTTGTTTCTATCACTTCATTTACTAGTTTTATAAAGTCCGTTGCATTTTGTGTTTTTGAAGTATGTATGAAAGCATACCTTGTGTAATGGTCGACCAACAGATGTAAGAATTTCTTTGTCGATCTTGAGCCTCCAAAACCTCCTATCGTATCTATCGACATTATTTCGAAGGGCTTTGTTGCTGGACCTTAGTGGGACATGAGGCCGAATTTTGTTGTTCCTCTAGATTTGTTTTTAATACATACCTCACAATTGCTGCAGATATTTTTAATATTTTTTGTTAGGTTTTTTGCTGTATACCATGGGCCTATTTTCTTTTGCATTTGTTTTATGCCAATGTGACACATATCTTTATGTACATTATGTATGAAATTCCTCAGATAGTAAAATTTTTGCTTTATTTTTATTTTTTTGTAGTAGACGTTTTTTGTTTTTGTTAAACCTGTTTTATTTTGTAGTTCTTGATTTTCTGACTGGTCTTGAATAATATCTGATAATTTTATTAGATTAACAATTTTTAATTGTTCTTTTTTGTTATCTTCTGATGCCAGTACTGAGTTCCTGCTCAAACAGTCTGCCTCTAGATTGTATTTACCTGGAGCATATTTTATATTAAAATCATATTGCGACAAATAATAAGTTAGGTCTCCTAGCTCTTCGTCTGGTCTGGCTTTTATATTCATGTTTTCCAATGGTTTATGGTCTGAGTATACCGTGAATGACTGCCCAATCAACCAATATTGCCAGTATCTTATGGCTTCTTTAATAGCCAGACATTCCAGATATATCGCTTTTTTTTTCTTTTGTGCTTCCTTTAGTTTTTTTGAGAAGTATGCTACTGGTTTTTGTTTCCGTTTTCTTGTATTTGTTTTAATACTGCACCTAATCCTTCTATTGATGCATCGGTGTATATTACTATTGGTAGATTTTTATCGTAGATTTCTAGTATAGGTTGTGAGCATAGTAGTTGTTTGATTTTTTGAAATTGTGTAAAAGATCTAAAATTATTGCACAGTTTGGAATATATTCGTGATAGAAATTTATCTTCCCGAGGAATTGTCGTACGTTTTTTTGAGTCTTAGGTATTGGAAAATTTTTTACTGATATTAAATTATCTTTTATTGGTCTGATCGTATTATTTTCTATTATTTGGCCAAGGTACTGTGCAGACTCTGCTGCAAATTTGCATTTTGTAAATTTTAGCCTGAATCCTTCTTTTTTTATTGCGTCTAATAGTAATTCTATATGTTTCACATGTTCCTCAAATGATTTCGAAAATATTAGTAAATCATCTATAAAATTTACTACAAATTGAGTTAATTTATTTTTTCTTAATATATTGCTCAAGATTCTTTGAAAGATTGCTGGAGCTGTTTTCAGCCCAAAAGGTAAGCATGTCCATTGATAATGACCTTCTTGTGTAACAAAACTTGTTTTGTGCCTGTCTTCAATACACAAAGGGATAGACCAGAATGCAGAGTTTATGTCTAATGTAGTAAAAAATTTACAGTTTCTTGTTTTTATCATTAAGTCGTCTATTAATGGAAATGGTTGTGCTTGAGGTATTACTATTTTATTTATGTCCCTGAAGTCTATGCATAATCTGCTTCTTTTATTTTCACCTTTTTTAAACGCTAGTGTTACAGGTGCTGCGAAAGGGCTGTATGATTATTCAATGAGTTTTTTATCTAATAGTTTTGTTACTTGTTCCTCTATTTCTTTTCTGTCTTCTAGGCTGCATTTGTAAAGCCTCTTGCTACAATATTTATCTACCAATAAATCTATACGTGCTTCATATTTTTTTTACTGTACCTACGTCATACTTATCTTTTGCAAACACTGATTTGTAAGTATCTATTGTCTTGTTTATTTCATATTTTTGATTATCTGATAAGTGATCCATATTTGCTATAAAATTCTCTTCTTTTATGTGCTCGATAAAATTTACTAAATTTTTTTTTTCATTAGCATTTTCCTTGTTTTGTTGAAAAATCTTGAGGTTTTCATCCTGGATTAATTTAAATTCTTTTATTGTGTCTAATCCAATTAGGAAATCGTATTTAAAATATTCGTTATCTATTATGTGGACATCCATATTTTTTTCTATGTTGAATATTTTTAATTTTAGAGTCGTCAAACCGTTTGTTTTTTGGACACCATTAATTGTTATTAAACTTGCATTATTACCTTTACTATTATTTTCTTTTTTATTTTTTATGTTTAGGAATTTCGAGTTTATTAAAGATACATTTGATCCTGAATCGTAAATTCCCCAAAGATCTATTTTGTTTTCTATAGTTAGTTTGACTTTTATTAGTGGTGTCATTACTCGTTTTTTTGGTCTGACTCGTTCAATTCGGATTCTATTACTGAATTGTTTACGTGCTTAATATTTTTGTACCTTTATCATTTTTTTTATTGAACCAGCAAGCGGTTTCTGCGTGGAATCGTCTCCCCTTATTTAATTTTTCGCAGGTTGTGCATGGGGTTTTATTTTTATCTTCCGCGTTTGTACTGGTTTTTTTATTAAAAGAATTTTTACTCACCATATGTTCATATTTGTTCAACTCGTTGAATAAATCTGAAGTTTCTCTTATCATTTCTCTATCAGTTCTGTTTAAAATGAATTCCGGAAGTCCTGCTGCAATGAGATCGATGAGAGTTCCCTTATCTATTGTTTGTCGCATATCTAGTAAAAGTTTTTCTTTCCTTATTGCATAATCTATTAAAAGTCCTTCTTTGTATTTGAAATGTAGTGCATAGGTAACTGGGTTCCAGCCTTTTGTAGCGAATGTTTCAGAGAAGTTCTTTTTCCATTCATCCCATGTCCCATGCACTGTTACTTTTGTAAACATTGAGCTGAACCAATCTTTGCAGGAGCATTCCATGAAGAATCGGAGTACTTCAATTTTTTGTGATTCTTCGTTTATATCAAATCGATTGCATTCTTGTTCAAAAATTTCCATCCATCGGCTTGGGTTTGGATTTTTACTTGTGAATCTGTCGATAATGAATTTCTCTGTTATGTGTTTTAAATTGTTGGGCCGTGGATTTTCAATTAATGTTTTAAGTAGTCTGTTTAAAGTACTTACGTCTGCATGTTCAGCAGTTATATTTTCTGTTTTGATATTTTCTAGGTATACGTCATGAAATTGTAAATTTTCTTCTTCATCTACATAAGTTTCTTTGATTTCCTTTTTCAATTTTATCCAGATATTACGCTCTTGGTGCCTTTTTTTCAACGAATTTTTTACCTTATTAAAAGCGTTAGTGGCGATTAACTGTTCATGGAGGTTTGCATTTTGCAATTCTCCTGGGATTTTGAAAATTCTATCATCCTCGGTAGTTATTGAGGTTATGCCAATTTCATTACTTTTTCCGTCTGTTGTTGGGATTACTTTGAAAAAGAATTGTAGCTTTTCCATCTTATAATTTTCTTATAACCCTTGTAATTTAAACGGGAATGTCGTTTTATAATGATTCTTAGGGACGACCGAAATCAATTGAAACAAGGTTGTGTTGCTCTGTAAAACAAAGTTTATTTTCTTTTAATTGATAATTAGTTTACGGGTTTACAAATAAAATCTAAATTCATACCTGTAAAACAAAGAAACGACATGCAATGTTTATTCTCCTGTCGATTCTGTTTCTTTTATAATAACAAATAGTAAAAAAACACTTCGAGCTTTTAAAAACACTGCTTGGCTAACACACTCGTAACCTCCCTGCTGATAACGCCAGTATCATTATCTTCAACATCTGCCTTATCTACGTTGGCGCGGCGCGCTAATTCAAATTAAAGAAATACATTTTCTTTACATATATATATATATATATATATATATATATATATATATATAATAGTAATTTATATATCATATTATTTAATGAATTCCAATAGCATTTCCATTGATTCGTTATTTATATATTCCAATTAGCTAAAGCAATAAAAAAAAATCCTAAATGACCTGAGCCTAAGCAAGTAGTAACTAAAATGTTTCGTATATATATTTCATTTTTAATAAATAACAAAAGCTGTAGTAGTATAACGTTTTAGAAAATCATTGCAAAAGCTCAATCTAGATTATATTCCGTTATTTTTCCTTTTGGCCGCCATCCAAAGTTTACAGCACCGCGGCTTGAGCGCTCATTCAGCAGATGGAGTTTTCTCCACCTACTCTAGACTTGGAATGGCCTTCCATGTGATTTTCCTCTCTAGAGCTCCGCTCCAACATTGAATCACTATAAAATACATTTGTTCGATAAACCCACGATTTAATTTAACATACTTTACCAGGAAAACTAAATGTAAAGGTTCCTAAAAGTACAATCAGATCGAATAGATTAGATTAGAATAGGAATAATGAAAGAGGGATTCGCGAAAACTCATGTTCATTTTACTCCATAATCATTATTTTGTCAAAATTGTACGAAATAAATGATATCAAAATTAATTAAGTAAAATATCTATTTAGGCTTATTTGGGAGACAGCCATGATAAATTAATAAATATTATCAATTATAGATAAATGAAAAATGAAGGAATCGGTGATTGATTGTTCATTCAATACTTATAAAGGTAGTTAACTAATCAATATGGGGAGTTGGAAATCATAATTAATTTGTTTATTTATTTAACGTCACTATAACCTGCTATGTCTATATCCTATATTCGCTATGCACATAGCGATATATATACTATATTCAAGGAAGAAATAGTTGGGGTGCAGTCAATGAAAACACCAAAATAAGCATAACTTATTTATTATGTGCCGACGTTTCGGCCTACAATGTAGGCCATCTTCAGGGCTAAGAGAGAGAAACAAACAGAAATATATAAAAACGTAGCAGTAACAAGAATATATAAAGTGGTACAGGAGTGGAAATAAAAATAGTGACTAGATATGATGAAATAGTGAATTGATATATGATAAAATAAGAAAGAATATAAGACTGGTTACAGTATATAATAAACTTAAAGTAGTGATAGATAAAAATAAAATTGTAGATGATGAACAGAAATTCTAATAGTGACAGATAAAATAATACAAGAATAAGAATATAAAATAGAAAAAATACATGTCCAGAAGGGATAAAATGTAAACAATAATATAAAGACGGAAAGATACAAAATAAGAAGATTAAAATATAGAAAAAGGGGGGTTGAGTATGAAGGATTTAGAAAAAAAACTAGTTTAATTATAGATATGGATAAGATACCAGACATGAGGGGTTACATAGGTAAAGTGTAATAATACAAGCATAAATAGAAAGAAAAGCTTGATAAATTTCAAAAATTAAACATTGAAAATAGTGGTATCTATGAACTATGAAGAATGAAAAGAAAAAGAAAATATAAGTAAGGGGAGTTAATATGTAACTGTATACAGTTAGAAAGAAGTGGCATAAATGCAAAATAAGATGAGAATATAATATAAACATATAGAAAATAGGTAAAGAAATACAGTAGATGAAAAATATGAGGCTAAATAAGAATGAACTCTATACTATTAACATATGATGGATGCCAAAAGTAGGTGTGAGAACAGGTGCGAAGAAAGGTGAATGTGAAAAGGATGGAGATAAGATAAATACTAAGATATGTACTAACCGAATAAAACACGTTACAGGTTGGGGAGCTCAGAGACAAGTAAGGAATACGTTACGCCGGGCAGGCGGAAGCGATAAAGGCGATCTCTGACGGCCAAAAAAATAATGACAAAGAAGGGGGAAGAAGAAATGTAGATGCGGTGGATATAAGAGACCGTAAATAATGTAAATTGCGTGAAAAATTAAAAATTAAATTAAATTAAAAAGGAAAACTGCAGATGCAGTGGATATAAGTGACCGTAAATAATGTAAATTGAGAGCAAAATTAAAAGTCAATGGTCAAAATGTAATTAATAAAAGAACCCGCCTACATTTCACTGTTGAACTTGAACATAACAAATCCCTACCTTTCCTTGACCTCCGTATCATTAGAAATCCCGATCACACCTTATCCACTGATTGGTACACGAAACCCACCTATTCTGGCAGACTCCTCAATTATTACTCCCAACGTCCGCACCACCAAATAATCAATGTCGCCAAAAATATCATCCACCATGGCCTATCCCTCTCCGACGCTTGCTTCCATAACACCAACAGCCAACGCATCAAAGCAATCCTATTAAAAAACAATTTTTCTCCCCATGTTATCACTCATCCATCACCATTATAACCCACCCACCCGCACCCGTTCTCCACATCCGCCTTCTATCCCTATATACAGATCCTTGCTAAATATACCCTCCCTCTCTAATAACATTCAAAAATCCCTACGTTCCGCGATCCCCAATTTACGCATCGCCTTTAAATCCCACAACAAACTCTCCAATATTTATACCCGTGATAAAGATCCCGTTCCTCTAAAACATCGCTCTCAGGTCGTCTATCGTATTCCTTGTTCTACTCCCAACTGCAACTCTTCCTACATCGGCGAAACCAAAAACCTACTTAAAGACCGCATTACCCAACACAAATACTCCATATCCTCCCACAACCCAACCGCTTCTAAACTCTCCGAACATGCCCTATACTTTAACCACATTTTTGACTTCGAAAACACGTCGATCCTAGCCTCCGTTCCTAATTATAATAAACGCATCCTCTAAGAAACCATTCACATCAATTTAGATTCCTCTACCGTTAATGCCAAGACCGACTTCCATCACCTATCCCTAACCTACGCCCATATTTTTAATTTACTAAAATAACCTTACATTCTTAATTTATGATGCCGTTCTTTTATTAATTACATTTTGACCATTGACTTTTAATTTTGCTCTCAATTTACATTATTTACGGTCACTTATATCCACTGCATCTGCAGTTTTCCTTTTTAATTTAATTTAATTTTTAATTTTTCACGCAATTTACATTATTTACGGTCTCTTATATCCACCGCATCTACATTTCTTCTTCCCCCTTCTTTGTCATTATTTTTTTGGCCGTCAGAGATCGCCTTTATCGCTTCCGCCTGCCCGGCGTAACGTATTCCTTACTTGTCTCTGAGCTCCCCAACCTGTAACGTGTTTTATTCGGTTAGTACATATCTTAGTATTTATCTTATCTCCATCCTTTTCACATTCACCTTTCTTCGCACCTGTTCTCACACCTACTTTTGGCATCCATCATATGTTAATAGTATAGAGTTCATTCTTATTTAGCCTCATATTTTTCATCTACTGTATTTCTTTACCTATTTTCTATATGTTTATATTATATTCTCATCTTATTTTGCATTTATGCCACTTCTTTCTAACTGTATACAGTTACATATTAACTCCCCTTACTTATATTTTCTTTTTCTTTTCATTCTTCATAGTTCATAGATACCACTATTTTCAATGTTTAATTTTTGAAATTTATCAAGCTTTTCTTTCTATTTATGCTTGTATTATTACACTTTACCTATGTAACCCCTCATGTCTGGTATCTTATCCATATCTATAATTAAACTAGTTTTTTTTCTAAATCCTTCATACTCAACCCCCCTTTTTCTATATTTTAATCTTCTTATTTTGTATCTTTCCGTCTTTATATTATTGTTTACATTTTATCCCTTCTGGACATGTATTTTTTCTATTTTATATTCTTATTCTTGTATTATTTTATCTGTCACTATTAGAATTTCTGTTCATCATCTACAATTTTATTTTTATCTATCACTACTTTAAGTTTATTATATACTGTAACCAGTCTTATATTCTTTCTTATTTTATCATATATCAATTCACTATTTCATCATATCTAGTCACTATTTTTATTTCCACTCCTGTACCACTTTATATATTCTTGTTACTGCTACGTTTTTATATATTTCTGTTTGTTTCTCTCTCTTAGCCCTGAAGATGGCCTACATTGTAGGCCGAAACGTCGGCACATAATAAATAAGTTATGCTTATTTTGGTGTTTTCATTGACTGCACCCCAACTATTTCTTCCTTGAATATAGTATATATATCGCTATGTGCATAGCGAATATAGGATATAGACATAGCAGGTTATAGTGACGTTAAATAAATAAACAAATTAATTATGATTTCCAACTCCCCATATTGATTAGTTAACTACCTTTATAAGTATTGAATGAACAATCAATCACCGATTCCTTCATTTTTCATTTATCTATAATTGATAATATTTATTAATTTATCATGGCTGTCTCCCAAATAAGCCTAAATAGATATTTTACTTAATTAATTTTGATATCATTTATTTCGTACAATTTTGACAAAATAATGATTATGGAGTAAAATGAACATGAGTTTTCGCGAATCCCTCTTTCATTATTCCTATTCTAATCTAATCTATTCGATCTGATTGTACTTTTAGGAACCTTTACATTTAGTTTTCCTGGTAAAGTATGTTAAATTAAATCGTGGGTTTATCGAACAAATGTATTTTATAGTGATTCAATGTTGGAGCGGAGCTCTAGAGAGGAAAATCACATGGAAGGCCATTCCAAGTCTAGAGTAGGTGGAGAAAACTCCATCTGCTGAATGAGCGCTCAAGCCGCGGTGCTGTAAACTTTGGATGGCGGCCAAAAGGAAAAATAACGGAATATAATCTAGATTGAGCTTTTGCAATGATTTTCTAAAACGTTATACTACTACAGCTTTTGTTATTTATTAAAAATGAAATATATATACGAAACATTTTAGTTACTACTTGCTTAGGCTCAGGTCATTTAGGATTTTTTTTTATTGCTTTAGCTAATTGGAATATATAAATAACGAATCAATGGAAATGCTATTGGAATTCATTAAATAATATGATATATAAATTACTATTATATATATATATATATATATATATATATATATATATATATATATATATATATGTAAAGAAAATGTATTTCTTTAATTTGAATTAGCGCGCCGCGCCAACGTAGATAAGGCAGATGTTGAAGATAATGATACTGGCGTTATCAGCAGGGAGGTTACGAGTGTGTTAGCCAAGCAGTGTTTTTAAAAGCTCGAAGTGTTTTTTTACTATTTGTTATTATAAAAGAAACAGAATCGACAGGAGAATAAACATTGCATGTCGTTTCTTTGTTTTACAGGTATGAATTTAGATTTTATTTGTAAACCCGTAAACTAATTATCAATTAAAAGAAAATAAACTTTGTTTTACAGAGCAACACAACCTTGTTTCAATTGATTTCGGTCGTCCCTAAGAATCATTATAAAACGACATTCCCGTTTAAATTACAAGGGTTATAAGAAAATTATAAGATGGAAAAGCTACAATTCTTTTTCAAAGTAATCCCAACAACAGACGGAAAAAGTAATGAAATTGGCATAACCTCAATAACTACCGAGGATGATAGAATTTTCAAAATCCCAGGAGAATTGCAAAATGCAAACCTCCATGAACAGTTAATCGCCACTAACGCTTTTAATAAGGTAAAAAATTCGTTGAAAAAAAGGCACCAAGATATTGAGCATAGTAGGTTGTTACGCTAACCACTACGCTACAATGGGCCCTTACCAGGATTGGATCTAAAATACTTACATAGCATAGTCCTAGAGCTTGCCCAATGTTTTTGATGATTCATACTGTAGTTAATTAAAATTTATAATATATCGCATTATAAATTTATGCTATATTGCAATTCTTAGTTATTCATACTGGAGTATATTTAACTCCATTATAAAAATGGTTAACTATTAAATTAATCACTCGGTAACCACGTTAATACTGGTTAATAGTAGACTAAATGAAGGAAGCTAATGGGATTCCAAGGCGGTATGAATAACCAAAAAGGCCATCAGGTTAGATAATCTAGTGGTAGCCTTCCCAAAATTTCCTCAGAATTGCCTATATTAACCAAATTAATGGGAGCATTACGCCTCCTAGGCTCAGCCCATCTATTAGGCCCTCTTCTTACCTTAATTCTTCTCCTGGAGATGTGTCTTATTTCTTATCAAGGATTAAACTAGAAATGAAGATTAAGCGACTCGGCACTTTTCTCCCGAGTTGGGAAGAAGAAAAGACAACAGTTTAAAGGACAGTTCTGGCTATTAATCACGGCGAGAAATATTGATATAAAAGCAAATTTAATTTTAAAGTTAATGGAGAAGAAAATGGACAGAGAAAAACAATCTTAAATAAGGTTGAACTATTTATTTGAAACAAACGTTTCATCCAAGGTTTTTTCAGTCCTGAATAGAAAAGATACAAACAAATCTTCAAGAAAAAAAAAATCGGCTTCCAGTCAACTACTTTATTGTTTTATATGACAAAACGTTTCGACACTATGGTGTCATTTTCAATTATTTATTTTTCTGCATTCCTTAACTGGAAAGTCAATATTTTTTAAAAATAATTTTTAAGGAGATCTTTAGTCCTCCATAGTCAAACTTATATTCATCGAATCGATGAATATAAGTTTGACTATTGAGGACTAAAGATCTCCTTAAAAATTATTTTTAAAAAATATTGACTTTCCAGTTAAGGAATGCAGAAAAATAAATAATTGAAAATGACACCATAGTGTCGAAACGTTTTGTCATATAAAACAATAAAGTAGTTGACTGGAAGCCGATTTTTTTTTTCTTGAAGATGAAATTCAAATAAATCCAGTTTAAAAAAAAAAGGAAAAAATTATAAGAATGGTACAAACAAATTAAAATGATACATAGGAAAATTTAAAGAATGAAAACAGATAAAATATATAAATAATGCTATGTGTTATTATATTATATGGTCATCATCATAGTTAATATGGTTAATATTAGGTAAATAATACATTTATTTTGTTACAATTTAAATCATACCTACTTTTGTATACGTTTTACTCCAATAACAGTTTTTATATATTTTACTTTATTTATTTTTACTCTTAACAATTTTATATTTTTCATTCTAATTTGTTTGCGTCTTGTCTATCCAGTCCTGAACAAGACGTGCCATGTCGGTAGAAACGTAGGTTCAAATATATATTTCAACTCTGTTTAAGAAATTCTTTCTCTAACCTCTACCCAGACCATTTTCTTCTCTGTTCGGTCCTGATTTGGGTTTTCGCGTAAAAATTTCAAGTAAAATCCCTTATTTATTAATAGTTAAATGAGTAATTTACGATTAAAAAGTATGGAAATATCAATAGTTGATTATTTTGATATGTACAAAAAGTTGTATTCAATATGGCTGATTACAAGTTTTTACGATAATCTTTTATTTATCATTCGTGTTTTTAAAATAATATTTATGTTCCTCCTCTTCCTCCTCTTTATTAGTTTTTTTATCACGGATATTGATCATTTATTTATCATTCAAAATACATTTCAACCTTCCATGATATCATGCGAATATAGAAATAAATCACTTGTTGTTGTTGTTGTTGTTTGTTCATTTAACGTCACTTTATGCTGCTATGGCTAATCGGACGATGCTACAGTGGGAGCTCTAAATTTTGCCTATCCAGGTTTAATTAGGATAGGGATTTTTAACGAGTACCTGACATCGTACAGGCTCGGAACCCCCGTTTAACGTCCCTTCCGAAGGACGGCGTAACTAAGGATTTTTTACTCCCTTAAAAAAATCCTAGGGCCACCTGCCGGGCTACGAACCCACGATCTTGGGTTTGTACTAATAAATCACTTGTAATCAGTACAGTTTCTAAGCCAATGGTTTTGTGGATAGAAGATTTTCCCTCAGATTTTTCTCTCACTTCAAGTTGCCCACTTTAAAGAGCGTGAGTGAAAATGAATTTCCTTAACAGGAGTGAAAACTGGAGATTCATCTCCAGCGTCATCTAAACCTCATCCTTGTACAAGCGTTTCCTAGATACAGACTACTGAACCTAGTTTCTACTGTTATTTTTCTACTAATATATATTGTGAAAGTTATTTTTCCTCCATTATGTATACAAATTTATTAATTATGTATAAATATAAAGAATTAATTTAAATAACATTATATAGTATCGATTAAATAGCTCTATATATCTAAGCTTCCAGCCCTGATTCCTTTGACGGATAAAGCCAGTCTCCTAGGCGCTGAAACTCCTGTGATAGAGCAAGAAGATTCACATTCCTGAGATCTTTCAGGTTCTGCGGTCTGTCCTTGTTCCGATCGCAATTTAAGCGGTTAGTCTAAGTTTGAACCCATCATAGTAAACTATTTGGCTGACTAGAACAAACACACAGTACCGTAATTTGAGTAAAAGGCCGATCCAAGTTACATGAAATTCAGAGGAAAGTGGAAGTATATGAATAAAAATATATGAAGGTATCTTGTTTGGAAAACCCAATTTAATTTTCTTATAAAATTCACCCATTTGGGAACTATTGCTAATTTTTACTAATCTAATAAAATATTTGTAGAATGTAGAATAGTAAATTTATATTTATTTAAATTGATTAAATGTTTAAAAATAATGTAAGAAGGTAGGTATTCCTTATTTTGATAATATTTACATTGATTGATGTATAAATAATTACCTCTTAAAAACAAAAACTAAATATATTAATAAGATCCAACCACGTAAAATTCTAATATACTATTATAATATTTTTGTATTAATATAATATTCTATATTAATTCTAAATATTAATTATACTTGAAATATATATTTATAATAATAATAATATGATTTTAAATTCTTACGGAATAAATAATCATTATGCAGTCCATATTACCTACACACACACATATATTTAAGAAAGTAGAGCTAGTGCAGAGTAATTCCTAGATTAGCAATCTTAAAATGAAAAGTATTTTAATGAAAAATCGACATATTTTATCCTTGCTACCTCTGTTACCTAACACAATCGAGAATTCTCGCAAAGGAAATTGTTGGGCGTCTCATAAAAACGAAGCTATTCACGAAGATTCAGCTTGATAGTAATCAAGTGCAAAAATGTACCAGGGATTCTGGACTAAAATGAACTAATGTATATTGCTATGAATTAGGCAACTGAAACTATTAAAAGAAGATATTTTGAATGTAATAAAACTATGCATTCTACTAAGTGGATTAAAATAATACACTATATATATATATATATATATATATATATATATATATATATATATATATATATGTATATATATCTTTATATGTATACATGTTATAATGTTGAAATAAGAATATATTTATTAATAACCCCATGTAAAGTGGATTTTATACTTGAAAGTTCCTAATCGCAGTTTTATTTCATACATCTTCACAATTTCTATCATAATTAACACAAGAGGCGGATGTATACAGACTAAACAAAGTGATATGGATGGACAATACAAATTAAGATTTACCAGCAAGGCAGAATAAACACAAATTGGTTAAATATGAAGTTATTGTCATCCACATTGGCTCTTCGTACTGAATTAAAAGCTCTTAGTTTATTCGGAATCCCAACTGTACGAAATGATGATTGATGAGCCATAAAATCGCGTGATAAAGAAACTAAAATCAACATAACGAGGCTATTAAATGAATGAATAATGCCATCAACATCTACATTTTAAGGTAATAAACATTCGCGGGTCAAGATTCCCTGGGATTTATAATAGTAACAGTGTTCAAACCTCTCATTCCAACCAATTAATTTGGATAAAATAAGGTATCAGTGCAACTATATAAATAGATAATCATAATTTTACTGAATAAATAACATATTATGATTTAAAAAACATAAGAAATATTTTTTTTAAATACTTTTTATAGTAAAGTAGTTCCAAAGTACTTTAATGATAAAAAATGTCAGAACGATACTATTAATTAACCAGTTATGCAATTATCTATTCATTAGTAGGCCTAATTTTTTATTATTATTATTATTTCATTATTTTCTCTTTTTACATATTTTAACAGTATTATCATTTCTATACTATTAATATTCTTATATGTTTTTTGTTTTATCTTGCATGTCTTCAACTATCTGGAACATTTCATAGCTTTTTACCTAATCTACCTGCTAAAATTAATTGCACACAGCATCTTCTCCTCTTATACGGGGATCTTCTCTCCTACCTCACCATCATGTCCAGTATCCTGACATCCTGTCACGTCAACACCCAATCCTTACCTGCCCATTATGACGAATTCCTTCAATATTTTACCCAAAACTTTTATCATACCATTGGAATTTCCGAAACATGGCTAAAACCCCACATCCCCTCCTCTGCAATATCCTTACCAGACTATTCATTCCTTCGCCACGACCGGGTAGACCGGACTGGTGGAGGAGTAGGTCTTTACGTACACAACTCCCTAAAATCACGTATCCTTGATTCCTCACCCGCAACTGGTTATCCTCACACAGAATTCCTTCTGGTTGAAATCTCTTTTAACCCAAACCCTCTCCTTTATGTCGTAGTATATCGCCCTCCTTTGGCCCCTCTTGATTCAATTTTTGAATCTACCCTTTACGACTACATTCCTCTCTATAACCATATCATTATCTCCGGTGATTTTAATGCCAATCTCCTTGTCCAATCCTACGATCAACTATACCTGGAAAATCTCTTTTACTCTCTACACCTTTCCATTGTCCCATTTTCTCCCACCCATCACACCTTTCAATCCGACACATGGTTAGACCTGTTTGTCATTGATTCACGGCAGAACCTCCTTTCTTCCTCTCAATTACCCGTTCCATTTCTGTCCTCTCATGATCTCATCCATATTTCATACAATATCCAAACTCCTGTTATACTACCTAAAACCGTAACCTTTCGCAACTTAGATGCTCTCACCCCAGAGAACATCTCACCCTCTCTTGAAGCCTTGGATTGGAGAGAGATTTATTCTTGTGCCTCTATTGATTCGATGGTTGACATACTTACTTCCAATCTCAAATATATCCTTGACACCCATGCCCCACTGAAAACCTCAACCTTCCGTCACCAGCCTGCTCCCTGGTTGTGTCAAAAAATTAAAGATCTTCAAAGGAAGCGTGATGCGGCCCGAAGACGCTTTAGACGGACAAGGTTAACTGACGACTATCAAGCGTTTAGGGCCCTCCGCAATCTGACACAGTCGGCAATCAGGCAGGCAAAAACCAAATACTTCCACGAAGCCCTTTCATCCGCTCCCGATTCTAAATCCAAATGGCATCTCCTTCGAAAGCTTTCTCTTCTTAATTCATCTTGTTCTAGGCCCTTTCCAGCCTCTCCCAATGAAATAAACACATATTTTTTGTCCACCTCAGTTAATACTTCTAAATCATCCTCTCCCGTATTTTCCCTACCACCATCTTTCAACCCTGACAACTTTTACTTCGCTGACATTTCACCCAACGACATTATTTCCTCTGTTCTGAAATCCCACTCCATCTCCACAGGCTTCGATGGGATTCCTGTCAAACTGCTAAAATCCTGCCTTATCGATATTTTACCTGTCCTACTCTTTATATACAATTTTTCACTGCAAAACGGAGTATTCCCAGCCTCCTGGAAAAAAGCCATAGTCCATCCTATTAATAAATCCTCTAACCCTGTCTCACTCAAAGACTACCGCCCAATCTCAATCCTCTCAAACCTTTCCAAGCCTCTAGAAAGAATAGTCCAGTCACAAATGTCAAATTTCCTCGAACAGTCCAACCTCCTTGACCCACTTCAATCTGGTTTCCGGCCCGGTTTCTCCACACAATCGGCACTTACCAAAATCACCAATGACATACATACCGCTATGGACGACAAAAAACTAACTGTGCTTATCCTTCTTGATTTTACCAAAGCTTTTGATTCCTTGGACCATTCTATCCTTTTTAGCAAACTCAAATCAATGTCCTTTTCTAACAGTTCCATCCGATGGTTCCAATCCTTCCTCTCTGATAGATCTCAAGCAGTTTCTATACCTAATCATCCCCTTTCCTCTTTCCTCACTCTTTCCTCAGGCGTGGCACAGGGCTCAAGTATCTCTCCTCTTCTTTTCAACTGCTATATCAATGATCTCCCTAAATCTGTTCACCACTGTTCCCATCATCTATATGCTGACGATTTCCAAATATATCTGTCCTTTCCCCCTTCCGAGCTATTTTTTGCGTTCGCTAGTATTCAGGAAGACCTGGATAGGATCTGTGCCTGGGCAAAGCTGAACAAACTGGAATTGAACGCATTGAAAACTCAGGCCATTGTTTTAGGTTCCAATTCCCTCCTTACATCCATCCACACCCTCCCAACATTACTCCTAAACGATAATCCTATCACGTTTACCTCCTCGGTGAAAAACCTAGGCATCACCATCGACCAAAACCTTTCCTGGAAATCCCACATCGCCCAAATATCCCGACGGACAATTAGTTCCCTGAAGTTGTTCCATCGTTCTCGTCATCTCCTTACACAATCTTCCCGTAAGCTTCTCGTATCTTCTCTCATCTTCCCCCACTTTGACTATTGTAGCGTGGTATATGGAGGCCTCTCAAAAATGCTTGAAGACAGATTAAAGAGAATAATGAATTGCTCTCTAAGATTTGTGCTTGGTACTCCGAAGCGATCGCGCGTCTCCCACCGCTATGATGGGTTAAAGTGGCTCTTCCCTCCCTTCCGAAGACAATATTTCCTCTGTTCATTCTTATACCAATCCATTCACTCTCAACACCCTTCATATATCTACAGTCTCCTCCAATTCAAATCATCAGTGCAACACCATAAAACAAGATCCCGCCTTTCTGATCTCTATATACGTTCACACAGAACTAAAGCATTCGAACGTTCCTTTCTCGCCCGCTCCACCACAATGTGGAACTCAATCCCTCCTAATATCCGTCATACTCCCTCTCTATCATTATTCAAATCCTGGCTGTTTCAACATCTATTAGCTTCCCAGAAGGATAGTCTCTAGGTAGGTTAGTCATTTGCTTAGAATACAATGTATATAATAACAAACTGTGTTATCTAGTTCTTTTAATTCTGCTCTTTGAAAAGCTGTACATCATGTAAACAAATTATTGAATGCTAGCTCATGCATTCAATTTCAAAAGCTTTGGATTTATCTATTCTCTGTAATTGCTTAATATCCTGTCAAGATCTGTACTATTTATTTACTTACTGTTATTTTTGTTTATATATTTCTTTTTAAATTGTTTTCTGTCATGTTTTCACGCTTTATGATTTGTAACATTTAGCCTTCTGGCCAGATAAATATTATGTTTTTATTCCTGTTCATATCTGTTATTCTAAAGGGACTTTGTCCCAGAATAAAGTTACTTTTCTATTCTATTCTATTCTATTCTAATATTACTGATTTTATTTTTATGGAAAAAAATACATACATTAACTCATTCGCACAAATACACACTCAAGTTCTTCGTCTATGGTACATTTCTCATCTTTTGCATATCTAAATAGTCTTCGTGTGAAATTTAAAAGGCACTAAGAATCTAAATTTATTAACATAACGATCAATAACCTATCATTTAGAGAAAGCTTTAGCAATGTTCTCTAATAAGTAGAGTGGAAAAAGCACGATGTCTCACATCTTCCTTGTAACAATGTATGTCCTTACCTTTCAACCCGACAGAAGAGATTGAATCATTGGCAAACTTTAAGCTGGTGTGCTTACATTCAACTGTCAAACGTTTAATTGGAACCACGGCACTATTTGAATAGCTTTGAGAAAGCGGTTACCACAGACTACTTGGTGTGTGTAGCGCCTTTTCAACAAAAGGAAACAACACGAACCAAGTTTGAACCGACAGAACTTACTAAGTAGCTATATATTGTTGTAGGTATGTACAAAGTAATCCACCTTTAAAGTTCAATAATATTATTTATATTAATTACACTCTATTTGCAGTGCTAAGACTGTGGAATGTTATAAGAAATAACATCTAATATATGAATCAGCTGTCAATGAATTTAATAGCATTTAAATTCCCACAAATCTCAAAGAGGGAAGAATCCTGGAATAATTAAAAGTTATAGAAGAATATTTACAGTTTCTTTGGTTCAACCAATCAATCAACCTAGTTTCTTTGGTTCAGGGCATGGTAGTCATTACTATTGTTAGAAAATCGGCCAAATAGGTTTTCCCCAAATAAGGGTATCCACTTTATAGGTTCTGAGTCAGCCCCATGCCTTATACCTTATTGATTGCTAAAGGATTAAGTAATTTATAGGCCACATTTGAACCCGTTATTTTTAAACAATCCTATTTGTCTAATAAAAATTTGAAGTAGTTTTAGGATTTTATCGGGTAAAACTAATAAAACAAGTTAATAAAATCATTTAACTTTTAATTACCATGCAAATTATTACAGTCGATAAAAATGTTCGGAAAATATTAGTTCCAATTTACGTTTTTCTACTTCGTTAGTACAACGAACAAAGATATATGTTTTTTTAACATCTCTAACACCTATTAAAGGAACACATAGAACACAATTGCATCTATTTCTTTCTCCTTGATTTCTATCTCCTTCAGGAACAGACTATGTGAGATGTTCAGGATCGAAAATTGATAACATTAAATTTCCAAAACTGATTTTTTCACATTTTTAGCTAGTTTAGTCAAGCAATCTTTTATGCAGCCGAAACTTCATAAGACGTAAAAGTGTCGTGTTAGACAAAATTGCTTGACTAAACTAGTGATCATTCTTTTTAAATTTTGGATTTATCAGCTTTTTATTCTGAATTGATGTGTATTATTTATTTAAGTAGTTATTGAGAAAAATAGAATTACGTCAAATGAAAAATAGTATGAAAACTATAATGATACTTTTATTGATTAGTTTGAAAAATGTGACCTACATTACGAGGCCTGAAGATGACCCGCGACGGGGGTCGAGGCGTTGGTTAAGCTTTAAATTAAATAAAATGAAGTTTATCACTGTTTAAAGAATTATTTTTGGTAATTATAAGCCTGAATCACACCTCATTTGTAAACTCGTTGTATGTAAGATCGTTCTCCCCCAATCATTTAAATTATCTTTGTTTTATTAAATTTATTAATGATTAGAAAAAATAAATAGGTGCAGTCATGAGGACTGCCAACAGAACCGAAAACTCGAGACTTTGGAATAACTGTGTTCTTTGTTGAATTTATAAATCATTTATAGTCTGAATTATTTAAATTTCAACTTTTTAAATTTGTAAAAGGCTACGAATATAATGTTGACCTGCATCTTCTCTTTATCGACTTTAAGCAAGCCTACGATAGCATAAACTGTAGCAAAGTGTTACATGCCACGCTGGAGCTAGGACTACCAACAAAACTTGTACGCCTTACAAAGATGACCCTCACATACTCTATAAATAGAGAACATGCTCTTGGAGGAATTCGTGGTGGCTGATGGTTTGAGACAAGGTGACATTTGGCCTATTCGGATGATGTTGTTTTAACTGGCAAGAGTAAAGTAGCACTCACAGGAGCCTTCCAGAAATTCAAACAAGAAGGAGGGGAAATGGGTTTGCATATAAACGAAACAAAGTCCATGTACTTGTGTATCTCAAGAGAGAATGTACTGGTAGAAGAATAAGCCACATTTATGAAGTTAACTATAAGAAAACACAATTTTGAATATCTGGGCGAAATAACAACAACCAGATGGAGGAGGATATTAAAGCAAGACTTGCAGGTGGTAATTGCTGTTACTATGCAACACAAAAGGATCTTAAAACTAGACAAATGTCAAAAAGGGCCAAGATCACATTATATAAAACCATTGTCAGGGGTTGAACTACGGTCTGGGAGAGAAAAAGACTGCGGCGGATTTTTGGGTCCATCTATTACCAGAAAGCACGGAGAATCCGAAATACGGCTGAACTCCTACAACTTTATGGAGAACCAGACTTAGTGTCTTTCATAAAAAGAGCTCGATTGAAATGGTTAGGCCAAGTGGTGAGGATGCCGGAAACAAGAATGCCCATGTTGTTTGGGAAGCTCGGTGGTAGAAGACCCAAAGGAAGGCCCCATAATAAACGGCTAGATCTTCACCAGCTGGAAATCAAACATTGGAGAAGACTAGCTATGGTCCGGAGTGCTAGGGCAGGCAGTGTTGGATGAGGCCAAGGTCCTTCCTTGTAGGGCTGTAGTGACAAGAAGTAAGTAAGTAAATTTGAATTATTAACATTAGTTTGGTTGTCACTCATATTGGCACTCCCAACATTGATTATATACACCTTAAAGTAGTTTATTTATTAATCAAAACATATGATAGGCATCAAAAGTTCAATACAAAATCTCAATAATTTAATTGAAATAATAATTAGTACGTAGCTATATTATTGGAACTGATGAGATCCCAAATAAACTGCTTAATGAGTGCCTACACGGAACTCGGCCGAGAGGCCGCCCTAAGCTGCGATGATTGGATGGTGTTGAAGAAGATGCAAGGACCCTGCTCGGAGTACGGAATTGGAGAGTAGCTGCACTTGACCGGTTAAGCTGGCTGAAGCCAGGACTCAGTAATGGTTTGTTGCGCCGATAGAAAAAAAAAAAAAACTATATTATTAATACCTTGTATATGTTTTTGCGTGGATTTTATTTCTATTTTTAACATTATAAAATTAATAATTCTCAGAAAACTGACCTGTCACAGCATATTCCCATATTAAGAGAAAAACGCAGAGCAAAATCGAAGGGGCATAGAACTCGATACTCTACGGATAAAATATGTTTACGTAATTGACTAACCAACTAAAAGCATAAATCAAAAAATTTTAAATTCAAAATTTAATTAACTTGACTGAAAATCTTACAACTACTGAAAAAACATTATGAATGACCACAAAAAAGTTCCTGAAATTCAATGATTTTAATCACCCGCTCCTTAATAAATTCCAATGTCTCGTCAAGATCAAATGAATAAAAAGCTCAGTTATTCGGCCAACATCTTTTTTTCATCCACATCCTGATATTACGAATCCAATCCACCTTCAATTAATAAAAACAAAGTTAAATATTCCTCTTCAAATGACCCTTCCTCTCAAAGCATTCCATCCTTCAGAAATATCTAATATTATTCACAGATTACCTTCTCACCAAGCTCCTGGACACGTCCTCATCACGATCCACATCTTAAATCATCTTCCTAGAAAAACCATCCTATTCCCTCACCTACATATATAATGGTATACTCAGCACTACATATTTTCCTAGCCTCTGGAAATTAGCCTAAATAAAAAACCTGGAATATCCTTCCTCTTTCCACCCTATCTCACTTTTACCATCAATGGGTAAAATCCTGGATAAGTCCATCCTGAAATGAATATACCCCATCCTGGATGCAAACCACATTATACCAGATCACCAGTTCGGATTCCGAACATCCCTATCCACTATCCAGCAATGTCATCGTTTGGTGGATGTTGTTTCCTCAGCTTTGGAACGTGGATTGTATTGTCCAGCGGTATTCCTTAATGTTGTACAGGATTTCGACCGAGTCTGGCACTCTGAGTTGCCTTACAAGCTCCGTAAATTCATACCTCCTACATACTATCTCATTATCACATCCTATCACTGCTATAGGTCATTCAAAGTAAATCATAAGAATGTCTACTCGTCCCTCTTTCCTCAATCTGCTGCTGTTCCTCAAGGCAGTATCCTCCGCTCAATTCTCTACACAGTTTATACAGCTGGCATCCCAACCCAACTTAATACTATCCTTACCACATTTGCAGATGACACATGTCTATTATCAGTCAACACCGATCCAGTTATAGCATCCCATACTCTTCAATCCCATAACACTGACCTTGAAAAATAGTGTTAAAACTGGAGGATTAAAATAAGTTCTCACAAATCCCGTCAAATCACCTTTACCCTCCGTCGTAAACCAATGACTTCCTGCACTCCTGTATCATTTAATAATATCCCACTGATTCCTGTAGAACTGGACAAGTATTTTGATGTAACCAAAAAAAAAAACTAAACAAGGCTTAGCTATGAATATAATTGTATACTAGAACTATTCCGGGAGAGGTAACAAGCTAGTTGACTCGGAGTTAGCTGGCCGGCTAATCCCAATTTGGTGCAGGTCTCTAATAACAATTACCCAAGCTCCCATTCCAACGCCTTAACCAAGTCCATCACCCTTTTAGGGCAGGCGCCTCTGGAGGAGCTTCCTGTTTCATGTCTCTGTAGGATCCCTCTGCAATAACCTTAGCCCTTAATGAGGCTCTTGAGAACAAATTGATGTTCATGGGCCTTTGAATTATTATATACTGTTGGAGAACAATAACAAAATGTTTGGCTCTAATTATACCAGGATTTTGAAAAATGCTATTTTAATAATAATCATTTATTTTTATTTCACGGAAAAAATCGAAAAAAAATGACAGGAAATTTGAGTTCTTTATAAACGAATCACTAATTATTAACCTTTCTTAGAAATTATTAAACTCATACCTTAGAAATAAATAAATGTATACATGCTTTATAACTGTAAGGTTCTTAATAACAGCGTAGTTAGTCATTGTGAGGTTAGTATCCTAACAACACAATAATTTCTAAAAGAAAAATTATATTTAACTAAAATTATATCTAAATATATAAATGTAGATTAATTTAAGTCCATGATTAATGCAGATGAATTGAATTATTTTGTATGTTATTCTAGCAATTAAGTATAAATTTTAACCTCAACAAACTATTTTAATTTTGATGGTTGTACTGTAACTCTCTATTGTATAATATAATTTCAATTACTAAAATAGAGCCAAAAACTCAAAAAGAAACATTATTATTTATTATAATGCAATTGGGAAAAGGCTTTGCATTGTGGTTTTTCCCAATTGCATTATAATAATTTCAATTATATTATATAATAACTCAAACATCCTGATTGGAAATAATAATTTCAAAAATATATACACAAATAAACTCGAATCACAACAGTAAAGTGGCCAATTACACTAATGCACACCATATTTGGTACACACCAATACGCCATATTCCCAAATATACTAGTAACTGAAACGGAGCCAAACGACACAGTACCCGCAAGACTGAAAGGTTGTGAGGGTTTAGTATGCCTTAACGATGCCAAGGCGCTTCACATCTCACCGGAGCGCAGTGGAACGAGCTGGACATTCATTAATATCTCCGCTTCTGGTTCTCCTAGAATAAGGCTATTGGTACGTTTTTTAAATGGACTATTTAATTGTATGATAAAAAAGCTTTTTAAATGGACTATTTAATTATATGATAAACAGGATCAGATCTTTTATGGGAAACATGTAAAAATTCTCGATTTGATATTTCGATGTTAGATAATTTATTATCTATCATTGCACCATTTATTGTACCTATATACTACGAGAATAGGTGCAATAAAGTATTGTATGGAAAGACAGATACATGGGTATTAAATAGAGTTATTCAAAGAAAAACGTAACAAACCAAAAAATTTAATTTTTTATAATTATTGGTCATTTTTTATGAGTTATAAATATTTTTATTTTTTAAAGAGAAAAGATAGGCCCTCGACCGGGATCTATCTCGAGGGCCTATCTTTTCTCTTTAAAAAATTAAAAAACAAAAAATTTAATCATTGAACAAAATTAATATAATAATTGATAATTACTTTTGTTAGTCAATATACTAGGTATAATTGATACATCAAAATTATAATAAATGTAGGTGCCTATATAAAATTGTTTTATTTAAATAACGATCACAATTAAACCAAAATTAACAACTTTATTTTAATTAAGATTTGTTTTTCTATATTCTAAGTAACAATAAGTGATTGTGCTTCTGGTAATAAATCACGTTTAATGTTTATTATTTTCGGCCTAAGAGTCGAAATTAAAGGATCCGAATTGTCATCAGATTAGAATCTTTTTTTCATGACAAAAACGAACATATCCTCTGAACATTTTCTAGAACTTTCCGTTTGTCTCCGTCATTGTCAATCGGATAATTATTTGAATGACTGAGAACGAGAAGGTATACTTGTCGCTGTTGATGACGATGAAGGTAGGTGCTGGCTAACATCTTCAGGAACAATGAAATCCAAATTCAACCAGTTTTCATGCTTCTCCAGAAAATAATTGATATTCCGGTGGGGCGAAATCCAGGAGAGTGCAAGCTACCACTGAACTTTCTTAATTTTTTTCGTAAGCAGAACTTTGCGGTATTTGAAATTTGTTCCAGTCCAAACGAATTAATCCAGGCTTCCAATGTCAGGTCACAATCTTTAAAACTTATATGATTAAATTGAAAAAATTGAAGATTTGTTGTAGAAACCATTGCACCGCACCTATGTCGTTCAAATACCACACACAAACTGAGTTTCATTGTTAATACTATTATGTTAGATAAGGATTATTCGGATAAATGAGTGTAAACAAACGTGGGTAAACAAAAGAAAACTTGCGTAAAGTAGACGCCAATATCAACAGAAATTAATTTAAATTAATTCTCAAGGCCCAGAAAAGAAAAGAAAAAATAATTTTCTCGGAAAATAGCACCTAGTAGCAGAATCCGACTAATGGAAAAAAAACTTCAAACATTCTAGTTATTTAATGTGAAGGTAATTTTTTTGGCGATTTTCGCAATTAAAGTTTTATCCCCCAATTTTCACCGAAAAATCCTAGACGTTTGAAATAATCCCAAGTTTTATTTGCCTAAAATATCTTATTATGGGTGAATTGTTTTCTAGTAAGTGTACGATTAATTTAAGGCATTATCTCAAACAGTGGATTGCTTAAAAAATATGAGACGTTTAAGAAAAATTTATATTTCAATTCAGATTTTTTTCATTTGATTTGATTTCACAATTAATTTATCAATGGGTTTTGTTGAGAAGAAGTATAAAGTATAATTTAAGATCAAAATAAAGGACAAATTTAGTTATTAGAGAATTGGTCCAATGTCCAAGAAATGCGTTTATTCGTTCAACTGTGCGGTGGTCAACATCTCATCTTCTATTTACCCATACTCCAGTGTCAATGTAAAATTACTATTATAATGGAAGAAAATTGGTTTTCTTCCAAAGAATAATCATTTTCAATGCAAATATTAAAAATAAAAAATAACTAATCACCATTGTTCGTTTGCTTATATACCTGGAGCAGAGGTACTTCGTTCAATCAACTTGTGTTGAGATTCCAATACGAAAAACTGCAGGTCTCGGTTAAGTAATAAGTTTAAAAATATTAAGGATGATTAAGAATAATGACAATTTTTTTATAAATGTTAATGAGTTGAAAGGATTTTAATTAAATGTTGATACAATAATCGAATTTAATATTTACATTCCATTAACTTCTAATGAAGTAAAACTCATTATTTAAAACTGAAATATTATTAATTCCTCAGTGAGTCACCTCATTTGTATTATTAGAGGAAGTACAAGAATGATAAATAAAATAATTCACGATATTAAATTAATTAAATCTAACTAATTTCCAACCCAAATCAAAGAAATCTCCTTTGGCTTAAATAAATTGCTAGATTCCGTAATGATAATACACGAATGAAGAGTTTCGTTAACAATATTATTCAAAAGGATAACAAAATTCAAGGCAGTAAATAGAGTATTGGTTAACATTTACAGGTGACGCTATAAGCCATCCGGCCGGAGGGCAGCTGTCGACGGCTGTCTAGATTTCTCAGTGTACTGGAAAAGGGAGAGAAAAAGGAAATCTGTACCAGGGATTTTCTCACACCTGGACCTATCGTTATCATTAAAGAAATATCAACGTGAGTGAAGGTCAAAGGATGATAAGGAGCCTCTGTAAAAATAAAAATAAAAGATACAATAGATTGAATCAAGTTTATTCTAAATAAACTACTCAGTTATCTCCACAAGACACCAATTTAACTCCATAAATAATATAACCGTAAAGAATAAACTTTAGCTGCATTAAGTATTCTAGAATGTTATGGACCCTAAGCTAAGTTAGATTTTTTTTAAACATGAAGTTTTAATTTTTATTTTAAGGACAAAAATTGTTTCAAATTACTTTTAGACAATCTTACCTGCTTAGTCAAAAACCCAATATTACAGGAAAATTTAGAAAATCTCTGGACTCCTCAGATAAGGGTTTGTAAGACTGTTGCGGCTCGTAAAGTGGCTTCACAAAATTAGTACAAATATATAATATATTATAATATATGACATAATATATTTTGTAAGATCCTCACTCTGAGCACATAAATTTATAAAGTCTAAATTATTTTCTATAACCAACTGACAAGGTTGATAGAAATGCAAAATATTATTAAGTAATGTTCGATATCCCAGAAGATTTTATTGTACAATATGTACCTACAGATATAGAGAACGAGGTGCATGTAGTAAAGAGATGCTAACTCCATTTTAAGTGATTCAATGCTTTATTAATAATTAAGATAATCTTAATTTAAGAAATTAATGTTTTTACAGGAACTTTACTAATATTTTTTCTATTATTAATATTTTTATTATTTAGTTTCTAAAACCCCTTGCTATTATATTAGTAGTTATTAAAAGATTTACCCAGGATAATGGAGATGAAGAATTGATAAAACATAAAAACTTAGGATGTGAATGACAAGAAAATATAAAAAGCACGGAGTTTGTTCTTTTTCTTGTTCTTTATTTGTTAGTATTTTAAATAGAAAGCAATTATTTCAAAACAAGTGCATACAAATAAAAAACAACTAAACAATTGTAACCAACAAAATTGTGGGTAAAATGCAAAAGAAAAACGGTTGGGTAATAGCGAAAAGTTTTAATAGATTCTTAAAACAACAATTTGCTTGAAAATGTTTTGCTGAACCTTGGATTTAAATTGTCTAACTTCAGGAAAACGTTTTCGTACAAATAAGGCTTTTGATAAGAGACCTGAAATTAGTGCCAATAATTCAGGTAAACAATTTTTTAATTTGTTCTTTTTTAGAGAAAACAAGGAAGAGATATTTATATAACAAATAAGAGATAATTTGAAAGGGATAATAAAAAAGGCATCCAATTTAACACCTCACTTACATTAGAATAAGTCAAACTTAACCATTTAATTTAAAGGGAAATTCGTCCACTTTATGATGGAAATTAATTACCTCAAATTGTTTTATAGTTTTTAAGTGAAACATTTAACTAAAATTTTCTGTTTTTCTGGAGAGACTTCGGAAAAAAGTTAACAAAGTTTTTTGTTACTCTTGAGGTGCTTGGTTCTTGGTTGTTAATCAGTAAATACTGTATATTACCACCTTGTAATCTACATCTGCTGGAATATTAAGATTCTTAGATAACTGTATAATGCCTATATCGATTTGTCGAATAAACCTATTTCATATAGAATGGACCAACTCTCGAAGAAATAAAAATCAAGTGGATAATCTATTATAATAAATATAAAATCTGTTAAAGTAGTTATAAAAATTAAATTTCATATGCTGAGAGATGAAGAAATCATGTAATTCCTAATTGTCTAGGATCTCCTATACAAGGATGTACAGGAAAGGCTAAAGATTACTGTTTCTTTTTAGCAAATAAAAGAAAGTTACAAACGGTATTAAATATATTTCATAATAAGAGAACCATTAGAGCTTACTGTTGCTGAGGATACTTAGCAGATAATGAAAGGTGCTATAATGACCGTACAAATAAAAATATGTTTTTATACAAACGGAAAGAGAAGGGACGATTGTGGCGCTATAACGTTTAGTGCGGTAATTAGCAAGTACTAAACCTAACCTGTTATAAAGCGACTGCCCGTTCCTTGCAATTATCTTGCTTTAATAGCTAATTTCCACCGGTGCTCTTCGTGAACGGCTGTACGAGGGAATAAAAAGATTTTAAGAGCCCTGGGGGCGAGTGAAGCAGTAATCGTAACGGTTGATAGCTTCGGTCATGTGGGAAGCATATAGTAACTGTAACCATATTGAAGTTGTAACCGTATAGCTGCTGTAACCGTTACATCAACAATCACTAACCTGGAACTGGCATTTCCAGGATTAAACTATAAACAACAATAAGCTCAATACTAAAGATTCTTTATTGCTCTCCCTTACATCTCATAACGAGCTTAATTTCTTCGGCCACGTTACAAATCTGGAATAGTTTAATTAAAACCAAAGAATTTAATGTTTACGTCGAGAAAACATTAACTAAATGAATAAATGAAATGATTTAATGAAATGAATTAGACATAAATTAAGGCCTCGTTTTAGAATTAAAGTTCTTCAGGAGACATGAAAAACAAAATTGAATTTATATTGGTATTCTTTTTAAACCAGCCGCTGTCTATGGTATAAGAAAATACAACAGGGAAAATGATTGTAACAATTTTCAGAGATGAACACTTTCCGAACTTCGTATACGGAATTAAATGGTTTAAGTGTTAAAATGGTATTCTTAGGAAACCTATTGGTTTCTGACAAAATAGTAAATCTGTAAAGTTGAAAATTCAAAACGAAAATAGTAAAGATGAATATTAAAGTAACACTAATAAATGTGGTATTCTAATCAAATATTTTTTACTCTTCAAAAATAACATTTTATAATAATTATATAATAGAAAACTCTTCAAATGTACCCGTTTAAGCAACGGTTTTTTTATTTTTATAGGAACAAATTAGCCTCTAAAAATAAAAGCCTTAAGTCTCTAAAATAACATAACATATTATTACTTTAGGGATTCTGGAATTTAATTTTGTATTTGTTCCATTCACATATTCTAATAAATATTTTATACCTCTTTTGAACTTCTATTATTGATGAGATAATATTTTATTACACCTTGACATTTATCTGATCTTCTCTTTAGCATGCATACATTGTTAGAACGTGCCGACGATATAGACTCCCCCCAAGGTAACGATAGCCTCAACTCATTCATAGTGCGGCAATTAACCTTTAGCGCCTCTAAGCATGTAAATGCATAACATCTTCCTTCACGGAACATGCTCAAGCGATAGCCTTATTAGTATTTATTATAAATTATAATATAAATCCAAAACATACATTTAATTTTGTATCAAATGAACGAATATTTTTAATTTACTATCAACTTTATGCTATAGCTTAGTAAAATATCTTAAACATAAGTGTACATATTTAGTTATTAAAATAATACAGAACTCCAACGAAAAAAAGTCCTAGATCTTACTTACTCACATAAAATCTAGTCAAACGAAAAGTAAATAAATTAATATCAGTCTGCTCAAATTATATTCATTTTCAATTAATTATTATAACAATTTTGCGTTTTTCAATTTAAGTATTGTTTAGTCCCACATAATGCTAAGCGAAAATATAATAAGGTATATGTGCTATTATGTATTTATTTCGAATAATAATATTTGACCTTATATAAATGAGGAAGAAAATGGCCCGGGTGGTGATCAGAAAAAAATCTCTTTAGTATGAAGAACTGCTTATTTCAAAGCCAACGTTTCGAACCACACTGCTGGTCTTCTTCAGTGCAAAATATACGTGATGCATATAAATTAAAATGATATAGTCACCCAGGGATGACTTTAAAATAAACAGTTCTCTTTACTAATGTTAATTTTTTGTCTGACCTACACTCGGACAAGTTTCTTCCTTACAATGTGTTTAGCTTTATTATGCATTAGCATTATTTTGGGTAGAAATTGTGTATTGTTGCACTTTGATGTTTAAAGCTAGACAAAAAAAATTGTCTGGTTCCCAGGTCTCCTTTACAAAATCCGACCATTCCTTCCTCCCTCCTACTTTTTAATCATTCGCTCCTTTCTAACAGGTACAACATTTAAAGTAAGTCATAAAGGTTCCTACTCGTCCCTCTATTCCCAGTCTGCTGGCGTTCCTCAAGGTAGCATCCTCGTCCCTATCCTTTACACAGTATATACAGCTGACATTCCAACCCATCCTAACACCTTGATCTCCACGTATGCTGATGACACATGTATGTTATCAGTTAATAACGACCCACACATTTCATCCCAATCCCTTCAATCATATTTATCAAGCCTCTAAGAATGGTGTCGAAATTGGAGAATTAAAATCAAATCCAGCATGTCAGATTCCCCAGGACTCAACTTAGACAAACGTCTTACTTGGAACCCTCACACAAGACTGAAGAGACCAGAAACAACTAGACGCTTCCGGCTACTTCAACGCATACTAGACAAACGCTCAAAGCTTCAGATCAATTACAAAAGACTTATTAATGTTATAAGACCTATATGGACTTGCGGAATTGAACTATGGGGCTCCACCAAAAAATTGTATTCCTCTCGTATCCAATCTTTGCAATCCAAAATCCTTCGCAAAATTCTAAACGCTCCTTATTTTGTCACAAATAAAACCACACATAATGATCTTAGCGTTCCATATGTTACAGATTTAGCCCTTTCCAGATACCTATCAATCCATAATATTCTTCAGGCCCATCCAAAGCCACTAGTTTCTATCTTAGCATTCAATTCCATCCCGGACAATCCTCCTAGGCGTCTGAAGAGGAGATAGCCTCGGGACCTTCTATTATAGAAATGTTATTAGCGTGCTGCCAGTGGGTAGTGTCTCTACATTTACTGTCATATATTATGTATTCTTATAGCCATGGTACTAGATGTATATATTGCAGTTGTACAATTCAATAAAATAATTAAATTAAAAAAAAAGCTTGAAAAAAAAATCTTAAAATAATGGACGCTTGAGAATTCAAGTAATACAAAAATGTTTTTGAAATACGATCCAACCCTCCAAAATCTTGTAATTCAAAGGACTATGGTGCCAGACGGGGCAAGTCAAGAACCTGTAGTAGGCAGGAAAAGGACTGTCGTAGAGTGTGAAGTTACAAGCACTCAAATATGATGAAAGGGCTCCTTTTTTAAAAAAAAATAAATATACAACATTGTAATAATAAAATTTATATGAAAATAAAAATAATAATAAATTATTATATCTCATATAAAAGGATTTTACAACTCCCAGTCAATTAACTACGTAAAACAAAGGACAAAAGAAGGATATTTTTTTCTTCATTATTAATACAGTATTACCGTGACTCAGTTGTAACAATCTCAGGGTGGCATCCCATTTTATTATTTAAAAATTATTCAGATCAAAAGATCTTTCCCTGAGATCATTGTTTGGGCAATGAAACCAACATAGCACAACGAAATGAGAGTTGGTTTTTTCGTGTAAAGTAAACACAAGAGTGGAAGAGGAGAGAAAGATAGGTACAGACAGAGGGAGAGGGAGAAAAGGGATTTTTCATTAAGAATTCAAAAAGTTGAATAATTAAAAATACAACTAACCCTACATTATAACCTTGCTGCGAGAAGGTATGAGAGAGAGAGAGAGAGGGGGCGAGAGGGGGGAGTTGGATAATTTATTTTAAAAGAAGAAAAGAGAAAATAGGATATTTATTTTTTTAATAATCATTAGTTAATTTGAGCCTTCACTAGATTTTGTGGTGTCAGAGAATGTTCAGGCCTCGTGACTCTTTTCCCGATTCGTGCCCTGACCGGTTGATATTTGTTTCGTTCTTGAAACATTCTCGTTAGATAATGGGATAATTTTTTTCCCAAAATCCTTAAGCAATAAGGATAATCATCACGAATGAGAATTAGGAACGTACCTAATCGTAAAAGTGCTATGGTATATCAGTTATGTAAAAAAAAAAAAAAAAAAAAAAAAAATGAGTATCAATTGGACACCTTTTAAACGAACTATTATTAAAATATAACTATTCTATTATTTATAACTTATATCAATCGATTTCTAACATTTCTAATCACATTCTAATCAAATATTCAAATAAAGAAATTGTTTAACTCATACCTATGCCGTAGGGTGTCGCTAGTATCAGCATGTTCCATTTTACTCTCTACTTAAAGTTGCCAAACGCAGTTTCACTTCAAAAAAAATGTAATTTATAAATATTTCTTAAAATAATGTTTCTACAAAAACATTCATTTTTATTGTTAGAAATTGAACATTATTTTACATTTAGAATTTTTTAATTGATTGAATTTATTTTTTTTTATGAAATTAGTCGTAGAATCAATAAGATATATTATTATTATCATATTGTACTGTATCAAACCTCATAAGAAAATGTAAGGCGTGTTTAAATGTAAATATATATATATATATATATATATATATATATATATATATATATATAGAGAGAGAGAGAGAGAGAGAGGGGGGGGGGGGGGAGAGAGAGAGAGAGAGAGAGGGAGAGAGTGAAAGAGAGAGAGAATCTTCTACACTTAGACCTATATCAATAACCATAACGCAGACAAGCAACAGATCCAAGGTTTTTTCTATACTTGCAAAAACCAGAGCCATGGTAGATAGTAATCAATTTTGCAGGGATTGACTTCTTCGACTTCCCGAACCCGGAGCTAAAACAATTTCCCACCAAGGCCGTAGGTCCTGAGGAGGAAAACTTGTTCTCGGATCGATCATCCCTGTCACATTCATCAACTTAACCTCAAGTCACTCCTGTATTATTCAACATTTAACCAACTTTTCAGGATTACTGTATATTATAACTCTGCAAATAATAATATTATGCTAACAACTAAAAACGTACTTGAAAACATCAACGAAATTTGGTTATATGGTAATACGTAATAATATGATAAAAGGCTTAGCTATCGCAAGGACCCACTTAACGCAATCCTCCCACTTATGCTTCGGTCTAATCTCGGACTTTAACCAGTTTACTTAGTGCTAATTATCTTTTATGATTTCGTTCTCTAATAAGCCCAACAATTTTACAAGTATAGCATTAATTTGGAGAAGCTTCAACTTCAAGAACATAAACTGGAATCAGGCTCGGCCGTTCCGCACTCTATAATATATAAAAACTGTAAGTAGACAGGTCTGGGGTGAATGGCAGAGACTGGAATGTTTCTTGGACAATAGTTGTGCAGGGAGGTGATTTGTCCTAGATCATGCTAAATATCGCTTACCAGCAGCGGGAATTGAATCTAAGATCTTCGGCAGGGCTGCTCAGCACTCTACTACTGAGCCACTCCACTGTATAATATTTACAACTTTAAAATGTGATACCATTTGTTTTTGTTTTATTTTTATGATTTTTCATTGATACGTTTACTGGCGGAATATAGTAAAGCCAATTCAAGGATTGTTGTTATCGTTTGTCTTAAATTTAAATTTTCTTTTAACAGACAAATTTAAAATAATTTTAAACCTATGAGTAATATTAGTATTCTAGTATATGCAACTTTTGAACAAACGACAAAAATTCTATAGCCTTCAGGACCAAGAGTTATTCACTTCATGAGGTATTTTAAATTATAGAGAGAAAATTTCATCATGTAAAACATTCCTTGTTTTTCTGATCATATACTTGAAAACAGCTAACATTGTTTTATGGCAACTGGTTTAGATGTGAGACATTTTTCTTGTATTTCTTCAATTATACCATTTTTCTGTGCTGATTATCCCTGAATAAGATAAAATCATAAACGTTTAGTTATTTATTAATCTATCTTAACCTTTGTAATATTTAAATTATTAAATGTTATTTTAATTATTAAATGCTAAATTTTGATACTCTCTTAAATTGCCATGGCCAATATTTTTATCCATTCATCACGTATTTCGTCTGGTTTCGACCGTTTCGTAAAGTACTTCGCCGGCGTTTTGCTGGCTTTCTCAGGGCATAATCTGAGACTTTATATTGTAATGTATTTCAGTTCCAGTTCCAGATTTAAATAGATATTACAACTAACTTCAAATTTAATCAAGAACAAATAGGTTCTGATCTAAATAGAATTTAACTTGAATCAAGGTTCAAAATAATTAATCGAGAACTGTCGACTGCGAAATCGATTTCCTTTTCAATTTCAAAAGCAATGACCAGAAAGTTGTGTAATATTTAACATTCCATAACAGAGATTCAAAGTATTATCCAATTAAAGAATTTAATTGGAACATAACCGGACAACAGAACGCTTTTAAATAACACTCAACAATCTACAGTCGAACGGAAATTTCTTCGAAAAGAATAAAGAAGTTTTCCGACTTCAATCAGTGAAATAATTCTCTCAAAGCAGTCACTCCTCTAAAGAGACCTTCTCTGATAAAAGTTCCAACCTTACGATGCTTTGATTTACAACAGAATTGAATATTAAAATTCTAGTTTCTTGAAATATTTAAATTTAAATATAACAATACTTAGATATTTATAATTTAATTTTACGAATTTATCAGAAACGGCAAAGGTCTCTCTCACTTCTGAACAGAGCCATGTGAATTTAATTGTTGAGGAAAGATCCACTAAAAATATTTTTTTGTTATTTTGTTGGTATTATTAAAATTGATGTAATCAGATTACCGTGTGTATAGTTAAGTATCTGTTGTCTCCCTGTAAGTCATAAGCCCTTATTCTACATAGTGACCCTTTTATACAAAAAACCTGTAACCACTACGACCCGTGAACGAGTCTGGGGTTCAGTACATGGTAGAGATTGTACTGTTTCATGGACAACGGTTCTGCAAGGAGGTGACTTGTCCTCCAACCGCCAGGTTTTCCCCCTTATACTTTTCCAGATGAATTTAAGTCTACAGGAAAAGTTTCAATTACCGAAGTTTAATTAATTATTTATTATCTGAATTTGACTCCTTCAACAATTCCTTTGATATCCAATTTCAAGAGATTGTTCTCTTTGCGTTTAAGAAATTACTAAATACAAGGAATATATTACACTAACTTAATAAATTGTATTATTTCTTCTATTAATTTTCACCTTAAATTTATTGATATAAAGGGCTATAAATACATCAGCAAGGAAGTTTATATATTTTTAATAAGGATGCGATAGATATGTCTGACATTAAATTCATGTATTTCATTCATGTTTTAAGATTAATGAGTTTCAGAATACGTGCTCAATATCTGGTTCATTAAAACCTTATGAGAAATAACTTTTTTATTTGCATGATTTTAAATCCAAATCTATTTGAGGTTAGAATTATTTAATGAAATTTAAATATTAAAAATATATTATTACTTTGAACACTTATTATAAGTGTTTAATAACGTTATTATTATGCTGAAGCATCATTATGGCAACTTATGCATCGTTTAGTTTATGAATATAAAAAAGCTATTTACCATTAAGGTAATTGTGCTTACTGGTGTTAACATCTGTGCAGGCCGACCTGTGGACTTGGGGAAAAACTAACAAGTTAGGGCTGGTGAGCACAGGTGTAGCAAGTGGAGCAGCAATAACAATTTTCGGAGGTTGAAAGCTATTAAGACTCCCTTTATAGCTACATTTCCTCAACTATGACAGTATCCTCAAATGGCATGTTCCCTCGTTAAGCTAAGCATTTATTGTATTCTACGCCTTTCTATTAAACTTAATTGGATTTCTTTTTTATATCACCGGGGGAAAAGTTTAAGCTATATAGGAACTTGCTACATAATTCGATTGAGAACTTCAAGCCGAAAAAGCTGAGCTAGGTACCTATAAAATGAGAAATGTCTAGATCTTTGAATACTGAAATTGAAAGAAGTCAAAAATTCCTTCATTGAGTCTATATTTATACAATTTTGACCATTAAAATGTCTATACTAAAATAATCAATTACCAAATTTTAAAAAAAAATCTGAATTTTTTTGTGAATAGCACCGAAAGACATTTAATCACTATAGTTAAACAAAATCGCATACTACCTAAATGTTCACCAATGTCCTACGTTTTATTTTAATCGTTAACAGACTTGCCGATTATGAGTTGTCTAAAACGAATATTAAATGAAATTCGAAATCTATCAAAAGCTAGATTGCTGGTTTATCTGATGAGTCTGTTTGAATTGTTAATGTTAGATGTGCTGCTCTTTATGTGATTTTCTGTTGGTTAGTGAGCCCTGAATTGACAAATGTTGTTAGTCTAAAGTTGTATTTTAGAGACTAAAGGCTTTGCATTGTTCGGGAATTATCTCTATTGTAGCCTACTTAAAATTAATGTCTCTTTTTGAAGTGTGACTTTTATTGGTTAAATTGGGTATTATCCTGACAGGGTGGATGCATCCAGGAGCCATCGACTACACTGCAATGGTCCAAAATAGAGGATTGGTGATGAAGAAGAGCATTTAGATGAGGGCAGGAGGAGCAGGCCCTGATTGTCCTAGGCCGACTAATCCTGCCAGCGTCCAATCTTAATTAAAATGGAAATTCGAATTTGGCGGCGAGGACAACTCTAATCGATATCCTCAGATCGGACCTTCAAAGATCTAACCACTCGGGTTGTAAATGTTTTTCATGAAACGTTTTCTGATATACGAGTAATCTCTCTATTATGGAAGCACGTATTAATATTCTATTAGTTGTTGTGAAACATAATTTAAAAAAAAAAATCTATACCACTACCACCCATGAACAATCTTAAATCAGTATTGCAAGGAGGTGATTTGTCCGAAAACTTGATCAACCGGAAGTTTTCCCCCAAATTCGGTGTACCAATTTTATACCGCCTGGAAGGTCTCCATTCCCAAAGGATCCATCCAGGATTGGTAACAGATTAAATATTACAATTAATTATAATTAAATAATACCAATAAGTTGTACGCCATCAATAATCCTTCTTATTTTATCGATTAAAAAAAAATAAATGAAAGGTATTTACATTAACACTATGTATATCATGCCACATTAAGGAATATAATCAGGAAACAACCCACAAAATGAGCTAAGATACAAAAAAAAAAGTTGCCTAATTAATATCGTGAAGAATATGTTAGCATGTAATGCAATGATGCGATGTTTTGAACTGAATACCCCATTATTTTTAAAAACTAAACAAAACCTGTGGTGAAATTCACGAAACAGAGATAGAGAAAAACTGATTTAATGATTTTTTTCTAAATATTAAGAATAGATCTGATGTATTAAAACTTGTAATGTTAGTTACTGAGGTTCTGAATAAATTCAGTAGTTAAGAATCAGACCTTCAGAAGAATTACTTAATGTCCTATGGTATCTAAAGATTTACAAAACTTCTAAAACAGTAAGAACATTTATTGAAAAAAAATTAATATTTAAAATTGATAATTGCTTCCATGATGTTCGTCCCCTTACCTTTTTTGTTTAGCTGACTATAATATATTTACTATAAAGTAAATTATTTAACTAATTTACAACAACAAGATACAAAACTCTGTTTCTTTGTTTTATATTCCTTTTTAGAATTGTTAATGTATTACATTTTAATTGTGTTTTTTTCTTTGTTCTTTAAGTCATTAGTTTTGCTATTGATAACGTTAATAGCTTCATTATATCCATAAGTATAACACATTACTTCAATTTTAATTAAATTATTCCTCAGTCCTATTTATCCTTTGTATTTTCTATGCAAAAGATTTTATTACCATTCTATAGAGTAGCATTCTTCAAAATCTAATTAATTTTGATTATTACGAATTGTGTCTGACTAAATGTTTTATTTTGTAAGCAATAATTTATTTTTATTTCGTCTTAAATATAACGCATTATTAAAAAAATAACTTATATTTATAATTTGTATCACTAAAGCCCATTAGCGTCGCACTTAGTGAGGACACTATTTCCAAGTAAACGGTTGTACAAGAAACTGATTTTGTAAGAATCTCAGACTCATGTTCTAAGTTTTCCTCTAACAAGCGGTACCAATTTTTAAGGAATGGATAAATACCAGAAAGGGTTTTCAAATTGTTCAACCTACCCTTCACGTAACAGAATAAGTAACTATTTGCGTCACACGGAATCGAACCCAGGTGTAAATAAATAAATGTGCGGGATTCAGGGCAGTGCCCTAAGCTACTCCGCTACGTTGAGAATGCGTATAGATTTAAAATCTGTACCACTGAACGATGCCAACGATTGTGCAAGGAGGTAATTTCAGGATTAACCATCTGGTATTCCCCTAATTATGAGTGCACACTTTATAAAGACAGGTTGAGCCCCAGGAGTTTCTATCCCACAAAGTCTATCCATGGCTTTAAACAGAATAAATAATCCATCTACCACATCCAGTATCGAACTTTTAATCTTCAGCTCAGTAACTCAGCGCTCTAAACATGGAATTACTCCATCTCCGCAGTTGTTTATATTTTTAATATACATGTGTTAGCCAACATACAATATTTAATTATACAGCAATTTAAAAGAAACTTTTCATTTTCAGGCTAAGCGAGCAGCTAGTAGAAGAGAATTGAAGCGACCCACACAATCCTCCGAGAGCTTAGTAGGAGCGAAGACATGATATATTCAGAAAAGTTAAACTGGTGGAAGAGTTAATATAGAAAATGTTATGAAAAAGTTCGGTTCGTTTTCCACGACTTCATTACTCAGAGAGCTTTTTCCATATTAAAAATCCTTCTGAGGTAGATAGCACCATCCTCAATCTCAGATTGGAAGAGATCTACCAGGAATATACCAGGTGTCTCGCTGGAATATATGGATTCATCCAGCACATGAACTATCCTCTGTTTTACCACACACATAAGTATTACTTATTATACTTATAAATATTTTATTTTTTTATTTATCAATGCAAGACACGTATAATGAAAACACATTCGTAAATTTAGAATAGGTAATTAGAAAAATTAGAAAACTTTGCGAAGTAATATTTTTTATATAATATTTATTTATTGCAAAAGAAATAAATTCTAATCAATAAATTTAATTATTTCTAAGGTGTTTCATATATAAATGAGCCACATTAAGCTACCAACTAATGGCAAAAAAATATTATTTACAACACATTTAGTTTATACAGCAAGTAAATTGATCTGACGAACATTTAGTATTGGCCAGAAAGCATAAGTCTATTTTGTTGAAAGAAAAAGTACGATAATCAGTAATTTTAGCTAAATTAAACCTGATCTATTTGTCTCTGCAAATTACATTTCAGAAAGTAGTAGAATAAACTGTTATTTAATGAAAATAATTCCATTTAAAAAAAATTGTTTTGGACGTCATTTATGAACGGTTTCATACTAAAAACTGGTCATTGACGAAATCTTTAATCGCTTACACAAGCAAACAGAAAATTGCTGGTTACTAAAAAAATTAAATTGCTTAGTGTGGCATACCAAAATTATTAACATAGACTGCAAGTGATCTAATGCTGATTGATATCTTTATTAAAAACAAATAAAAAAATTAATAGCAATAAAAAATAATCTTTTTTCTTCCTTTTAATGATATTAAAGAAGATAACTCCAAAAAGCAATGCATATTTACCTTTAAAAAAAAATAAAACACTCACAAATAATAATAATCATTTAAAAAATTACAATTGATTAATGACACTAAGGAAAGACCTAAAGGAGTGAATTGGAATTCCACCATACATCCCCAAGATTCCTTCAGTCGTGCCAATATTAAAACGTGAGATATTCTTCAATTCTTAGACTTATTGATTTAGTGATTAACACCAGAGAAGGTTTTGAGAGAATTTCATAGCATCAATTCAACTTTAAGTAAATATTTCGAAGTTTTAAAGATATCTTTCAATCGTTAATTCAAATCATTAATACATTTCACTATCGTAAGCCTTCTAATTAGGGATGTACATGTTTTTTAAATTTAAATGAATTAAATGGAGAAAATAAAAAAAACTTTGCATCACTTATATTCATCGGTAGTATGTTTTTTTGTATTTTTTTCATAACAGCGAAGAACAATTAAATCCCAGATTCTATTTTTATACAATAACCTTTTTCAACTTTCCTTATCAAGTTAAAATTAAAATAAGGAATATAATTAGGAAATATAACTCAATAGTACATGTTCTAAATAAAACAAAGAAAAATTGGTCTTCCAGTTGCCAAATTTCAATTTCTAATCCATTATCTTTCATAACTGACGTTTTTTATATATTTTTTCACATACGTTTTGAGGAATATCTGGTTGCAAATTGATAAGTCTGAAATTGAAACCAAAATAAAATAATCCGAAATCGAAATGTTTTGAACTTCGCGGTTCACACAAATATTATAGATTTTGTTGTAGCATACTGTTTAGTTAGAGTGAAAGAGTAATATTTAGCATAGGTAATTACTTCTAATGGCAATTGAATTTTCAAAGCATTGCAAAATACACCAAAACATTTTATAAAAAAGCAAACATATTTATTTAATAATTTAGTATTTTACTGACAGAATTCAGCCTATCTAAATAAATATAATAGTTAGTTGAAGTGAAAACTTTATTTATAACTTTTTAACCATATTAAGAAATATCTGAAAAGAGTAAAATCAACAGATACCCAAATTTTGAATGGTCTAGCTGGCACAAGGTTTTAAATTTAAATAAATTAAAATTAAAATACATATAGTTAATAACAAATTGAGTTTGAAAATAACTATTTAATTACTAGTTATAGTTGTTGTAATAAGGTAAATCTTATAATCTTATAAATAGATCTGTAAATGATAAATGTATTGATTATTGTTTAAGTGTAGAAAAAGCTGTTGTCGTGACAACGGCAAGTTCCATATTGTGAGTTGCATCTAATAAATGTGTTTTGTGAAAATAAAACTAGCAGTTTAAAAGAAGGATATTTGTTATTTCGTTTAAATCATTTCAACATGGTAGCAGTCCGTGGTTAAAGAGTTCCGTGGTTAAAGAAGTCCGTGGTTTAAAGAAACTCAGTGTGTTAAGTAAAATACAGTGCAATAAAGATTTATAATTACGTTTGAGATTCGAGGTTAGGTTGACCGGCGTGCAACGAAAATAACTGTCGTGAAAATACATTTATTATCTTCAAAATGGCTAAACAAGCAAAAATAGAAGATATTACGATACCTATTTTTGATGGTGAAAACTATTCAAGCTGGAAATTAAGGTTGATAACTTTGTTAGAATACAAAGAATGCCACGAGGTCGTCATTGTCAAAAATGAAGATGCAGAAGCGGTATGGAAAAAGAAGGATTTAAAAGCAAGGACTATAATAATGAGTACAATCTCAGATAAACAACTGCAATATATAAGTGAATGCAAAACAGCATATGAAATGTTAAAGAAGTTTGACAAGATGTATTTAACACAGTCTACCGCTATGCAAATAATATGTAGAGGAAAAATTGAAGAGATCAAATTAAAAAATTACAATACAGTAGAAGATTTTTTTGTTGATTTCGAAAAAATAACAAATGAGTTCAAAGTGGCTGGAGGAAAAATAGATGAACAAGAGAAGTTAAGATACCTACTCAGAGCACTTCCACCAAACTATAGTTATATTGGAGATTTTCTTGAAGTGATTCCCGAAGAACAAAGAACAGTAGATTATGTATGTTCTAAAATAAAAGAGAAAAATATGGTCACTAATGACTCAGACAAGAAAAATAATGTTAGTACATTTGCAACCAAAACAATAGCTAAATGCTTTATCTGTGGAAAGACTGGTCATCTCAAAAAAGATTGCTGGCACGGTCAGAGATATAATCAAGGACAACAAAGTGTGAGAGGTCAGCAACGACTACACAGAGGTTACAACAGAGGTGGATTCTACAGAGGTCATAGCCGAGGAAGAGGTCTAAATCAGAATCAGGGTCAGTTCAGTGAATCTTCAAACAACTTTTCATCGGAGACATGGACAGCTGAAGTATGTAATCCGGAAGTAAATCAGGTACGGGGGTGTATTAAATCAGAAGAATGTTATAATAACATTGAAATTAATTGGCTTTTAGATAGTGGGTGTACCGACCATATAATAAATAATGATAAATATTTTTATAACTCTATATGTTTGAAAAGTCCTGTTAATGTAAAACTGCCAGATGGCAAATTGTTAAAAGCTACCAAAGTAGGTACTGTCAAGATTTATTTTAAGAACTATTATCACCAAAAACATGTAGATTTAAAAAATGTTTATTTTGTTGAAGGTATGAGGCAAAATTTGTTAAGTTTTTCAAAGATAACTAAAAGTTGCACAATAGTAGCTAAAAATGAATATGCAAAAATTTATAATGGTCGTAAAGAATTAATAGTTATTGCTGATAAAATAAATAATTTGTATTGCATAAAAAGTTTTGTAACAAAAAATGAAATGTATGCACATTCAGTAAATTTAACTCAGAAAGAGAAATGGCATAGGGCACTTGGTCATGTAAATTTTCAATATTTAAATAAATTAGTAAATAATAAATTAGTAGACGGTTTGCCTGATAAGATTGAAAGCAAGGAAATGAAATGTTCAAATTGCATTAAAAGTAAAATGAGTAATGTGCCTTTTGAAAATAATAGAACAAAGACTAGTGAAGTTTTAGAATTAATTCATACTGATTTGAACGGTCCACATAACACAGCTGGTTATGGCGGAGAAAAATACTTTCTCACATTCATTGATGACTATAGTAAATGCACAAGGATATTTTGTATTAAAAGTAAAACTGAAGTTGCTAGTTGTTTTATAGAATTTGTAAATTTAATAGAAAACAAATTAAACAAAAGAGTTAAGAAAATCCAGTGTGACAATGGCAAAGAATACTTAAACAAGGATATTTATAATTTTATAAGGCAAAAAGGTATAGAGTTATTACCATGTCCACCCTACGTCCATGAATTAAATGGAGTAGCGGAAAGATATAATAGATCTGCTATGGGCATAGGTAGGTGTCTAATGAGAGAAGCTAAAATTCACAGAAGATATTGGCCTGAAGCTATAAAAACAGCAGCATATTTAAAAAATCGAACAATTGCAAATACAGTAGAAAATAAAACTCCTTATGAGATATTTTTCAAAATAAAACCAAATGTCGAGCATTTAAAAATTTATGGAAGTAGGGTTTTTGTTAGGGTACCTGAAATATTAAGAAAAAGCAAATGGGATGATAAAGCACAAGAAGGAATTTTAGTAGGATATAATGAAAACAGTTATCGAGTTCTATTAAATAATAAAATAATTAATGCTAGGCACGTACAGGTAGTCGAAGAAAATACTGAACTCATTTGCTTAGAAAAACTGGATGATAAGAAAGACACAGATTTAGAAGTTGACCAAACTTCAAATGATATAGTTGAAACAAATTATGAAAGTGATGAAAATTATGTAGATGGAGATGAGACTAATTCTAAAAATGCTTTGAAGGATTTAAATGTAAATGATGATGATGTAAATGATAGTAATGACAAGGATATAGTAGGATCGCAAAAAAGACAGAGAATTCCAGTTTCAAGATATGGTAATCCAGTTTCACATTTTATATATGTTAACCATATTGATGCAAATGTACCAAATACATTTGAGGAGGCGATAAACTCCAATGATCATAAACAATGGAAAATGGCAATGGACCAGGAAATAAATAGCTTAAATAAAAATAATACTTGGCAAGTTGTTGAAAAGCCAAAAGATAAAAGGATTATTGATGTAAAGTGGGTTTTTAGAAGAAAAAACAATGATGATTATAAAGCTAGATTAGTTGTCAGAGGATTCCAGCAAAATGATTACACCGAAAATGTTTACTCACCAGTAGGAAAAATGCAAACATTGAAAATTTTATTGTCATACAGCTGTAAAAATAATTTACTTGTAGAACAGATGGATGTAGAGGCAGCCTTTTTAAATGCACATATTAAGTCAGAAGTATATGTAAATCAACCGGAAGGTTATCAAACTGACAACAATAAAGTTTACAAATTGCAAAAAGCACTCTATGGTCTCAAAGAAAGTCCTAGAGTGTGGTATGAGTGTTTTAAAAATTTTATTTTAACACTGAATTTTGTTAGAAGTAACTATGATTACTGTTTATATGTTAATAGAGCAGGCAAAAATCCAATATACATATTAATATTTGTTGATGATCTTTTAATTTGTTGTAAAGATAAAAATAAAATTGAAGAAGTAAAAACTAGTTTAATGAAAAGATTTGCAATGAAAGACTTGGGAAAAATTAAAAGCTACATTGGCATAGATATTGATTATAGTGATGATAGAAGTAAAATGACTCTAAACCAAACAAAATATATTGAATCTTTGGCTGCAAAATATGATATGAAAAATACTAAGTTGTATGATACTCCAATGGAAACAAACTTAAAATTAAAACAAGCTAGAGAAGTAGATGAAAGAATAAAGTACAGAAATATAATAGGTGAATTATTGTATATTAGTACAGGCACAAGGCCAGATGTAGCATATAGTGTTAATTATTTAAGTAGATACCAAAGTTGTTATAACCAAACACATTACAAATATGCAATAAGAATCTTGAAATATTTGTATAAAACTAAGGATCTAAAGTTAACATACTATGATAATGTGGATGCTGAAATATTAGATTGTATGGTAGATTCTGACTATGCAGGAGATAATGTGGATAGAAAATCCACAACTGGTTTTATAGTAAAATTATTTGGAAACTTAATTTTTTGGAAATCACGTAAACAAAATACAGTAACTAAATGCTCAACTTTTGCAGAGTATACTGCTATGTCAGAGGCAGTGACTGAAATACTTTTTATTAGGAACTTGCTTAGTGAATCATTCAATGTAAAATTTTGTGATCCAATAAAATTGTATGTAGATAACTCAGGTGCAATAGCAATCGCTAAATACGGCAACTTTACAAAAAATTCAAAGCACATCGAAGTGCAGTATCATTATATAAATGAGAACTATGAAAATAAAATAATTGATATTGTAAAAATTGATACAAAATGTAATTTGGCAGACTTGTTAACTAAAAGCTTGGATAAGACAAAATTTTTGAAGAACAGATTAGAATTAAGTTTGATTTTGTTATGTAAAAAGGTTATAAGATTATAAATTTAAGGAGGTGTGTTGTAATAAGGTAAATCTTATAATCTTATAAATAGATCTGTAAATGATAAATGTATTGATTATTGTTTAAGTGTAGAAAAAGCTGTTGTCGTGACAACGGCAAGTTCCATATTGTGAGTTGCATCTAATAAATGTGTTTTGTGAAAATAAAACTAGCAGTTTAAAAGAAGGATATTTGTTATTTCGTTTAAATCATTTCAACAATAGTAAGGGGTAACTAAGAATCATCAAAAGTTATAAAATAATTAATTAAAATACACGTTCATTTATAGGCAGTTTTGAATATTTAAGTGATGTTGAGGGAGAAGTAGTAAAATAGATTCCTAGATAATATCAAAAATATTTTTTTATGACATTTTAGTCATCAAAAACTTGGTGCTAATCCTAGTTTAGTTTTTAGTACCTAGTAACTAAACCTAAGTAACAAATATGATATAAATGGAACATATCTACGTATTTTAAAAATAGTATTAGAGGAATCAAGATCGGGATAAGAACTCGGAACATCACTGATATTTGTGTAATGCCATTTAGTTTAATAAGTTTATTTTAGAATTTTTTTCAACAATATTTTAATTTGGTTTTGACTGATAATATCCACAACCAATATATATTTTTTCATTTCTATAAAATGAAATTTTAAAAACAAATTAATTACCTGCAAAATGTCGAAAGTTACCAATAGCGATACAAGATACGGTTCAATAGACGTTAATATAAAGAGGTCATAATGAGGTAAAATAGAGTCATTGATATACAACAACTAATCAGTAGCCACCCATGGGACGTATTCAGCCCGCCCCTGAATAAATCCCACGCTGCGGGGACAAATCCCTGTTTGACGGGACACGTCCGATGGGACTCAACCCCAATAATGGCGAGATATTGCCCAGTGCCTTATATACTTCAGCTCAACCAGCTGCCGTCTTCGGCTTTGGCTGAGGCCCATATTTCATCCTAAGGGTTGTCTTCATTTGTAGGACTGACATAATTTTTGTACTAAGAAAACCTCCAAAAAAAAAAAATCAATTTTAGATATTTCTCCAAGCGAAATACCAATCAAGGAATTCATTCTCCGTTTCAGTCAGTAAACTTCTAAGCTGTATTTATTAAGCTATTACCACCACGGCCAATGAAGTGTCTTAGATTTAGTATGTGGCAGAGACTGTACTGTTTCTAGGATAACGGTTGTGCAGGGAGGTGGTTTGTACAAGGCCATGCTCAACCCGCAGGTTTTCCCCCTTATTCGAAGCACTTAAGTATCCACCCCGGGGTGTTAACAGATTAAACATTATCTAACAATTATAAAATCTAGCAAAGGCGGATTTGAACCTGTGGCCTTAAGCATAACATCTCAGCACTTTCTGTTTACAAACTTCTATCCACGGATTGCCACAATCTAGTCGCCAGAGGCTTATCCCCTTTACCGGTTGACTCAAAGAATGAATTCGGACTTTTTAATTCTTGCGTTACTAATCCCAACAATGTTAAACTTTACAAACCCATTTTTATAATGGTAGCACTTCATTTATAAACAGGGTGCATACTGGGATTCCGCAATGTGCTATCTCCTGAATTATCCATTGGACTAGTATTTTATGGGACCGATAATACTTTTAAAGCGTTATTTACCTTCGATTCTAACGACAATATTTAGCCATAAATATTTATTAATTATAAACTGCTTGTTTCTTCTGATTGTTCTACGTCAATATTTATAACAACTATATTACTTGTTTATAACAGATATTATAGCATCTATACATGATCACGATACTTGCACGCGCAAACACACAGAAATTGTTATACCTAGGAATTTACTGATAAGATAATCATTTCTAAAGGAGTATTTCCAAAATTTTAAAACAATAAATAACGCTTAAACGTAAGTAACAAATTCGTGTGGAAAAAGAATCTTCTGCGTGCTTCCTGATTAACACAGCTTCGTTAGCCTGAAAATACTAGAAATAAATAAGAAATTAAACTTAAGGTGAATCAGTTTCATAATCGTCGAGGCACAATATTTACATACATGACTTGGTAACAATAGTTTAACAATATATTGCATAAATAATCATAGGATCTTACGAGGTGGTATTTTTTAAGGTGATTGAAGTCCATTTTTTCATAAACACGATATCTAAAGGTTTCTATTCGAATTACTTTAGAAATATGGGCAAACGGACATCACGTATGTCTTTATAATTTAGGACTCAGCAAAGAGTGATGTTTAAAACTCTATACACCTATACATTTTATTAAGAAATAATATTTATTAAAATTATTTAAAGAATTAAACTATTTTTTAAAATCCCAATGGACTTATACCACTTTCAAGAATAAAAACTCTTATCTATATTATATAGCAGTACTATATTGAAGAATATAGTATATTTGAATGCAAAATCCTTATTAGATTTAAACATTGGCGGATGCAGAAATAAAAATGGATAAAAACGACCTATCCTATCCTAGATAAAATAGGCAGAGTCAGGCAATAGAGCCATTATCATTGGAAGGCTGAGCCGATGCCAGCCCGCACGGTACAATATCTATTCAGCAAGTAGATCAGTCTGCTACAACAGTTTATGTAAGCGCATTATGTCCTTCACTAATAATTTTAAAACAACTAGTAATATAGTTTTATACTTTAAAAACCTCTGTTTTAAAAAAATACTATTAATAAAAATTTAAGTATGTACTTTTGAAAAAGAGTGAAATACGATGTTATTAATACCCGTATAAACGTTTGACTCCACCAAACTATAAATAAATTCGACAAAAAATAAGACAAGCTTTATACATTAGAGTAATACAAGTCATTATTGCTGTATATATTGAGAATATATATTGTATGTATATATATATATATATATATATATATATATATATATATATATATGTGTGTGTGTGTGTGTGTGTTATGAATAGACGGAGATTTTGTAACAAAAAAAAAGAAGACAATCTTGATATGCAAGTATTGAAAAACTATTTCTAAAATATTTTACAAACTATTCTAAACCGTGTAAAACTACAACCAACGGAGTGACTGTGGTTAACATAACAACCTACTAACTAATGATCGCGGGCTGGTAGCCCGGTAAGTGGTCCTAGAAGATTTTAAAAGGAGTAAAAAATCCTTGGTTATTCCGTCCTTCAGAAGGGGGTCCCGGACCTGGTACGATATGAAATGATACGGTGTTGGTACTCATTAAAAATCCTTATCCTAATTAAACCTGGATAAGCAAAAGTTAGAGCTCTCACTGTAGCACCATTATCCACCGATTATAGCACCGATTATCCATAGCAGCATAACGTACTACAACAACGTAAACAAACATACTACAATCCATAAGGTTTTGTGCCTTGTTTATACCACAGGTCTTTATTATACCTGAATACTATCACTAATACAACTATTAAAATGCGAGGAAATAAAAAACAAATGCGTTTTTATAAATAAAAAACAAATTTGTGCGAATAATTTTTTAATTATTACTTTTGGATTAATCTTTTAAAAATTCTTTTATTAAAATTTTCTAGTTTTAAATATATTTATATTCTGTAAAACAAATAAAACATCGTTTTTGGACGATTCATTTTTAACTGTTACACTATTTAAATAATGTAAACTATTACATAGTTAAATACTCTTTTAGGTTTCCACGGTCTCTATTATTAGAAATGACTTTTTTGATTTCTTCTAGTTTAGACAGTGTTGATAAATTTTTCGCCAACGTTTCGCCAGCCATGCTGCTGACTTCTTTAGGGCTGAAATGAGAATCGTTTCAGCCCTGAAGAAGTCAGCAGCATGGCTGCCGAAAAATTTATCAACACGGTCTAAACCAGAAGAAATACACAAAGTCTTTTGTAACATAGTTTTTTAATGCACACTTTTACTCCATTTTAAATAAGTCCGAGAGCATTTTGCTACCAGTTCAAAATATCAAGAATAATAATCAAAATTCAAATTTTCCGTACCACAGACATTACATAAATAAAAAGATAAATAAAAGAAAAATGATTAAAGTTATTTATGAATTCAACATTATGGGCTATAGTGGATTCATAGGTAAATTCTAGAAATGAACATGACACTATACTGACAATTAAGTGATACACTAAAGTTTTCTCTGGACTGCAAATTATATTAATTATTAATATTATATAAGTTATTATAATCATGAGATTCATATTGTTACAAAAATTTTATAAACATATTGTTATTGTTAATGGATGACAAATAGTATTGTTAATAGGCAAATAGTACGGGACATTAATAAACACTGGTAGGAGGGAATCACCATTGTAGTTTATCAAATATTTGTGTTTTCAACTCTTCGTATATCAAAATAAGGCTAAAACTGCAATGAAGCCGCTAAACAGATATTACTTTTATATCAAAAGTAGATCTTCCCTTTCAGGTTTAGAAAAAAAGTTTTGATTGCTCTTTCTTTATAAGACGAAGAAGAATCGTTGGGAATAATTTTGCATACAAAGGTAAATAAGTCCCTGAATACACACAATTCTCCCTCTGTTTGTTTTCACCCCAACCTTCTTCCTTAAAGAGCTCTAACCAATCTCTCTTTTCAGTTTATTCACTTGATCCCTAAACTTCTGTAATTAAACGTTTTTTTCTCCCTTTTAAAGACACATTTCAGGCCCACCTAGGCTCAGCTTACCGCAATTTTCTTCCAATCTCATTCTGCCTCACAGCTACAAATGCATAGAGTATCACATTATTATATTTTATATCACATTATTATATTTAATATCACATTATCATAGGGAATTTTTCCATTTCACCTTAAAAGGTTCAAATGATTTTAACAATTATATAAATACATAAGGCGCTCGTGAGGCTCACCCAACCTGTTGGTGATGTTGGTGGCCTTAACTGGTGGAAAAACCGGGCAGTTTAGCGTTATCTCGAACAAATCCATTTCCTGCAAAACTGCTAGCTTAGAAACAGTATGGTCGGCCTCTCTCATGTAATGATCCCGGCACCATTCATTGGATGCAATGGTACACTTGTCTTGGTAGGAAATACATGTTTAAAACGTGGTGCTGCTCCCTGAAAAAGCGTTGGCTCAGAAATAGTGCGGTCCCTAACATCTTCTGAAACCTAAAGGTTGAAGTGGTGCAGATAGTGAAATGGGAAAATGTATGTCCACACAGGCCTTAGGCCTTTCGAAAACACTTCATTCCCAGTATAATCGATTACCCAAAGCCAAAATAACCATCAAAAGAGTGGCTGCTCTGTGTATGTTAGATGGCTCGGAAACAGTATGGTCCTGCTCACTTGTGAGCCCAATATCTTTCACTGGTTCCAGTAGTACAGATAATTTAGTGGACAAATATTTTCAAAATTTAAAGTGCCACTCAGATATAAGCCTATTCAGTATCTGAAGATTTTATTCCCAAAATAATAGAGATTGTTAAGGACAAAATGACCATAAAAATTGGTAGCAGCTCCTTGCACAACTGTTGATTCCTGATGATGAAACCTTTCATTGGCTGCGGAGGAACAGATAGTTTAATGGGAAAATATATTCAAAATATAAATTGTTACATAGGTATAAGCCTATTGAGTATCTGAAGAATTTATTTTAAAAGAAAGGATTGTCCGAGGTCAAAATAACCATCAAAATGGGTTCTGCTGGTTGAACAACAGTTGACTCTAAAACTATACGGTCTGCCTCTTCCATCTGATATTCCCTCCCGATACCCTTCATTGGTCCCAGTGGTACACGAAGTTTGTTGGGCGATTTCGTGCATAATGTAAAGTGCAGATATAAGCCTGTTAAGTTCTGAAGTTTTTATTTCCACAAGAATGGGTTGTCCAAGGCCAAAGTAGCCATCCAAAGAGTAGCTGGCGGAGCCTTTGATCACTCAATCGGATACTGCTTGGAGAGGACATTAAAGAGCAAGCATGTAGCGGCACAGAGTGTAGCCACAGAGAACAATAACTACGAGGAACCGAATATAGAACATTAAAGACTAGGAAGAAAAAGCCATGTCCTTTGTTCTTGGTTCCTTTGAAGTGAAGGCTCACATAGCGCCATTGTTTTGTGGAAATTCCTGGACAAGGACACAGGAGAGGGGACACACAACTCAAAACTTTCCGACTTAGTGCCTAATTGCAGTGACCTTTGGCTGTCGAGGACAACACCTGCTTGCATAACAACTCTCAACTGTCCGCCTTCTCTGCCATCCAAGTTAAGCAACCTCTTGTTATCTCCTGCTAAAATCGTCAGCTTAATATATATTTCTGTGTGACGTTACTGGGAAGGCTTGATATTTGATATTTTTAGGCTTGAAGTTTGACATTTAAATGGAGCATTTCTTATTTTGTTTATGTTGACAAGATAATTTTTGTAAATAGATTAAAAAGTATGGGGGAAAAATAAAGAGTGGCCAAAATAAATTTTAGTTATATTTTTAAAAATTTTATTTGAAAAGAAAAGAAATGACCAGGGCCAGGAGTCAAACCCGGTACTTAGCCACCTCAGCTATCCTGGTTCGCTTCTCGTTCAGATATATCCTTTCTTTTCACTGATCCTACATCTCCGTGTTCTCGCAATTTGCGATGTATACACGCGGAGAATGTTAATTAAACAATCCTTTTATTTTTGGATCTTATTGACTTATGCCATTATATATTATTATAATTTATATATTTTTATTTTATTGTTAGATATTATAATTTGTTATCATATTAATAATTATAATTATAACATCTAACAATAAAATAAAAAGATATAAATTTTAGTTAGTATACTAGAAACAAACGTTTCTAGCCATGTAGCAAGTCTTTCAGGGCTATACTTGCAAGAATTTGACAAGGATCTCAAAGAAATTGGTTTTATTTGATTATCCTCTGCCCGGAGGACAAAATCTTGTCTAAACACAACTAAATTTCGAGGAATGGTGAAAAGCTGAAATAAAGATTTTAAGGTGGGAGAGAAACTCAAAAGAGGAACAGGACCTCTGTCGGAAGAACGGAAGAAATACTGGCAGGACATCATCAAAGTTGGTAGAAGAACAAGGACCATACAAGTAAAATAATATCGATTATTAATTCGTAGTCCAAAGCGGCTCAATAAAATAAAAAATACATAAATACAACAATTGTATACAAAATGCACCCGGGTCTGCTGTACAAACTCCGTAAATTCTTACCTTCTACTTACTTCCTTATTATCAATTCCTGCGTGAGTAACAGAACCTTTTAAGTAAACCATAATTTTTCCTATTCTTTCCTCTTTACCCAATCTGCCGGTGTCCCTCAAGGTAGTATCCTGAGACATTCTATCGATACATACACGTATCGGTACAGTACACGATATATACAACTGACATCCCAACCCATCAATGGTGTCGCAATTTGGAGAATTAAAATAAATCCTAACAAATACCATCAAATTACCTTCACTCTTCGTCGTAAACCTAAGAACTCCTGTCCTACTGTATCCTTTAATAATATTCCATTTATTTCTGTCGAACAGATACGTCACCTAGGACTCCATCTGGACAAATGTCTCACTTGGAATCCTCATACAAGAATGAAAAGGCAAGAAACTGCTCGACGTTTTCGCCTACTTCAACATTTACTGGACAAACGTTCTAAGCTCCCAATTAATTACAAAAGACTCATTTACATGACAGTTATCAGACCTATTTGGACATAACGAGTTGAGATTTGGGGTTCTACTAAACCATCCAATTCAACTCGTATCCAATCCTTACAATCCAAAATCCTTCGTAAAATCCTCGATTTCCTTATTATGTCACAAACGGACTCATACATCATGATCTTAATACCCCATATGTTGCTGATTTGGTCCAAAATAGATACCTATCCTTCCATGACAAGCTCCATACACACTTGAATCCGCTAGTCTATCAACTTGCTTCCCATACTATTCCTGACAACCCTAGAGATCTTCTACTATAGAACTTTATTGGAGTGCTACCGATGGGAAGTTTCTCCACAAGTGTTTTCTTTTCATGTCATTTGTTCATATAGCAGATTTACTTGTTGTAATATTATTATAGTTGTAAATATCAATAAATTAATCTAAAACATTCATAAAAAAATTATGGACAAAGAGCGCTGAGTTGCCACACCGAAGGTCCCGGATTCAAGTCCGGGTTTCGCAGATTTTATTTTATCTTTTAACAGCTGGGGGTGGATCCTTTGGGATCTGCTGCCCTCCTGAGGCCTCTATTAAGTCGTTTACCCATAATAGGGAGGAAAACCTGTCAATTAAGATTGATCTAAGACAAATCACCTCCCAGCACAAATATTGTACAAGAAATTGATACATTCTTTACCACCAAGACTCATCATCAGTTGTAATGGTACAGAAGAAGTTAAAATAAATTCTCAGTTAGTATATAAGAGACCTGTGTTAAGAACCATATTGCAAGTTTTTACCAGAGTTGAATATGACAGATAAAATAAAATAATTGGAGTAGATGGTTCAATGAATGAGATAATGATATCAAAGGAATTGGTATTCAGGAGGACAGGGATGAAGTTCGACTAATGTTGAAAAGCTACTGAGGGTTTTAAGTTGGAAGAGAATCTCAAAAGACGGAAGAAGGCACTGAGAGAGTAACTCAAAAGGCACTGGCCTTAAAGTTAGTAGGACAAGATCCAGGCACGGAAAATTATATAAATTGTTAATTCGTAGTTCTTGGCGGCTGAATAGGATTGAACAAAAAATAAAGAATGGATCAGAAAAAACACAAATAAAATAACTATGAATACATTAAAAATAATAATGATAGAAAAAATATTCTGTTGGGGATCGACTATTGTTCAAAACAGTAACTCCAAGATCAAGGATTTAACCGTTTACACTATTAATTAATGATATAATATTTTCATAAAAATACATTTTTATTGCTACAGTTAATAATGTATTTTTTTCTTGTTTATACCAATTATTCCTTTTTTCTTATGTTTATTTTATTTATCCAGTCCTCATGAAAAACCACAATATGGATCAGTGCAAAAATAAATATCAATTAGTAAGGAATTATTTAGTATAAACCTATGGTATAGTACTATTTTCTTCTCGATTTATCTTATTCGAAATAAAGAAATGTATTTTTTTTAAATGTTTCTATATATGTGCAACAGAACACTAGATCAAAAATCCTGAACAACCAATAGTCCTTAAGGGGCATATCTAGGTTTTGCTAAAAATGAAAAATGAAAAATGTTTGCTAAAAAAACAATATAAAACAATAAAACAAAGTAAAATAATGAAATACAGATCCTTATTGACTGGGATCTCTTTCACACGAAGCGACAATTTGGAATCCGAGTAATGTGAACTAGTAAATAAAGTCTGAAATAGGCACCTACACTTTGAATATGTTATTCATAATTATGCTATTCAAAAAAAAGAAGAAAATTGTATGTTATTTATTATTTGTAATGATGTCAAATTAAAAAGAGAAGTATGTTAAAATTATATATTATATAATATTTTATTCTGACCACTTGATTGATAATGACAGAAGCGTTGATACTCGAAAGTATCATTAAAATAATTAAAATTATCTTCACTGTAAAGGCATCGTTAATTTCATCATTCCCCGTCCAGAATACTAATACATTAAAAATGATCTGAAAAATTGTTATCGTGGATTGAAATTGTTTGAAATTTATTTTGTCGGTGTTAACAAACTTAATTATAGATAATTTGTTGATTTGAGAAATATCGAATTACATCTTTTTATTGGCCAGACTGTAATTGGTGGTTTTCTAGTGTGTATTTTCTGCAAATGTCATTATTTTACTGTTTATAATATGTACTTGAATTTTTAAAAAACACCTATAAGTTATAATAATTTTTTTTATTGATTACAATGTGACCAGGTTTGATGATTTAGGTCCAAAAGTCCAAATGAAGAAATAAAAAAAAACAGAAGTTCGTAGAAACCAAATTTTATTACTTCATCTACGTCACAAATCGGTCTTTTCTTGTTAAGATCGACGAATCAAAACATACCGCTTTGCGGCAAAGTAGAATGTTAAGATAATGAAAGTTTTACTACTCCATAATATAAAATAAACTGAGGAGTTGATCAGAAATCCAGACTAACAATACTTCACCAGAAAAGGCATTGAAGGTGGTGAGATTCACAATACCTTACGTCTACCACGTTAGATAGCAGCACCGAACAGACGAGATAAGTGATAAAAAAAAAAGAAAGTCGTTACCATAAGCAACACCATAAATAATAAATGGCTTATTTCCAAAGGAAACACACCATTCGAATTCCTCAGCATGAATTGAACCTTGCGAAAATATATTATTCGTTCTATCATCATCAGAAAAACTCTCAGCTAATACACTCTAGAACTTTTTATAAACATTCATGTTTTTTTTCTTGTTAGTTTTATTAAACACAAACAAAAAATGGTAACATGAAACAAATGAGAACTGTAACGAGGTTATAAAAATACGTCAACAGCATGAAGAGTAAGAGGCTCATTTGTATTACAGAATGTTTGTTCAAGTTAATGAAATCATATATATTTTACGGTCTTATTTATATTTTAAATTGCCGCAGCTAAAAAATTACTCGCTACAGATATTACTAGCACACTGGCTACAGTACCAGTGAATAATTTATTAAGAAAACATGGCAAACCTTATTAGGAGGAAAAAATGTAACAGGATCTGAAGGAGATGGGACTATCTGTAGCCTCTATTTCGTAGCCGAGTGCCTTCTCATCTACAAGGACTGATTTATATTGTTTGCTCATGAAGCAGGAATTTCTATCTGCTCTGATGAGACCCTTCTTATGAGCAGCCAAGCGAGTCTATCCGCACTTTATTGCAACTCCAGAATCCAAAGCCTCCTTAAAAGGTGCTTAAGTTCCGGCAGATATGATAGAAGCTCTGGATTGGCAGACCTATTAATAGTGAAGCACAACTGAATTCAAGTATTTAATGGTGTTTTTTTTACTTAAACATTTATTGAGTCTTATTTTATCATAGCGCCTGCCTAATTCGATATAAAACATAAAACCAAATAAAATGTACCAAGACTGTTTTTTACTACTGTTTGATAAAGCAAACAAGGCGCAAGCAATCATCCATCAGGTGTAGCGCTTAACCTGATCTCAGAATCAATCGTATGCTAGGATAAATAAATTGTCTGCCTTATCTGGACTCAAACTCAAAAAAGAGATTGGCCCGGGTGATACCACAGTGAGTGAATTAACCTTGATTAAGCTTCAAGGTCTTTAGGAATCTTAGATTTCGACAAAAGTAACTTCTATATGTAAAATTATTAATTGAAAACCATGATTTATTATTACACTCCCAAGAAGGAACTGATAGTGTAACGGATAAACTATAAACTTCGAACATAAAATAAAAAAAATAATTTCCAGAATATTTATAAAAGTTAAATAAATAAGGGTTTAACTTCCGATATTTCATAAAACAATATAATTCAGTTGTTTTTTATTATAAAGTATATATATAGATAATAAACTGGTTATAAAATATTTCATTATAGAATAATATTTATCCAGAAGAGAAAATAGAAATATAAAGTTAATTTGAATAAAAGCTCATATTTTTTTATTTTTTTCATAAAGTTGTCTGTACTTCAAAAAAATTAATATAAAGGACATATTAAAATGACAATGGAAAGTAAAGAAGCGTTTCATAAATAAGGTGAGATGTAAAGTTTATATAATATTACATTACTCATATATATATATATATATATATATATATATAAAATCAGAAAGTTTTTTCTAAAAAAAAAACAATACGAGATTCTGCTATCCATACAACAGACACTCGACTAAATCGGATGATCCAAATACTTAGGTTTCCTTATAATATTGACAAAATGGGAAGATCCTTTGTAGCTATATCTTTTTCGCAGCTTTTACAGACTAGGAAGAATCAGCAAAAATACGAGCCTCGTCTATATCACCTCAAAGGAAAATATCTGCATACAAAGCTCGCTTGTTTAGCACAGAAGGACTGAGTACAGTTGAAGTAGTGAGAAAATAAAAAAAATAGATGATTTTGTCAATCTACGCAAAAATATAATAATGCATTAATAATAACCAAAGAGTTATGAGCTTTTATACAGAAACCGAGGAGTTGGAGCACTGTATGTTAGTACTTGAAGACTGTAAGGCTGCTGAGTAAACTACTTGTTATCAGAAATTAGAAGGGTGTAGTAATTAACAGGAACCGCAAGAGGGAATAATTTAGAAGTATCACCGTTCAATAATAATAATAATATTATAACTATTAATCAGTTAAAAAAGTAATAAAACGCATTGTAAATCAAATTAAAAAGTATTTTCTTGCGTTAAACAAATATAAAAATATATTTGGATAATCGTAAATCTGAGTAACACTTCTTATTCAATTTTATTTTTATTTCCATCCCTTCTACAATTTGCACAATAGAATAGTTAATGAGTAATATTTTTATTGAGTTATAACAAAGTCGTATTCTAACAAGCGATATAAATATGTTGCAAATCTATTATTAACAAACGTTTAGTCTTATGTCATAAAATGGAATTAAGCAATACAATGAGAATGCAGTGTATCAAAAACGAAACCATACCACTTTTTAGGACCGTGAAAAAACTGTTTTAACATTGGTTTAATGTACAACGCTAAAATGGCATTTTCTTGGTTTTTGTCGTATCATTTTAAATAGTAGCATAAATTTTCGAATTGCTAATTATTGAAAATGCTATAATCTATATTCTTCATTAACTCACCTCCTTGGTTTTACAGAAAATCGTAACAGTAAAAACACGAACATTACATATTCAGTATTATGCCAGAGAGGAGGTTTCATTTCATAACTATTTTAACCAGACCAAACACGCGAATGTAGCACATTCGAGTTTTTGAATCTTACAGAACGCAAACAATATGTGCTTTTGGGAATTTTTATTCGATAATTTGCTTTTGAACATGATCAATATACTTCATAATGCGAGCCATTATAACAATAAACTTCATTATAGAATCCCTAGCTCCAATAACTTTGCGACCATCGGATTCACTTAGAGAGAAGCTGATTTCGAATGAGAAGACAAAATGACGAACCTCGAGCAATCTAATCCGGACAATAAAGTCGAAACGTCCTCAGCTGCGAAGGAGCTAAATGGAATATAAATGACATCTTTCCCAAGAAGAAGGAAAATGGAGGACGATTTCCGATGAAATTGAGAGAGGGAAGGTCGATCGATTTATTCGTTCGCCTGTTGGGCTTCTGACGAATCGTAACATGAGATGTGAATAAGGTGAAGCCCTATTACAAACATTGGGGTATCATCTAATATTATTGAATCATTCGCTGGAATCTTATTTATTTACATGTCTGGCTAAAGAAAATACAAATAAATTTATATGTTAAATACTATCATAAACAATTAGTACCATATACGTGTTAGTATAGACTTATTAAACATAACTAAACAGACCAGTTGGCACGCCAATGTTTTTTTTGTGTTGTTATTTTATTTTCAGCACTTTTTACATAATCTTTCATTGTATTATGATCTTAACTGATATGCTTTTTTAATCAACTCTCTTTATTGATATAGTCATAGTTCTGTTACCCCCTTGGTGACCATCAACCACCCTGTATAAACTGGGTAGCCTAAATTGGAGGAAACCCGGCGGTTGAGCATGATCTCTGGCAACTCACTTCCCTGTAAAACCTTAGGCTTATTTAAATTTATTTGAAATATCACAGAAATTTATTTATAGAATCGGGCAATTATAATGGAAATTGTCGAATTAAGGCTTGTGGGAATTTTTGAATGAAGAAAGACTTGGAAATTCATTGCTATTTAATTGGAAACAGATATTGAAGTTTCTTTCAAAATGGACAGAATTTTATACTTGAGAATTGTAAAAATCTATAATATAGTTGACCATTTTCAGTGGTCACTTTACTTTTTTCGATAACAGAAGATGTTATAATTGTATATACATTACATCGCATTGAATATTCTAATTGTTTTTTAAATTAAATTTTGCAGGATGAGAAACAAAATATCATAGCAATAAAAATGATCAAAAACTCAAAAAGACACAAAACTTCAAATTAAAATGGTTTATTTTACGATTTATTGATCGGATTTTTTATGTAATACAGCACTTGACCTTCTTTGATGTAATTCTTCTTTTGCTATATATCCTTATGATACCTGAATTGGTGAAACCTGGTCAGTTTTTTCTACTATTTAAGGCTCAAGGTTTTGATTTTTAAGGCGTTTCCTACAGCATTCTAATTCCTAGAACATTTTCACATAAAATATATAATTTGTACAAGGTTTAGTATTTTTAAATAGACTTTGCTATTTTGATTTATGGTACTTTAAAAAACTTATTTAAAAGAAATTTTCTTTTATTCTTTCCCTTTTACATTATATAATTAAACTTATTATATAATTCATGTATGGTTCAGAGAAAATAAAAGAAAATACTTGACTCAAACTACAAGCTATAAAGCTTCTTGATTAATTAAAATTCCTGTAGATACTATATTAAAAAAAGACTAAAGGATAAATTAGCTATTACAAAAATAGCACGCACCGATAAATTATTAAGATGCCAAAATAATAAACATTAGTCTATAATTTGGTTTTCTTCGCGTACCCAATACCTTTCCCTATTAAAACTGAATACTAGTTGAATATATAAACATTAAAATGTAAATATATTCAGCAGCAATATTCCATGACGGCTCTCACGAAAGTACAATCAAATAGTTTTTAAAATGTTTTATATTTATTGTTATTTGATGGTGATTATTTAAATATTCTTTAATTTGAAGAGAAAAGATTTGTCCTGGCCGGGATTCGAACCCGGGTCTTCTGCACCTCTAGTCGGCATCTTTTCTCTTCAAAATAAATAGTTTTTTTAAGTCTGTTTAAAAAAAGACTTTAAAACACGTAATTCAGGGAATAATTGGTTTCCTAAATTTCCCCTTATAATTTGACTTATTGTGATTTGACTTATTATCATCAACTATTGATGAAAATACTTGGCTGAAACTATAGGGTTGGCAACTAAGTCATTGCCGATTTCAAATAAGAAGGCAAATTCAGAATTTTTGTTTGAAAATATAACTTTATTCAATTAGATATCGCCTGTTCTTGTCGATGACCTTTTTCCATCGTTCTGGCAGCGTAAAAATTCCCCGTTCGTAAAATGTCTGGTCTTTGCTATTAAAAAACTGAATTAGGTGTGATCTGACATCATCCGCGTTGTTAAAAATTTTACCATTTAAAGAGTTTTGCATGGAACGAAACAAATGGTAATCCGAAGGCGCAAGGTCAGGGCTATATGGTGGGTGTGACAAAACATCCCAACCCAGTTCCAATAATTTTTGCCGAGTAACCAAAGATGTGTGGGGCCTTGCGTTATCATGATGGAAAACAACACCCTTCCGATTTGATAATACCGGCCGCTTTTCTTCAATTGCATCCTTCAGTTTGTCGAGTTGTTCAACATACACATTTGAATTTATCGTTTGGTTCTGCGACATGAGTTCAAAATACAAAATTCCTTTGTGATCCCACCAGACTGACAGCATAATCTTTTTTTGGTGAATATCTGCTTTTGATGCTGTTTGGGCTGGTTGATCTTGCTTCACCCACGATCTCTTGTGAGTAACATTATTATAAACTATCCACTTTTCGTCGCCAGTAACTAGGTTCTTCAGAAATGAATCATTTTCATTGCGTTTCAGTAGCGAATCACAGATGCTAATCCGTTGCGTCAAATGAATTTCCTTTAGCTGGTGAGGGATCCATAAATCAAGTTTCTTGACATAACCAAGGGTTTTTAATTTTTTTTCAATGCATGTATGCGACACATTGAGCTTCTCTGCAATGTCTCGTGTTGTGCTGTGACGATCTGAATCGATAATGGCCTTGATATGGGTTTCATCCACTTCGACTAGGCGGCCAGATCGTTGTGCATTTTTCAGTGAAAAATCACCGGAACGAAATCTTTCAAACCAATTTCGACACTGCCTTTCTTTTAAGGCTTTATCTCCATATACGGCACATAACTTCTTTTGTGCTTGCGATGCGTTCTTGCCTTTTCGGAAGTAATACAATAAAATGTGTCGGAAGTGCACGTCCTGTTCTTCCATTTTTAAATTGGGATAAAAACAAAACTAAAGAACTAATAAAAAAAATATTTTTACTAATTAAACGTAGAAGTCCTTACAGTAAGAAAAAAATATAGGTTAGATGCTCTGGCCACGTTAACAAAACAAAAGAAAGTGTAGAGTGAATCTATCGACAAAAACGGCAATGACTTAGTTGCCAACCCTATACAAGTTATAAACCTTTGTGAACGTCAATGATTGACCAATTAAAAGTCCTATACCGGTACCATATTAACCAACGACTAAGGAATAAACTAGGAGTTAAAAAATAACACGGGCCGTTGTTGTTATTCAGACATCACAAACGATAAATAAATAAACCGACCCAGTTAATAAAGAGTTTTTAAAAACTCCATACACTCTTGGGGGAACCCAACCTCGACAAGACTTGGCGTATAACAGGATCTAGCTTCGCCTGATCAAAGAGTTTCATTACAAGCTCCACGGCTTTTATCGCCCTTTTTTGTTTATCAACCAGAAGATGATTTCCCTTTTTATATTCATATACCTTTTTTTTTTTTACAAGTAACCCGTGGATTGCATTAAACATGGCTGTATCCAACACAATTTATAAAGATAAATAACACAATCACACACAATTTTCTTAGGAAAAAAAAAATTTTATACCCAAACTAAATTCTATATAATATTACTAAAATTCCGTAATATTCATAATAATAGTTATTTTTTTTATTTAACATAATAATACTGAACACTTGTTGAACGCATAATATTATTATTATCATGTTAATAAATTCAGCAGCAGTATATAATGTCGTCTCTCAAGAAAGTATAAAAAAATGTTTTATTAAATAGTAAGATTGTCCTGACTTAAAAACGCATATTTCAGTGAATATTTGTTTTTCTAAATTGTGCCATTTCGCTATATGTAATTTAACTAATAATATAATTCACATAAAAAAATACAAATTTGGGCATTGGTAAAGCAAATCGCTCCTACTGTTGTGATGGTATTAAAATTATTTTCTTAACCATTAGAACAATTTTAAAACTTTTTTTAACCATTAGAAAAAGCTTGAAACTTTTTTAATTTATGGCATAACTAAAATTTATTTATTCCCTTAAAACTTAAAGTTCAAACATGATACAACTCAAAACATGACTTTATTAAAAAAAAAATATGTAGGAAATGGAATATCAGAAATGTCATTCTGAATTATACAGGAATAGAGGTTTCAACTAATACAATTGCTACAGAAGGCTTACCTCAAAAATGTCAAATTTTGGAATCATATCGTTGAAAAAGCGATATATGCGTGCTGAAGGAGGAAAAAGATAAAGATATAGTAACAATTGTTAACCGCTTTAAATTGAAAGGATATAATATGATATGAAGTGTTCAGGATCAACGCAGATAACTCCGAAATTTCAAAACTTCAAATATTTCGTTAGTTAACCCAAGCATTTTATCTAACACACTATGCAGAATTTTTTTCTCATAGTTTTTGTCCGGTTCTGAACCTGAAGTTTCTGGAGCACAAAGCATTGCTTGACTAAACAACCGAAAAATGTGAAAATCGTTTTTTGAACTTTCGGAGTTATCCGCTGTTGATCCTCGAGAGTTCGAGACCCGGCAGTTGGTCCCACGTTTTTTTAAAGGGGGGAAATTGATTATACAGTTGTTTGGAAGAGCTTTAAAATGAGGGGTCCCGAGCCAGTACGGTGTCGGTTACTTGTTAAAGACCCCTATCTTAAATATACCTGGATAGGCAAAATTTAGGACTTCCACTGTAGCATCGTCAGATTAGCCATTTTAGCGTTACGTGGAGTTAAATAATTAAAGAAATAATTCGAAGCATAGAAAAAGAACATTCAGTAAAAAATAGTACTTGCTAAACACTTTACCCTTCATGGGATGTAGTAGTGCAACTTAATACAATAAAACAAAGCATTTCCAATCCGATTAACCATAGCAACAAAGAGTAACTGTACATAACTGTAGTAAAAGTACAGATAATTGTAAATTATTTTGAATTTGCCTGCACTAGATATTAAACCAAATATGAAATATTCATTTGAGATTCCAAGCTTTCCGTCTAGGTATAATACATAAATAAAACAAGACAGCTATACGATTAAACCTGTGGTAGATGCTTAAAAAAATAGAATATGTTAATTTTAATAACCAAATGTTAACTAACTTTTTAAGAGAAAAAAAGGGAAACTGACACCATCGGAACAAACTGCCCAAGTTTTATGTTCGAACAAAAATAAGAAAGTTAAGCAAGAAAAGAAAAAAAGAAAATATTGGCACTTGTTGCTCCGTCTTTACTAAGAAAGTTTATTTTGATCTTCTTTTTTGCAGCCCTGGAGAAATACAAGCACCCTTGGGAATATCAGGCATTTTTTAACACGTTTAGAATTTTCGTTTTCTTATTCTTTATAAACAACACAATAAGTTTATATCCTGTAAAATGTACTATAATTTGCAACAATGTAACATATTTTTAAAAATGTGAATAAAAAATCCAGCCAGCGAGTAAGATTAAAAAAATTTATATTTACGACAACTTAAGAATTAAATATTGTACAGAAGAAAGAATTAAACAAATATTTATATAATAAGTTACCACGAAAAAAAACATGATTACATGATTAACTTAAATGAAAAGAAAATACTAAGTATATATATATATATATATATATATATATATATATATATATATATATATATATTAGCTTTAAAACGCTTTTTAGCGAAACCATTACTCTATCATTTGCAATTTTTAGGGCTTCTTTAATTATATATATATATATATATATATATATATATATATATATATATATATATATGTATATAACGAAAGATGGAGATATTTCATTTCAGATATTCTGTGTTCCAACTACTAACCGACATTCCCAATGAAAGGAAGTACAAAGAACCCTGAGGATTCGGAAGTGGGAAGAGGGCTTTGCAAAGAGCCCCCAGGAAATTGCCTTAAGTGCAGGACTAAAGCATCGGAACTGAACCTTTGGGAATTCTATTGTAACCAACTGATCAATAACAACTCCTATTGCCGTCCCAGAGGAAGGAAAGAGTTATTAAATAAATTTGTTTTTTTCGAATTATAACTTTACACGTTGCCTATTATTGGAGCGATATACCAAGTGCGGTTCAACCAAAGTGCGGTTCAAACTTAAATATTTTTGTTTACGATTTTAACTTTTTACAAAATCATTTAGCTTTAAAACGCTTTTTAACGAAACCATTACTCTATCATTTGCAATTTTTAGGGCTTCCTAATCCATACTGTTTCTTATTATTTTTATATTATTTTAATGGGTTGCAGCGATACAGTTTTTTAAATAAAATAAAAATTAATGAATTGCTAATTTAAAAAGCAAAACAATTTATCAACCTTTTCCAACAAACATTTTACAAATAATTTTTGAATGATGAAATTAATTAAAAGTCGTAATAAAACGGTACCGAGCTAGAAAAAAGTCAGTGTAACGAATTCTATAATCTATGGTACTGAGAAACATGAAATAACAATATTCTCATTCAGTTATAGCATGCATTTCCAAAATATTAATTTCCTTTTTCTTCGTTCAAAAAATATTTGTTTTCAATATTCAAATAAATATTGATCTCAAAGCAGATCTAATTAAAACTATAAGAAGTAAATTTTTTTTTTTTTTTTTAAGCAACTATATTTATTATAAACATTGGATATATCGAAATTTTCTAGTATCTTTAATGCAAAAACGAATAATACATTGCAAATATCTATATTTCAAAGTATATTTTATGCAATATTATCAGAAATGATTTTAACTATTAACATAATTTTAATGTTTTAACGCTTCCGTAGTTCATCGAACAGATTTCTCAAAATTACCTAGAAATCATTTTGTATATTTTATTGTCATCATATGATATATAAAAATCAAAATATTAAGTTTGATAGGCTTATAGTAAGTAGTAAGAAAAATGCATATTCAGCAACTTAGCCCATTACATTGTTTCAAATGGCATGTTTTTATCACTTTCACGGTTTCAGTGACAGGAATATTATAAGTAGCGAAACAATTTGGTTCTATCCCAAAGAAAATTTTAAAGCTGTAAAAAAAAGAATGCTTCCATGTTATTATCAAATGTTTCCAACCGCCTAGTTTTCCTTGTAAATTCCCTTCCGCGTTGGTTGTTGCCTCTCCCTCGTTGACGAAATGACTACCACGATACCAAGTCCGGGCAAACTTAATTGGAATTTATCGACGCTATAGCTCTTCTGCTTCCTGACAGGAACCCGGTCGATATCACAATCCGCGTCCAAGATCTTGACAGGCGACTTTAATCAGTACACACTTTGAGTGAAGATTCCAAGTGGATGCACGTGGAGAAGAGATTAAACAAAGCAAAGAGTACTTTAAGAACTGGAGCATAATCGGTAGTTAATGTATTATTAAAAATAATGATGTGGATTTAATTTATTGAAAATAGATAGAAAATCGATCTGGATAAAAAATACTGAAATGAATCTCATCTACTACGATGCCACCTGCAGTTATCCACTGGTGATGTTCATGACTCTCATATTCTCCATCAGTTAGTAATTCTTATATTGATTAAAAACACTAGTAAAGTATTTGTTTTAAAATTTATTTATTGATATTTACAACTGTATTACAATAATACAACAAGTAAATAGCATAAGTGCAACATAATGACAAGTAGAGAAAGTACCCACTGGTAGTACTCAAATCAAAGTTCAACTAAGAAGGTCATGTGGCCATATTCTTTTCAGACGCATAGGAGGATTATCGGGAATTGAGGAGGAAGCTAGGTTTGAAACTAGAGGTTTGAGTGGAAATGAAGTTTGTTATGAAAGGATAGATAGCTGGTTTGAGCCAAATCAGCAACGAAGGAGACATTAAGGTCGTTATGGATGACTTTATTCTTAACAAAATAAGGAGCATTGAGGATTTTACGAAGGATTTTGGATTGTAGGGATTGGATACGAGAGGAATTCGATGGCTTAGTGGAGCCCCAAAGCTCTACTCCGTATGTCCAAACAGGTCGTATGATGGTCATGTAGATGAGTCTTTTGTAGTTAATTGGAAACTTAGAGCGTTTGTCCATTAAGTTTTGAAGTAGCCTGAAATTTCGAGCGGTTTCTTGTCTTTTCAGTTTTGTATGAGGATTCCAGGTTAATCGTATGTCGAGGTGCAACCCTAAGTATCGGATCTGTTTTACAGGTACCTGTGGGATATTATTAAAGGAGACTGAAGGGCAGGAAGTCATTGGTTTACGACGAAAGGTAAAAGTGATTTGATGCGATTTCTGAGAATTTATTTTAATTCTACAGTTTTGACACCATTCTTCAAGATCAGTGATATGGGATTGGAGGCTTTGGGATGCAATAACTGGATCGGTGCTGACTGATAATACACATATGATCAGCATGCGTGGTAAGGATAGTTTTAGGATGAGTTGGGATGTCAGCTGTATAAACTGTATAAAGGATTGGGTCAAGGATACTACTACCTTGAGGAAGTAAAATCATTTAAAACATTTAATTCATTTAACCAAAAATTTGCATTCCCATGGCTGAAGAAATAAGCAAATGGGTTCTTTTGTTCTAAATGTATCTTTTTTTTATTAAAAATGTTTTCATTCTATAACTAAACTTTTTTTAATGCATTTGATAAAACAGTAAGTAGTTTTATTTTTGACATGATAATAAAGTTTCTCGTATCCTTGACTATACCTTGTTTCCCAACCATGCTTTTTCATTTTTCCACGAAGTCCAAAAGACTAGCCGCAGGCAGCAAATTAATAATCATAATTATTATTTATATTAGCGTAGGCGCACTTGTTTGGAAACCGTTCAAGTATGTATATATTTTATTTAATACTTGGTGACTTTTTTTCTTCAAGATTAAGAGATAAAGAAATAAAATACATACATTTGAAGTAAAAATAACTTTTTTCTTTCATCCTTCTATTCCATCATTATGATTATTTTTCATTATTATGATTATTTTGGAACAAGTGTGTTTTCTTGAGGGAATTATAAGATCTCGTGAATAAGAAATGAAACGAATGCATAAACGGTACACGTTGGAAACCCGAAGGAGTGGAAGGAAAATAAAAATGTTAATTTCATTCAGTATAATAAAAATGATAATTTTATAGGCTCCAGTGGTTTACGTACATTATTTTGCGTAACACACCTCTGCTGCTAAATTGGCACTCTAGAGAAAATAAAATAGATTCAATCTCTCCTGAATGGCTCGCTTAGAGCTTGCAGTGTTCCAGACGTATCAACATTAAACATTTTTGTTATTTTTCCTGACAAGTCGCGAGTCGTTAAACCTGCAGAGTGAGGAAGGGGGACATATTCCTATTGCGAGAAATAATGTCGCTCAAGAACAAAGCATTCAACCACTTCTCGACATGAAGGTCTCCAACTCCAACTCAAATCGTCACATTTCACTGCCAGAGCCAAGTACATAACTTAGATTCTGCTACGGTAATTTTTATGATTCGTTTATTTATTGTTTAACAAACTATTGATGAGAAATCAAAAATGTGTATACACTTAAAGGTAGTAGGGAAGGATGTTTTTACTTGGGCGATTTCGAGTTTGTTTGTTTTTTATCACGCTTGCAAAATTTGAACTTGCTTTCTCAAGAATATTTTCATGCTATTTGTTGCTCCTTTCTTTATTTTGTCAATATTAAAAAAATATTATTTATATTAGTCCTTTATTATAACTTTTGTGATTCATGTAACTTTAAAACCTTAAGAAATTTCTTTATCAACCATTTAGATTTTATTTATTTGCTTTATCGAATTATAATTATTATTTATTATATTATATTATTTATATTATTATTTATTTATTATGATTATTGTTTATTGATTTTTCTATTTTCTCTAAATCATCTTAAATCCCCTTGGTGCTAAAAATTATTGTTGATCATCTTGATTGTTGGTCGATATATCTTCATAAGGATTTTCTATTTCAACCGAAATGATCCTTTCCAAAGAATACACACATTCAAAGGCGTACAACGTAAAAAGAAAAAAGTTGAAATGTGAATATTTTTGATTTCTCACCACCGTTCGTTAAAAAATAAATAAAATAATGATAAACATAGCCTAAATAATGGATTAATAATGTTCAGGAATACATAATCCATAAATAATCCCTTATTTGAGGTTAAAGAAGCTACAATTCAAATAGCACAAATGTTTCCAAATACGCTATATGAATATTAAAACCCAACAATACACAATTTAATAAATGTAGACTTAATCAAGAAGGATTTACGTAACTTCTACCATCCCAAAAATAACATTTTAATATATATTTCCTAAGTAATAGAATAAATATGATAAAAAAAGTTTGAACCTAGGACCTGTTTAAATGTTCTAAATTTATATTAATCCACAACGCCCTTAATTTACAAAAAATAAATAAATAAATAGGTTTCTGGTCCAGATAAAAAAAAAGTTAGAAGTTATTCTGTACAGTGTTATTATATTTAAGTTAAATGAGCAACTGAGCCAATTAATTCAGGGCGTGGGAGAAAAAATAGCATAATTATAACTCTAGGATAACTAATATTTCCATCACGTAGATAATTAATTATATAACACCTCTATTTGATCAATGGCAGGATTAAATTAATCAGTGATTGCAAAAGCACCTAGCACAGTTCAAAAGTAATTACAAGTTAGTAACTAGCAAACTTGGCAATTGTTTAGTTAGTGTCCCAGCTATTTCCTCTTAGCTACATTTTAAACCAACTTTTAAGTTCCTGTTTCTTAAGGGAAAAATCTTGGCACCTCATGACCTCCTTATACAAGAATTAAGCAATAATTCGGTTGCTCAAAAAATACTTCGAATCAAATTAAAATGAAAATCAATGTATGCATCCCCAATTTTTATTAAATCAGTATTTCATTACAGAATACAGAAAAATGTATTGAAAACATAGTAAAACGAATTAATAATATTTATAATTATTAACTCGATTTCTATGGTACCCTTTGTTTACCTTCGGAAGGGAGGTTAAAAGTCGCCTCAGAGCCGGTTCGGTGACTAAAAATTCCTAGTAAAAATTTTATACCTGGAAAGGCATCATTTAGGACTGTAATCGTCTCAGTCGCCATAGCAGCATAAATAAATAAACAAAAAATATACCACGTCGCGTATTAAAGTGATACCTGCGGCTCTTCCCTTGGACCCGATGGACATCTGAAAAAGTTCGAGTAGAAAAGATGGTACAATGGTACCTAGGGTAAAGCTTGAGATAGAAAAACGCAGGAAACATCTTCAAATCAATTACTGCATATATTGAAATATTTATAGCCAACTACTAACAATAATGCTTGTGACGAATAACATAATATAATAAAAGATATAATAGACACTATGACAAATTTACAGTAAGATTCATTATCAATAATAATACCTACTAATAGCATAAAGGCTAAGGTCATATACCAGATTCATCATCAATAACAATAATCCCCAAAACTAATTATAATAATAATAATAAAAATTTATTTGTTTAAGAAATCATACAAATGCCATTTGGCACATATTGTATTTTCGATCATCTTTGGAAAACCTACTACGGGATTTTCGTGAAAGCGTGTATGGAGAAACCTCCCATTGAAGGCACTCCTAGCGTGGTTCATCTCACTGTAGTAGATCTCTGCTCCAGAGACGTTCCAGTCTCCTTGTTGGATTCTGTGGTAATGTGTCTGTCAGTAATGATTATTCCAGTAAGTTTGGATGTCCAGCAAGTGAGTCATGAAATTTTTTTTAGTTTTCTTGATTGTGTCAGTCGCGTGTGGTTTGCTGAGATCTTTGTGTAATTTTTTATTAGTAATGTAAAAAGGGACTATGTGTAATACAACGAAGGAATTTCAATTGAAAAATTTGAATGGTCTGTAAGTGGGATTTTTTGCATGGGCCCACACTTGTGAGGCATGGGTCCATATTGGTTTAAGTAGAATGTTGTATATTATAATTTTGTTTGTTAGTGAAAGTTTATTTTTATAGTGAAGTAGTCGTCTTAGGAGTGAGAGCCGGTGGTTCAATTATGTCTTCAAATTACTTACGTGTGATTTACAAGTCAGTCTTCTGTTCATTGTTAGGCCCAAGTATTTGGTCTGTGTTTGTCTGGGCAATGGTGTATTGTAAAGTGTTTGAGTGGGGCAGTCTGAATGTCTAAGTGTAAATGATACTTGGTTAGATTTTTGTATGTTACTCTTATTTTTTCTACGTTTTTGTACTTATCGAGCCAATTTTCTAATGAATTTAAGTGTGTAGGTTCTGAGAAGCTATGTTGGGGGGACATATTCTATAATGCTATCAAACACTAAATGATTGTGATAGAAAGTGCAGGCCTAAACCCGAATTGGTGGTTAGGAATTAAATTTATTTCAAACAGTGGATAAAGACACTTTAACAATAATTTCTCAAATATTTTGGAATATAGTAGTAATAGACTAATAGGTCTGTAGGACGTAACTAGTTCTAATCATTTGTTTGGCTTTGGGATCATTTTTAAAACGGAAAATTTCCATACTAAAGAAAAATAAGTAAGTCGAATAATAGAAATAAAATAATAGAATTGTTGATAGCTGCCAGAAAAATTGAGCCTTTCCTAGGAAGAAGTCGTGCAATTTTAGGTGTAATAAGATCATAACCAGGTGATTTTCTGCGCGGTAATTTTTTTATACATTTTTTTAAAATTTAAACTTAACATCTGAAGGATTGATTGGTGGGGTGGTAAAGATAGAGGATGCGGCGACGTCAGAATTTGTTGGACGTCAGAGCTGTGCTGTGGGTCAAGTAGGTCGTCGTGTGATTGAAATACGTCTGTAAGATGAGAGGCAAATAGGTCTGCTTTTTCTTTATCACTTCTGGCCCATGAGTTGTCAGATTTACTAACGGACGTCTTTGTATTATGGTAATGCCGACTCTGTCTAGTTTGTTGCAATAGAGTATTATTACTTGTCTGTAAGTTAGTCAGATTGGCCTAATTAATTGAAGTCCTCACGAATAATCAATTTTTATTACGTCAACTGGCCTAGAAAATGTTTAGTCAGCATGTCTCGACTACAGATGAGAGACAAAACTATTGATATTTAATTTATCTAATTTTACTATATTCAGTTCGTTACAAAAGCATTAATTATACCTGAAAATCAAAACGTATTTTTTATTTATATACAACTACTAGCTTATTACTGTAAAGTTCCAAATTCGTTCAGTAGTTTTTGCGTAAAAGAGAGAAAAACATACAAACTTTCACATTTATAATATTAGTAAGATTTATTTTTATTTAAACATATTTTTATTAAAATTTTACCGCTTCTACAAATAAATTATATTTCCCGATTTACCAAGTTTAACTTAACTGTACCAAAGCCGACGAGCTCTGCAGGTCATTTTAAAATAATTCAAGTTATTTATCAAGATAGAATAAAAAAGTGATTTTATCCAGAGAACTGGTGTCTTTGGAATAACATACATGAACAGAAAAACAAGCAGCCAGTACTGGCTAAAAAGCTACATAATGCAATATAAATCCTACGGTATTATTACATGTCACATGTGCTGGAAGAGTAAAAAAAAAAATTGTCTATTTCATGACGTAATACTAACTGAGGAGAAACAAAATAAATAAATTGTAAAAATATAAAATTTGAATATGATACGAGAGGTGAGACTAAACAATAAAAATCCATTATTTGCTAATGCTTCATTTATGCGAATAGTTAAAACCTATTAGAGAATATTTAATGGGAATTTAGGACATGTTGGATAAGCAAAGATACAATTGAGGAGAGGAAACAAGAATGACAATTATTAGGAGGGATTGATAGTGGTGGTTGGGATAGTGATGGAGGATGAGATACTGATCAGAAAATTTATTGTGATTTGTAAGTACCATATTCGTAAACTTGCCGTTAATTTACATTAACTGCAGAGAAGAGTTCACACCTAGGCTTTACAATACTTCTAAATAAAAACTGTCTATTATACATTTAACAGAAAACCGCTATTAAGTTATTTGTGTTCCGAACGTCCAAAAGTCAAGACCATATTATTCGAAATTCAGGGAATAATACCGTCAAATCAAAATGAATATTTCTGTTAAAATCTGAAAACTATTCTAAATCCTTTCATACCTGAATATTTTCAATGGTTGTGTTTATAATTTCATGTAAATTGCCCGAGCTCCAGCCAGAAGATAAAGCGGATTCGATAATCAAACAAGAAGCGATGGTTATTTTTTATTGTTAATTAACAAGCTTATTGCTCCCATAATTATCCCAATTAACTATGGAATAAAAAACACCTGAAATGAACCCACTTGTCAACAGGTAAACTAATTATTCTGCTGAGATTTTTTTTGTATTAATGTCTAGAATTCATTTCCGAACCAGGCCTCCTTTTTTTTTATTGTTCGTATTTATTTTGGCTACCGCGCTAGTTTGAAGGTAACATTTATTCCTGCATAAAGAGATTTAGAGGTATTAACATAATTCTCTATTTTCTGTAGACGTAATTTAATAATTGTATTATTGTCCCCTAAATTTAAAATAATAAAGTATCTAATTTTTTAAAATTTATTTATTTTTATTTTTATTAAACTATTTTTAAATCAATATTTATTAGGAAATACCGTATGCAGAGGAGCGTAAAACTTCAAGAAAATAATTTATTTATCATTATTTATATAAAGATGAATTATTTATTCTGATAACAGCCCTGAAACGACTCTATGGGATCTGTAGACCTTTCAGGGGCTTACCCAGCATCTAAAGGATGGGTACCGTTAATTGGCGAAAACCTGCCGGCAGGGTGTGATCTCGGTCATATCACTTCTGTTTTGCAATGATATATGTAATGAATATGAATCATGTATGTAATGATACTGTACAATACAACGATGTACTGTAATATCATTATATTATGTACATTATACTGTACATATCATCACATCGTATCATTACTTTACAATATCATTAATAACTATTAATGATATTGGCTTTACTAAAATGGATAACAGTGCATTCACTGTCATGTACAAACACTAAACTCTTAATTAGTTGTTGTGGTACAGTATAGTATACAGTAAAGTACTGTAATGTACATACATCACCAAGCTATTTCATTACGTTCTCATCTACCTCTTTAAAAAATAAAAATTGTGACTACTGCATATATTTTTCATAAGTTATTCTGAAATGACAGAAAAATCTTTCAGCCTACACATATGTTACTTATTTATACAAATCAAATTTAGTCACTCTTATTTAAGTGTTGTAAAAATCCCGGTAATCATATATATATATGATTACCGGGATTTTTACAACACTTAAATAAGAGTGACTAAATTTGATTTGTATAAATAAGTAACATATGTGTAGGCTGAAAGATTTTTCTGTCATTTCAGAATAACTTATGAAAAATATATGCAGTAGTCACAATTTTTATTTTTTAAAGAGGTAGATGAGAACGTAATGAAATAGCTTGGTGATGTATGTACATTACAGTACTTTACTGTATACTATACTGTACCACAACAACTAATTAAGAGTTTAGTGTTTGTACATGACAGTGAATGCACTGTTATCCATTTATATATATAAGTACGTACGATATATACATACACTAAATACACACCCAAAAAACTATATATATATATGTGTGTGTGTGTGTGTGCGTGTGTGTATTCATGGACAGACATGGACACATCGATGACCAGAGTGCAAGGATTGTAGACCAAGGGACGAGGCAGTTAGCTTTCCCTGAGAGCAGACAGCAATCTACTTGAGTGGATTTTCGTGTTGTATCCTCCACGTCCGCCATCTCTCCTTAATTAGTTCCATTGTTTACATTATTGTTGACAGTTAATATTAGCGGGGGCTTTCTTCCGTTTGCTATGAATTAATTAGTATGTTAGTGAAATGCATGTGGAAGGGAATGATTGTGTATTTATGGGTATGTTTGTCCTCGGTATTACTTCCTCTAGGCTCCGATGATCCAATTCATCTCGATGCGATAATAACGCTTTAATATTTTGTCAAATCCTAATTAAAATATATTAGTTTTGATTTATAATAGAAAAAAATAGAATACTGCAAGGCTTGTCAAACTCAAAATTCAACGCCGATAAAAACGATCACTGATGACAAACAAATCTCCATAGATCGATTAGATTACAATCCAAATTCAAGTGCTCTCCTCCCCTACATCTCGGTCGGTTTGATAAGTTTTTAGACTCGTCCTCATTAAGCTCAACTCAAACATCCATCACAATTCTCCATCACAAGCTATCTCAATCATCGAGATGTTATGACTTCGACTATATATATATATAATATTACAATTAATATTTACAATGCTCTAGCTCAAAAAATCCTCCTGATAATTCAAAGGAGTGACTCTTATAAGGATAGGCATTCTACCACATATCTTATTCCCTAAGTTCATTAGGTATTATTTCTTAACTGTTCTTCCTTCAAAGTAAGCGCACATACAAAAGAGTACATGATTTAAGTAACTTCAAGACCAAAACATTATAAATATTGCCTATACTTAACTGAACCTTTATTCCGATCTGTAAATAATATGATAATCTAGAAATATTATCTATAAATTTATTTATTCATCCGAACCTTGTGTAAAAAATAAATGGATATAGGTGCAACCAGAAACACAGTTAATGAATTAGCAAAACTTAAATCTGAATATTCTGGGAATAAAAACTTCATTGCAGACTATCATAAACGAGAATGAAATCGAAATATTAAGTGACCCTTTATAAGGGAATAGGATATAATATACAATCTCTTCATATTAGTAATAAAAAATACTGTGCATGTAAAATTAAATGGTGACTATACTATACACTACTTTTTTAATACTATCTTCTGTGATTTTTTTTTAGTCCGTTACTAAAATGGGTATCATTTTCGTTAAAAAAAAATTGTTATAGACTTCCTACTATTCTAATCTCATCACAGCTAAAGCTTACGAACAGATGGCTTTGTTTGTTCATTTAACGTCACTTTATGCTGCTATGGCTAATCGGACGATGCTACAGTGGGAGCTATAAATTTTGCCTATCCAGGTTTAATTAGGATAGGGATTTTTAACGAGTACGTGTTATCGTACAGGCTCGGGACCCCCGTTTAACGTCCCTTCCGAAGGACGGCGTAACTAAGGATTTTTTACTCCCTTAAAAAAATCCTAGGGCCATCTGCCGGGCTACGAACAGTAGTAGGTAACATCATACAATCTTGGATTTAGTAGTTAAACGAACAGATTACAAGTATAAAGTTAATATTAAACTTAATATGTGAAAATGGTCCGGTTAAACAAACAACTAAACTTGAAACTCACCAATTACTTTCAACAAAGACGATTTCAAATCAACCAGAAAAAATCGTTAAATACCTTTGATAATAAGAAATACTACTCAAATATAGTACAAAATACAATTTATGCATCTTGTCAACAGAACGAAAAACCACAGACTTGTGGTTTGGTTTATGATTTGGTCTGTAGACACGAATTCGTCTACCCAGTGATTTGAGAAATTTATCTAAGGCCCGCATTTCGAAAATTATTTACTAGCGCAGGCTTTACTTTAACCTGAGTCGACTCTTCACGGGTTGTAGTGGTACAGTTTTTATTTTAGAAATGTTACTAACAGGGTAATTTAATATAATGAATATTGTGAAATTACCAGGTCTCCGCATGCGTTCTGAAACCGTAACAGTAAAGTGTCTTTTTTCAGATGAATATATATATATATGAAGATTCTAGAGAATAACTCTCCGAGAGAGATTCACCATTTTTTTTTTTAACTTTAATTAATTTAATTTTTTTTTTTAAACGCAGAACAGTAGTTTCAAAGAATTCCCAGGAAGCCTTAGAAGCATGACTTGTGAATTAACTAGAATTTCATTACACTTCGTATTTTTCTGTAAGTATTCAATGTAAAACAACAATTCACCTTAATCCTAGCTTACTCTATATTTTTGCTATAAACTCTATAATCTGCCTAGGCCAACTACTAAGACGAAATGGTCTACACCAGAGAACGTATATAGGAAGTCAGCTAAGCACATGTGGTCTAAATAATATAGTTTACATATTTCCACAAGTCCTCTAATATTGCCAAGAATGTAAAGACATTAATACGGAGCAGACGCCGAGTTGAGTTTTATTAGGATTTAGTCTCATTGTATGTAGTTATCACTATAACGTATAATTTGCATGATGCTTTTTATTTTCCTTACCAATCTACAAGTTATATTATACACGTTCCACACTACCAGAGCGGGAAAGCACCTCATCACTAAAGAATAGATGGTACGTTTCCACTTTGAACAGTAGGTGCATATTACTAAAATGAAGAAGTTGTTAATATAAGTTAGGCAAAATTTTAAATAGAGTTTTCAAAAATATAGTGTAACAAAGAATATCGGCATCAAAGTTCGATGAATTCATATAGAATACAGACAACTGCACAGGTCTGTATAATAAAAATAGGTGAACTGTTGAGATATAAAAAATAATTAGTAAGAGGTGATTATCGCTTAACTTTCCTTTATAGTAACAACGCCTATACTTCGCTTTATCCTGATATCAATTTCGATGTTCGCAAACGTTTCTGTTGTTTTAATTGTTTATAGTCTGAACCGTCTTGGGTTTGTCTTCTTCCTAGAATTTTCCTGATGATTTTTCTCTCTTTTTTTCTATTTCTTCAAATTGTTTCCTGGTAAGGGTTAGTGTTTCACTTGCGTAGAGGATTGTTGGTTTAATGACAGTATTGTAGTATCGAATTTTTGTCCCTCTTGATATTGATTTTTGTTGTAAAGGTTTCTCGTTAAACTTAATCCTTTTTTTTTTAACATTTTGGAGGCGATGTTGCTGTGAGTTTTTTCAATTCCTGTCGTTTCGATGAATTCTCCGAGGTATTTAAAGTATGGGGACCCTGTTGATTTTACCATATTTTGTTTTCAAGCTTGTAATTTCTGTTTTTGAACAATCAAATGTAATCTGAAACCCTACTCTTCCGCACAATATATGGTATGTAGAGGTTTTTTTCCGGCAACGCCCAGTCGGATTGGCTTCCAAACCCCACATGTCTTGAGTTCTTTCTCCCATTCTTCCAAAACTGTATAGAACTACGTTGAACAGAATAGGAGAGATTCCATCACACTTGTCTCACAACTGCTTGAATGTCGAAGGGTTCTGATATTTCCCCCATAAATTTTACTTTAATTATACAAATCTACATACTATAGGTTTTTGTCAGAGAGCTCGTATTTAGAGTATGGTTTTGGTGTTGAAAATTAGCTCTGGACATGATCTGTTCGGTCTGAATCCTGCTTGATACTCTACTACTAGATTCCAATTGCTGTTCTGTTCTATTCAAGTGACAAGCTAATAGAATATTGTACGTGACTGGTAAGAGAGATATCCGAATCTACCATCTTTGTTTACATCTGATTTATTACCTTTTTTATCTAGTGGATGAATCAGAGCAACTCTCCAGTCATCCAGGATTTTTGCTGTTTGCCAGATGTTTTAGATTATTTTTGTAATTTCCTTGAGGGAATTTGAGCCTATATTATTTAAGAGTTCTGCTACAAGTCCGTCCTATCCTGATGCTTTATTGATTTAAAGTTTTTTTATGTGTGCATAAATTTCTTCTTGTTAATATTAGGACATGCTCCATGCTTAAATTAGCATATAACATGTCATTTCATTAATCATTAAGTTATAAATATTAAGTGATATAAATAATTACATATATATTAGTAAATTGTATAATTTGTTCTTAAAGTATAGAATTAATTAAAACGCCAACTCCATAATAGAACACACCAGGAAAGTGATTATTTGACTTTAAATTAAATTAGGGATGCGGACTTTAAAGGGGCCCGCTTTTAAATCTCGTTAAGATCTCAGATAATTAAAATAAATGAATTTTAGTCGGGGAAGCAAGATATTCGATTACGTTACCCGAAGGTTAAACGCAACTGACATGTTTGTAAAGCACGTAATAATGTTCTAGGGGATGTTTTGAGTATCTGTTTCCATCATAATTGCATAATTATAAAATATTTAATTAAAAAAATATTCCTTGTTTTATAGCACAATTTTCTCGCAGTAATTAGTTTCTTAGATCATGATCGGAATAGTGTAGTACTTGGAAATATAAAGTCAGGAACGTTTAAAGTTTTCTTGATGAGCTGAGATTTCGTGTGTGTGTGCATTAAAATTTTTTTCTCTGTTTTACTCGTAATGTTTAGTATTAAAAACTTTAATAGATACAGCTAGTATGATCTGAAGATCTTCCTGGGGCTCATTCAGCCATTTTTCAGTGGTACCTCATAATTAAAGAACCTAGCAGTTGATTGCTATCTCGGCCTTTGACTCCCCCAAAAGTCCGTTGGTTTGCAAACAGTACAGTCTCTGCCGTGTCCACGACTATTCGTGGGTTAAATCTGTACAAGTCAAATTGAGACTAGTCAAAATTGAGAGTGGTTTATTTTCTATGAATGGAGGTAGTTACATCTTTCCACTTGAACCTTACATTTTTATTTGTAAAAACAGGATTTTTTTTCTGTGCCTATAAAATTACCTTTTCAAGACTAACTAACTTTTCCACGTCAAAGGCTCAAGCTTCAATATCTTCTAATATAAGGAAAAATGCTGAGTCTAAATCTTAGCTAAAATATATTTTTCTTCTAGAATTCTCTTTTCTTTGTCTCACTTAAATATAAAAAAAGTTAATTCTGGCTCGGGAGAAACAAAGCTTGCAGACAAGGCTTATGGGGATCGAAAGCCAACCGACTAAACCAAGGGATTGAGATAAAAGTTGAGGACAGGATGACAAAGATCGAAGAGCCCCAGGACTGAAAGGATATTCGGAATCCGACTGGGCGGGAACAGAGGAGAGGAAAATCCTGGGAGTATCTGCTTTGTGCCGGCACTTAGGACAATTTCCTCGGCCTCCTTTACTATTCATCCCAGAATCCCAGGATTACATTCCCTTCTTCTGCTCCGGGGGATCATCATTCGTCCCGTGGGACTAACTGCGATAATCAACTCCTTCCGGCCTTCATTTTTAAATGTGTTTTTTTTCTTATTGTGCCGCTGTGCCTACTTTGGTTCTTCAATTTTCTCTCTTTTATCTCAAGGCTTTAGAATAAGAAGTCTTATTTTCTTTTTGAATTATTTGTGCGAGTTCTCTGTAGATTCAATTCGGAATATAAAAATGGTCTACATTAGAATTCATATACTGCGGAAAAAAACAATCCAAATTTTTTTGGGCTAAAAAGATAAACATAAAGGAATTAAGTATTAAGGAAGATTTTAGGCAAGAGATTAACCCATTTGAGCTTAACCTAGGAACTCTACAGAAAGATAAATATTATTAATCCGAAATTATAAACATTTTTAAATATATTGTAATTATTTGGACCGTTTTGATGAGAATATATGTAAAAAAACATCATTATATACCTGACCCAATTCCACGTACTCTTGTCATAATTTGACGTATCAATTAAACCATAATATGTTGCTGTATGTGAAGCAAACTGGAGCATCTGGAATAACTAAATAAATAGGGTAAGGATCATACTACAACAGGTAATGTCCATTAGGGTTTATTACCTTTACTCTTAAGGTAAGAGCAGGAGTTGTTCGGTCGAGGAATGGTCGAGGAAAATCCAGTCACATACAGCGTCCCCCTTTCTTTTTTAGTAGTTTTATAAACTATCTTGTAACCATCAACACAAATAAAAATAATGTTATTCAATAATTATTATAATTTAATAAATAACTCCTGGTCAGTCAACCACGTCAACCTTTGGAGAAGAGAAGGATATGTTTCTTATTTATTAATTATATAGAATTCATAAATATTAAGTATAACGATCTCAGAATGGCATACCATTTTATTATTTAAATATAATTCAGATCAAAGTATCTGACTTTTCATTGAGATCATTGCTTGGGCAGTAAAGCCAAGATAGCAATGTATTATACTATAAGTGAGTATATCTGTATACTATAAGCTGAACAGTGTTAAATATAAACATGAAATTGTTTTAATCTATAGCAAGGAAGGAAAACCTCTAGGCATATTTTTATAAAAGAAAAAGAAATTTAATAAAAAACGTAAACCATCAGATCAAGGAGTGACCCAATCTCGAACCGACTTGAACACAGAAAAAATGTAATGAAAATCAGATCAACCGTAAGAAAGGAAGAATTATTTATAATCATAGAATTATATGAACAAAATGTCTAAAATATAATAAAAAAGATCTTGATTATAATTTAAAAAAGCGAACAATAGAGTTCTAACAAATTCATAAGCATTTGATATTTTTAAAATAATTACATAAAATAGATAATTACATAAAGCAACCATTATGTGAGTTATCAGAATTACACAACACCCGAACTAGATACAAATTATGATACAAAACAAAAAGTTATTGAAGTTTAATATTGACACTTATGCTGAATGCAAGTTTTCGTAGATCAAATCAGAATGATTAGTCCGCCTATTAATAAAGACTACGGCAGCTTAATATTAAAGCTTAAATTGTTATCTAACATAGAGGATGAGGAACTGGAGCAGAAAGCCTATCACTGAACCTCCTGTGGGGTTGAGAAAAACAGAACGAGCGGAGGTTGTGGTGCACTGATAAGGGCTCCCGCACTTTTTTCCGAATCAGTGATCGCTCGCGCAGATCAGTTCGAGCGAGGATCGCCCATTACTACAATAGCTACGTACTCGCTGTTCGTAAAAGTTTAGCCTATGGAATCAAGTTCGCAAACCATGATAACGCGATGACATGAAATATCACGGAATATATAGAGTACGAAGTCCATATCTGAAAGGGAGATATCTAGTGTAGCACAATTAGTACAACATAGGGACGCATTCTAGATTAGAAAACGAGCATGTACGAAGATATAAAAAAAAAGTAGCACAACAAGCCAGAAAGGATATTAGGTTCATCCATGGAAAAGATGTTCAGTTTCTAAGCCAACAGTTGTACGAGATCATAATCAGCCACCATGTTTTACCCAAATCAAGAGTAGGCATTTTATAGAGGTTAGAGGGACCCTAGGAGAATCTGCATCTAAAGAGATGGACTGTTAACAGATTAAATATGTTATCTGCGACAGCCGTATTAACAGCCTGAAACACAGTGAGTTATCCCACTTCCTCTATTAAAACCATACTGATTGAACCTGTTGAAGTATCTAACCACCGATAATTACTAAATCGTCTAAGAAATTTTAAAGTTTCTTCAATTTCTTGTCTCTAATCCTCTCAACATTAGCATTTTCTTAGCTCCATCAGACTAGCAAGCAGAGCCTCTCGAAAATTTACTCAGGATGGTCTGCAGATTCGATAGGGCTGATCTGAAGTTGTTCAGAGGTTAAATAATTTATCTACCATAGCCGGATTCAAAACCGATACTTTTAGCTAGGCAACTCAGAGCTCTACTAAAAGTAACAACTAAAACATTAAATAATTATTTCCACTGCAGCATCCCTAATAGAAAAGTAAACATTCAACAAGAAGTGTAATAGCTGATTGACACAACTACAACGAATGCAGAAGTCCCAGGAGATGTTGGACAGCATCAAAAGCTCTTATGCTCTATTCGCTACACGAGGTATCTCTACAGCATGGAGTATAAAACACGAGATCTATTGGCGTATGAGGAAGACAGCAACCACCCAGATGAAAATCGCCATTCACAGATGATCATCAATCATACTCAGTAATTCAAATGATTTCATTTCCGTTACCATTATATTCTCTAATTACAATGACTTTTATTATATTCGTTCGTCATTTCATTTCTTTACTCTTTACATTATACAGTCTACTCAGAGAGAATATACCATACTCGTAAAAAGGGATGGTATTTCTCACCTTAAACAGATGTAAATCGGCATACTTTGGTAATGTAAGGGAAATGGAAAGTACCGCCTGCTGCAGTCAATCATATAGGGCAAAATTGAAGCAAGGAGAGGTCCAGGACAGAGGCGTCACTCCTGGTAGAAAAGCAGCCTCAGGCAATGAACAGTATTAACATCAATAAGGTTGCTTCGAGCAAAGGCCATTAAAATAGCATGGGCCTCATAATCGACAACAACCAAAGAAAATCAGTTTCACCGAACTCGACTGCCTTTGAAATACTAATAAATTAAGTATTTCTTTTGTTTTTATAAATACACCACGTATAGGAATGTGTTTTTATAAATGCTCAAGCTGTTTTCCTAACGAAAGATTTTCCTATATTATAGCAAAAGAAATGAAACCACCTAACAGAAGTAAAGTCCCTGTTTAAACTTGCGGAAATTATAGCGGTCCTCTCGTACGGTATTCTAATATACCACATTCAATCCAGGTTGGTGGAACATTTACACTACTGCCCACAAAGTACAATAACCCATCACACAATCTCATTAAGGTCAACTTCAGTACAGACCTAGGATTATTTCCCCTAGGAAGCCGTCCCGGGTGGGGGAGCAGGTCTGGAGTCTCAGAAAAGGCAACCCTTTACAGATGCTCCGGGCATCGTCCTCACGACATAAATACAACTCATTAAGAAACCTCAATTAAGTAGGCCATTACCCATCTAAAGTTGTAGTCATACAGATCTTGTTAAAGCTGCTTGAATCATTTGACAGACATTATACCCAAGGATTATCAACAAAAATAGGAAGGATTATCTCCTGCTCTCTAGGACGATATGTAGGATAAACAATTATCTCTGAGTTCAATAAATATATATTTATGTAAAAGAAACCAGTATCATGGGATTGTGTACCTTCACTGGGTTTCTGAAGATCAGACTATTATTCATTACTGCTACCTTGTGGTAATTGCAAAACTACGTAACAGAGTAAGGAAAAACGACCCGAAATGTGGAAGGACAAATCATGGGTTCTCCACCAAGACAATGCGCCAGCTCATTCCGCGTTATTTGTCAAGAGGTTCAGTACAGCTCTGAGCTCTGCTGCAGTTACAGCTAGCTCAGTAGCGCATCTCAATGTTAGAACATTCACCTGTTCTATCTGTTCCCTAAGGTAAAATCTTCATCAAAAAGGACGAGACTTGAGTCCGTAGTAGCTGTAAAAGTGAAAGCGGCACGCGTCCTGAAGGAGGTGACAGAAGATGACTTCCAGCACTGTTTCCAACAACGAAAAATTCGCATGGAACGTTGTAGGGATAGAGAAGAGGTCTGTAGTGAAGTGAAAAATAAATTTTATTGCAACGTCAGTCTCGTTATTTAATAGCCACACCTCGTACGATTATATTATATATAAATTGTTATATTAGTTTATGGTTTATTTACCTGTGATCAGCCAGAGCTGGTTGAGACAGGACTCGGTGTAGCGGCGGACGGCAGGCGCGTAAGGGGGGGCCGGTGGGGGAGGCGGGCCGAGGGCCTGGAAGAGCAGCCCCCCCGCCCCCAGGTAGGCCGTCACCACCGCCACCACCAGCCACGCTCGCTCGCAGCTCATCTCTTCATCTTATCTGCAAAACAGTTAAATAGTTAGTTAACAGAACAGATAACATATGCTAACTCTATAACATCTAGGTTATTGTAAAAGTACTCGCGAAGAAGTATCTCAGATTACATATTTTATGCATCATCTATTCCCAATGGAGGTGTGGTCGGGTATTTCCATACCCCCACCACACCTCCCCAGCCCCGCCTCGATTTTGAGGCAATGAACTCTTTACATTCAATATTAAGGTAACGTAACTATCAAAGATACAATAAAAAATGAGCCATTTAACTAAACAAACCGTGATCCCATTCTGCAATATCTTGGCTACAAGGAGAATGTAGCAAAGCGTTAAATTGATAATAAAATGGAGCAGTCCCGGTAAATTTTCAAATGTGAAAATGGCAAAATAGCTGGGTTTATATTGACTAAAGCGGTGTTCTCCGCAACCCAAATACGTTAGCATACACTCTATCTAACTCTTCACAGTAAAGGCATGAGGCCACTGCCCGACCATCAAGCACAATTGATTGATTAGAGTCAATATGCAAGCGTGATTGGGATTGTTAAAACGATTCAATCAAAACGCAGCAGTGTTTCGATGGACAGTTGACTCTTTTCATGGCCCAAATTTCTTAGGTTGTTGCCTTTGCGCTTATCCCTTCTTCCAGTAATGTCTCAAAATACTGCGAAACATGATTTTTCTTTTGATATATTACCTACACACCAGTGTTTTAAAAATTAACAATAACCATTATAAAGCCAACTGAAGCGGCAAGAAATTAATGTATCAGGTAATGTAAGCATAGACAATAAATAGGTAGGAAAATATTATAAACATTCTTATAAGATTAATTAAAAGAGTTGGAATTAAGTGCTAGGTAATGAACGAGGTCTTAGGTAACAACCTAGATGAAGCAAACATATACCAAAGAGGGGAAATAAAGAGAAACAATTTTCCTTTTAATGATTGATTTATCGAAAAGCGCTATACATTATTACACGTTCTCGAATCGTCATTGAGTCTATCATTATCTTAAATAGGCCTTAAGAATTTATCAGTCACGAAATGTCTAAGGATTTTTTCTAGTTCTCTTGAGCTCTTAACAACGCTTTACTGCAATATACTGAGACCAAACGAATCCCTACTAGAATGGGAATATATACGTATTAAAACGTGTTTACCTATTTATACGGTGGATGAGAGATCTATATTAATTATGTTAATATTAAAGAATATTAAATCAAGCCAGGATTGAGATACCAATGAATACTATACTTCGTCATGCCTATCATATCTCATTTTATTTTGATTTTACCTACATGCATTCTGCTGATTGCTAATTCTATTTGACAGGTGTGGTATAAATATAAAGAGAAAAAGATATATATGAATATACAAGAGAAAATCTTACAATACTGCTAACTTGAGTTTTTAAATAATATTTTATTTAATTAGTGACACAAGAGTTGAAATAATAAGTATTATAATTTATTTATTCCTAAAGTAAGAATAAATTTAATTTAATTACAGTTCAACAATAATATTTAAGTTTTATTAAAAAAAAATATTTCCCTGTCGCGATCACAATTATCCTCTACTGCAAACGGCGAAGCGAAACGAATTAATGGGGCTTAAAAAGAAAGAAAAATAAAAGAGCAATCCTTTGGGCTTTGTATAATGAACGATTACATTAATCTTAATAACACTTTCTTTCAGCTTAAAAAAAAAACTGAGGGATGAGACTACCAATACTCCGATCCCGAGAGGAAATCCGATAAAATGTCCCTAAATTTCCCATCGTAATCTCTTAACAACTCCTGCGTACTCACCCCCAGGGTTCGGCTTAAATTGGGCTAAAGAGAATATTCTTCTTCGCGCCTTCCTCCCTCATTCCCGCCATGATTTATTCAACAGAAATGAGCGGGAAAAGGTAAAAGTTACGGGGCCCTCATTTTGGCCTGATAGTTATTCAGCACCCGCCATAAATATGTATAACTTTATCTAATTGAAGCTTTAATCACGACTGATTATGGAAGGGATATCGATATTTTCAAAATGCGTTCAATGGAGTCGTAATCATTTTTCTATTGATGAATAATGATGCGTGCAAAATAATCAACAACTATACCTGAAGAATTAGTTGATTACATCAATACGCGTTAAAGACCCGAATAGAGAGTATTTTCATATAATTATTTATTTAAATTATTCTCCGTTATTCGGTTCGTACAATTGTAACCTCGAGTTAATAAAAACGATCTTGTTTTAGCGAATACGATTTTAAAACCAATAAGCAGAGATTTGATCCGCAAAACACACCTGGAGGCACAAAGCCTCTGTTCAACCTTTGAATTTATTCTTTTTTGAAGAAACTTCATTAATCGCGAAAACACAGGGGAAACAATTATAGTATTGCGCGAGACTGACAACGCCAGAGTGTGATTTATACGATTTGTTTGATTAACTTTAGTTTACAACTAGAATTCGATTAATATACCAATAATAATATGTAACGAAATGGTCGATTCATAGTTGTCCATTTCATACTAATACAAATTTAAAACATCTAAACTTTTTAAATATTTAAAACATTTAAACTTTTGTTAAACTTTTTGTTAGCACTAAAATATATTATTTGTGCTAGTTAAATATCTTGTTTTATGAAATGATAGAATGCGTAAATTATCGAAGTTTTCTCGAACTTGACTACGATAATAATGCTAAAAATGAAAAAAAAAGTTCATTAAAATCTATGTAAATACAAATACAAGGTGTAAATAATATAATGGTTGACTCATTATTATATAAATTAAGTGATTGATATTTTGTTTCAGCTTTGAAGAGAAAAGGTTTGTCCTGGCGTGGATTCGAATCCGGGTCGTCTATATCTCTAGTGTAGTGCTCTAACCACTGAGCTATCAGGGTCGTTTCCAAGTCAGACAAATCCATTCTCTTTACTGATCCTCTGTTCTTGCAATTTTTGTGATGCATACAATGAGATGAATATAAATATTGTTCGGAGCCCATAGTTGTGAATACCAGACTAATGTTAATAATTTAAATTTATAAAATTATGAAATCTAAATAATTCAGACTATAATTGATTTAGATATTCGAAAAAAGAACAGCTATTCCAAGATTTTGAGTTTAACTTCTAAGTCATCATGGCTGCCTATTTATTTTTTTTTCTCCTACATCCTCAATACATATATTGGATAATTATTTAAGACAGATTTTTTATTCAACAGATATTATTTCATCCATTCTTAATTTTTTCAAGTACAAAATTATTTGTTCTAAAGTTGTGGTATAACGATTATACCATATTCGAATTCTCCTGTGATGTAGTGGATGACATAAAGATCTTCCACACCTGAGATCACGGGTTCGCAAGCTAGCAAGTAGCCTTAAAATGTTTTGAAGGTAGTAGTAAATTCTTTGTATGCTTTCTTAGAAAGGGGAAGTAAAATGGCGATACCTAGCCTTTGAGGTGTTGTGTACTCGTTAAAGGCCCTTATTCTAAACTATACATAAATTGGCAAAATTAAGAGCTCCCACTGCAGAATGTCCGATTTACAGTATTAGCATAAAATTGAATAAACTAAACTAAAATATTTTTTCTAGATTTTTGTCCTATTCACTACAATTCCTGTGATTTTACTTTTTCCTGTATTAGTATACCACCTACAATCTGCAATCATCTAAGTAAAAAAGAATTAAATCTCAATCTTCCCAGTTACTGTCATATCTTTATTATTAGCTTGTACTTAGTTGATAAATCATCTTCATGTCTTATTTTCTATTTACTTATAAATATTAATGATTAACTTGTAAATTATGCAATTATACTGTTAATGAGCAGAGTTGATTAAACTCTACTAACGATTCCCATAACTGCTTACTTGTATCCCGCAAAAGACACGTGTTACAATTAAAGAATTTCTATTTTGAGATTTTTAAAAAAAAATCCATTGAAGTTCTGATAGATACAGAATCAGTGCAAAACTGAACTTCATTTTTCAGAATGATATCGGTGTAACTATAACTTGTAGAAAAGGGGTTGGGTACTGTACTCTAAATTGGATTTTTTTTATTATTATTTATTTATTGATATTTACAACTGTATTACAATAATACAACAAGTGAACAGGCTAAGTGATACCCACTGGTAGTACTCAAATCACAAATTCAACTAAGAGGGTCACGTGGCCAACTTCTTTTCAGACGCCTCTGATGATTATAAGGAATTGAAGATGAAGCTAGGTTTGAAACCAGAGGGTTTGATGAGAAATGAAGTTTGTTATGAAAGGATAGATAGCTGGTTCGGGCCAAATCAGCAACGAAGGGGACATTAAGGTCATTATGGATGACTTTATTCTAAACAAAATAAGGAGCATTCAGGATTTTACGAAGGATTTTGGTAGGGATTGGATACGAGAGGAATTCGATAGCTTAGTGGAGCCTCAAAGCTCTACTCCGTAAGTCCAAATAGGTCGTATGATGGTCATGTAGATGAGTCTTTTGTAATTAATTGGGAGCTTAGAGCGTTTGTCTAGTAAGTATTGAAGTAGCCTGAAACGTCGAGTGGTTACTTGTAAGAAACAGCGTTATATTTTGAGTAACGGCTTAAAGAGGTAAGGAACAGTGGCTTTGTGATTTGCTAGTTCAATCATTTTCATTCTTGCTGGTACACGTTAAATATTTTTATAGTCAAAAATTATAATAATATAAGAGTACTTATATTTTCTTTTAATTACCAAGACAATTCTTATTTTAAATGTTCTTCTCTATGCCTTCCTCTTCAATGATATTCCGCTTGCGTCAAGGTATATTAAATGTGTTCATCCCTATCTTACAAGCGTTATTTAGATTGGTATGCTGTTTAGATTTTTTATGGATTTAATATCGACAAGCACCACCTTTATTGTAATTTAATAAAATAAATAAATATTCATAACAGCGTATTATGTATCAATATGTAACGAAAAACGTTATTTCAACAAGAAAGTAATATAATATATATATATATATATATATATATATATATATATATATATATATATATACATATATATATATATATATATATATACACACTTCCTCACAATTCACCCTTCGTGTCTACTTTCCCTCACCCTGACTGGCGAATAAATTTAATAAGCGAATTATATCAAATCCAATTTCTCCTTATTCCTACGTATTGGAGGAATAAATATTGCGTTCATGACATTATGCTAATAGCGCCTGAGAAGCCGATAAGAGGCCTACACCCTTGGAATCCCCTGGCACGTGAGATACTGGAATGGGATTCGAAATGTCAGCGACTATCTCATTCCAGGCGTCATCGTAGTAGAGCTCAGTCACTTAGAGCGCTATATCCCACCTCCTCATGAATATAGAGTCGGCAAATATACGCAAACACTCGCATCGCACATCGGGAGTGATTAACACACTTATAATGACCTTATCATTGTAAAAGTATTAAATAGTACGAATGGAGGTAAAAATAAATGTTTAAATGTTAATGAATCATTTATTGGAAACCAACAATTGGACCTACTAGGCAAGTCTTCATCACAGCTGCATGATACAAAAAATAAAATAGATAAACAATCACAGTAACAAATGTAGGAGAGACTAACAGTGATTGAAATTTTATCATTATTTAAATTGATTTTTAAATAGTGATTATCAATGACTTCCTTGTATTCAACTTGAAATTGGTGTCCCAAAAGATTATTTTAAATCAAATAAAAATCTTCCTCAACAGTATCATGTATTTTTAATTACCGAATTCATATCTTATTATTATAAAATACTAACGAATCTGATTATTATATAATAAAGTACTTTTCATGCTGACTTTAAGAAACAGCGGTTGACGAAAGCATACGAACATACTACAAACGCTTTCAAGAAAAACTAAACTATAGATATAACAAAACCACTCATATCATTTTATTGTAATTTTACTGACAGCAAATCTACCGGATGTCAATCGTTTGTACATTGACAAGTTTTGATTTTTGTATCCCCTGTTTTGTTTTGATAGTTTCCTGTAAAGGAAACTATGTCCACAAAACAGGTAAAATTTAAGATAACTGGTATATAAAATTATATTAATGACCTAATAAATATATATATATATATATATATATATATATATGAGGAAGAAAATAGTCTTGGTGCAGGTCAGGGAAATGATTTCTTAAATAGTTCAACCGTATTTAATAAATTATTTCTCTGACCTCCAACCGGACTATTTTCTTCCCAGTTAATTGTCACTTATAAATACTATCATCAATACTCCCAACTACTTATCAATGCCAATAACAATGTGAAAAACTTTCTTGAGCTGTTTCTATAAGTAACGAAAAGCAAATTTCAATGGTTCTCAGTTATGGATAATCGGCTATCCTGAACAAATACAAAAATGTGATATGGTGCCATTACATCCGGGATAGAGATATAGTAGATCAGTGTATATTTATTTTATTAGATGAATATCAATATTAGCTGAATAGAATGTGTAGTGTTAGATAAGAGGCTCTTGAACGAGATTAAATTGATGAGTCTTTTCTCTTCGTTAGGATAAGGACCCTCCTTTATGGGAAAGTGGAGCATAATTATGGAATGGAATTATTGGGTTAAGCAGGAAGGAGGAAGTGCGTGGTATTCTCTCCAATGCGGTTACCGTATTCCAAAACTTTTAAATCTAAAAGCCAATCAAGTTAAAGAAGAGAAGATGGTAGAGAGTACACACAGTGAGTAAGAAACAGAGATACAATATTGAACAATAAAGAGTGGAAGAGCAGCGAAGAGCCAATAAGAGATGGTATCTCCGACCCGCTGGGCCGTGACGGATCTAACAAACACTAACAAAGAAGGGGGAGGTATATAGAGGGGGGAGAGAGATAGGAGTGAGAGAAGGAGAGAGAGAGAGAGAGAGGGAAAGAGAGATACAGAGAGAGGAGGAGAGAGAGAGAGAGAGTGGTGGGGGGAGAGATTTCAGTAACATTCTCTACACCAGCTGACATTGTTATTGTTTAAAATAATTAAAACCTCAATGCACCAATACCGTCTTTCATTTTCAACTTTTGCTGGGGATATTATTTATACATTAAAATATACTTGAGGTAAAACATAAGTAAATTATAAAAACACATCATCTTGATAAATTTCTATTCAATAAATAAGATTCGTGAAGTGTAGGGTAGTTTGCATACGCGGTACGTTGACTATTTTTTTTATACCCAACACTTTCAGGCCCGGTCTAGAGACAAATATCACAAATTCAAATAGTTCAAATTTTATTTTGTTTCCAGTTCCTATATAATTTCTAAATCCTTTTATGCAAATGTCATTAAATATTTTATGACAGTTTCTTAAAACTGAAAGAGTGCCCAGTTGGTCAGTATTACGAGATAGAAACGCTACCGTAAAAGACTAAAAGCAACGTGAACGATTTTGAATGAAGAATAATGACATTCTGAAATCAGTACATGAAGATTTTAAAAAAATGTTGTAACACAATCTCGTTTGTTTACAATAATAGAGACAAATATTTATTTTTTATAAAAAACTAAATGTTCTAAAGGAAGGCAATACTATATAACCCGGTTTAATATATGTAGGTTAACACTTTAAAAAGAATAAACATCGAATCTTTGCTTTTTTTTACAAACCTAGCTAGAAATCTGTTTTAGAAAGCTAATAAATGGGAATAATTAAAACCCGGCATAGATCATGAATATGAAAGAATACATCATATGACAGGATCTAAACCGAAAAATCGATACTGATATAACATTAAAAAAATAAAAAACCTGTAGCGCTACAACCCATGAAGGATCTAGGTTCAGTACACGGTAGAGACGGTACTGTTTTTTGGACAACGGTTGTGAAGGGAAATGATATGTCCCAGACCACGTTCAACCTCTAGATTTTCCCTTTTATTTTGGGTCATTCTTTATAGAGGCTGGTTGAACCCCAGGAGTGTCCTAAATCCCATAGGATCCATACCTAGTCGCAAACAGATTAAATAAAAGTCTGCCAGCGGGCGGGATTTAAACCCAGGGCCTTCGGCATGGTAACTCGGGGCTCTACCACTGAGCTACTCCGCTCCCTAAATATTGATATAGTCACACGAAATGCAGAACATAATGTGAAAGAAAAGGTAATTTGCTAAAATAATTTTTCTCAATACAGAATGGAGTATGGTAATAAATAAAATAAATAGTCAGCTAGATTCTCGCTGTATCCTTTAAATTTAAAACCATTGTCCTAAGGCGTTGATGACCAACCGGCTTCAAGCCTCTAACTTGAAACAACCAACCAACCAAACCATTGTCCTAGAAAAATAAGTCTTAAATGATTATTGAAACCAAGACTCTTCGTCATGGTTTCTATTCTTTATTGTCTTGCAGGTTTTTATTCTTTATTGTTATTATTATATTTTTTTACAAATAAAGTAAGTTACAGAAATGTATAGCGCCTTTCCTCTACCAATGGAATAAAATTAAATGCTCCCTTCTGGTAACAAAGAAACTTTTTCTTTAAAAAAAAATCTCCCTTTATTTGAATTCTTGAACAGGATTCGGACCCGTGGGAGTTAGCTAAACAAAACTTTGTCAGAGCTAAGTCAGCCAGTTAGTTCTGCTTATGCACCACTTATTATTAGATTGGCAACTGCTACCAGCACATTCTTCCTCAACTTGGCCTCACTTCTTACGGAGCTTGATACTTCGCAACTTATCCAATAGAAACTTTTTTCAAAACTGCAATAGTCAGTCTAAAGTATACAGTAGTAGATTCAAGGAATGCTTAGACTCTTGAAGCTTTTATCAGAAGTAAAATGAACTAGAGCAGCGGAATCCCATGAAGGAATAACTAAACAAAGTCCTTAGTATTACAACTAAAGACAACAAAAATAAAAATAAATAGTATGACAACATTTTATTGAGAAACTGTTCTTTGTAAGAGATTGCTATGTTAGAAATGTGCGACTTCTTTAGATAAGAATAAGATATAACAATAAGCTATTGTTTAATTTAATCTAAAATAAATTAAATCACCAATATTAATGATTTAGAAAATATCACCGTCTAAAATAACCGTCTATTTTAAAATAAAAATTAATGAATCACGTGAATAGTCAATTTCACGATAAACCAAGAATTGATTTTTTAAAGTGAAAACTTCTTTAGCCCCTTATAAAGACTTATGACATGGGAAAAACGTACGCGTCACCGACATGTCTGCGACGAATTGCGCGAGACTAGTAACATCTAGCAGCACCTGTTGAGGCCTGTGTATGAGTTATACAATTTGTTCTAATCGATTATAGTTTAATGATTGGAATTACATTGGTATAAGAATAATTATATTTAACTACCAGGTCGTTTAATAGTAACGCCATTGATACTGTTTGAACTTTTCGTTCCCATGACAAAAGATTTTATATGTCATTATTAAATGCCTCGTTGGTCCTTGGTGCCCCTTGGTCGACGTGCTCTCATTGGCCTAGGGATGGGGTGAGCACTCCCTTGTCCAAGCCTTTCTTCCTTTCTTCCTTCCTCTCCCCCCTTTCTTCTTCTTCCTATCACCTAATCCCTTAAAGCGGTCTCTCCCTGCTTTGAATGTATAGAATCAGCGGCCTTGGCCGGTTTAGAGAACCCGCCTTCAGCGGACTCATTCTATGTATTGCTTAAAATACCTCCGGGTAGAAAAAGTACTATAATTATATATAGATATATATATATATATATATATATATATATATATATATATATATATATATATATTGTAAATATTTTTTTTTATATAAATAAATGGAGATTCGAAACAAAAAAAATCTTGAAACTATAAATTAACTACTTATTGTCGAAATTAACGATTGTAATATTACCAAAAATGAAAATAAAGTTCATTAACATCAATGTAAATACAATATATAAATAATATAACTGCTTACTAGTTATTATTTAAATTAAGTTATTCATATTTTGTATTGATCTTGCGCAACCCATTACAGGTTTTGATCAATGAATAAACTACTTGAAAATGTTCGGAAAATGAAAACCAGACCAATCTTAATAGATTAAATTTACGAATTTGAAATTTAAATAATTAGGTATAATTAATTTAGAAATTCTTAAAAAAATACAGTATTCCAAAGTTTTAAGTTTTCACTTCAGTTGGCACTCCTTATGACTGCCTATTTTTTGTTTAATATTATACACTAATAGAATTTACACTCGTAAATTTGAATTGAAGACAATTAAAAAAAAAAAAAATATTCGTGCGGTTAATTATAACATACCTTGGTACCTCAAAATAAGTGCCGATGATATTATTTACTAAGTATACCTTAGTTAATTCATGAAATATATTTTTAATGACACGTCGATAAGGTTCACGCAATAAAATCGATGTCTTCTTCTAAATGATTAGTCGGGACTAAATTATTTATCCTTAGTTTAGCGCAACAATCTTAAAAGTAAAATTTGGTTGTATTGGCGGAGGGTATTAGAATGAAACGTTATTTACTTAAAAAAAAAATATATTATTTCATATCAATTTAATTTTTTTTAAATTAACTTATAAAATACACTAAGTACTAGATAATTAATTCACTGAAGATATAATTAACTTCCAAAACGTAGGCATGAACCAAAAGGAAGCATTCTGCATGATCGATTATGGGGCTGGAAGCATCGTCACCTAACAATAGTTACCCCTTTTGAAGTATCTCGAGGTGAAACAGATTTATTTTAAAATAATATCGTTTCCCTTAATTTAATATGTAAATTCTTTGATCAAAATACAGCAAGAAATAAAATGAAAATAAAATATTCACCGAAAATCAGGAAGAAATTCATAAAATTATGTTTTATTTGCCAAAACAGCATCATTTTTCTTCAATTAAAAAAAAAATTATTGAATCCTTAAAGACATTTTTATCACCTTTGGTGATGTCTGGTTCAAACCATAATAAAATAAAACAAACGTGCAAATTAAAAAAAAAAATGTATAATTGTCTATGATAGTACATTAGTATGTTGTTATTCCATCAATAGGTGGAAAAATTCACTCAAAAAGAATACAAATTGACGGTACAATAATTGTATTATACAACAATTGTTTAATAACTCATATTGTTATTTAGAACATCAAATCATATTCACGGAATGCCTAAACATTAGGTACTGAACTTTACCTTCCTAATATTATTATTTTATATATTTTTTAAATATTAAGTAGTATAATTAAATTACACAACTGTGTAAATTTTAAAATTGTACTACAGCAGGTATTTATTGTATTAGTTGAGGAATCCCGATATTATTCCAGAAATTTTAATAAGTTAGGTTTAGTATTTACTTTGAATCTCCTAGGGGGGCTGGGAGAATGTGAGTACACAGTGCTGTTTTGAGATATTGTGTATTTTGTAAGAAATAATAGGGTGATTTTTGTTTCTATTTCAAGGTTTTTTATAGATACGATTTTCCAATTTTTAAAGATATTTGTAATAAACTGATCGAGCACGACAAAAAAGCAAACAAAAAGTAGTTGATTGATACGTTGCTAGGCGACACCTATAAAATATTACACCACTAAAATTTATTTTATAGAATAGAGAGGAGCAAAAAAAAAATCTATGAGAACCCATTCTACAAAACACAGGCCATTTTTTTACCAGAGGCTCAAATTATTAGTTATTAACTGACTAATTTTGACGATAAACTATACTCCACAGTTACGAGTCTAAAACCAACAAGAGAAGAAAAACAGTGGAGCTTGCGATCCCAGGCAAACCAGGCTACAAAAACAGCTCTTAGTTACTCTCGCTAAGCAAGAAATGAAACAATATCTAGCCTTGGCCTTCTCAGTTCTACGAAAATCGAATAGGTCGGATTTACAACTGAATATACAGGCCGTCCGGTAATTATGAAGCATATTATATTAAGTAAATTAAAATAAAATATAAAAAACATTAAGTATTAATAGTCAGTAATAATATTTTGCTAATTAGCGTTACAAAAAAATAAAAATTAGCCAACCAAAAAGCCCGCCGATATTATTGTACAAAAAATATTATGCGACCTTATATGAGGAGACAGTATTGAAAATGGTTAAATCCATAATTTAAATAATTGTCATTATCTTATCTTTCACTAGTTTAGTCATTTTGTCTATCACGATACTTTGCTATCTTATTTATCATGTTTTTAGTCTGAACATGTAGTTTCGAGAGAATACTTGGCTAAACTACCGAATAATATGAAACAATATTTTTTCATTCGGTTGCTATGATAGAATTAATGGCATCATATTGCTGCTCCATTTAATGATAGTTGTTTTTGACAGACTAGGTGTATTTATACAAATATAATAAAAATTGTATAAATATAATATAAATTGAAACCACGAGTTCGTAAATGACAGAGCGTCAATAAACGTTTGTAGTTAGATACAGGACTCAATATACTGGAGTACTGGGGATGCCAACATTGAGTCATGGCATGACTACAGTTAATAAATCAAACACATTTTAACTCATTAATTTATTTGGTAGATTTTTCATACCAGATAAAATAATGAATTCTCGAATCTTTTTCATGCTTATATTTATAGATATTATAACCTAATTTAATGCTACTGAATCTGTTTTTTTACTCTCCATAAAGCATACATGAAATTACAGCAATGGTCTGCAAAATTAAATTAATATAAATACCAGTTAATCAACCAAATATTTAATATTCGATATACTAGATGGGTACCACTGTCTGGCCAACGCCGGACCAGCTTCGACTTCACAAATGATGAACGTTCACATCAATTAAACTCAATTTCGACCCATTTTTTTTTATCTCATGTGATTAGTAAAATAAAATGTCGCACGGCGATCACTAAAAACTGTTTAAACAATAGATAGAAATTTTATATTGTATGTCACTAGTATTTACATTTATGTATGAAGTACATTTCATTGTAGAAATAGCAGTGATTGATGCCATAGAGTAAGTAGTGCAATTCCTTTTTTTGTCCCAAGATAGTTCGCGATTTCCTCATTGGGTGCAGCACAATTTGTTTATTGATTTTAATATCATTATTTTGTTTTAAGGATCATTAAGTTGTTCAATGAGTTTTGAGATGAGAATCCCAATGAATGAAATGAAACGCAAAACAAGTGGAATATTTTGAGGATTTGGAGACAAATAATTCTGAATAATGCTGGAAGAAATAATTCTGGGAATAAGAACTTTGTTGTATCCTTTACGGCCCATTCCGCTTTAGACTAATGGAAATTTATATACTAGAGATAACAAAAGGGAACCTTAGCCTTTATAGGAAGCGAATTAAATTTATATATTCTATGATTGCAAAAGAACCAGTTTCAATTACTAACTTGTTAATTTTATTCAGATGGAAACCTAATTCATACGCTTAATTTCTTAGCATATTTGTATGTATATTAAATTTAAGAGCATTTTTTTTTTTCAATTTTTATTAGTGTTGTAACTACCTATTTTACAAATATTCCTATAAGTTACTGACAGAGGGAAGGTCCAAAGTCATTCTCATGATCTGCGGATGAATGAGTTTTAACTCTTTCAGACCTGTTACGAACTTAAGCCTCAACAGATTCGATGTTGCTAAGTTATTGTCACATATCGACATATTCATCAAAATCATTACTTAGCACATTCTTCACTAATTCCACGGTTTTTAATGTGTTTTTTTAGCCGTTTATCCCACTTACTCTGATTAGGAATGTGTTTAGAATATCAATGAGGATGAAATTTTAGAGCTGCTTTTAAATGTTTTTTTTCGATTATTCGATTATTTATGTATGTAAAATTGTAGCTCTTTTCGTATTCCAGTCCATTAAGAAAATTTACATACCTATTCTATAATGTATTTAGGAAGAACGTTAATACAAAACAGTTTTTCTAAAATACTTTAAACCCCCCAGTTTTTCTAGTCTCTTTATATTTAGGTCCTCTTCACACTAAGTGGTTGAATAAAAAAAAAAACGCTCCACTTAACAGATCCGAAACAAGTACTTGATCCCAGGAGATCTTTCCTAAACTGGGTAGTGTAATCCCTCACCTTTTTCCGGCTTGAACTTTAGTTATTTAGTTTCTTTTTTAAGTATTAGTTTAACATTTCACTATATGAAAAATTGAATTTCATTTTACAAAGTAAGCTGACAAATTTTATCATATTTAATAGAAAATTGCAAACTATTTATTATAATAATTTATATTGTGTAATCGGTTTATGACAGTGGTCGGAAAACTTTTTCGACATATTTAGTTCTTCTGAACAAAATTTAACAGATGTCATTTCCTGATATGAAATTATTCGCAAACGACATTCTTATCGGATTAAGGCAGGTTCTAACTCTTAATCCGCGATTCTACAACTTCTCAAATATTTCCAAGGCATTGTTTTGGAACATAATTTCATATCGTTACCATCTTTATAACGCTTTTTCCGAGGCAATATCATTTTTTTTTTTTTTTTTTTTTAGAAGAATACAGCTTCAGTCTCTTTTTTAGTAAGATCTCACATTTGGTTTTATAAATCATACAAGACTGAAAAGACAAGAAACTGCTCGACGTTTTCGACTACTTCAACACTTACTGGACGTTCAAAGCTCCCAATTAATTGCAAAAGACTCATTTACATGACAGTTATCAGACCTATTTGGACATACAGAGTTGAGCTTTGGGGCTCTACTAAAGCATCCAATTCATCTCGTATCCAATCCTTACAATCCAAAATCCTTCGTAAAATCCTCAATGCTCCTTATTATGTCACAAAAAAACTCATCCATGATGATCTTAATATCCCATATGTTGCGGATTTGGCCCAAACTAGATACCTATCCTTCCATGAAAAGCTCTATACACACTTGAATCCGCTAGTCTCTCAATTTGCTTCCCATAATAATCCTGATAATCCTCCGAGCCGTCTGAAAATAAGATGGCCTCGAGACCTTCTACTATAGAAATTTATTGGAGTGGTATCAATGGATAGTTGTTGGATACAGTTGTAAATATCAATAAATTATTCTATTCTAAAAAAAAAAAGGTTTTAGAAATGAAAAACAAAAAAAAAGGGCAAACAGAAAGCTTACACAATTACAATTTTTTTTATTTTCATTTAACGCTTTCATTCTCCTATGGCTAATTAGACGACGCTACATTGGGAGCACTAAATTTTGTCTTAAAAATTACTTAGGATCGGTATTTTTAACGAGTACCAGACATCGTACAGGCTAGGGACATCCATTTAACATCTCTTCCGAAGGACGGCATAACCAAGATTTTATTCCGTTTAAAAAATCCTAGGACCACCTACCGGGCTACGAACCCGCGATCTTGAGCTTAGAGTTTGTAATGCTAACTACCAGACCACAGGTCGCCCCATTATAGAAATGTTACAGGGTTGCTATATCCTCCGTTGTTATTATTCTGGGCGCTAGTATAAGAGGAAAGTACCAAAAGTTATGCTACCATTTATTTATCAGATCGCATTTGTTAATTATTAAATATTCGTTTTTAATAGGTCATGACTTCCGTAGATTATTTAAAAAATGTACTGCTCATAATATATATATTTTACTCGATTCTCTTTAGCGTCTATCCTAATTTCATTGGACCCCTGAATTATTTTGATACACAGTTAAACTCCTCCTGAGCACGAACCCTGTATTAAGAAGTAGCTACCCCTTTCCTCCCTCTTCCATGCCTCCGACCACTCCATCATCCCCTCAGTCGCCGAGGAGTAAGTAAAGAGCATGAGGTGGTGCGCTCTCATTATGATATATTGGCCTAAGGTGCCAGAGAAGAACCCTGAGGCAGCCTCGTATTAATGATCAACTTGATCATTATTTGTTTATTTATCGTCACTTTATGCTGCTATGGCTATTCGGATGATGCTACAGTGGGAGCTCTAAATTTAGCCTATCTAGGTTAATATTGGATTTCTTATACTCACGTGTACCTCACGTCGTACTGGCTCAGAACCCTCATTTCACGTCCCTTCGCAAGGACGGTTAAACTAAAGTAAAAAAATCCTAGGACTATCTACGAACCAGCGGTCTTGGGCTTAGTAGAATGTTTTGTTAACACTACGTCACAGGCTACCTCTACTAAGTTATTTAGACAATTTAGAGCTATTTCCATTATCATTTGTCATAGCGTCTCTATAATTGCTAAATACATTTAATGCTTCCATGATTTCGTTTCCTAGTATTCTATAGCAAGAGTATTACTTTAATTAGTGTTTATTGAAATCCCATATAGTTCCTAAACTTGATGCAAGGGAGTATGGTTTTCCCTATGAGTACTTCACGAACATGCAAGTAGTCTTAAGAATGTTAGTGGTATCTCTCTACAAAATTATGAATTTTATTATTCCATCAAATTTCTTGTTTCAAGTTCTCAATTTCGCCAATCTTTCAACTTTTGTCGCGAGCTATTGCGAAGAACTGTGTTGGCTCTACAGTTTTGCATAACCTGGTTACATTATCTGAGCTTTGGGCCGTTAGCACTCACTGGCCCGTTTGAAGTTAAAAACGACGAAAGGGCCCTACGATTTATCCAGGCGCTGCAAAACGGGATCCCATAAAGCGATTTCGTTAACTCCCCGCCTCTTTTTAGAACGAACAGGAAAAAAAGAAGTGAGAAATCACGTTTCACGATTCGCTTCATGCCGGGTCCCTATTCAACTCCTCTCGGCTCTGTAATAATGCCTATCGATTCGTCTTGTAAAATTGAATTAATTCATAAATGTCAACATTATTCTGCGATGATAATAAGAGAGATGGTGGTCTAGCCAGCGAGCCGCACGGAATAGTAAGTTTGTCGCTCGATAAGTTTCACTTTCCAGACTTATTTGATGATAATTTTCCTTGAATTCTTTCGTGCAGAAGGAAATTGAAAAAAGTATTTTCTTGAAGTTAAGAGTAGCTCGTATCTACATACAGTTTTTGACAGGTTATTCAACCCCCGAAAGTAAGTTCTTTTGATTTAAGTATTATTTATTTATGTTTTTACTAAAACTTTACAACTGTTTAATATTACATTCTTGTTGAACCACTCCTTATTTAAGATTCGATAACCAACTTCTTATTTAAGTTTTTATCATAACCTAAAATATTGAGGAGGTCCAATCCAGTAGGTCTAATTGTAAATATTTTCCCGGGAAACAGCCGCAGAAAATATTGTCAAAAGGTCTGTCCGGTCAGAACTGCGGCTCTGACATTTTGTGCAACGGTTTGGAAGTGTAACTTAAGCATAACACTTCATAAATAGGGCACAAGTTCGTGATGTACTCATAGGGAAAACAATACTGCCTTGTATCAACTATAGGATTTCTTAAGTAAAACTTACTAACTTAAGTAAAACTATTGCTATAGAATGCTAGGAAACGAAATCATGGAAGCATTGAATGTATTTAGCAATTATTGAGACGCTATGACAAATGATAATGGAAATAGCTCTATATTGTCTAAAGTGCTTAGTAGAGGTGGCCTGTGACGTAGTGTTAACAAAACATCCTACTAAGCTCAAGACCGCGGGTTCGTAGATGCCTTTGGATTTTTTATATGGGAATAAAAAATATTTGATTAACCGTCCTTCGGAAAGGAAATCCAATTTTAAACTAGATAGGTAAAATGTAGAGCTCCCACTGTAGCATCATCAGAATTGCCATAGAAGCATAAAGTGACGTTAAATAAACAAATAATGATCAAGGTCCCGGTTCAAATCTAGCAATGACAGATAAATCGTGAATTCGTTGCCCGACAGGTTTCCCTAGGATTTTTTAAGGGATGTAAAAAATCCTTGGTTATCCGTCCATCGGAAGGGACGTTAAAAGGGGGTCATAAGCGTAGTTAAAAATCCCAATCTTAATTAAAACTGGATAGGTAAAATTTAGAGCTCCCACTGTAGCATTTTCTGATTAGCCATATCAACATGAAGTGATGTTAAATAAACAAACAATAACCATGAAATGAACACAACACACTTCAAGGGATTCAGCTATCTAGAACTTACACGCATTAACATATATTTTTATAAATATAAATTTATATTGTCATTAATTAATATTTGTACTAAAAGAAGTTACAACACTTATATATAAAAAGAAAATAGTCCTTGTGATTCATTGCCGGTTCTGTAAATTGAATACGCATAAATGGAAATATGCTAAGAAATTAACCGTATGTATTAGGTTTCCATCTTCGTTAAATTGAAAAATTAGTAATTGGAACTGTACTTCTTATGCAATCATAGAAAATATGAATTTAATTTGAGTCTATTTCACGAGCCTAAGAATCCCTTTTATTCTCTCTATTATATGAAAAGGTTTTTAATAACCATGTAATATTTTATTTACATTGCTCAAAAGAGGAATTGGCCATAATGGATACACCAAAGTTCTTATTCCCAGAATTATTTCTCCCAGCATTACTCAGAATTATTTTTCTCCGAATCCGAAATATTTCCCTTTTTTGCGTTTCATTTCATTCCATCCATGGTATTCTCATCTCAAAACTCATTGAACTTAAATATCCCTTAAACAAAATAATGATATTAAAATCAATAAACCCAAGCCTGTTATATATCGATATACACAAATTGTGCTGCACCCAATGAGCGTATCGCGAACTATCTTCGGTCAAAAAAAGGAATTGCACTGCTTACTCTAGGGCATCAGTCACTGCTATTTCTACAATGAAATGTTCTTCATACATACATGTAATAAATTGTAATATAGAATATAAAATTTCTATCTATTGTTTAAACAGTTTTTAGTGATCGCCGTGTGATAATTAATTTACTTACCAGGTGAGATAATAAAAATGGCCCATAAAAAAATGAGTTTAACTGATGAAGAACGCATATCATATGTAGAACAGGAATTGGTCCACCGCACAGTGTTTCGATTGATAGAAGATATATTTATATTTTCTTGACTAAGTTCATGTAAACATTTTTAAGGATTTTTTTGGAATATTGTAAACGATTGTTCAAAACGTAGAAATCTAATATTTGTTTTTGCCTGGCACACTTCAGTAATAGAGTCCAAAGTCATGAATCCATAGAAAATGACTAAATCAGTTGTATTCAAAGCTTCATTTCAACAGCACAAAATTACAATGTTATTAATTTTATATAAATAAATTGTTGAATACTGATAATGTATGTACTCATAGGTACTATTTTTTTCAAATTAAAAAAATCTTTTTATAATCTAAGTTTATCAATTTTTTTTAAATGCATGACAGATTTTTCCTCATTTTGAAACTTTCAAAATATGGGAATGACTTGTATCCGGTTGTATCCGAGCTAAATTTGTTATATTTCATAGCTGCATCTCTCCTATTAATGATAAGATTCATTAAAGCCTGCACACTCGAGTACAACATTGTTTTTTTAATTCTAGAATACTTATTTTCGAGAAAGGTTTTTTATTTTTGAAGAATGGTAGAAACACCTTATTTTTTTTATTTTATGTTTTTTTTCGACCGAACTAAATGTTAGAAACCTTGTAGATGACGCTGAAAGGAAAATCAAAACAAGATTGGCTAACTTTTCCTCTAAAATGTCTGATAAATGTCGGGAAAATCCATGCAGCGCGCAGTGTTTCGATTAGTACAAGCTAGGACAAAAGCCATGTTTAGAAATCTGAAATATGGTATTGGAACATTGTAAGCAAAACTTCAAAACATGGCAATCTAAAATTTGTTTAAGTCTAACACTCTTCAAAGCTTGAGGGTTAGGGCCCAAAGTTATCATAGCAATAGAATAAATCAGTGGAATTCAAGGTATTATTTCAACCTCAAACATTTATTGTTAAACTACTTTTATCGAACCAATCGTTAAATAAGGATATTAATTGTACTGTCAAGTGCTATTTTTTCAAAATAAAAAAGTCTTCTGATAATTAAACTACATTAATTTTTTAATAATTGACCGAAGAATTTTCCTGATTTTGAAACTTTGAAGTGATGAAAATGCCTTTTACCCATTTGTATTACTATTGTACTATTTTTTCTATATTTAATAACTACATCTTTTCTATGAACAATGAGACACATTTTAGCCCGCACACTCGATTACAACAATTTTTTTAGAGTACTTTATTTCGAGAAGATATTTTGTTGAAGAATAGATAGTTAATGCACTCAAAGGAAGAAAGAAACTCTTATCTCTTTGTGTTTCTTTCGACCAAAATTAATTTTGAAAACATTGCGGAGGACTCTGAAAGGAAAATAAAAATGATTTTGGCAAGCAATTCTTCCAATTTATTATATATCTTATTTAGTAGGTATTTATTTACCAAGAAACAACTTTAATTAGTTTTTTGATTAAAATTTTTTGGAAGGATGAATGATGAGTAGTAGTATTTTGTTTTTTAATTTCTTAAATTATTTTGTTGTTGTTTTGTTTTTCATAAAGCTTGTATATATGTGAATATTAATAGTTTTCTTTCTTTATAATTATTGTTATCGCATTTATATGTTTTCTTTAATTTAATTCCTTATTAGGAGCTAACTCCTAATTTATATTCATTAATTTTTTATTTTCATTTATTAATCAAATTGTAATCACTATTCTACAGGAACTTGTCACAGAATAAAGACGGATTTTTATCAATTTAATTATTATAGTTAACAATATATATATATAGGTAGGTATATATATATATATATATATATATTGTCTTAGTTATGCATTGTCTTTATTTAAATTTTTCTAATTATTATCCTACCCATAAATTGAGTTGGTAATTTATTAAAAACCTTTTTTTGCAAAAAAGAAATGCAAAACTGCTGAAAAATAATTTTGTCCAGCTAGCTCCTACTAATCGAAACAATGTGCGCCGTTTAGTAGACTAGATACCTTATTATTGAAATATTAATATTTTGGTATTATCTATAAAATATTTTACATTGAGGATCAACTTCTTTGCTGTAAAACGTGAAATAATTGATGAAATGTTTAAACGAAGCATATTTGTTGTGTGTTTTCGCTGTTTAATTATTTTTTTTTTTTTAACTTTATGCACATGTTGAAAACCCAGAGAGTAAAAAAACAGATTCAGCAGCAATGAATTAGTTGACATAAAATATCCATAAATATAAGCATGAAAAAGATTCGAGAACCTCATGACTCAGCGAAAAATATACCAGATAAAATAATGAGTTTTATGATTATTTGATTTATTAACTGTAATGCCATGACTCAATGTTGGCCTGCCCAGTAATCTGTATGAAAGAGAGTCCTGTAACTAACTACAGACGTTTATTGACACTCTGTGATTTACTATCTGATGGTTTAGAACTGTTAATGGCTGCGTTTATCCGTTTATGTTTCTGGTTCTGTAGTAATTAGATGTGACTGTTCAAAGCAATGCTTTCGTCACCCTATTCATTGATCGATTCAATGTCTACATAACTTAACGATAAACCTTATCTTATTTATTATCAACAATGAATCTAGAATTTAAAGCCTAGAAAGAATATAATTCGGTTGGGCGTGATTTCGGACAATTCACTTCTCTGGACAACAGTACAGTCTCTACTTTGTACCGATATACAGCAATAGGATGCCATTAAGACTATCGTAGTATCGAAATGAAAAAAAAAATGGAGCAATTCTTTATTCTGTCAACAACGAAGGTCATTGCTCTCCTTCATGTTTTGTTGCTATGAAGTGAGTGCATGGATATTTGCTAATATAGGAAAAGCATATTACATTTTACGAACTCGTGTGCAATTGGTAATGAATGACGAAATGATCTAGATAGTGCTGAGGAAATGATCTATATATCAATATATTATAAGAAAATGGCGGCGATGATTAAGATCATTAAAAATGACAAGTGTAAAACCACGTCCATATAAATTCAGAAGATTTATATTTTCCAATACGTGTTATTCAAGTTATTATTATTCATTATTCCATTGTTCAAATTCTACTTTATTGTTTTTTTATTAATTAATGTGATATTTTATAGGACAGTTTTCCCCCAAAACAATAGTTTTTTTTTTTAATCAAACTTCTGTTCTATTCAGTATTTTGTAGGAAATATCGGGACATACCATCAAACATATTTTTTTCCTCACATCACAGAACCTACGAAATTTAGATAAATTTTACAACATGAAATCTCTTTGGTTAAATTTGTTAAAACTAAATATTTAACCGAGAATATTAGTTACCGAGCAATAAAAAACAATTTGATGAAGTTGTAAGTTTTTTTCGCATTCACCTTTCTCTCATTAACATATAAACCCGTGGAACTTTTAGGACTAAGTGTGCTGATTGTAATATACAGTATAAGAAAAGGTCAGGTATTTTGACTGTACCTAGTTAATATATTTTTTTATTGTAATCATAACAATAAGTTCTGTTATAGTCAATTTGGAGCTTTTCATAACTCAATTAAACATAAAACAATGTACATAAAACCATCATTTCTTTCTAAAATATAACAACTTTTCCCGATAAAGTCACTATTTTATTAATACATATTGTATTAGCAATTAGTAGTCAAATATCCTACGAACTTTAATTTTTACTTCCCCCCTTTATTACCTTCCAGGTCCAATTAATAAGTAATTCTCGGAGTTTGCTATTGTATGTTTTTTTCTGAATTTCCATTGAAGGTTTTTTTATAACGAATCAACAACCTAAATATCGTATCCTAAGAAAGAACGAAACAAATCTGTGCTACTACATTGTACATAATATACTTTGTACTTTTTCTAAGATAACGGTAGACCAGGCCCAAATAACAGGGAGCTGCCAGATTTTCCCTCGAGGAGGAACTGCATAATACTTCCCCCACCAGTATCTATTTATTGCTGTTAACAGATTAAACTCTGAACTACCCCACTCCCATTCTTAGAAGGAACATTGATAATTTCTAGGTTAGACCATATATTACTCAGAAATCAACCGCCACTCACAATCCTTCGAGCAGGCTGTTGTAATATACAAATGGGAGAATACATTTACCTGTACACCCTCCATTTCCGAGCGATATCGTAACCTACACCCTTCGTCCATGTCAACCCGCCAATTACGCCACGTCCGCTGATAAATTACAAGTGAAACGTGTTTCAGGATGTCAAACCCCAAGTTGGATATTGATTTAAAACAATAAAACGAGAAATAGAATCCATGATTTCATGTATTTCGTTGTCGAATTAAAAATCTCAATATATCTTTAACACTTAAAACAATGATGAAACAATCACAACATTACATCTTAATAATTTTGAAAAAAAAATATTAAACAAGGCAACGAAAAACTTGCAGCAATTAACTTATATAAAATATCATTTAATATCAATAATTTTTATTTTTGAGCTAAGATTATCACATACTCGGACCAATTTTTATGGATTTATTTATTGGTCTCGAAGATTTTCGTTAAAAATTCAGATTGGAAATTTTCTTTGATCGCAATACTCTTGTTTTAATACGTTTCTCAGCAAGATCCTTAATAAAAATCTATATATTCCATGATTCATTTTCCCATGGAACCCAAGGTTAACGCTCCTAGTATTAAAACAAACTGATATGATTTCAGCTCAATAAAAAATAAATAAATAATTACATTGATCACGTATGAATGAACCTCAAATATATAATCTATTTTGAACTGATGCATATACCTCGAAACGTATATCAACAATATAGATACCAATACCTCAATACAAGCACTATTACAATTCTACAGCATATAGACCGTTTATTAGACCCTGGGGTAACCAAAATTGATACAGTTATCTACATATTAATACCGTCCATCAGCGACTATTCTATTATTTTTTTATAATAGTTTGTTAGTGATATAACATGTTTTATTCTAAAATAGTTCATTTTTTTTTCATGAGTTATGGATGAAACAGACCAACATATTATCATTGATCTTTTATTTTCTCGAGGAGCACTAGCATATTTTGACCATCCCTCGTAACAATTTTTCCTTCATATAATCTACATGGTCAACCAATACATTAATTTAATTGGGATCTGATTGACGTACGTCAACTTTATATATATATATATATATATATATATATATATTTTTTTTTTTTTATTGTGATATTTAAATATTTTTATTAATTATTATTTTGATAGTGATTATTTTTTAAATATTTTTGTTGTGAAGACATAAGACTTGCCTGGCCGGGATTAAAACCCGGGTTGTCTGCGTATCCTTCGCAGTGCTCTAAACCACTGAGCTACCAGGGGTCGTATCCAAGTCAGGCAAATCCGTTCTCTTCACCGATCCCAAATCTCCGTCTTCTCGCAATTTTTGCGATACATACACAGAGAAGAATGTTCATTGAATATAAATCTAAATGGGATCTGGCTGACGTACGTCAATCTTATATTTAAAATATTAAATAACAATATTTTATATTTTTAATTAGGATATGAAATGAAGCAAACTACTGTTAATTAATAAATATTAACGGATCGAAATTATACGTAAACTGAATATTATGTTTTACAAGCTAAAACTTCAGTATCTTGAAATAAATTATTTTTGAGAGATGTTCCATTTATAGCATTCAAATGAACAACGTCATAGCTCAAAAAACGTAATTTTTCAATTGAGGTACTTAAAAGTTCTATAGGAGTTAAAAAGATATTAATTTGAGTATTGATAAAAGAAAGAATTCCTAATGTAATGATGGTATTGAAATTAATTTATTAACCATTAGAAAATATTTAAAAGCTTGAAACTTCTTTTATTTTAACTGATGTCATTATTCCCATAAAACTTCCAATTTAAACATGATATAACCCAAACATGACTTTATTAAAAAAAATTCGAAATAGAATATCAGATATGGTGTGCTTGAATTAAAAACTTTCAACAAATACAATTGCTACTCAGGGATTAACTCAAAAATGCCAATTTTTGAGTTATGCCGTTGTTCTTTTGTAGGGGCGAAATTTGGATACAGTTCCAATAGGTATTACTTGGAAAATATTAAAACAATTTAAAAACTTGAGGAGCAGAGTGGCTCAGTGGTAGAGCACTGAATTGCAATGCCAAAGTTTCTGGACCCTATGGCATCTAGGACCCTCCTGGGGCTTATCCAGCCTATATAAAGATGATTCCCAAAATAGGAGGGAATATCTGACGGTTGAGCGTGATCTAGAACAAATCACATCCCTGCACAACCTTTGTCAAGTACAGTATCTGCCTTTTACTGAACCACAGGCCCTTTAAAGGGTTGTAGTGGTACAGGTTTTTCTTTTAACTTGATAAACTATTAAAAAAAATAAAAAATAAAGAATTCGATCCCGTTATCCACCTAGAAGCTAAGAGTAATTCAAGGCGAAGATAAGAAAGTTCACAATAAAGGAAAATGGTAAGAAGGGGAGTAGAAAATTGCATGGGTGGAACGCCTGCGGCGGGCTGGCCTACCCTCACACAATGCCTTCAAGATAGGCGGGTTAGCATCATCAGCGCCTTAAAATCAACCCTAATAATAGCAGTTACACCTAAGTGACTTCCAATTCCAAACCTTTTTATTACTTTAAATAATCAGTTATTAACAAAATAAATAATAAAAATTATTAGTACTATACAAGAGTACGTTATCTTACTACCAATTCATTGTGATAATTAGTGTTTGCATATTAAAAAAAATAAATACATACGTATACATATCATTTATTATCAGTGAATATACTATCGGGCCCGTCAGGCATTGTCCTGTTCTAATGATTTAAATCCAAAAATTATAAAAAAAAAAAAAAAAAGGTTAAATCAACTTTAATGATAATTATTTAGTTTCGATACCGCGATCGCTGCGCTGCCTGTTTAGAAGTTCAGAGACATTCCTGTACACAATGCACGAAGAATTATAAATATATATATATATATATATAGCAGTTTGCCATTTCCTTGAGCATTCAGACAGGCTTAGCATCTTTCTTCAACAGCAGCAGTAGCAGAACGGCCCTGGATATTTGTTATTGTTTCAGAAGACTCAATAATCCTTCTTCGTAAAGAATTAAGGTCATTTACAGGCCTTTCATAGTCTTTTTATTTATTGTCACCCCAAACAAAACAAATCCAGTGGTGGCAGGTCGGGAGTGCGAGCAGGCCAAGTCACTAGTCTTGCACGGCCAATCCATTGATTAGGATAATTAGCATTTAGCAATTGCCGTATAACTCTTCCGTAATGTGCAGGACAACCATCTAATTGAATCCACGTGTTCCTTCTCAGTCGTAGTGGAATATCTTCAACTAAATCGTGGTAATCATTATTAAGAAATGATGAAGCACATTCCAAAAATGTGCCCGCATTGAGTCGAGATAATAAGAAATGCGGACCTATTAAAAAAATTGTCTATTATCCCGAACCACACATTGCACTGAAAGTCGTGCTGAAAATGATGCTGACGAATTGCATGGGGGTTTTCATGCAACCAGAGATGGTTATATTTCTGATTGAAGATACCTCTTCTTGTGAAGGTAGCTTCATCTGTCCATAAAATTTCTCCTGAAAAGAAATTATATTACAATAATGTAATGTAATATATATATATATATATATATATATATATATATATATATAGAGAGAGAGAGAGAGAGAGAGAGAGAGAGAGAGAGAGAGAGAGAGAGAGGACCCGACAGACGTTTTGCTCAAACGATTAGGAAGAGGATAAAATAAATTAAAAAATTATATCTACAGGATTGTATTGTGAGTCTAAACTTTTCTCAAACCTACTTAACAAACAAAATTTTCTTTAAAATCGGTCCAACCGTTAACGTAGATAATTAACCTATATAAAAATGTGATTAGTTTTTTCTTCAATTCGGACCTGCATTAAAACTTTCAACCAAATGCAGTAAGGAATGTCATGTGAATGTATTTTATACTATATATAATAATGATGATAATTATTTTTGCACATAAAATTAATTAGCAGACACCTACGTTTAGTGATTATCACTGAAAAAGATAAGCATAAAATCAGTTGAAATTCAAGAGTCTAAAATAAAAAGTCAAATAAATATATAGCAATAAAAATATTAAACCTATAGAAAAACATAAAATTGCAGTGCTCGTTTCATCCTATTTTCATTGTGCACATAACTCATTATTTTCCAGTTTACAATAGGAAAAATTTAATGATAGGGAGCTATACGTAATGACAATGAAATTAATTATAATGAATTTATAAAAGTTTTTTCTGAATCCACTAATTAAATGATGAACCATAGTAACTAAATATATAGATAGACAGATACACACACTCACATACATACAAATACAGATATATATTTGTATATTTGTGTATTATAAATAGATCGAAGTATATAGAATAGAGAACAAAAAGGAAAGTTATATGAAACTTGTTGTCTTTAGATCTCTTACATTTATATTCAATATTGGTTCTCTTTCTATATTGTTCTTCATCTCACCATCTCTGTTCCGAATTTTGTCTTTAAAATGTTGTTAATTAATAAAAAAATTTGTTAAAATGAGGATCAATGGAATAATTATAGTAATAAAGATGTGAAAGAATATAATAATTTATAATTAATAAAATAAAAAGTTCTAGGACGTTTTAAAGGTTTTATATTTAACCACACGCTACTTAGTTTAATTTAATATTGGCACTATATTTTAGGTTATGATACTACTATGATACAGTAAAAAAGGTTAAACATCATTTAGTAGGGATTGGGTCCTAGTAATAGAGAACCTGGTTGAGAGTGATCGCGAATAAATCATCTCTCTCCCAACAGTTTTTCTTAAAACATTATAGTCTCTAACATGTACTGAACCCGAAAAAAATCATGGGTTGCAGTGGTAGTTTATTATTTGTTTTTTGTCTTTTTCTTGACTTAGTTAGCTCTTATCTTTAACCACCGAAATCAAATTTATTTTTGAAGTTGTATAAAGTTACATTTTTATCATAATGTTAAGACAAATAGGACAAGAGAACTGTAACTATTAATTTATGACATCTGAAATACGCAATCAACTTCACTCACAATCAACTTATGTGTCAAGTACATTTCATCTGTTGGATTGGATTACTTTAATCCCCTCATCTATTTTTCATTAATTTTATAAAAATAATAAATAGTAATTTCATAAAAATAAATAAAACTCATGCTCATACAAATGTAACTTTTACAATTTTAACTATTAAATTAAAAAATAATGATATTTTTAAACAATTTAAAAATAAAATGGTTTATCTCAACAAACAATCTAGTATATATACATATATATATATATATATATATATATATATATATATATATATATGTAGTATATATATATATATAATATTAATCATAAACAATTGAATAACAGTATATGTACAAATTATCTCCTAAGAAAAATTATTATCTTAATAGAATAATGAATCAATTTTTAAAGTATAATTTATATACAAATAGTAACTATTTCATTTATTACACTAAAATTTCATATTTTGAAATTCAAATGAAACAAAACATGGACAGTGTCCTACTACATAAGCTCGAATGTTTAAAATACTCTTTATTCAGATAAAGGAATCGTGATTGTACTGGAATGTACTAATTAGTGCATAATTAATTTTAATTATTTCAAGAGACTTTTACAACTTTATCAAAATATTTCCCTGAGACAAAAAAAAACCTTAAGCATGTACACACGGGTTAAAAACTAAAAAAAAAAATCTACATGCTATTTTGTCGATTTGCAGAGTACTCGGCCACGCGAACTTTAATCGGATATAACTTTCTATTTAAAATAACTTCTTTTTTTAAAACAGACAATTAAAAATATAAATAATCTTGTGAATGCAAATTTAGTTCTCATGCTGTGCTTCTAATAATAAGTGGATTAGACACAAATATAAATAAGCTTATCAAAATTAAACGAAACTTCAAATGTTTAGATATTCGAAAAACGTGCATTGCAATTTTTCTATTCATTATCCATCGAAGAATTCTATTTATTGTAACTCCCAAATGGTTTTTATAAAGTATGCATTAAGCCAACATTGAAAGCGATTAAATACTCATTAATTTAATCACGAATGAAAATACGTTCCTAAGAAACTACAGGGTTAAAAATTATCAAGATATCAAAACTGTTTTAAATAATTTTCATAACTCATGATGTATTGGTAGGGGGGAGAGTAAATACTACATATGGTCCAATTTTCCACCAAACAGAATTGAACACTGTACCTATGATTTAAAAACAATGTTCAAATATTTTGAAGATTCTTCGTGAATGAAAAACCTTCATATTTAAAGATTTTCATTTCGTGGAAACCGGTTAAACTTTCTACTAGCAAAACTCTAAAATTAAACATCTTCTGGATCATTTCTCTACTAGTACATACCTAAATAGAAAAAAAAAACAGTGTATATATTTTTTTAATGTGGACCTGCATACAAGCCAAACCCAGTTAGGAAAGTCATGTGATTGCGCACTAAACTAACATTTATAAACCGTTATTTTTCCATATAAAAATAAAATAGGAGCCAGTTACAGAATACACATTGAAAACTGAAATTATTTCAACCCTAAAATCAGCAAGTACCTGAGATTTTCTTTGAATCCGAATTAAAAAAAGAATAATAAAGGCTTTAAGTTGTATGTATAAAATAAAATAATAGAAGTATATATTTTTTTACTTACTATGTACAAATACTTTCCACCAAATTTTAAAGAGTACAGACCCTATTTATTTCCAAAAGGGAATACGAATGTACACGAGTAAGAACCATAATTATGAATTGCTTTAAAATTAACTTTAAAAAATACTGCTCAAAGTTACAAAGTGAGCAGTATTTTTTAGTTTATTTTGTGACGAAAGTTTTAAAAAAAAAAAGTGTGGTATAATTATATATACCTCACTAGGCTGTTAAAATATTTATTTATCTTTATATAAACCAACCGAAAATGTACAAATATTTTATATATATGTTTAAAGATTTAAAGACATTAATTCATAAAATATACGAAGAAATTTAACTGCTTTAAACATCTCTCAAAACTCATGATGCATTGGGGGATAAATAGTGAACACGTATATCAACATTTTCGAAGGTGAACGAACCCTTCACCGAACAAAAATCATTTATTTTCTTTTAATAATTTATTCATTGAAATTTACAACTGTTTTTATATTGTAGCAATACAACAAGTAAATGGCAGAAATGATACATAATGGCATAGATAAAGACAAGTAGAGAAACTGCCCTCTATAAAAAAAAAAATAGTCCTAATATACAATAAATATTGTTAATAACACCTTAACAAAATACTCCAGATGCCTATTATTCCTATTTTAAATAAATTTATAAATATTAAAAATACATTTTTATTTCTTACTTACTACACCACGTATGCCCAGAACGCTGTAATATCAAAGGGATGAAGTACCTTCAAGATAAGAACAGACTATATTGGATGACATATACTTCGCGAACACATCGGACAGCCGAAGCAAGACACCCACCCCTCACAGAGCCTCGGTGTAGACTGATCGAGTTGCTGCCTTCTACTAACCTGCCGGAGCGCTGTAGGCCATCACCTCTGCCCCAGGTGTCATAAAGCACAGGCAATATAATAATATTAAGCGTTCATCAAGAAATAAAGCCCATTCCACGATGATATAATAACAAAAATTTCGAAATAATAATTAGAAATGCATCAATTAAGTTATGCAATAGTAATATATACGGCTAAGATTATCAAAAATCCTGAATATATTGTATACATACATCTTTAATTATTTTAAAACAAATATTAAAGATTAAGAGAATATTTAAATGCAATAAGATTATTTAAAAACATTTAATCATTATCAAACAAACAGAACCAAGGGGTCACCTGTGGTCTAGTGGTTAGCATAATGTACAACTAAGCCCAAGATCGTGAATTCGCAATCCCGCAGGTGGCCTTATAATTTTGCAAAGGAAGTAAAAAATCCTTAGTATTTCCATCCTTCAGAAGGTTCGTAAAATGGTGTCCTATACGGTGTTAGGTACTTGTTAAAGATCCCTTAATCTTAATTTTACCTGGATAGGCAAGGATTAGGATCCCCATTGTAGTATCTTCCGAATAGCCATAGCAGCACAAAGTGACGTTAAATGAATAAACAAATGACAAAACCAAAAGCATTTTAAAATTAAAAATCCCCCAAAGGATTTTCGAATCTTTTTTCCTTCGAAAGAAAAATCCCCCACTAACCTTTCGAGAATCACTATGGCCCCAACAACGTCCTTCCGTGGATATAAGGACTTCTCATCGTGCCTCTGACATTTCGGAAGAGCACGTCGTTAACTCAACAGCAGCTCTTCACGTAGGAAGACATTACTGAAGGTATATCTAAGCCGTTAGACATGCCTCAGAACCTTCGGAGTTACCGTAACACAGTAATCATGGTTTGTTTGTTTATATAACGTCACTTTTTGCTCCTCTGGCTGATTGGACGATGCCGAATTGGCAGCCCCGAATTTTGGTTATCAAGTGATAATTAGGATCTGGACCTTTAATGATTATCTGAAAGGTGCGGGATCAGTGTTTCACGTCCTCTTCGAAGGATGGCACAATTGAAGATTTTTTTCCTCCATTTAAAAAAGAGTAACATCTAAATCATAAATTCTATTTACTCCAGTTTGTTTTTTTTTGTCACCTCATGTTTAGGATCAATGCAATAATACGCTTCTATATAAAATAGAATCACATTACTGGAATATGAAGAAGAATAACTTAATTTTTTTTGTTTGGGATATATAGTTCACCTCATTAATCTTATTAGTATAAATATAAACTTCATGACGTGTGTCAATGTGGCACAACATAGAAAACAATATGTTATAGAAGAATTTATAAACTAACTGATGACATACGTATGTAGTATGATAATAATAGTGTTATACATAGATATAAATTGTTTGATATTGGTCGGCTCATCCTATACGAACTTTAAATAAAATAAGATAATTCAGGTATGAGGATTTAAAGTAACTTAATAGAAAAACAATAAATAATAGATGAACTTTTTTTTGCCTGAAAGGGAATATTGAGTTTAAGCCTAGGTGACTAGATACGGCGGTACGGGTTTCAGTTGTTGACTTGTCGAGATCAAGCACGTAACCCGACAGGCGGTTGTACTGCACGCTCAACCGCTACCGAACAACGCAAGCATCTCGTGCTTTGCAAGAAACTCATCCTGACTAAGATTGATTCAGAACTAAAAATACATATAAAAATCTATTTAAAAACTAGATAAGAATTAAGAAAAAAAATAAATAAGTCAGAAGAATGTTCGAATGTACGTCACAAATACTTCAAAATAACAAGACGAATTTCTCAAATAATATTGAAGGGCCATATAGATTTGAGTAATCATCATAAAGACTTCACGTGTAGAGCCACCTGTTGTGCAGTAATTAGTAGTGTAGTGATAACAACTATCTATTATCGAGGTCAGGGGTTCAGCTCAGCAGTTGGCCTTAAAATATTTTTTTGGATAGTAGAAAATCGCTAGTGAAGGAGAAAATATTTAAGAATCTAGGCCTTTCTTGTTTTATGGTTTCTAGATGGGATCAGAAATGATAGGATAAAGAAAGAATTGAAACTGGGAGAAACGGCTGGCGAAAGAATAATTAGAAAGAAACTGTTCCAATGCCGGAAAAATTATGGTATTGCGTTCATGAAAAAATAAGAAAAGAAAGTCCAGCAAGGTCATGGTGTAAATAATTGGAGGAATGAATGACTGTGAAATAAACCTAAAAATGTTACTCTTCTACCTTCTTCGGATAAATGGACGTCCTATAAATTAGCAGAACCTATTTCGATTAATTAAATTATTAATATGTGTCAATTATTTGTTGTTGGATTTCAACTAAATTAATTCAAATACGCCAGCATTTCCAGTAAATTGACTTTCACAAAGTTCATCAATGTCTCATCAAACTATGATTTTAGTGAAGCTTTTAACGAAAAGCAACGCATTTGTTATTGGAGCAGGCTAGTCACATACTTCGGGTTGCCAGGTGCTGGTCAACTAAATACATTTGATGTTGATAAATGCCTACACAAAGATAAATCAGTGGGTTTTATTTATTTTACTGCATCCGTCCGCTAAATATATTAATTTACTGCTATATCAAAATTAAGATTAAAAATAATGATGGTTCGGATTAATGAGTTATCGCGACTCAATCAAGCAGCAATATGTTATGATATAGTTCCTAGTTTAAAAAAATAGGACAATAACTAAGCCTTTGCTGTTTCCCAAATCAATATCTGGCATTTCAGTAATCGCCTACATGTTTTTCTCAACCACCTTCCTGTTTTACTTAGTCCATGCATTGTATAAAAAAAACCTATCTCGATGTGTTCTAGCATTACTATATACATCAATAAAGAGAACATTTGCCTCAAACGCCTCGTTCAGGATCAAAATAGAATAACATCAAATTTTAAAAATTGGCTTTTCACATTATTCGCTAGTGTAATCCTTTATGCCCCCGAAACTTCAGGTTCAGTACTAGACTGAAACCTTGAGAAATAAGAAGATAAAGTGCCGTGCAAGACAAAATTTTTTTTTACTAGACTATTGAAAAATGTAAAGTCAATTTTTGAAATTTTGGAGTTATTCAATTATTTAAATTACCCGATTTAGATCCTGAACGCCTCTTGAGGTATATGCAGGTGGTATAACTAATAAAAAATGGAAGTGCTACAACTTGGGTTGGATATTGGATTCAGTTCATGACTGGGAATGTACTTTTTCTAAGACGAAGATAGTGAACGCAAATCATTTGGCCGAGATAATACTCAACCGCCAGGTTTTCCGGCATTTGCGGGTTCCTTCTTTATAGAGGTTTGGTGAACCCCAGTAAGGTTTCCATATACAACAGGTTAAATGCTCTACTGTTAACAGAATAAATAATTTATCTGCCTGAGGCCTGTCTCGATCTCGGATCTTGAGAGCAGTAATCAACCACCCTACATACTGTGGTATTCCACTTCCAATTTGTGCTAAATATAACGTTCTAGATATATATCTGCTTTTTTTTTTTTATTCAAATCCAGGAGTGTTATCAATAATGGGATGAGCACTTGAGTGACTTCCATCTCCCTCGGGATAAAAGCATTTCGCTACGTAACGAGGTCACGCTTCCACTTCCTTTTCGGCTTTTTACGATTTTTCGTAGTATCAAGGTGATTAATAACATCATTACTTAGGATTTTTTTTTATTTTAGTTGTTGATGTTACACTCATTACCCAGCACTTATAACGCTTAGAATCTTGGTCCAAATTATAGGGATTTATCTAACGTTAAATAGTAATTTAATATGCTAATGATTAAATAGTAATTGAAAGGTCACCTGTGGTCTAGTGGTTAGCGTAACAAACTACTAAGCCCAAGATCGCGGGTTCGTAGCCCGGCAGGTGACCCTAGGATTTTTTAAAGAGAGTAAAAAATCCTTAGTTACGCCGTCCTTCGGAAGGGACGTTAAACGGGGGTCCCGAGCCTGTACGATGTCAGGTACTCGTTAAAAATCCCTATCCTAATTAAACCTGGATAGGCAAATTTTAGAGCTCCCACTGTAGCATCGTCAGATTAGCCATAGCAGCAAAAAGTGACGTTAAATAAACAAACAAACAATAGTAATTGAATTTACAAAAATAAATGGATAACACCAAAACTTCAAATGTATGTGTTGGAGTTGGAGATGGTGATATATATTTGTTGAAACGTTCATCTTGGTAAATCGATTACCGAAATATACACATTCCTCTTAAGCACACTATTTATTTCATGTTAAAACTCAAGATTATTTTTATTTTCGATAATATTAAAAAGAAAACGAATAAAAAGTTCATACTTGATGTGAATTAGCTCGAAGCGACATTCTGCGGCAATGATACCATAAATTTCAGTATTTAAGCAATGTCATACTTAATCCTATGATGATAAGTCCTAGATTATATTAAAGATCATTTAATTCTACACCTGTATAATAGTTTTTTTATAAATCATTAGTTAAGTAATTTTCGATTGAGTAGTAAAATGTGTAAAATCGACAATATAAAGTAGACTTTCTTTTAAGTCAATTTCCATGAAAACGGTGCTGTAACATCGCAAGCTTATTCCTATCTATAATTCGCAATTTCAATTTCTTACAATATTTCAAGAGAAGTTCTAGAAGGACTAGATTTATTTGGACTCAAAGAACTGTTGAAAACCCTAATCCAAAATTTTTAACGATGACAATAATTTCTCTAACTAAAAAATACAGAAATGAAGCTAAAAATATCAATTTTAATCACAAATTCTATATGCATCAATACTTCTACAGAATAAATAATTCTAAGTGCATAGCATAGGAACCTGGTGTGGTAGGAAGTCGAAGTAGATCATTAAGTTACAGAGAATAATATGATTATCTTAAGTCTAGAAATTTCCATATATGTACTATAAATCATTATATTAATATTGAGAAGCTTAATAAAACCAGGAAGTTATTAACGTTATTGTAGGAACACCTTGTGTGATAATTTTTTTAATTTAATTTAAATATATTGCAAGCCTGAGAAACATGAAGGATTCATTGAACACTATGGTGATAAATACACAGAAAAGTGTAACAAAAAGGAATTTTAGCATTACAGAGAATACTATAATTTACTGCATCATAGTTTCAGCACATTGCAAAAATTATTTTATAGTCAGTGGACAACACCAAATACAGAAATCAAACCACAAAAAGAGAAATATAAAATAAACAGTATGTCACACAAATAAGTTAAAATCAAAATCGAAATCGGCAGAGCAAAAATTGAAAAATAAAAAAAGACCTACTATTAATTATTAAAAAGAATGCACCTTTTAAATTTTCATTGTGGGAATGACATAGTGAAAATACCTTCAAGAGATACCTCTAATCTTTGTACACTAACTTCTGTCCACGGCCTACTAATCAAATCCGTCCAAACTCTCTTAACGCAATCCTCCCACCTATGCTTCCTCAGGGGTTTACCAGTTGACTTATTAATTTTTTCAGATTTGTTCGTGCCTCAGCCAAACAACTTTAAAGCTCATCTTAATTTTAATAATGCTTAAGACGGGAATATTAACCAGAATGTATGCTGTGCAACTCCATGTTATGTATCTCCTAAACTCTCCAGTGGTCCTATCTTTTTTGGACAGAATATTCTATGCAACATCTTATTTTTGAATACCTTAAGACAATGTTGATACTTCAGTATTACCGGACATATTTCACATCCATAAAGAAGAGTTAGAAGGATGGTAGCTTTATAAATTCCGATTTCAGGACAAAAATGAGGCTTAGTAATGTTGAGATCTTAAATTCAAATAGTAATGAAATTTACTATAATAAAAAATAAATTAGTAAAACAATTAATAAGAAATAAAAATAATTGGTTAATTTAAAGTCAAATTTGAAAGGTAGAAGTCTACTGACGTCAGATTACAATTTTTGTGACCTGGGATTAACAAACAATCTCTACCAAGATTGATGAGATGAAACAGAATGTAAGGAAACCAAGAATATGTCTATCTCTTAAAGACCAATCATCTCTGAAGAGGAAATATGGGACTTGCCTCAGTCTCTTTCCCTACAAATGATTAAAAAAAGCTTTATAATCCCAGGGTAAGAACATCAACATACAATCTATATGTTAAGAATTTAATTCACTTCTTCATATCTATAATATAATTCAATTCATGAAGGAAATAATCATTTATCATAAATTTCCTTTATCTAAGATTATTCTTTTCTACAGATTAAAATAAAAAAGGTTTATGTTATCACTAATCACATAGCGAGTATATAAAACAATCCTAACAATGGAACTTAGTATGCATAAAAATAAACCTATAAGCATCAAAATAATAACTAAAACTATTAATCTTATAAGAAACTCAAATTACTTACTTTCTTTTCCTTTGAAAATTATAACATCTTGTTAGCTTTAATAAACCTAAACATAAACCGCTATCTTATTATTAATTATAATGATAATTAAACTTGTAACACTACATCCCGTGAATGGGTCTGAGGTTCAGTATATGGTAGAGACTGTTCTGTTTCATGGACAACGTTTCTGCAAGGAGGTGACTTGTCCTAGGTCATGCTCAACAGCCAGATTTTTCCCCTTATTTTGGGTAACCTATTTTCATAATATTTTATAGAGGTTGGGTGAGCCCCAGGAGTGTCCTAGATCCCATATGATCCATCTTCGGCTGAAAACAGACTAAATAAAAGTCTTGCCTGGAGCGGAATTTGAACCAGGATTTCCGGCATGGTAACTCAGCACTGTATCACTGAGCCACTCCGCTTCCTAATAATAATTACAAACAAAACTTTAAAACCCTTTCTGAAAATTAATAAACTGTGTTAGAAACATTCTTAATAGTTATTTAAGAAACAATTGCCCTATCAGTTGGAAAAATACAAAACTTACACCCTCAGTCAAATGATACTTGGTAGTAGAGACCCATAATTAGTAACTGACTCTAGTAGACCAATTATGTTTTTTCAATATTCTTAAGCTATTTAAAAGGCCTTGAGTCACTTCCATTATATATTGGCATTTTTATTAATAAGTAGCATTTTAGATCCCTTCATTACGACATCAACTTTTGCTATCATATAAATATAAATATTACAAAGCATACCTTATACATACTAAAAAAGCATCAGAACTGCCGCCCCAAGTTTTTATGATTCATAAAAAACAATAAATTTCAGTCTAAAGATAAGATATATACCATAGCCTGAAAAATAAATGTAGACTGGCCTTCCAACTCACCAAATACACCTGTAACATTTTCTCATGGAAAGCAAAAACAAAACACTACAACATAGTAATAAAACCTGATGCCGTGTATGTATCAAAAACACTGCACATCAGCAACCAGGGGCCAATTGAAATGTTGGAGGTCAAAGAATGAGAAATCCTAGAAAAATCCCTGACCCCAAATTTGATAAAAATAAACTAATCCTCATCAGAAATAAAACCCTTTATCAAAGAGCCGATAAAGTCTCTCAGCCAATGAGGAAGACAGGAATAGATTTTTCGGACAAATCCTCACAGCTATACATTTTGGTCGATGCTAAGGCATAATCTACTATTGCCTGCCGTATAGGTCTTCCAAACTTAGTTTGGACTGATTGATTTATTTTTAAGGTTTTAATTAATGATTCTTTAGTTTTTCTATATATATCCAATTGGTAGTAATAAATTCACACCATATATAATTTGTATCAATCAACTGTTAACCAAATCAACTGTGAAGTCACCAGTTTCTAAGAAAACTTCAAACTGGTGCTATTTTGTTCAATTTCAAATCAAATGAAATATCAATCTCTCATTTCAAAAAGGATTAATTCACTTTAAATAATAGTCAATGTTACTCTTTCTCAAATTCAAATTAGGGACATTTTTAGAATTGTGAAATTACAAACCCTTTTCAGATAAAAGGCATTATAAGTGCTTGATCATAAGTGCTTTTTTTGTGCTTATGCCAATTAAGTATGTTTGTTGATTTCAAAAATCAGTATTTGTTAGTGAACTGTAACATTAAAACTGTATTCAATTATGAATTTTACCAATACCATATTTTAAGCTATAACTCCTGTTACCAGTTACATCTCAGCCATACGATACATTATTTTAAAAAGTTTATAAAACATTGAGTCAGCCCTAAGCTGAGGTGAATAGATAAAATGACAACTGACTCGTGGGACACATTTGGCTTCAGGAATTGAATGATAAGTGCAAAGGATCATGACGATTGACAAAAATATTGGTGGAGGCCATGACTCATCATCAGGTAGTAGAGCCTCAATAATAATTACGTAACATTAAGTTCTCCATGGAATAAGAACTCATTATAAGACATCGGATTAATATGTTGTTGTTATTAAAAAGAGAAAAATGCTATTAATTTCCTCATCAAATTAATTTTTTTATTTTTAATAAATTATTTTCTAATTTTTTGATCTAATATAACAATAAATTCATAACAGGAATAATTTGTCACCTTACAATATGACTCCCTCTCCCTCCTAACTCATTAATTAGGAAAAAATTATTCCTGAAAGTTTGTTTTATTACAGTCTTGAATCATTATTAATTAGGGGGTAAAGGAGCAATGGAATTATGAAATATTTAATATCAACAGGTAATTTGGACAGGTAGTAAGTTCGAATATTATTTATTAAAGCCTTTGGTACTTTGATTATTATTATTGTATTTAGCAAAGGTAATATGTATCACATTATACATGTACAAAATAAACTTTATTTTTAGTCAGACTGCTGAGATTATTTTCTGCTCAGGAAGTGTCACTGACCCCTTGTCAATTTAGCACACTTAAATAGTGACAATATTACTGAATAGGACAACGGACACATCCTCCTGATAAGCGAAGATACTGTACGATGACACAGGAAGTTGAGGACAGTGAGCTACTGCAATGATGTGGGTGAGCATCTTCTTTGCAACTGTCCTATCACTGGTTGTACCAAGTCTGGCATTCAGGTACTTTGATGAAGAAGAACTCAAGCCATGCCCTAAGATCACAGCTGATAGCAATGTTAAAATAGAAATGGTAATATTTTTCTAATACATCATATTATGTTGGCTGCATGTTGTTTAGATTTCTTTTAGAAAAATTAAACCAATTGTTACATTAAATTAAATATTATTTTCTAAATGTAATTATTAGATATTAACAAATAACTATATATTGCTAAAGATTTACTTTTTTTTTTTTAATACTATATAACCCAGGTAGGGTCTTAGTTTGGTAAAGTAGTAATTCAGTTCAGTTTCTATATCACTAAGTATAATATTATAATTATAATATGATTATAATTTCTTTATTTTACTTATTAAATATTGGATATTTTATATATGTTACATCAGCAAATCAATCAGTATAATTTTTAAATTATTATGGTGTAAATATAAGATTAATTGGTGCTCGTGTATTAACGTCACCCCAGCTACAGATTTAGCGTTTTTTAAGTGCCGCCAGTCTACACCTAAAATTTTTGCGACAAATCATAAAATAAAACACTTTATTAATGTTGTTGTTAAGAATTTTATCCATGAAATATATTTATTGGGGGTTAGAATTTTAAATTACGTAAAGTACCAAATTACTCGCTTGAATTATGTGTCTTGGATATGGAGAATAAACCAAAGAAGAAGGTAGGTAAATCTGATTGCATTGTGAAAATTTATGAAAGTTTGTTTACTAAACATAATAATTGTGGTCGAGTATTATCCAACCATGGATTTTTGATGACATATGAGAGAAAAGATTCGTTTCTTGTCACCACTCCTAATAGAACTGGCTTTATCCCTTTTGATAAAATTATTTAAAACATTGCAGATGATAGCACAATATATTCTTTTTTTATTTTTTATTATTGATCATTATTAAAAAAATAAAAATAAAACCTAAATTAATATATTTCATGGAAAACATTCTTAACAACAATATTAATAAAGTGTTTTATTTTATAATTTGTCGCAAAATTTTAGGTGTAGGCTGGCGGCACTTAAAAACCTTAAAATCTGTTGCTGCAGTGGCGTTAATACACAAGTACTTATTAATTATATTATTTGGGAACACAGAATTTATCAAATTTCTTGCATAATGCAATAAATTAAATTTATATTATTGTACAATTGGAGAGCAGTGGCAACCAATGGAGAAGACTGGCTAATCAAGCTGCAGGAGGCCTTGGCTCTGCAGGAGTTGTAGCGCCACGAATGATGATGATGACAATATAAATTAAATATTATTTACTGAGCGGGATAGCTCAGTTGCTCTGCCAAAGGTCCCAGGTTAAAACCCAGCTGTAGCAGATAATTTATTTAATATGTCATTCTTTGGGATCTGTAGACTCTCCTGGGGCTCACCCAGCCTCCAATAAGTGGGTACCCTTAATTGAAGAAAAAGATGGCACTTGTGCATGATCTAGGACAAATTACCTTCCTGCACAACCGTTGTCCTATATTGTGTTGTCCTACAATACTTTTATTTACTAATGCATAAAAGCTGTAGAGCTTATGTTGGTTTGAAACGATATCAAGTCATGTACTCATACCAAGAATTAACAAAAGAGCAAATGTAATTATTTATCTATTCTTCACTAATTATAGTGGAGATAATGGTGATATATATATCACGAATAGTGATATTGCTAATTTTGTGGTACATATACTTATTTACCAATGAGTACTACCAGTGGGTAATTTCTCTGCTTGCCTTTATCTCACATCGATATGTATCATTCATTCTATTTAAATGTTTTATTATAATACAGTTGTAAATTTCAATAAATAAATTTAAAAAAAATATATTTATCATTCTTGATAAGCATGAATTTGTTTTCCTTTTTTTCTATAGCTCACTGGTAGATGGCAACTAAGCCTTCTGGTACTAGATGCTGCTACTGAAGACATTGAAGAGAGTGGAGCGTGTATAAATGGCGAGGTCACTGTTATGAATTCAACTCATATGCGTCAAGTTTGGGAGATGTTCACTCCCTACGTTGAAAATGAGCCTACTGCTACCTTTGAACTTCTAACTACTTCATTAAGGCCTGGTGTTTGGGCTGTCCATACACCACTAGGAGGTAACTATTGCAGTAGAGTATTTCTCATTATCTTACTAGCATCTCTTATATATTTTGTCTCGTTTTTTGCTCTTTTAAATTAAATTATATGCCAAATGTGATTGTGATAAAATGAAATTTTTGTACCAGTCCATCTTTACACTTTATCATGAAATCAAAAAATCTTTAACTTTCACTTTCCCCTCACCTATACTTAGTTTTAAAATATAATAACAAATTGGAAAATCTTTACAGCCAAAGCAAAGATTGTGTTCGACACTTACAACCCTATATACTGTAACCATATTTTTTGTGCTTCCCCAAATTTAAACTCTTGTATATATTTTTATTGCTTTGTGTTTCTTTACATTTGTAAAAGAATATCTTATCTTTAAAAATTCCTTTACCAACATAAGTACAATATTTCCAAATATAATCCTTAAAGTTAGTAGAGTGTTAACGAGTTAGTGAGGAAGATAGTCAAATACATAATAAATAATAAAATAAGAATAAAACAGAAAGTGTTGAAAATTAAAGAATAAGGTAATAAAGATAAAAAATAAAAATTTAATATTAAAATGGGTAAATGTTACAGTTAAAATACCTGGGTATCAGGTATCTTAGATATCAGGTACCAGTAGTAAAATCAAAATTAAAAATAGAAAATGATAAGAAATACAGTAAAAGATAAAAAATTGTAAAATTATAAAAATCCAGAAAAAGTTATAAAAAATCCAGTATGTAATAAATAAAGTAAGTAATACATAAAGTAATAAAAATACATAGGCATAGTAAAATTATAAAAAATACAGAAAAAATTACAAAAAATACAATATGTAATAAATAAAGTAAGTAATAAATAAAGTAATAAAAATACGTAGGCATTTTTTATTAATACTTCGATATGCCAGTTCAAACATTTATTTCTTGATGAAATGATTACCAAAATATGCACATTTCCCATAATTGCATTCATTTTTCCAAACTAAAGCTCACAATTATATGTATTTCTGAAGATTATTAAAAAGAAAACAAATGAAAAGTTAAAACTTGTTGAGACTCAACTCGAAGCAACATTATGAATACCTAGTTTGTATTTTTTCTGGATCAAGATAATATGAGATAAATGCACAGATTTTACTCTGTTTGACTTGTCTACAATGTTAAAATATTTATTTTTGAAGCTAAGTTCTTTCTTTTTCCTCTCTCTCTTCTTTATCAGATGATAATATTTTATAATGGAATTTGAGCCCATGTTTCAATCAAACCCATTTTCTTGTGGTATTAGTTATGCAATTTTTTAGTCCCTTGTACACACCTATGAAAGATAAGTGTATAAGTAGTAGGAATTAAAAATGTTCATAACCATTTTTTTTTTTTTAATATCTAAACAGTCTTATATCTAAATATTAGTTGAACTACTGAAAGCTATTCACACATCCACAAGATGTAAGAGAAAGAGCGACTGAGAAGTTGGAAAATTTGCAAACCTATTTTAAATTGGTCATAACTCTTAACAGCCAGAATCATTTGAACAGTTAAAATATATTTACCTATTGAAAAGTATAGGAGGAACAGTAAATGAAAAAATGTTTTCTTATAAACAGTTTATAAATCATTTGAACAATTAAAATGCATTTAACTGTTTCTGAGATTTAAGAGGAAAACCAACTGAAAAGTTGAAAAAATTTACTTACATTTTGAAACAATTATAAACAGTCAAAAAATAATTTAAATAGATAAACACATTCATTTATTCATAAAAGGAAGAAAACGAAGAAAAAGCCGGAAAATTTACACACGCATTTTCCTTATTTATTAGTCAATAATAAGGAATTATTAGTAACATATTGACTATGAGATCTGAACAAAGATAGAATGAAATGAAAAATAGAATATTTCCAATAGTAGAGGAATGATAAGTTTAGGTTTTAGTAATGGTCAGAATTCCCTTTATCTACTCACCAGCTCAGAACAAAAGTGGAATAAAAGGAGTTCAATTCGCTTTGAGTTGAGTTACAGTAAGTGTTAACTTTTCATTCGTTTCCCTTTTAATATTTTCAAAAAATACAATGTATGTAATTATGGGAAATATGTATATATCTATACATCGGTAGTCATTTCATCTAGAAAAGAATGTTTCAACAATCACATAAAATCTATACTTGGAAATATTAGTTGAACGTTTTTTTGATAAAATTACTACCGAAATCTACTCATTACCCATAATTACATTATCTTTTCCATACTAACATGAACTTTTGAAAAATATTAAAAATGAAACGAATAAACAGTCAAAACTTGTTGTAACCCAACTAGAAGTGACAACCTGCGGAACAGATACCCATAGAAGTATTATGCAGTATTTCCATTTCAAATTTAGCATTTTCCAATACAAATGTAATTCACTCAATCTTATTTATCTACAAAAAAATTGAGTTATTTCATTTTTGTTTATAATGTGAAAATATTCTGTTATGCTATCTCTTCAACTAGGAAGATGCAAGAAAAATACAATAGGCCATTTATGATTTTAGTTATAATTGAATTTCAATAGTTTTGGCCAAAAACTCTCTGAAAGCCCTTCATTTCACTTGAATTACGTTGAACTTTAGAGTTGCTGTAAGGTGTTTGAGCCTGACGATATCTACCTGGTTTTTTGATCTTTCAGCATGTTTTCTAGCTGAATTTGTATTTTCTGAAGATTATCATTCCAGAATGGGGAGTGCCTCTTATTAAATCCCTAAGGAATAGATTGCTTTTCACACTCGAGAATCGCCACCCGAAGTTGCGCATAGCTTGTATCCACACTCTTAATTATGATTTCAGGAGTAATAGGTGAGTGAGTGAGTCAGGAGAATAAGAGGTCAGGGTGGGAGGTGTTACCTTTATAATCCATAAAAATGTATTTGGCATTTTCGTTTTCCACAAATTCAATCATATTTGTATCTATAAATTCTTCAACAGTCTTTCCTGCTGAGTTTGAGTTAGTGTTGTAACCCCAATGCCTGGAGTGCACATTGAAGTCTCCATACAAAAAGTCATTTTTGGCCAGTCTGGACTTTCAGAGAGATGGGGTGAAGGCACACAGATTTATTCAAAGCTGAATGGCGGAAAAGATCCAAGGAACAATCTTCTTGTCTTTAATGACAGGGAGATGTTATCTGGATTTGCCATAGCAGACTAAAATAAGAAAATAAACACCACGTCACCAACCTTATGTCAGAACTCCTTTGAAAACCAACTCTTCGAGGACGACTTCACGATTGATGAACTTGAACTTGCTGTGGCCCAAACAAAGGAAGGAAAAAGCGGTGGCCCTGATGGCATCTTACCAGAGTTCCTTTTACTCATGGATACAAAAGCGAAGCTTACAGTTATATCCTAGTGCATGGAGAAAGGCTGAGGTGATCCCAATCCTCAAGATAGGCAAATGTTCCTCTTGCCCAGCTAGCTACTGACCTATCTCACTCACAAGTGTTTTTTCTAAAGTTTATGAGAGAATGGTCTTAGCTCGGCTGCAGGTGTATCTGGATAGTGAAAATAGGAGGTCGTCTAAGCAAGCGGGTAATCCTTACTAAAATCCTTACTAATCGACTTCATGAGCGAATGCGAAGAATGGACCCAGGGTTTGGAAGGGTTTTGGAAAAACTACCAAATCCCAACTCAACGCCTCAAGAAACAGGAATCTCTTATGTCGAAGGCCAAGGTTTTACTTGAAGATGGAGAGACTTGACGGGCAGGCTTGACGGCAAAGAGAGGTAATCATTTATACAGCCAAAATTTCCAATCCACCATCACACAAGCAAGGCAGAGCTGCGACTCCTCCACAAGGTTGATAAGAAAACAACACCTGGCTATGAGCTAAAAACAATAGCTCTAGAAATAATAGCTCAAAAGTACCTGCCTCGGGATTGGCTTCACATCTATAGCAAGGGTTTACTCAATGGATTTCCAATTCAGCGCTGCATTAGGGAAGGAAAGTATAATCTTCAACGGTGAAATAGCAGCTATCTTCATCGCTTTAAGCATTGTCTAGAAGGTAAGATCGAAATGTTGTTCTCTTCATCGACTCTCAAGCAGCTATCCTTGCTGTTACTAGCATGAATGACTCTTTATCAAGTGCTGTTTTGGAATACAAATCGCTCCTCTACAACCTGACACTTCGAGGCACTAATGTGGTCCTACAGTGGATACCAAGCCATTGCAGGATTTCAGGAAATGAAGAAGCTAATAATCTTTGCCAAGCGAGGAGTGGAATTGCCACAGCCGGTTCATCCAAGAACTTACGACTCAATATGCGTGCGAATGATAAAAACCATAGTTAAGGAGGAAACAATAAAAACACACATAGACAAAGTGGTAAGAAAAAATTCTAATACCAAAGTATTACATTTACATAACATATAACATAACAAAAGTCTAATAGAAAACCCGATTCCAGCTAATGTGAGATGCAGTAGTCTGCTTCCGCCAGACAACTGCCCACGGTTATCCGCAAAGTCATCTCCACAAGATAGGTTTGGCTCAGGATCCTACATGTGTAATATGCAACCAAGGGGGAATGGATGGAGACCACCTAGTCACGTGTCCTGCTCTGATATAAGAGATAAGATATTTGTGAATGAGCATTTGAAAAAATCTAATTTATATTGGGCAGTAAGATATCGGATGTTCGAATGACCAACGGCACTGGCATAAGAAAAAAAAAATTCAATGGTTTTGAAATATTCCTAATTTAAATTATGGAAAAGAGAAAAGTTCTAATAGTGTGATTTTAATTTTAAAAAACAAAATTAATGATAAATTTAAAATTTACTATTGCAGGTTTTTGAAGAAAGAAACAAAGATTTACAGGAAGTCATTAAAGAAAGATTTCAAGTTATATACTTTAGTTGAAAAATAAGGAATAATATATTAAAGTAAATTGTAGACAACAAAAGAGAACATTTATAATCAAATTTCATTCAACTAAGTTAGTAATTATTTTTTTCTTTTCTTTACTAAAATACTGTTTTATTTTGAAAATATCTCTGAACCAAACAGCTCTTTAATACTAAAATGTCAGTTGATTTTAACCAGTAGCCAAAAAATATTGCCGACACCTGCTCCGGACAGTTTAGTACTGTATGAATAAAATATCAACTCTAAATCCTGTGTTACTGACTGTTATAAACATCAAATTTTTGTAAATAATTATACAAACCTTCTATCAGCCTGTTTATACTTATTTGGGAAAACTCCTAATGAGGACTAGTAAGTAGTACTTGGATGTAGAGATTGAAATTATAATTGTAAACTAATATGTATTACTATATATGTAACTACTTTGAGCTGAAGCTGTTGGCTGTATATTTTTCTATGTAATAACTTTCTTGGTAATATTTATGATAATAAAGTCAATTTTATATTAATTTTTTTTTTATTAGGTGTACTATCAGCTACAGTATTTGACTCAGGGGACAACTACGTTCTGGTTTGCCATTGTGGTTGGCATCGTGGAGCTGAAGTTCACCTTTGGACAGCAGGAGTAACCAGGGGCAGGCTCACTCCAAAAGTCAGGATGAAGTTGAGTAAATCGCTGATGAAAGCAGGCTATCACCCGTCAGAAACCAAAGTCATTACTTGGAGCATGTGTTGACAAGTTTTTTTTCATTGCCAATTTCAACTTTCATTTTAGATTAGAAGATATAAACCAGGAGAAATAGCTCATTTATAATAAACTCCTCTCTGAAATATCAATATAATTATATTTAAATCCAAGTATATTTTATAAGCTCGAAAGATTTCTAATAACAAGCCAATTTTTGTTTTTTTAGTTATTGCCTGAAAAATGTCTTTTATACTGATTTACAAATACAAGTTCTTTTATCTATTTTTGTTTTTTTATTAGCTATTAATAAGCACAATATACTATAAATACCTAATTATTTCAAATATTCGAAAATGCTAGACATGGTCATGTCCAAAATATCTTGACTTATAGTCAGTTTAAAACATGAAATTTAATAGTGGAACAATAAACATATTGAAATCAAGTGATAAAAAGATATTTTTATTCTAAGCCCCAATTCAAGCTATTTATTTACTTGAGTTTTCTTTTGTAAAATATTTAATCCCTTTAATTATTTATAATGATGAAATCACAAACATTATACATACTGTTTTCTTCTTTCAATATACTATTCATGGCGACAATTACTATGTTACATTAATGATTCTTTTTCTTGTTTGTGCTTTATCATAGATGTTTTTTCTACCACACATCAACTTTTTCTTATTTTTATGATGTGATGGTTTACCTCATAAATTAAATATTATATAAAATAGTTGAATCCATATTATAATGCATAAATTATTAAATTATTTATAATTATTGGTAAATTTTTTTGAGTTTTAAATATTTTTATTTTAAATTATCTTTCACAAAACTTTATGTGGCAGACCAAATTCCAAGCAAGCCAAGCTAGTCCTAAATAAGCTGTAAAACTTACAATACCTATTATCTTATTCAAAAAGAACAAATGATTAACATTCATATGTAAATATACATTTAATAAAGTGATTCTTTTAATTTGATTTGTTAATCACTTTTGTTGTTTTCGTCTGTAGAATTTTAAGTGTGAGAAGCATATATTTTCTTTGATACAGTCAGAGTGCATTTAATAACTAAGGAGGAAATTCCTATCCTACTTTCCAATGAGTTTTGAAAATAATAAATTGAAGCAGTAAAGTTAAAAAAAAATCTTAGTTGGGATTTAGAGAAATAAACAGAAAGACGAGGAAGATTTCTAATGTAGCTTTTGATCTCCCATAGATGCTAAAGTCATCAGAGTTTTCAGCATATGATTAACGATCATTTCCATACATCATGATCTTTGATTATTTTTTAGCTGTTTAGAAACTAATATTAAAGAGCGGAAAAGCAAGGATATCTCCATTTCATCATTATTGTCAGAAGTAAAAAGATTCAAGATGAAGACCATCATCCTAATGACAAATCAAAAAGGATACAACTTATTGTTAAATCAACTCAGAGTAGAAATGACCATGGAGAAAAAGTGTATCTCCAAGTAGTTTTAAATTATAGACATTCACATGAGACTTATTATGAAAGTTCCAGTAAGGACTTGTGAAATTGAAAATGACTATATAGTCGGAACGTATTTGTAAAAAATAAAAAAGAAAAATTGACTGGAAAATGGTTTATCTCATAAATTAAATATTTAATAATTTATTAAAAATATAAGTTACTCCTACATCCAACATTTCAGATGTCTAACTTCAAAACTGACGGATTCTATACAACCTTTGAATCCGTATTATATTAAAGAGATGAAATTATCCAAATTTCTTTCTTAAACTATACAAATAACCTATCTACAAATTTTAAGATGCTAAGTTCCTGATTTGCTTTTAATTATGTACTATAATGGGGGGGCACATGTGCCCCCACATAAATCTGCCCTTGCTGTAGCCTATGATGTATAACCTATTTTACTCAATAAGTTTCCTTCAAATCCGTTCAATAGTTTTTGCATGAATGAGTAACAAACATTCGCATTTATAATATTAGTAGGATATCAAAACAATAGTTTCACTCATGTCCTTTTTTTGTTATTTTAAACACTATTATTTTAAACACTATTATGATTTGCCCTTAATTATGTACTATAATTAAGGGCAAATCACATGATAATAGTATATACAGTAACTAATAAACTGTCGAGGGGGGGGCATGTGTCCCCGTGGGCCCCCCCTAAATCCACGCTTGCTATGTGTTATTCTGATGTATAACCTATATTACTGTAAAGTTTCATCCAAATCCGTTCTGTAGTTTTTGTGTGAAAGACAGACAAACATAGAAACTTTCACATTTATAATATTAGTAAGATTAGTGTATTTTGTCAACCATATTTTGCCAATGCTATGATACTTTATTGTTATCAACAATGAATAGAGTCCTAATATTGAATAATCTCATCAAAGCATACTTTTATATTTATTGACTGAACCTCAAGAACCTGAAAATTTATAAACATTTTATGGCAAACATATCTGGCACATGCACAACCACTTTATACCCAAATGACTGGTATTGAGAATATACTGAAGCCCTAAGTGTTTGGTAATTTGTGAATATTATTTGAATTATGGCTAATTCAAGTTTGAAATTTTTAGTACGTGGTATATAAATATTTACCAAAATCATTCTTTGAGGGTCAGAGTTGGATCTGTACTATTGGGTTGTAACATATGAAATGTCAGTGAAGGTGTAAATTTAAATTATTAAACAATACTTTTATTAATCAAAATAGGATCCTTTACTTTCAGTAGACTTCTCCTAATTTGAAACAAGCATTTCTATCCCCGCTATGTAGAAGTTAGGTGTCAAGGAAGGAGCGAAGTCTTGGAAGGCTGATTTCAGGGCATTTTTGTTTTCAAATTCTTTATTTCTAAAAATTATCCAAACAACGGAAAAGTAAAAATCAGTTGTAGAAAGGTCTGGAGAATATGGTGGGTGCGGAAGGACCCAAGACTTCACTTCTTCCTTAACACCTAATTTCAGAGCGGGGAAAACTACTAAGCTCAAGATCACTGATTCGTAGCCTGGCAGCTCCCACCCGTAGCATCGTCCTATTAGCCATACTGGCATAAAGTGACGTTAAATGAGCAAACAAACAAAATACAGAGCGGGGATAGAAATGCTTGTTTCATGTTGGGAGAAGTTTATTGAAAGTGAGGGATCCTATTTTGATTAATAAAAGTATTGCTTACTAATTTTTTTGCTAATAATTTAAATTTACACCTTCACAGACATTTCATATGCTACAACCCAATAATTTGATCAATATCTTTTTCATATCATGTCTTTATTGGACTGTGTTGGGTTTGCTTATGGTTTTAAAGTATTTTTGTGATAATATTTACAGATCTTTAAGTTGATGGGAGAAATACTAAATTATGATTTATCATAATCTTTACACATAATTTGTTTTATATATTTTGTTTTAAAGAGTAATTTTCTGCAATTTCATTCCGCAATGCACTTTGTATAGTTGTCTAATAATACGAGATATCCATAATTTTTAATAACTAAGAAATTATCATCCACATATTCATTCATTATTTTATTTTATTATTTATTGATATTCACATACGAAGTAGAAATCAAAAAAAGAAATTCTATTTAGATCCTGCCAATTTCAGACCTTCAATAATTAAATTGATACTAAGCAAGGCATTAATCAGCTAAAAATCTTATGTATTACAACTTTTATATAACAATCTACTTTCTAAAAAATAAAAGTCATCTAAACAACGTTTAAATATAATTTCCAACTTTTGAGCAGTTTAAATCACAGAACTTAACTCAAATTTACAATATTGTCTTGAAGTTTAAAAAAATCATGAACAATTAAAGTTAGGTGCAATGATTTTAAAGAGTAAAAAAAGTGTTTCTATTTTATTTAGTTATTTTATTTTTAAGTTGAAAATATACTTTGATACAATAAGAATATATTAATTCCTAAAATTCAAAGACAAATATTGAAAAGGCAGAATGCCCTAATTTATTGTAATGTAGGTAAACAATAGTAACATATTACAAAGTTCTGCACAAACTGTTTCCTATTCTTTGTGCACATACAATGTGAGTATCTATTTTCACCCAAGAAATTAAATAAATGTCCAACCTAATGGATACTGGCTGATAAAACACTCATCAACCATTACAAAGAACATAAAGTAAAAGAGAAGTGGTTATAAACAGATTACATATTAAATAGATGTTCAAGTAAAAGTAATTTAATAGCACTATTGAAAATTATTTAATTGGTTGTCCTAAAATAACTTTATTAAGAATGTGTTTAATTTTGACATCCATTTTTCTCAATTCTACTTCAAAATATAATTCAAAGGAGAATTGAAAATGTACTATGGAATGATTGAATTCTAACTGTTAACTAAAAAGGCAATGCTTTAATAGAGTTTGAGACATTAATTGTGGTAGTTTATAGTTTAAAATATCACTTTGTAAATTTTTAATTTTTTATGAAGGACACTCTTCATTGGTCCTTATATATTTAATTTCTTATTATAATGCTGACTCATGGGTAATAAACTTTAGATGAGCTTGCATTATGCCTAAAGTATATACAGGAACATAACTTTGGTAATTATTCCGCAAGTTGTCGCTTTGAGTTGAGACACAGCAAGTTTTATCTTTTCATTTGTTTCCTTTTTAATATTCTCCAAAATAATGTAATTAGAAAATGTGTATATTTCAGTTTCAACTTTCAACTAGCATATATCATCTATACTTTAAAATGCTAGTTGAAACATTTGTTTCTCGATGAAATCATTACCAAAATCAACAGATTTCCCAATAATTACATTCTCTTTTCTAATCTAAAACTCACGATAATTTTTATTTTTGGGAAATATTAAAAAGTAAAGACTGAACAGTTAATACTTGTTGGGATACAAATTAAAGCAGCAACCTGTAGAACAATACTTAAACTTTTATTATTATTTTAGGCAACTTGATAATGAAAAAGTTTATTGTATAACAGAAGAACAGAATAGGACTTTATCCATCCTATTGTACATTTAATAAATGAAATAAGAGGTATGGAATTCAAGATAATATAAGTGACATCAGCGAACTAATATTTATAATATTAAAACATTGTGTTCTAGATATGAACAATATCATTGTAAGAATTAAGTTTTATAGATTTGTAATAATAGTTTGTCCTGTTTAAATCAATTACGTAATTGAACAACTTATGTAAATCATTTAAAATACTATTATTGGTATTTGGATGAAACCAATATAGCTATAATTGCCACAAGTGAATCAACAAATGTACTATTGAGTAGCTTTGTATTGCAAAATAATAAATTAAACTGACTTAGATTTGTTATAATAATAAACATAAAATAATATGTCATGATTTTATCTTGATTTATGAATGCATTGTTTAATGCTTTCTTAAGCTTTATCAGAAATCATTCCTCACATGCACCATTTTGGTACTTGTTTAGATAGTATTTTATTCAATCTTCTTAGAAAAAAATATACAATCTCTGAATGATATTCATAATGAACTTTTATTTTAAAATAAGTTATGAAAATAAAATATAAAGTACACACCACTCATAATCAATCAAGAAAAACATAACTAACTAATTTTTCCCACAATTTGAGGTTTAAAATTTTAAGTTATATGGTATCCAAAAAGTATTAAAAATAATCCACAAGTCACAATTGCTTCTCAGAGTTTTCTGGGTAAATTTTTTTTAATATTGTCACCAGAGTATTATGATTATTTAAATTATTAAAAAGTATGGAACAAAATTAAATAGTATAATTAGAATACAAAAAAAGTGTTTTGAACTATGGAAATTAAATAACTTTTACCATTACAACTATAGCGCCCACTTCACTCCACTTTAGAATTTTATTCATCATTTTTTCTTTTAGTAAATAATTATCCTCATTATATTCCTAATGCAAATGGCATCAGCTATAACCAGAATGAAACAAACAAAAAACAAACTCATCTTAGTTTTTAGCATTGAAAAAAATCTGTCAATTCTTTATTTTGAACAAGAGAAGATGTTCGCAGTTAAATGGTGGTGCAGATCTCAAAACTGTTGAAAACTCTGATTAAAAAAAAAGGTTTTTGTAGAAAAAACGATAGATCAAATTTTCTCTGTTCCAAATATTTAAAAAATAGAAATCATATCACTATAAAACAATATACATATCTACACTCCATTCACGTTAAACAAAATTTTTTAATATAATTATAAATGATTAATGTTATTTAGTTGTTTGTTAAATAATTAATAAGAATTATATATAGTTTAGAATAATTCAATAGTCAAATAATCATGAAAAGAATAAATATGCTTTATTTTAATCATTTATAATTATATTAAAAAATTTGGTTTAACGTGAATGGAGTGTAGATATGTATATTGTTTTATAGTATCCCTAGAAAAAAACAGAATGAAAGTAAATAAGGATACGTTTATTCAAAAGATATGATTTCTATTTTTTAAATATTTGGAACAGAGAAAATTTGATCTATCGTTTTTTCTACCATAAAGTTTGATCTATTATGGTTGTGTTTGTGCTGAAATTTATTACAGTGTGTTAAGTGTTATAAAAGTCATAAGTTTATCTACGATTCATTATATTATGTGAAATATTTTAATAAAGTTTAGTTTTTTGTGACTTAAGTTTGTTGTTCTTTATACAATTTGTTCTGTACAAACTATTTTGCATCTTTTCATCAATATGGCTGACATTTAAAAACCTTAAGAAATGAAGCCAGAAATTTGGATGGTATTAGCTTGATATATGGATCTTCCATAATCCATTATGGAAGGTATGCTAATTTATTTATTACAATTCTTTCTAGGCACTAAAAGGAGATTTATAATTTATGCTTTCTAATATATATGCACTAAGGATTATAACAGTTTAAATTAATGCTACTATAAATTATATTAATGTAAATTTTAAATATCAATTTTTTTATATTCATATTTTCTCTAATTTACTCATATTTTTCTTAAAGCTTTAAGAGTTTTTTTTTATTTAATATATTTTTGATGCTACTTAAGTTTTATAATGTTTACATAGACTTTAATATGTCTTATTTAATGTTAAATGTCTTATTTAACAAATGATTATGACACTTTATAAAATAAAGGAGCTTTCTCACTTTGTGCTGCCTTTAGCTAATTTTTCCGCTATCTCAAATCCTTTATTTTTTAATAGTCTATTTCACTTTTATTTTATTAATATTTCAGTAAATTTTAGGCAGTCATTTACCATGGTTCAATATTATTGATTTTTTTAATTTTAAAAATGGAGAAACCTTTTTCTGGTTTCATGTTTTTATCTGTTTTATTTGATTAACCCTTTTACAGCCACTGATGCGTGTACGCAACATTAATTTAACAATTTTTTTTAGTGTTATAAATTCAAATATTTTTCTATTTTGTTATATCAGCTTATTGTTTAAGGTTTATAATTATAATAAAATAATTTTTTAATAAATTTTGTTTTTTTAACCCACTGAAAAATAATAGTACAGTAGGTTATAAGTCTTATAGCAACTTTAATGTTGCCTTAATGCATCATTGGCCATTCCTATGAAATTTTTACAAAGAAGACAGGACCATGCATGTTCATCTCCCCCACCTGTCTAATGAAGACGTGCTATGTTTCTACTCTTAAATATATTGTGAATATATTTGATTGATATTAGGGATGCCAGAGTATCATTTAGGATGATTACTCACATTATTATTTCTATGCCTTAGTCTTAATTGGATTCTTTTCCAGAGGTCTGTTCTTGGGTTTACCAATTTACTCATCTATTATACCTTCAATATATTATTCATAAATAATATATGATATATGGGAGTCTGCGACCCCCACCTCTTCTTATCTCTGCAGTCACCTTGACCATAGGGGACACCCTTCTACCTGCGTGAACTACTTCTCGCAAACCAACATTGTTCTTTATGCAAAACACATTCCCTTTCAAGATGCCGACGGTACAATAAATAGCACATGTGCATGCATGATAATGGAGTTGCAAACAACAGAATCCATGGCAAAAAATGGTGGTGGCCTCTGTTTATAAATATGATTGACAGTGCTGCGATAAATGCTTGGAAACTTTATAATATAGCAAATGAGAGCAAGATGTCGTTGCTGGATTTCAAATCCTATATTGTAAGGAACTTATAGCAATTTGAGTGCGAAGGTCCGATAGCCAGATCTATCGATGAACAACCGAGAAGAGGAAGATCAGCTCTGAACACGGTGTTAGATGAAGTGAGAAAGTATATACATATATATTATAATCTACCAGCCAATGACACTACATTTTATACCGCCATTATGGCTGAACAAAAAAAAAAAAAAATTTATTTTTATTTAAATTAAACTACCCTAAAAATATTTCTTTGGAAAAAAATAAAAAATTTGAACTTATTCTAGCCTTGGCCGTAACTGGGTTAAACAAACTGTTACTGTTCTCAGAATTATCTTCAACTCTTACCGAAAATATTTGATATGCACTTACAAAATAAAGGCCTCTGTACACTTACTTAATTTGGTTTCAAATTCATCAATCATAAATTTGGTATTCTCAGTTAATAAAATTAGGAAATATTAAGCCTAGAACTTTTCTGTATCCTTTCAAAATAATCCTTTGCAATTTTTTATTTGTTTTATTTATTATATTTTATTTTTTTTTTGTTGGCACATTTTATACTTTGTTCCTTACAATTAATTATATATAACATAATAAATACAAATGTTATTTGGGGGGTTCCCCATACAAAGAGAGCCCAGCCAGCCTATAAATTACAATATTATGATTTTAACAATTTATGTACATATTTAAAAAAAAAATGTATTTATTGATATTTACAACTGTATTACAATAATACAACAAGTAAATAGGATAATAATGACATGATAATGACAAGTAAACTACTCAATGATAGTACTCAAATCAAAGTTCAACTATGGTCTCGTGGTCTTCTTTTCAGACGCCTCGGAGGATTATCGGGAATTGAAGAGGAAGCTAGGTTTGAAACTAGAGGGTTTGAGTGGTAATGAAGTTTGTTATGAAAATATAGGATACCGGCTTCGGGCCAAATCAGCAACAAAATGGACATTAAGGTCGTTATGGATGACTTTATTCTTAACGAAATAAGGAGCATTGAGGATTTTACGAAGGATTTTGGATTGTAAGGATTGGATACGAGAGGAATTTGATTTCTTAGGGTAGCCCCAAAAAGGTCTTTTGTACTTAATTGGGAGCTTAGAGCGTTTGTCTGGTAAGTGTTAAAGTAGCCTGAAACGTCGAGCGGTTTCTTGTCTTTTCTGTCTTTCTATGAGGATTCCAGGTTAATCGTTTTTTTGAGGTGCAATCCTAAGTATCGGATCTGTTATTAAAGGATACTGAAGGGCATTAAGTCATTGGTTTACGACGTAAGGTAAAAGTGATTTGATGCGATTTTTGAGAATTTATTTTAATCCTCAAGTTTTGAAACCATTCTTCAAGATCAGTGATATGGGATTGGAGGCTTTGGGATGCAATAACTAGATTGGTGTTGACTGATAATACACATGTATCATCAGCATACGTGGTAAGGATAGTATTAGGATGAGTTGGGATGTACCAATGGGTTTTTTGAAAGCTGGCTCCAGAAATCTTCCAAACTGGATTTTATTATATTAATGGACTTTAATTAATACATTAATGTCAGTAACAATCCAAACTATTTTGAATGCGAAATACAAGGCATAAAAGCTATCAGGTAAGTTTTTGTAACATACTATTTGTGTTTTTTCTCTCTGTTAACTTTGTATTATGAAATATATTTTAAACTGAAAAGCACAGGGTCATTAGTGGTGTCCAAACTAACAAGGGTCTTTGATTAGTTTACTTAATCAACTTAAATTTATTTTGGAGCATCATTGTAAATATTTGTCACTTGGGCCCAGGACAGGGTGTCAAATATTTATTAATATTATAAATTTAAGCTAAAAACGTTTCGAAAATTACAAGGGAAACTGACGACAGCGATGCGAGATAAACTGACAACAAGCCTGATGACGTCACATTATGTCTTATCAAAACTAACCGTTTTGGCGCGAAATTCAAACAGAACATTTTCAAAGTAAAAAATTTCATGTTTAAAAACATATTTTACCAATAAAATTAGCGGTAGCCCATTATTTAAGGTTGATAGATTTAATTGAAACGATTGTTGAAAATCACCTTGGTTGTCCATTCTCCAGTACTGCTATCGTAAGATCCTGTTTCCACAATACACTACTTTCACGTATCGAAACTTTCTACACTATCGGAACTTGATGTCGAAAAGCCACTCTACCACTGTTTATCTATAAACTGCATTAGAAGTTAATGGTATCTTGTTTGTGAATCAATTAATAAATGTAGTCAGTATCAGGTATGTGTGGAGACACTTTAACTTGATTGCAACGTGACTACGGGAAGATTTGGAATACGTATAATGCTCACTTGAGTTTACTTAAACTTACGATAGCTATTCTTAACCTCGAAAAGATATCTCGTTGTTGCCTCGATATAGTAACTGATTTTTTTTATTCAAATTTATAAAAAAGAAAGTAAAGCAATAAGCAAGGCAGATGATTGGTGACCGAGTATCCAACAAATAAAACAAAAAGAACTGTAGCACTACACAACTACTGCCCATGAAGTTCCAGTAGGTGGTAGAGATTGAACTGTTTCTTCCGCAAAGGTTGTGCGGGGAAGTAGGATCACGATCAACCACAAGGGATTTCCCCAATTATTATAAAGAGTACCCACTTCATAGAGACTGGGTGAGCCCCAGGAGGGTCTCCAGATCCCAGAACTGTAACGTATCGATATTTAGATACTAATAAATTACGTAAATCTTTCTATATATAGATGTTTTATATAAATTAATAATTTTAACTAATTTTGTATTTATTATTGAAAAGGAAAAGGTAAAAAGAGACCTTATATAAATGTTAAGACCGTGAAAAAATTCCAACGAAGAGCCCTTAAGTCTCCAAAACTAAAACAGAAATTGAAAATATCTGTCCAATATTTCGCCTATTCAGGCATCCTCAGGGTAGAAAGAGAATAACAGCAAAACAAACCATGAATAATGCACCCAAGAAACATCCCACCACCTCCAAGGCTCAAATGCAACTAATGAATCTCTTGGAGATGTCTCTTGGGTGAATTATTCATGGTTTGTTTTGCTGTTATTCTCTTTCTACCCTGAGGATGCCTGAATAGGCGAAATATTGGACAGATATTTTCAATTTCTGTTTTAGTTTTGGAGACTTAAGGGCTCTTCGTTGGAATTTTTCCACGGTCTTAACATTTGTATTTATTATGTTATATATACACGTAATTAATTGTAAGGAACAAAGTATAAAATGTGCCAACAAATAAACGGTCCTTTCAAAGGATTATTTGAAAGGATACAAAAAAGTTCTAGGCTTAATATTTCCTAATTTTATTAACTGATAATACCAAAGTTAAAGCGATGTATAAATATTCAGAAATAATATCTTTAATTTGAGATATACGGCATATTTTCTTCGTAAATATAAGTTTTTTTTAATTACTTAGCATTTTAAACGCGTTGTTCTGACAGAATGGCCACTAATTGATAGAAGACATACCGAGTTAGATACGGCTTATTTCTGCCGATACCTTCCTACCCCAGCCTCCCTACAACCATTGATAAGAGATAAGGGAGGGGTGGGGATTGACAGTGGCGCAGTGGAGGGGCGCCGAGCTCAGTCATCTCCGAGCTCTGAGCTGTGTCGTTGTGTACTCCGTGTCTGTGCCATGTGATTACTGTCGTGTAGCTGCTCCATCAGCATGTCTATGAAGGTATTAATAAATAATATCTATAAAAATATACAGACATTTATATAACTGACCTGATCTTACAATGAGGATAATACCTGTGTCTGTACCTTCGAATCAATGTCCCAACTTTGACACTTGAGTATATGTGGAATATTGAAATAAAAAGATACTATTTTGATGAAACAATTATTTTCAAGAAACAAAACCTATTAAAAAAAATCTTATAAATGTTATCATTTATTTTTAAATTTGAGTTAAAACTAAGACTTTTTTAAACGATTGTGGTTATTAATGACAAAAAGCTATGAATTTACATTTAATTAGCGGTTTTTATTTGTAATTAATTAGCATTTAATGTTTGTTTGGAATATTGAAATGAAATGATATTGAAATTTTGAACCCTTTATTTTCAGAAAATAAAACCTAATTGATAATTTTTTTTTATATGTATTAATCTCAACATTTATTTTTAAAATTGAGTTTAAAACCAAGGCTTAGTTTAACGATGTGGTTATTAATGACAATAAGTCCTAAATTATTACTATTTGTTATTAACTTGTTTAAATTTAAAAGAAGTATTTATAATTGAGGTACTTATTATTGCATAAGTATATTAAAAAGTATATCCTTAGGTTGGCACTTATTATTAATTAATGAATGATTATCAAATGCTTTATTAATTTTTTTTTCATTTTACATTAAACCTATCTTCAGCTTATATATCTCCAATGCATCTCATTTTTAATGAAATTAGATTGAATGTGTTAATTGATTTTATATTGTTTAATCTATTTAACAGAAATAAAGTAATAAAATTGCTTCGATGAATACAAAACAAACCAATATTTATGGTCTATAGCTTTTGCCCGAGGCTGCGCTCGCGTGGAATTTGGTCTGCCACATAAAGTTTCGTGACAAATCATTTTAAATAAATAATTTAATTTTTTGTGACTGTAAGTTACTGGTACGTCCAAAATTTCAGATGTCTAACTTCAAAACTGACGGATTCCATACAATCTTAGAACCTCTATTATATTAAGGGGGAAACCCTTGGGGTTGGAATTATCCAAATTACTTTCTTAGTGCTCATTTAAGCTATACAAAGAACCTATCTGCCAATTTTAAGATTCTGGTTCCTGATTTGCCTTTAATTATGTCCTATAGTGGATTGTCCACAGAACACAAAAAACGGTCGGGGGGGGGGGCACGTACCCCCATAAATCCGCCCTTGCTGTAGCCTATGTGTTATTCTGATGTATAACCTATAATCCTGTTAAGTTTCATCCAAATCCGTTCAGTAGTTTTTGCGTGAAAGAGAGGAAAACATACAAACGTATTTATAATATTAGTAGGATTTTGCTTGCCATGTTGGTAGTTTCCGTTGTTTATTTCAAATTTCAAAATGGTTTATCTACAAAACGATTTATTAAATATTTAGACCAGTTAATATATTTTCAATTCTCTTGTAAACGGTTGAGAATTTCACGAAGAAAAAAAGAAAACGAATGGGTTGGAAACGAAGTTACATCGTTGGCACCGGCTTTGGGGCCACTAAATGCATTCTGTAGCAACTGCGGATAATCTTATTGACATTAAGCTGCCAGAAATGAGCTGACAAGCTCTCTTTCAATTTCACGATATATTTTTATCCTTGCATATTTGTCTTTTTAAAAAAATCAATAGTTTTATTTAAAATGGAATATATACAAATATGGAATCGTAAGACGTAATTTAGAAGCACTCATCTATGGAATATTTATACGTAATGGTACAGCAGGTGTGTGTATATATATATTCTTACATATACAGAATATACATTTTAACTTATATTTAGATGTGACATGTATTTTATATTTGAGACAAAGGAAAAAAAAAATTCTGTACAATACTTAGACTTAACTTGCTTGTAATTCTGAGTAAATAATTATTATCTACTTTTTCCTCAGACTCTTCGGGATCTTTGAGATGATCCAGGAGTTCAGTTCAGAAAATCATGTGAAGAAGTGCTTAATATAAAGGGATCCATTAGTACATTGCGATACTTTTATGGTTTGGTTGTTTAATCATTTAACGTCACTTTGTTAGAGAAGAGTTGGTCGACTGTATCTTCTAATTTAAGGAAGAAATAGTTGGGGGTGCAGTCAATGAAAACATCAAAATAAGTATAACTTATTTATTATGTGCCGACGTTTCGGCCTACAATGTAGGCCGTCTTCAGGGCGAATAAAACAAGTTGCAGGTTAGGGAGCTCAGAGACAAGTAAGTAACGTCACTTTGTGCTGGTATGGCTAATCAGAAGATGCTTGAGTGGTAGTCTTAAATCTTGCCTGTTTAGTTATAATTAGGATATAGATCTTTAATGAGTTCATGACATCGCACAGGGCCGGGATCCATATTGTATGGCCCTTCCGAAAGACGCCATCACTAAGGATTTTTTACTCCCTTTAAATATTTCTAATTCCACTTGCCGGGCAGCGTACCCGCGATCTTGGGCATATTAGGTTGCCAACGCTAGGTGGCCTCATAATCTATTGGTATTTTGATTCTAATAATTGCCATATTAAAATGTGAATATTTGCGAAATATACAATAAAAACAAAGGTTATAAAAATAGATTCCAATGGTCGCTTTATTAAGTAAATAAGCCACGTATTTACATTTCTTCCAACATTTTTATGTTTCTTTCCAAATTCATTAAAGTCCATTTAGAAACATTTTGGAACAAAATTGAAAATATTAAATAAACAATAGAGGCAGAGCATTTATTTATCTTGATATAAAAACGTCCGAAAATAGCATTTAAAAAAATCAGGCTACCTGCAATAAAGTAACTGTACCACTGAAACCCATGAGGGGTAGATACTATTTCAAGGCCAACGGTTTTCCAGGATTGTGATTTGGCCGAAATGACGATTAACCAACTAGGTTTTCTCCACAATTAAGGGTGTCTTCTATAAAGGCTTTCCTCATTAGAAATTCACTAATGTTTTACAATTATCTAGCCAGAAATAATGTTTTTGAAAAATTGCAGCCTCGATATTGCTTGCGAATCGGGAATCATAAGAATGAAATTGCAATAGGTAAATCCAATTCTGGGTGAAGGGATTTTTATTATTTCAATAAAAATAAATCACAGGTTGTTTGAAGCGGCACATTTTAATAACAAAGGTTTATTTATTTTTTCCCTCCTCGTTTCACAAGATATAAATATTTTTAGCAAATGTTCGCTGAGAAATATACATAATTTTTTATATTACTGGCACTAGTAACATGTATTTTTCATGTTACATATTTTTATTTTTATTTGCATTAATTACCTATGTCGAAATGATGGTCATGTGATTAAAATCGTATCTGCTTTAGATCTATCTATTGCCGTAGTTATTGCAGCTCTTTCGAAATCGACTTGCAAATTAATAATTTGTTGGAATATAACGATTAAAGTTACCACATCGAAGATATAAATTTATACTTTTTTGTATATATATTTTTTATTTTCGACTGTTCCAGATTAAATCACGAAAAACGTTAGATGATAATTTTCTATATCATTTTTTTATAATTAAATATGTTCATGCCGTTCAAACCAGTAATTAATTGAAGACTTGTTGGATACTCCTGTAACATTTAATTGTTCAATAAAATCTTTCAGAAGCAGTTAAGTCCTTTACGTAATAGAAATTGTTTATTACTTCCATTCGATTAATTAACACCACCGCCAGATGGTTATATAACAGAATATTAATTACGTTATCAGAATATTCCATTATTATAAAAAATATATTAAGGAAAAAAAATTATACGATTGGTCGAAATACTTCCTGGATATAAAACGAACTATTTTCTTCTTCATAAATCATGCTATAGCACTTCCTTCATTTACAGGCAATAAAAAACAGACGCTTACTGGACTTTCTCATTATTTTTTATTTATATATTTTTTACGTAGATGGATTAATTACTATTCAATGGATAATTTAATGGAACAAACCCAAAATTAATGAATACAAAAAATTATAAATCGGTTTATTCATATTATACATATATTTATTTGTTTTGTTTGTTAAAATTATTTTGTGCTCTATTTCCTAGAAGTATTAGGCGGTGCTTTTGAACTCTACCAAGCATAGTATTAACTAATCCCAACGACTTCTGTTCTCTTCCAGCATTACATATATTTAATTTCTGTAGAATTATTTTACAGTGACAGTAGAATCATCTTTTTTTTTTAAGCCTTCGTTTCTTTATTCAAAGACTTACCTCTACTTCTCTCTAATGGTAAACCTGTAATCAGTAAAAGTTTTCGTTATCGTTTAATTTTATTTTATAATGAATTGTAAACTGATAGAAGAATAAGCTTTGTATACAAGGGTATAACTTAATCTAAAGGTAAATAATTTAATTATTCATGTAATAAATTATGTAGGAAGGGGTAACATGGAGGTTGAGTACTGAGTTGCCATGCCCAAGGTTCCGGGTTCATATCCGGCTGTGGCAGATTATTTATTCTATTAATCTGTTCATGGGGATGAATCCTGAGGTATCTGGAAACCATCCTGGGACTCATCCAGCTTCTATAAATTGTATTTCTAAAATAGGGGAAACATTTGTTGGTTGAGCGTAATCTAGGACAAATCATCTCCCTGTACAGTCTCTACCACTTAGATATACCATATACCATATATATACACACTTTAGTAGACCAGTTCCTTTTATTTTCCGGATATTTCACCGTTTTCCTTCAGAAATGCTTTCGCTTCAAATCAACAGACTATTTACTTATTTTAATAGTGTTTTCCTTATTCAGTTTTATTGTCAATAAATATTGTTATAAATTATTAATAATCCCTTAGTAATTACTATGACCAGCCTCCAAGGATCTAGTAGTCACCACCACGACCAGCAGCAGAGGGACCGACGAGCCGCCTCCACACCCTAGGGATCAATGCTCCAACTCCTTCCGCATTAGGCCTGGAATTTCCAGCTTTGCCCGCTCCAGTTCCACCTCTCATGAATTTACCTTGTTTTGTTATACATTTTCTATAATTGTAGTAGTTTCGGGTTCATTTTTTAAAATAAAATTATTTATTATTCTTGTTCAATTATTTTTATAGTTATACGGCCAATATTGTTTAACATCCTTGACATTGTAAAACCACTTTTTATCACAATACCATAACAACAAATTATTTAGGGTTATTTCATATTTGCCGACAATTTTCATACAACAATCAGTACAATTTTTTACTAGTTAGTAACTTATTCAATAAAATTTATTGAAAAAAATTAATATACTAACAGTATAAGAGCTCGGATTTTAAAGCAACCCGATATCCTGTTTACTGTTAACTGGTATTCCTAGTTATCTACGGGGGCGATATGGGCTGAAGAAAAAATTAATTCTTACAAGAATCATGTTGCCAATTTCCTCTGGATGTTTTACGGTAAAGCATATTTCGCTAGTTGTAAACATACGAACATAAGTAGGCTAATCGAAAGATATTTGTTTAATTTATAAGTGTTTTCTTTATTGACTTGTAGTCAATTTATGCCATTAAACATGAATTAATCCATTCACCGATGTATTAATTAACACTATTATCGGGTATTCACTGTAACTAATACTCACCAACTACTGCTGAGCGCCACATACTCATCCTGAATCGAAGTGTTTCCATTTGTGGCCGTGATTCTCAATTGCCGTTTGTTAAGACGTCTTCATATTTATTTGATTAATTTTTTCTTTAGTACAATTGATATAAAATTATCGCTGCTTCACTATAAATAGAAGCTTCAAGTAGGCTAGATACCTAAATATTAAGATAAGCGCCCATTAGAGCTGATGGAGGCAGTTACGGGACTGACCACAGAGGTAATGCCCTAGTAGATATAACATGTATTAGTGATGGTGAGGGGGGCCACAGACCACACAATGCCCCCCCAATCTAGCACTCCTAATCCTCCTAATCCTCCTCGAGACAGCGGCCCCGGGTGGAGTGTGATCAGTGTTCCGCTCCGCCCCAATTACAGCCTCTTTGATCGTCATTCCGGAAGGCTACTTGAGGCTATATCCTTCCGCTCTTTAAGGGTTACTCCACGGGTCCTTTCTCAATCCAGTTTATCTTAGTAGGTAGTGGTTCTCTCTTTCCATTTCTCCATTTCATCAAGAAATAAATATCTAAATATATAAATAGTGGTTGTCCAAATTAAAGGAGTTATTTCTGATCTTTTGTTTCTCTGGAAAAAAAGGTTAATTATGTTCCCAGACGTTCTTGAAACATACCTGTACCACTACAATCCGTGAAGGATCTTGGGCTCAGTACGTGGTAGAGACTGCACTGTTTCTTGGTTGTGCAGGGAGGTGATTAACGCTAGATTCCCCCCTTATATTGGTACCCACTTTTTAGAGGCTGGCCGAGCGTCCATGAAGCTTATGTTACGCAATTGGTTTGTTGGAATGATTTGTATTAATTTATAGTTTTTATTTGAGTATTTTTTCATGAAGTAAGTTCATTAGGTAATCCCAGGGTGTATACCTTGAAAATTAAAATTAAAATGAATTTAAATACTGTGACTAAAATATATCAATACACATAACAACATTAGCGTAAATGAAGTAATTTGAGAAATAAAAACAGCTAAGTAACCTCAAACTTGCAAAAATATACAAGCAATATCCGCCCTTTGCTATGCTAAAAAAATAACAGTGTTCACAGGGAATGATATCCGAATATACAGGAAGAACATTAAAAAATGGAATAAATTATGTAAAAATTGGAGGAAATAGGAAAATAAAATTTTAAAAATGTTGTATTAAAAGCTCTGTAGAGGGCTGTGTTGCCATTCCAAAGGTCCCGTTGAAGATTCAAATTAATCTGTGGCAGATAATTTATGCTGGATATGGATCCTGTGGAATTTGGGGAGCCTCCTGAAAGTGTACTTTAGTCCGGGCAACGATGACCAAAAAATGATAAATGGCGGAAATTATTCATGTTGAAGCCAATTTTGGCACACTTGTAGGGAAAGGTGTCCTGAACAACATACTAAAAGTACTGAGGGTTGGGGGTGAAGCTAAGGGTGGTCTAAAGGTCCCCTTTTTAAGTTTTTTGTTAATAACTCGAAACATAATGCCTCTAGCGAAAAACTGTACATATATTAAATTAATTTCCATAAAATTCTCTGTAAAAAACTTCTGTACACATTTTTGCCATTGGACAGGCCTTAATCTAGAAATAATCTTGATATGATCGCAGATATAAAATCGTATGATAACATTACATTTAAACAATTCATTAAGGATTTTTTGTCTCTACATGATACAATGAACAGAATAGAGCCAGATGAAAATATTGCACTGACGGTTTATAAGCACTGGGAATCTTTAAACACAGATTTTTTAAAGTATAACCCTTGACTGGTATGGTCCATAAGTTGTTCCATAACCGGTAAGGTGGGGTCACCGGGACTCCAATATTTGTTGACTCAAAATCTACCCCTGTTCACAGATAAGTTTAATTTATTTCCTGTAAGGTATTTTATGGCAATCCTCTTTATATATCAACATCTGAATCATTAATCTTGTTTAACATTGAATAAATAAACTATCCTTATGGTAATTCTTTTGGTGTCTACATACCCCAGATACACTATTTATTTATAAATAATATATTAAAGGTACAATAGATGAGTAAATTGGTAAACAAAAGAACAGACCATTAGAAAGGAGCCCAATTAAGATAAAGGCATATAAACAATAATTTAATGAGACTCAGGCATCCCAAATATCAACCTACATATTCAAAATATATTTAATAGTAGTAAGATTATCTATTTTCAGTGTGTAAGTGACTATGGCTGAGAAGTATTTGTGTATGTAGTCATGTACGAACGGAGCCCCCGTCGAAGACAACTTCGATGAAGATGAAAGTTTAGATTTCGACGAAATTTAATGTTCAAGATACATCATTAAATACTAATTACTTAATTTTTAACAATAAACATATTATTTTTAACTACAAACATTTCATTATTAACAATAAACATTTCATTTTTCACAAAAAACTTTTTAATTTAATTTTCCATCTTCCTCCCTCCATATCTCCTTAAGGTGATGGCTTCTATTATTTCTTCTATACTTTGCATTTTTAAGTAATCTAAGAATACTTGATTTGACAAGCGAAAATTTTAATTTGATTACTAATGTACTTATAAGCCAAAATTCTTGCCTACAATTTATCTGATATTCACAAGTAAAGCACCAAAGTGACAAAAAGGAAATTTGAAAGAGAAGGTATGAAAGTAGGCACGACACGTAGGCAAAGCGGGCCTTATATTTCTCTTGTTATATTTTAAAGTTATTATGCCTATTATTTATTTTTATCGTACACTTGATAAAGGGAAAATTGAATATATGTGTTCAGCTTTATTATTTCATTTTATTTTTATTTCTTTTACCTTTAGTAGTATATGTACTTCCGTAAATTTTCAAAAAAATACTTTGGGTTCTTGAATATCTCAAAGAATTCTTTAAATGAGTGAATTTAATAAAATTTCACTCTCTCTTAAAAGGTTATTGTAAACTAGATGAAAAATTATTTAAGGACAATAAAATAACTTATAGACATATACGTCATAATAATTTTAGGGGATTCCATCCATTTTTTATTAACGGTATATATATGGAAAAACCGCTGGGAACATAGATAGTGAGTGACCTCTCACTGGCAGAGACGATACAAACAGCGGCTAGGAAATGAGCGGCGAACTCAATCACGACTCTTGCAGTCAAAGGCTATTTTTCAATTAGCGCTGAGTGGCTGTTACCTGCCCTGACCTTAGCGATGATGCGGCGATTCCTCTTCGTGTTCCGTTAGTGTTCAGGGTGTTAGTGTATAATTGAGGGTCAAAACTGGGTCAGTAGTCTATCTCTTAGGCCATAATGTTTTTGTATTAATATTCTCTCTCTCTCTCTCTCTATCTATCTATCTTTCTATCTCTCTTTATCACATAAACACATACGCAAACACTTTTTCTCTCTCTCTCACCCTCTCTCTCTCTCTCTCAAGATATTACCGCCTACACCTTTCGGTGCATACAAGCGGTATTCAATCAGTTACGTTTTTATAGTTGACCTGATCGGAGATGTGAAGTTTTCCTTGTTTAGGAAAAGTAAATGTTATTAAAATGTTTTTAAATCACACATTTTCTATTTATATCCTTCATGCTAACATTATTGCCATTCAAGTCCATTTGCAAAGCACTTACTTTCTCGTAATAATGGAAACTTGACATAGGTAATTAGTTCACATTCTCTCAATTGAAAGCGAAATCAAGTGGAATAAAATGACGCACTGCAGCGTAATTTTATACTTTCGTTAAACATAAATTCTCTCTCACACACACTCTCTCTCTAAATAGCATATTTAATTAATTATTTATTTAAATCAGGAGTGGCCTACGCAAATGATCTTGCGTGCCACATTGGAAATAATTCATAGCTAGGTGGCCCGAATATAAAGTTATTTATCTCGATATAAGATTTAGACTCAGTTTAGAAACTTTTTTGGAGTGAAACATTTAAACAAAATGAGTTATTATATTATCTCATATTTAACTTTCGACAGTTAATTTTTCAATGTATGAACGCACATGTGTAATTTTAATACATCGAGTTCCACTATTTTTTCCACTGTAAAATAAATATATTATGTAAAAGTGTGATAAATCTTAAGGACCGGTTAAATGTTTAAGGAGGGCCGTGGGTTGGCCAACCCTGATTTAAACAAACAAAGATTAGATGTGTCAAATGTTTATGGTTTATTGTTTATGTTCAATATTATGGTTTATGTACACAATTTTATATCATGTAGATATATATGATATGTATGTATATCAATTTTTTTTAATATTTTCCTTTATGAATAACAGAAAGGAAAAGACATATATTATTCAATTCACTTTAATGTTAGTTCATATTATTTTTCCTTATCACTGGTAGACACATATACATTAATCAATTGCCCTAATATCACCAAAATAAAATAAAATTAACAATGTAGTATAAGTTGAATAAAATAAAAACAAATAAATATCATGAATTAAAACTAAACATAAAAATGTTGTTAAATATTCAATTTAAAAATTTAAAAAAAATACATTTACAATATATAAAGTGGTGTATTGGTACTGCCTGTTCTGCAACAACATGCCTTTTGTACCCTCCTCCAACTGCCTACTTAGTTCTGAATATTTCAGCAACTATCGATTTATACTAACAAGGGGAGAATATGGAAGCAGCATAGTTTTCAAAGGATGTGTTTTTATTGATGCTGCTACAATCGAGGCTTCTTGAAATTTTTATTTAAAAAATACAATATTTTAGCAATATATATAATATTGTTTTTTATATTTACTCAGTAGGGATACAATGTCCTCATCTATTAATCTGATTATATTTACGTAAAATAAAAACAGATATTGCTAATTGATTAAATGTGTTTCAATATTCATATAGTTATACAAATAGAAATGAACTAAGAAAAAAATACTATTCAGATAAGCTTTTCTAAGGTAAAAAAATGTTTTGTTATTTCATTTATTTGTATAGCTTTGGTTTCTACATTTTCGCTGTCGGAATTTCAAGTTTCTCATATACCTATCGGTTTTATTTTTATTTTTTAGCGTTAAAATTAATAAATCTTTAAAAATTATCTATATTTAATCGCATTTATTCATCTTAAAAATAAATATAACTTTTCTTTTGATAATAATGCAACATTGCTACAACCATAAGGTAATTGAATATATAGCAACTACCTTTTCCACATCAGTATAAAAGAGTTTATGTACTCAAGATAATACTTCAGAATTCAATGTTCCTATTAATTAATAATGTATTCGAATTGATTTATGTAAAATCTTTTTCTTCTTACAGTTCAATCTTTCTTAAGAACTATGGATACATACCTGAAACGACCCTGAATTAATATTTAGTACTTAAGTATTGCTTCCAGAAGTGCCTCAAAAAATGTTTTGAGTGGCTAATAAAAAAAAAATGAATGTTATGTAGTTAATTAGGTTGGCTTGAAAGATAGATTGACTTAAACGTTTTAAGTGATATTTAGAAATAAATCAAATCATATAATACTAGAGCAAAATGGGACCAAAAGATCTTAAACTGTTAAATATTCCCAAATTATTTAATTTGACTTATTATTTGATTTTCTTTTAATTCTCTTTTAATTTTAAACCCTACTTCATTACTAAAGATTGCTTAGTATAAACTTTTAAGCTTATTATAATTGAAAAAAAAATTCTATCACTTTATTTTCTCCTTTTTTTAACAAGTTTGGGTCATTAAATGAAAATAAATTTTCTTTTTTACCAGTTGGTCATGATATTTTTTGGTAATTATATATTTAATGCCAAAATTTGCACTAATTCTATTGTACTGTTGACTTAGAGGCTGTATATGACCTGGAGTCATGACCTATATAGAATATAACAGGACAATGACTGGGGTCTTCTCAATTGCCTGCATCACTTCAACATCACGTCTTATTTCATACTCGTCAAGGGTTATGTCCCTTAGGTTTTTGTTTTGGGGATTGATTCTTGTTATATACTTGTTTTATAATACTCGATAATAATGTAGTATTTCAACACTTAGATTTTCAAAATTAATTACTTAAAACTCTTCCGCAAAATCCTAAACGCTCCTTATTTTGTCACAAATAACAGGATCCATAATGACCTTAATGTTCCATATGTTACCGATTTAGCCCATTCCAGATACCTATCAATCCATAATAAACTCCAGGCCCATCCAAACCCTTTAGTTTCAAATCTAGTTTCCTCTTCAATTCTCGATAATCCTCCGAGGCGACTGAAATGAAGATGGCCATGTGACCTTCTTAGTTGAACTTTGAGAAATTTGAGCACTACCAGTGAGTAGTTTTTCTACTTGTCATTCTCATGTCATTATGTATCACTCATCCTATTTACTTGTTATATTATTGTAATACAGTTGCAAATATCAATAAATAATTTTTTTTAAAAATATTTATTTATTTTCTAAGTAATTAATTTTGAAAATCTAAGTATTGAAATACTACATGATGATCTAGTATTACTAAATTTGTAAATCAAACACCTAATTAATAACCAATATTATAGTGCAATAATTATATATTGTGTGTATATATATATATATATATATATATATGTGTGTGTGTGTGTGTGTGTGTGTGTGTGTGTGTGTGTATTGTATTGTAAATATTTTTATTTGAATAATTGGAGATTTGAGACAAAAAACTTATTTATTTATTTTACTAATAGATGAATTAATGGCAAAATATATAGTATTAATTTATTTCCCTATTGTGAAAAATATATTAAAATTGTGTTTAAAAAAAAACACTTAACTTAATTGTTTTTACATAGGAAACATGATTTTTTAATATTTGTCTAATTAAATTTTGATTAGTCTTCCCTTATATGACCTTCATTTATATACATCAAAATAAATAGTTATCCAAAAAGTATATAATGTTATCGAAAATCTTAAAATAGCTGTAATAAAATTTCTTAAAATAGCTTTTGATTAATCATATGTAATGGTTAGGACTTTTATAAATAAAGATCAGTTTTAAAACGTTTTTACGAATTTAATGAAAAGTTTAGTTATGTTTTACTCAGAAATTAATTGTTTCTACAATCATTGTATATTTTTAACTTCTAGATTCATAGGACAATCATTTCAGTTTTAATTTTTTTGGATGAATATATACATAAAGCTGATTTTAAAAGAATCGAGGGATAAAAAGTAAAAAACAAGAATAAAGTAAGCCGAAGAGATAAAAAAGGCCGTACTGGTTTAGATTTATCGAAAAACGTTTTGTTCTGGGAGACTTATTGACAAAAACTGGTAGGAACTTGAACAACTTCTTGGGAACCTTGGGAGAAAAAAAAATAAGTTGTTCTTTGGATTCTTCTTGTTGCGCCATAAAATTTGCTTTCCTCTTTCTCGTTCCGTTTCACAAGTTTTTATAAAAGTATGTCTTTAAAGTATTTTCATTTTATTAAAAAAACAAAATACAGAATTCCTGCGGTAACCCTCACATATACACGCAACAATCGAGAATCTGATTGTGGACAACATTGCCACATCTGAAACTGTTGCAAAATTCTGAAATAAACATTTTTTTATAAACAAAATACTTATTCTTTACACTGTTGTAATAATTTAGTATTATTAATAATTTTAGAAGTAGATAATAATAATTTAATACGTTTTCGATCAATAGTTATATGCTATATTACTCCTTAACCTCAAGAATCAATTTGTTGTATTAAGTTGATGTATTATGTCCTTATTTTTGTTTATCATTAACATTCTATAAAAATTCCTTTTAGTCATACTAAGAATTTGGTTTTACATACATGTATTTATTTTGGGGTAAGAGGTAGTTCAGACAATCCGGCTGTAGCAAATTAATTAGTATCCTAGTAGGATTTGGATATCCTCCTGAGTGTTTCATATAATCGAAAAAAATCTGGCAATTGAGCCAGATCTATTCCAAATCACCACCTTGCCCAACCGTTGTCTTAGTATCTATCCTGTGCTGAGCATATTCTTTATGTATGTATATGCATTTACCATGTACAATACTCTTTCTGGGTTGGAAGCGGTCATTTTTTTTAAACACCATAATTATTCCTTTATTCCATTTAGAAATAATTACGTATCCATAGATTAAGGGTTAAAACTAAGCTATATTTGATTCCTGCTGACTGAACTTATTGCATCATTTGCTCCTACTAAATTGAATTGCAAAGCAATATTGATCTGAAATGCAGACTCAGAACTAAACACAGTGTTCAGTGGTTTGCAAGGATCTCCGTATTGGCCCAATTCCTAAAATATTAGGAAATACAATTTTCTTAAATAGTAATTTTCCATTGTTACGTTTTTAGAAAAAAAAAAAAAAGGTTTAAAGTGTAAATCGAATGTTAAGATCTCTAAGTTATTGTATTTTTTAATGTAACGTATTATATTTAAAATATTAAGTTTATTGTTAACGTACAATAGAAAAACATCGAAAAACAAAGGTTTTAGTCTATAAAATATTCGAAAATTACTTAGCAGTCAACGTCAGCAATTCAGGCGACATCAGGACCTACAACAAATAAAACAACCATCATATAAATAAAACTACCATCCAACAGGTCATCGCCATTATATCAACGGAAGTATTAGTAAAAAATATCTAATACACTTATCTCCTTCTATTTATTTTCGTTTAATTTTACTTTTTTTTCAAAATATATTTGTTTTAAAAAAAAAATGTATCAGAATTTTAAATTTTTATCTTAAATTTACATTCTAGTTTCTTATAAGTTTTATTTAATTATCTATCTTAATTTTTTTCGTTATTATAAAACTATTATTTAAAAAATGAATAAAAATAATATATTAACATGAACTTGGGCGTAGATGTATTATAAATTTTAAGATCAACTTAAAAACCTTAAACCCAGTCGTTGAATCTATTACTAAAAATAAATAAATAACCATAAATAATTAATAAAAATATTATTCATTGATTCTAATGATGTCAGAATTGGCGTAACGTTTACTTGATGGTTATTTTCCAGTATTTTTGAGACAGGAGGCTTTGTTTTGTCTTTTTTTTTTCGGTATTATAAACTATTATTTAAAAGACGAATAAAAATAGTATAACAACATAAATTCCAGGCGTCCATATTATTTTATTTAATAAAGATGTCCAATAGATTTTAAATAATTAAATAAAAATAGATTTTAAAAATTATATAAAGATGTCCAAAAGATTTTATGCCTCAATTAAAAAACACCTTAAGCCAAGTCGTTGAATCAAATCCTAAAATAAACGAATAATGAATAAAATTATTCATTGATAGTATTTTTTTGGTGCATGTTCTGATGCCTGAATTGACAAAGCGTTTAGTTGTCACTTATTATCTGTTATCTTTGAGAGTAAATGCTTTGTTTTGTTATTTGAGCTTTCAAATTGTATTCTGATGATTATTATATTTTTTGTTATGTTCTTTTTGCATGTTTATATTGATTAAGTTTATTTTTTATGAAAATGATTGCATACAACAATCTGTTTGGTTAGATATAATTATTTTGCTTGAGATAGTAAACATAATGAGAGATTAGAACGAGGTAGATACTATTTACTCTAATGGGAGTAAAATTTATAATTCGTGGAGCGGGGTAGCTCATTGGTAGAACGCAGAGTTCAAATCCGGCTGTCGCAGATAATTTATTTAATCTGTTAAAAGCCGGGGATAGACCCTGTGTGATCGGGAGACCCTTCTGGGGCTCTCCCAGCCTCTATATAGAGAGTACTCTTAATTTGGTGAACACCTTGGTGGTTAAGCTTGATCCCCAACCTTAACCAAGGCCCTTTATGGGTTAAAGTGGTACAGATTTTTTATAGTAAATATTATGCTCAGATTATATTTTTGTTCTTTTAAAAAGTCTAAGCAATTCTGTTCCGTATCAAAAAGAAAAAAATGTTTAATATTAGTTTTAAATAAGTTGGGAAGTAAAATTACATTTTTGAAAACGTATATATTGAAAGAAATAGTGACGTTCCAAACATGATTACACTAAAGAATCGATTCCTCAAATAACAAACAGGACCTAGATTACTGAACGAATCTGAAACAACACAACCAACGCAACTCGCTTGCAACGGGAACAGAAAAGGTGACCATTACCTGTGTCGAAAACCTATTGAATAGGGTCCCTCCTGAATTGAACTCTATTTTTGTTTACAAAGAAAGAACTTTTTTGAATCGCAGGGCGCCCTGTTTCAATTTAGGGATCCAATTCCAAACGCGGTTGGATCCTTTTCCTGAGCTGCTGGGACATGCGAATATAAACAAAAACAAATCTATTTGGAATGAACTCGAAAAATCTATGCGGATTAAAATACTTGTAAGTATTGGTCTTTAATAACAACTTGATGAATGTAATATTATAGTTTAATTTTAAATTTGTATTTTCTTAATTTTCGTTTGCTGATGAAACTAATATAAAACCTGGTATCCTGTAATCAAAATATGTAAACAACATTTATAATTCTATAAACTGTAGTCCTCCCATCTATAGGCATTCGAATCAAATTCAGCTATATATTAAATGGAATATGTATTAGTATAAAATGACACCCCAACCAACAATAAACCTTCGTATACGAGTACTTAAAGGACCACCCAGCCAACCCGTATCAGAAGATGTTTTTTCACCAGAAGGATTACAACAAGGAGGTTAAAATATTTGTGATTTCTTGCAATTATTTAGAAGCAAAAATAATAAAAAATAAAAGAGTAGTTTTGTAATGTAAGATATCACAAAAATTTAGTTCGGGTCTTATCTATTCAATCACTTCACACCCTTACAAACGCCAAAAATCGGTTGTTTTACGACCTAAATTTGTTCATTGTATAGGAAAATTTTAATGTGTTTTTTGTTTTTTTTTTAGTTATGCTTTTCACATTTTTAACTGTATCGGTTTAGAAACAATTATAGTTGTCGTAGATGGACTTTTCTATATATTTTATTATTTTAATTTATTTTTTTTATTTATTTTATAATTTCATTTTACAATATAATTAATTCAATATATATAAATTGTTAACTTTAATATAAATTTTAAATCACAAATAAGATGTAATATAAATTATAACCATTAATAAAAAATAAAATAAACTATAATTATATATAATGACAAAAGTCAACAAGATCCTAATTTAAGTAATGTTCAATGAAAATTCTTCCCCTTTGTTACATCGCGAATTGCGAGAACATGGAGAAATGGGATCAGTAAAAAGAAAGGGTATGTCTGACCGAGAAGCAAGCCAGGTTATCTCAGTTGGCAGGGCACCACGCTAGAAACGTGGGCTATCTTTTCAAATAGAAACTTTTAAAAAATATAACAATTAATAAAAAATAAATTTTACTAATCTTTCTATTTTTCTCATAAGACGTTTAATTTCATATTTCATTTTAAGTAATATAATTCAGGCAATTTGCAAAGTAGAATAAGTATTTCGCCCTTTTGAAATTCCTTTAAAGTCGAGCCGTCTAATAAAAATGCTAAAGACGCTAAACCGCCTTCCAGTATTTACCTGTGGCTCAGAAATCAATGTAAACAGACAAAAGCAATGTAATTATCACGTTTGAGGTTTTATCGGAAAATTGGATATTTGGCCTGTAAGCTTTAGTGAATCCTGCTGAAGAAGGAGAAATGTTGAGCTTATCCACGAGTATCCTTATATTTATTTGTGCCGTATCCTTACTGTATTAAACTAGTGAGAGTAGGTTTGATGGGATGGTCAAGTTGTAAGAATGGATCCAGAAGAAATCCCACAGAAGGTGTTTAGTGAGCGGATATAATGAACCAAAAATGTAGCTAGTGTAAAGCTCGTATGTTGGTTCTCAGGGGTTAGTAGTGTCGGGATTCTTCTTGTTACATGAAAAAATCGGAAAACGCAATCGATGCCTCTTCCTCAAGGTGCTCTTTCCTTTCTTTTAAGCTTACTGCCAGAGATCTTTCAGCCTCTCACTTCTTCTCGATCTTTCTTCTGTAGGATGCATAGGTCTATCACTGTGACAATCTTTCACACCTGCCACTCTAATTCTACATTCTGTCCTGCCCCACACTTCAGTCATTCCAATGTTTGCCCTTTTTAAGTTTTGATGTACTTCCTGAAGCCAAGGAGGTATTTTCTTGGGACCTTTTCCCTTTATGTATTTAGCATTAAGATTTTTTTTCTATCAGACTCCTTAAAAGTTTGTAAAATATTTGCTCTATATATTCATTTCATGGGCAACAATCATATAATTTTCATGATAAAATATAAATTATAAATGAATAGGTCGGTCATAGAGATAGGTTATTTCTTACTTTTCATTGTCATATATTTAACCCAATATTTTGTTTATTTAAAGTCACTTATGTGTTACTATGGCTAAACGGACGGTGCCACAGCGGGAGTTCTAAATTTTTTCTATAGAGTTTTAACTAGATTAGGGATTTTTAACGAGTACCTAACATCGTACAGGCTCGGGACGCTCGTTAAACGTCCCTTCCGAAGGACGGCAATTTTTTGATCCCTTTAAAATCCGGGACTACCTGTCGATTTGTGCCGGTGCCGGCACTAAGTTATAAATACATTTACAATATAGTTAATAGACAAACTCTTGTTTTTGATTCTATATCTTAATTGTTAAAAATACGATATTGTTAACCACAGATCCCTAAGTATAGATTATTCTTATAAGTATGCATCCATAATGCATATTTTATTTCTATTTTACAAATTTTGAACTCACTGTTTAAGTTAGAATACTTGCAGATTGATGCAATTTCTCAAAACGCCGATGAAGCAACTTATCCCAATCAAAGGAAATTTCTGAGGACGCTGAACTTCTGATGTCTGGACGCCGAGAGAAAAAAACGAGATCTGTCGTGTTCTCAATGAGGCCTGCTCAATTGAATTGCATTCTTGTACTTGACAATTGAACGAAAGTTAATTGGAACTGCTACTGAATAGATAATTTCAAGGGTTCGATTACGTCATTCTATTTCGGACTACTTATTCTACTGATTTACGTAACTGTTTATCTCACCATGAAATAAGTCGTAAAAAAAAGTTTAAAAATATATATAGTTTATTATGCAGGGAACGAACGAAAGAGACGTGGAAGAAAGGCAAAGAACATGTTAATAAAACTTTTTCCTTAATGGCTCAGTCGTTAATAAATATTTAAAAATTATAATGAAAAATATTAATGGTAAATATCTGTAATATGATTTTTTTAATGATTTATAAAATCAATATATTCTTTTTAAGCATGAATGTAGTTGTCTCCTCAACACTAAACCTTTGACAATTTTTAAGGGTTATGACTTTATTAGCTAGCCCCCATCTGAAGAAAAATCCTGGTAAATACATACGAGTAATTGTTCATTTCAAATATTTTTTCTTATTTTTCGGTTTTGAGAAATGTTTAATTATTATTTAAATATTTTAACTAAATAAACATATTGGTTATCGATTAACCTGTTCTTCACTCTTCGGTTTACACTGTCTTTATACATGAAGAAGCCGAGATCTGTCGTGCACGTCAAGTCGTGTGATTGATATCAACCGCTAGATGCGACTATCAGTGATCATGACAAACCGTTCGTGTCTCCAGGGTTCTGCGGTTTTTACTGGCGTATCAGTTAAGATGACTTGGTGTTACTGTAGGTACTATCTTGTCTGGTTTGATGTTGAAATAAAATTGTCTCTTAATTTTATATTGATTAATAAATACCTAATCTGTATGAGATACAACTCAAAAAAATATATACAATAACTATTATAATGCTATAAGTACACTCTAAAAAACTAAGCTTCAAGTCTTTTAAACTTTAGATAATAATTTACCAGTAAACGCTTCGCCAATTAAGTGAGGTATCATCAAGGCCTACTTCAACAAATTCAATCAATGATTATTTTTTTAATTTATTTATTTTAGTATTTTATTTAATGCCTGGAGTGATGTTAAAGTTTATTATTTATGATACTTAAGATGTGATGAATTAGATCTTTAATGATGTGATATTTTTCAACTAGCCGGTGAGATTGTGTTATTTTCAAGTAGTTTAGAGAATTTAAAGGCTTTTTCTTCAGAAGTTTTCAATTCCATTCTCATAGTAATTTTACTAGTTGAAAGCGAAAAACCAATTTAAATGATATTGCTATTAGTAATCTTCCAATTCTTCAACAGCTATTTAGTTTGAAATCTATATCTATATATTTTTTTTGGTGGTCCAGTTTCTTGTTGAATGGCACTTAAAAACAAAATAAAATTGAACTTATCAATAAATTGTTGCTAAGGTTGAAGTAACGGGAATAATAATTTGTAAAATCTTAATTTCTTATACTGATTATTTTATTTTCTATAGAAAAAAGTTGATAAGCACACTGTATTGGTATAAATGATAAATGCTATTGGCTAGTTTTTGAGGAAACACTTTAAGAATCCATTAACGTTATTTAAGTAAATGCATTTATAAAAATAAATTCATTTACTCAAATAAAAAATAAATGAAAAAGGCATTTCAGTGTAGTTATAAAATATTTTAAGTTTTAAGCCCCTCTTGGGGCTCACCCAGCCTACATGAAGTAACTAAATCACCACCTTGCACCACTGTTGTTTCAATCAGTATACTTGCTATCCATGTACTGAATCTGAAAACCTTTATACAGGTTTTTTATTGATTTCCTGGCAACTCACATTGTATCGTTTTTATTAATCCGGAATTATACAATTGATTGATTTTACTTATATTCACTCAATTTCTAATTATCCCTTGTTCCCTCCCGATCGAGATCGGCGGAGGTTGGAGGTTGCATCTCTTCGGCTAATGAGCGCCCTCTCACCTGGCCAAAGCTAATTAAGGTGTGCGCCAACTCGTGTCTCCGTACTAGGCCGTGCAAGATTATAACGGCGATACATGTTATAAATACTATTATCTAAACCTGATTTAATGATGTTTTTATCGAATTTATCAAAGATGCAATTGATTTAAATTTCGTGCGGTGTTTTATCTGCGATGCTTTATCTTATTAATATGAAGAAATAAGATTTGTTCGTACTAAGGCGGTGCAAGATCATGGTATGTCATGAGACGCATAGAAAATTTCATGATTTTAAAGGGAAATGATAAAAAGGTTCATACTCGCACGATTTCGCAACACATCGAAAGTGACAAATCTCTTTGAAGTGTCACTAGACGGTCTTCTCAGCGATTTGTATCGTCCGATATTTTGAGCTGTGAATATGATGGAATGAAGAAAAGATAATTAAGTAATTACTTTCATTAATCCAGTGAAATCTCATGAGTGCATCTGGACATATTCCATTGCCGCATACAGAAAATGAAGTATTTACTTTTTCTACTTGCACTCAGTATTTTTCTTTTCTTCACACCCGATATCTGAAATAATAAACCTTTATGACGTTTTTCTCCTAGGGGCTTTAGGTTTTCTTTTATTTTTCATGAAAGCTGATAGTCATAGCAATGCCATTTCAGCTAAAAACGTCGACCCTAAAAAAGGCACATCACAACTTTTGGGTGCTGATTTTGCTCTTTTGTCAGCAATAATTGTGATTTTCAGTCATAGGTAATTACTAAACAAATTTACTAGTAAACTTCATTACTGGTTTTGGATCCGCAGCGTTCTTCTGTTATGAGGTGGTCATATTAAATAATGGTTAACTAAACCTAGATAATAGAATAATAAACCTAGATATAATAATTTATATCTAAGATATAAATTATTATATCTTCATATTCATATTATTATATCTTCAGATTCATATTAAACCTAGGTTTATTTATAATTAATAAATAAACCTAGATTGGTGCACTTGTACCATACTTTTCTCTGCAATATCGATATCCTAATACCATATACTCTTTATATACTAATGCCCTAAGACCATATATTAATATCGTATACTAAATCCTGGCCACATCAAGCCTATATTTTTGTTTCTGGGCTCGATCGTTGAGAACTGAAGAAGACTTGACGCTTCCTAGTTAGTGCGGTGCCGCCAGCCAACTGGGCGAGGTGCGTCGGTACTACCTGTTACCTGTTAGCCTCACCTCACCTGACCTCCCACTTCACCGTAACGTTGTTGCATGTCCTGCCACTTCGTCTCGAGTACTTCCAAGCAGTAATGGGCTCCACAAAGGTAATAGTCCTTCCTAGAAGTAATTAGTAAGTCCTAGAAGTGTAAGATTTTATTAGGTGGGTACTTGTCATCTTTAACTGTATCACATTTTCGTATACCTGAAAAACAATCTGCATCTAGCAAATACTTTTATAATGAAATTTTACTTCAGTATTCCAAAAATTAGATTTCAAGTTACACCATCTAAAAATATTCATCAATGCCTAACTATTCAGCAAAATCTTCCGTCTACTTTTATTTTCATTTAAATACCTTAATTATGTAAAATTATAACCTTAATCATTAATAATAATAATAATTATTATATATTAGTCATTTCCTTCCAAGGAGGGGAGTGCTCAGTGGTAGTGCGCTGAGTTTCCGTGCTGAAGGCTCAAATTCCGGAGTAATCTTTGAGCGGCCGCAGATGAATCCCATAGGATCTAGGACCTTCCTGGGGCTCATACAGCCTCTAAATAGTAGGTACCCAAAATAGGGAAGAAAAATCTGCTGGTTGAGCTCGATCTATACATCACAAACCCCCTTCCTTCTCAGCCATTATTCAAGACCAGTACAGTACAGGTTTTTTAAAAGTCATTTGCGAATGATATTTTCTCCTAGCTTCCATAAAACTTTCAGTATCTCATCAGGAGAGAATATATTGTAGTTATTTATGTTGTCCTGAAAAGATTCAGAGGAATGGCAATGTAACAAAATTCATTTATGGGAAAAAAGTGTATATTAAGGAATTTCGGTTATGAATCATTCCTTGACCATGAATCTCCTCAAATGAGCATTGAATAGTTTTGTCTGATTTTAAGGCTTAGTGCCAGATAAGACATTATAGATAAATTTTGTGAGATTTGCAGGCCCTCCTAGGATTCACCCTGCCTGTATAAAGTGGCTATTCTTATTTGAGGTAGAAAATCTGACGGTCGAGGGTGATCACCGCTAAATCACCTGCGTGCACTGAACAGTAGTAGGAACTGTATAGTCTCTACCTAGTACTGAACTCAACACTCATCGTGGAATGTAATTTTAGGAGCGATGCAGCTTCCCATTTAAGAATGATATGGCTTTTACGCTCCCACGTTCTCGTTTAGCTTGAATTGAAGTCGGAAATTTAGAAAGAATTCAGTTTGTCGATGAATGAGTGAAGTTGGAAAAAAGCCGAAGATGAAGTATTACAAAATTTGATTAGGAATCCCGAAAAATGAGGCACTGCACTAATAAAGGAAGAAGTTTTGTGAGATGGATTATGCACTCGAGATTTTTATGCAATTAACAGGGGGATTATATGCCCTGATCGAGATTTTTATCCATTCTGTCGGATCACCCATATTTTTTACCCCTAGTGTGTTGGATTGTAAGAAATACCGATGATCCGGGCAGAGGGTTAAAGATGGGGATATCATCGGGTATTCAATGAGTGGATCTGAGACAAACTCATCATTATTGTCTTTTTCTCTCATATAAGTTGGTAGGGGAAGTGCTGTCTTTGTACTTCTCGCTTTCTTTTATACTGTTTGACAGGTTAACAGGATACCTCGGATACACACAAGCGTCTTCAGAAAGTAGTTTTTGCTGCTAAAGAATCATTACTTTAGCAAGCCTAGATGTAAAAGTAGTTCCAGTTAGTTATGTAATACATAAATGTTTAATTGTTAATCATTCAAAATAACTGTATTAATATTAGGTTATATCAGCACACGATGGCACTCGAATGTTTGCGATTAATGTAGTTTTTCAGTTAATTTCCTTTAATCCTTAAGGGTGTTCACTGAGATCCTTCCCCCAGTTTCTCGGTGACGGAATGTCTGCAATCTGGGATCAATATGGAGTCTTTAGTTCAGTCACTTCTATCTCTCGATTACATAAAATATATTATCGGCATTACTTAGGCAATATTGAAAATATATTCCTGTCCCGTTGCTTCGGTGTCTCTTTACGTCGTTGGCACATAGGTGCATAATACATACGCACCAGTAATTTAATACACTGTGATGGGCGGTGGGTACGTGTTCCCATCTGCTACTGTTTCACATCTATATGATCTATATATCTGCCCCAAACTTTTTATTCATGTTCTTAGACATTTATGTTACCATTTTACTTGAAATCCTAAACAGAGTTCATTAAATAACCTCTATATTATTGGTTTTTAAGGATATTCTTTTCTCATTAAAGAATTCTTGGATTCAATTTTTTATTTTTTATTAAAAAGTTATAAGCAAGTCATTTCTCTAAAAATATCTGCATTTAACTTTTTAAGAATTTTATGATTATATAGTATACAGGTCTATAACTAGCTGACTCAAATTAAACATTTATAGAAAATTAGATATTCGAAAATTTTTAGTTATGGATAAGTTCAGAGTTATGATCGTCTGCTAAATTTTCCTAGTTGTAACTAGGAATATATTTTTATTTATTAAATATATTTTTTACTTTCTGCAATGAGACCTTATCGTATAATTACTTATTTTGTGCAAAATATTTGGTACCCAGTTGTAGGAATCGTCTCACCAAATGTTATTAGGCTTTCAAAAAACAATTAGAAAACATAACTTTAGATATTGATTTAAAACTTATCGATAAACAAATTAAAAAAAGGCCTTAAGATTTTTGTACGAAAGGTAAATTATTGTCCTTTGTAATATAAAGCTAGTATAGAAAATTGCAACACTAGAGTTTAATAAATTGATTTGGTGCTAAGAATTTTCTATAGCTAACCTATGTCCTAACACTTAGTAAGATACTGCAGTTGAGGAATATTGTAATTAGTGCGAAAGAATATTGCTAAAAATAAATAACCAACTTCAAACAATCAGCGGAAATACTTAGAAGGAAAAAGTCATATTTAGCATAGATTTGAGTTTATAATTTTTTTAAAAAATTGCAGTCGAAGATAGTTGGCCTAACTAAAATGGATGGTACCATTAGCAATATTATTCAACCAATAATATTAGTATTACTATAAGAATGATTACTTTAACCCACTGTATATCATAGCAAAAACATCTTTTTAGTCTTACTAATATTATAAATGTGAATGTTTGTATGTTTGTCTCTCTTTCACGCAAAAACTACAGGACGGATTTGGATGAAACTTGACAGTAATATAGGTTATACATCAGAATAACACATAGGCTATAGCAAGCGCGGATTTAGGGGGGGGGGCGCACGGGGGCATGTGCCCCCCTCCCCTCGACTGTTATTTAGGAACTGTGGAGAATCCATAATATGACATAAATAAAGGCAAATCACATGATAATAGATGTTAAAGTAACAGAAAGAAGATGAGTGAAAATATTTGTTTTGATGTCCTACTAATCCTACTATCTTACTAATCTTACTAATATTATAAATGTGAAAGATGGTATGTTTGTCTCTCTTTCACGCAAAAACTACTGAACAGATTTGGATGAAACTTTACAGTAATATAGTTTATAAATCAGAATAACACATGCTATAGCAAGCACGGATTTATGAGGGGGGCACGGGGACACGTGCCCCCCTGACAGTATTTTAGGTACTGTGGAGAATATATTATAATAGTACATTATTAAAGGCAAATCAGGAACTTACTATGTATAAATTTGTAGATAGGTTCTTTGTATAGTTTAAGAAAGAAATTTGGATAATTCCACCCCAAGGGTTTCCCCTTTAATATAATAGGAGTTCAAAGGTTGTATAGAATCCATCAGTTTTGAAGTTAGATATCTGAAATTTTGGATGTGCGAGTAACTTATATTTTAAAAATATAAGTAAACTATTTATTTTAAATGATCTTTCCCGAAACTTTATTTGGCAGACCTAATTCATTGCGAGCGAAGCCGCGGGCAAAAGCTAGTTAGAAATAAAAATATGTCGGATCATCTCTTCATTACCGACTATTAAGATTAATAACTGTCGTTACAAGGCCGTCTCAGCGAACCTCAATGACTAGATAGTTCTGACAATTAATAATGCGTTTTAAAACTTAAAAACATTCAATGGATAACTGGCATTTAATGGGCAAATTTAAAATTATAATTACTAAATTATAAATTTAAATTTCAAGTACCTTGGCCTTAGCTGTTGTATGTATATTTTCTGTCCAAGATGTCATTCTATCTACATCTGTAAATTTCAGTTTGACTTTTTGTTCGGATTGGGTTATGTATGTAGAGAATGGAATCATTTATACGAATTTGTTGCTTCTATCGTCACCTGTAATTACGATACGATTACGATTATTAATCTATTCATCACGTGTTTCTTCGGGTTTCGACCTGCTCGTCAAGTTTTTTGCCGACGTTTCGCTGGCATTACCGCTAGCTCCCTCAGGGCTGAAATCTGAGACTGAAAATGTTTTTTCGATGATATTTATAGCCATCCCGGGGTGAAGCCTATTTTTCCAGTGATCTGATAGGTTGATTTCTGATTTTCAGAGTTCTGACCTAGTGGTCTCTAACTGAATGGGCCTCGGCTGGCTGACTTCTGCTCGGTTGGTCTTCAAGTTTTTTTGGGTACCTCATACCAGGACAGAAAGAGATAGGAGGAAAGGAAAAAAATAATAAACTACATATCAACCTCAAAATTCAGCTAGACGAAAAGTAGCCCAAATGTAACTACTGAATAATTAGGAAGGTTGGACTTCCGTTAGACAACAGCTGATATTATAATTTTTTACAATTATTTTATGACTTTTTTGAGCTTTTACATTCATAAATTAAAATAACGGCTTAATGTATCTGAGCTGGCAGCTTCTTTTCAGTCTTTTGAAGGCGCATCTTATTATGTATTATGTGGGTTATCATACAATCGTGCCATTAGTCATTTCTTGATGCTATATTTGCAACAGATTTTATTGGTTTTTGAGAAATATAGGATTGACCGACTTGAGGATGGAGTACCATACTGTCAGTCTTGTTTAGATCAACACTAGTATTATATTATTTTTATTATTAATCTTGTCGTAAAAGTACTAATACGGTAAGATTAAATGATTCAACTAAGTGATTAAGATAAACATTCAAATCCATGGAGGCAAGGACAGAGTGAATTCCTTGCGGATCCTTCCTCTTCCTGCCTGGATATGTTTTCATATTGATATAGGTCCCTCAACCAGCTCTTTTTCTTTCCCCTACGGATATTGTTTCTGTGTCTTGTTTGACCAAGTTAGTAAGGCTTAGAACTAGATAAGTGGATCTGTATTTGCTTGTTAACTGGTGCAGAAGGTTTTTATTAACCTAGTTGATATTTTCGTTTATGCTTTGACCCTCAGTATTTTTTGAGATATTAATTGGAACATTCTTCAGGATAAACTTTTTTATTTCTTTGGCGATGGCGTTCTATCTTTTAAGGATCATAACGTTATACTCAGAACTCTCACTCATTCTTTTCAATAAGTTAGGTTCGAGTAGTAGAACTTACGAGTTCTTATTTTGATTTTAGTTTTTTAAAAATTGAATATTTATAACATATTTATATTAAATTGAATATTTATAACATATAACATAGAATATTTATAATAACAAATTTATTAATTCGACAAGAAGAAAAAAAATGTTTATTTTAAGTGACTGATAAAAAAATAATCATCTGCTACTTCAATTAATCGTTGAATTTTAATTTAATTACCATTTTTATTGCATTGAAATAAGTCGTTCAACCTTATAAAAAACTGCATTATTACAAATTCGATTCTTACAGAAAAATATCAAAGAGCATAGCTTCAAGCCTTTAAAGTACTGGAAAATTAAGTAGGCAACGTTTCGTCAGTTCAGGCATTATCGGAGCATACACCAAAGGAAAATCACATCAAATTAGATAAAGGGTAGCACATCATACTTATATTGAACAACAGCCCAAACATACTTATAAAATAGAAACGGAAGCTTTCCTCCAAAACGTTCCACAATCGAGCAAGTCAGAAAGTACTTTAGACTTTAATTCGTTCGTTATTCTTCTTTAAATGTTTCCGTTCGTTCGTTAAACGATTCTATGTTTGATTTGTGTCTTTTTTTTTATTTTTCATGCTTCTATAATGCTCTACTATAGTACTTTCTTCTTATTTTATAATTCTTTATTTGTCTTACTGCTTTTTTCTTTTTGGCTCATTTTTCTCTTTACTCTACTTTAAACCTCTTAATTTATTACTAGAGCACATTACAATCGTGGTAAGGAATATTACAGGTCCCTAACAAGCCTCGGTAGATCTGAAGCAAATTAGTCGTCTTTGATTACGTGGTTATTTTGTTATTCTCTATAAGTCTTTATTCTTCTTTAGAACTTATAATTCTTTGTTTGTCTTACTCCTTGACATTTCTATGATTTTTTTATTTAGTTGTTTCTTCACTCTTCTTTCTTTATAGTTCTTAATACGTTATTATAAGAGTACTTCACTATCGTGGCAATAGTGACAAGGAATACTACAGACCTTCTGCAAACCTCGGTAGATTTGAAGCAAATTAACCGTCTTCGGTTACGTGAATATTTTGCTTATTCTCCCTCTGATAATTGGAATCTCTCGATTGTGTAATTAGTGGCACGTGGATAGCGTTGTGGCCGAGAGTACTCTGGAGGCGGGAACAATGACGTCGCGGATGACAGGCTATATCCAGCGTACCAGTGTGCCCTGTCTCTGTCATCATCAGCGCTCCTTTGTCACTCCACAGAGCCATGTCGAGCATCCCACTCTCTGTGTGCCTCTAGGGGAGGGTATAGTAGGATCATTAGGATGATTGGGAGTCTCATCCAGTAGCGATTCCATCTCCTCCCCTCATTCGGAGGGACTAATCGACAAGACATTTTACTTACTTGGATGTTGATTAGTCTCTGTTTATAATTAAACAAATAAAAAGTCGTCTACTTATATTAATCGAGGCGTTAACTTGGAGAAGTTAATATGTAAAAAATATATTTTTTTCATATAAAAGAATAGTAATAATTACTGGCAATTTGATAGAAACTGGACTAAGTTTCTATTTTCCAGGTACTTGTGTATTAGCCGTACCCATACTCCCTTATCTAGTGTAACATCTTCTTATCACTTGCGTCATTTGAGGTATTAATTCATTTAACGTTACTTCATGCTGCTGTGCCTAATCAGACGATTCTACAGTAGTAGCCCTAAGTATTACCTATTCAGATATAATTAGGATATGGATCTTTACCGAGTACCTGACATCGTTAATGCTCGGGATCTCCGTTTAACATCCCTTCCGAAGGACGGCATTACCAAGGATTATTTACTTCCTTTTTAAAAAAATCTTGAGGTCACCTGCTGGGCTACGAACCTACCCATTTAAGTGATTTGTGTGTGCTTTATTAAATTGTTTCCGTATTGTTTTTTAATGTTTTTGTCATGTTAATTTGTTTATTGTATATTTAAATTTCTGTAATGGTTATTAAATTTACCTTTGTGTTTTTGTCTCGTTCCCTATGTTATATCTATATTGACAGTACTCTAAAGTAATCCCTGTATAAAATGCCTTACAGTCCGGTTTTCATCAGTGATTTTTTTGTGTAGTATAGGAGGATTGGCAAAATGGTCCACCTATTTAAAAAAAATAATTGATTTAACTTATATTTAATAACTGAGAATTTAATTAAGATAATTAGATAAAGGCAGACCTTAATTATAAGTAATGGCTTAACTACTTAATAATGCTGAAATTGTCTACAATCTGATCCAATCCACTGTGGGTTGGCAACTCCGCCCGGCTCCGACCTGACGCTATGAGGCCACCCCGAATAACAGGCTTTCCTGGGAGTGACAGAATGTCCCGGGTATTGACGTCAATGTCTTTTACATCATTCGATTTGTCTTCAGTTTCAATATTTATCACGGTGTCCCTAAAAAAATACCAATATCCGATTTATGAAACTTTACAGAAATTAACAATGGTATAGTTGATAATTTTAAAACAAATGTAAATGAATAATTATTTATCAATCTAAAGAGTTATGTTTAAATAATGTAATGACAATAGAAGTTAAGTCATTACTAAACTAAATTAAATCAATGTCTGCAGAATACACCTCAAGCCCAGGTGTTTAATTAGAATTTTGTCCAGAGTGAATTGAAGGAGGCGGTATCATGTTATTCTCGTGGTTCTTAGCTTGAAATGGAGTTGTAATATCAGCTATAAACCGATTTCAAGCCAATGCCTGGCTTAGACCCTTAATAATTAATTACAACTAACCACTTATTCACGGGGGTTGTATATATAGATCCCCAACTGTTTGTAGACAGGACGCCTCTTCCACAGACAACGCAGATTAAATATTTGAAACGTAATGAGGAGTAAAGTATAAATTTTACTTTCCACTCTGATTATGTGTGCAATAATGCTAACAGGGCTCAATCTATATACCTTTACTTTAATAGAAATTCTTAATTAAGCACAGATAATAAGCTATTAATAAATAAAGCCTGCTTACGACCTATACTAACATACGCATACCCAATATTTAGTTATATGCCTAAAACTAATTACAAAAAATTACAAATATTCCAAAACAAATGCCTTAGAATTGCTGGAACTTATGCATATTACATTAAAGTTAAAATTATACATAAAAAATTAAGCTTACCTTATATTAATGTATTTATTAACAAACTATGTAAACAATTTTTTTAAAGTGTAAAAACAATAAAAACCCACTTATAAAAAATATTGGGAACCATACAAAAAATAGTACAATACGGTATGCATTATTTTTGTAATAGAATGAAATCTTTTATGTAATAGATGGGATAGAACCTAGTACTAAACCTGATTATATTGTTACTAATGTATAAAAGCGAAAAATCTTACTAAAAAAGCTATTCAAAAAACAGATCTGTAACTCCTGTTTTTCAGTTGTTCATAGTATCATTGCTGAACTGGTATGCCAATCCCACAAAACGGTAGATTTTTAATTCTGAGGGGTTTATTTGATTGAAGCGTTTACGAACAATTTCACTACTGACTGTCCTACATCTTTGAAGATCTGCACCTTTCGCCACCTACTGTTTATATTGTCATCAACTCCATCATCTACCGTTATACTAATATTCGGTCGTGTATAGTCACCCTCGATTCTGAACTCGGCTTTCCGTTCTGAAATAAATACAAGTAAGAATAATAGATTGATTTGGTCAGGGGATGCAGTCAATGATAACACAAAAATTAAGCAAAACTTAAATTTTATTAATCGTGCCAAAGTTTCGGCCTACATTGTAGGCCATCTTCAGGGAAAATATTGGGTGCGGTGGCTTGTCACAACACTTACAACTGTCAACTGTCAAGAATAAGAATAATTCATTTTAATTCTTTTGTCTTTAATAACAACTATTTTTTTAAGGGAGTAAAAAATTCTTGGTTAAGCTGTCCTTTGGAGGGTACGCAAAACGGGGGTCCTGAGCCTGTTCAAGATGAAGTACTCATTAATGATCCCTATTCTAATCAAACTTGGACAGGAAAAATTTAGGACTCCAACTGTAGCATCGTCCGATTAGCCACAGCAGCACATTAAGTAATGTTGAATGAATATACGACTTTTTTCTTTTCTTTTTTTTTTTGGAGAATTCTCCAGTCACTCCATAACTGAGTAAAAAACTCTTCATTATTTTTTTTATGAAGACTATTTTTCATTTTTTTTTCTGAAAAGATCCCCTTTGAGATCATTTAAAAAAATACCCTCTTCTCCAGCTCAAAATTTGAGGTTTTAAATAGGTCTTTTATTGCAAGTATCGAATAAAATAAAATCCACTGTAAACCCTAAGCGATTTTTATCCGGTAATGCTGGACCAATTTTCAATAATTGGCACTAACAGCAGGTCCTAAATATAATCCATTGATTACAATATTATTATCCAAAAAAATTTTTTTTAAATGGCGGCCGATCAGAGATATTTTACGCTCATCACCCGCCCTTAACATATATATATATATATATATATATATATATATATATATATATATATATATATATATATCTTAATAATAGATATTCGGTTATGTGATATTAACGAAATAATACTGAAACATTTTTTAGGCAATAGGGTTTCGCCTTATTTCAGGCCTAGAAAATTCGAATAATATCCTTAAAATTCATTAGTATATTCTTCATTCATAATGATGATGAGTGGTGTAAGCTCAAAGCGTACATCTGTATTATCTTTTCAAACTCGTTCATCCAGAGGCAAAATGATGCCAGGTTACGCGTTTTCCGCTTGAAAACGCCATGAAACAATAGAGACTTTCCCGAACAAAAGCCTGCTGATAAAAGCAAAAGAGAGTTTTCATTTTCAGCCAAGTATTTACTCAATTCGATTTAATCGTTGTGACTCCACCACGACTTGGTTGTCATTAACCGTTTAACTGCTGCGAGTGAAGAGCTCTACGTCTATCACAGCGCTAGTGGCTACCCGTCCACCGGCCTCTGCTACATACTTTTTACCTGCATTCTATCCTTCATTACGCCCCTTTATTACTGTCTGTTAACGTATTTCATTGTTTTCATCCTCTTTTTTGATTTGGGCTATAGACCGACACTGGTGGAGTTAAAACCTTTTTTTTTTATTTTTTTAATACTAAAACTTATTGCTTAATAATAACCAGTAGAATGAAGCAAGGTCGCGTCGTCTATACTCGGCTTTAGCAAATAGATAGAAAAGCAGTAATATCGTTTTTAGCACTTATGGCGTTATAATTTATAATCTCAACTGTAAATAGTCGTGATGGGCGAGAGCGTTCTAGAGATCCTTTACTTACTGCTCAAGTTTGGGGATATAAGGATGTATTAAACCTTCATAAACCTGGGTAGAGAATATATTAACATGTACCACTACGACCCAGTACGCGGTAGAGACTGTACTGTTTATAGAACAATGGTTGTACAGACAAGTGATTTATCAGTGATCACCCTCAACCGCCTCTTTTTTTCGTTTTTCCCCTACCTTGGGTTCTCACCTCACTTTTAGTGGCTGGGAAAGCAATTGAAGGGTCTCCTGATTCATAGAATCCACCCCCGGCTGTTGACAGGTTAAATAAGTTGTCTGTCACAGCCAGCTTTGATCCCGGTATCACACAACAGAGAATATATTAAATTGAATAAGATTAATATGAATTTGCCTAATTGCTATTCGAATCAAACTTACATGAAAAAAATTCCAGTGACACGCAATGCAATATTTGTTCCAAACAGACATACTACTATCGTTTTACGGGTTTTCTTCTTGATAGATTGTTATTTGAAGTCATTGATTGGAATCCAGCCCTGGACTAGTCAAGGGCACCACAGAAAGAATATAAAAAATACTAAAAAAGTTTAAAATAAAAACAATATTCACCACCGACAGAAAACTTTGTCAGGTTCTGCCGAATACGAAAGATAACTTGGGACTCAAGACACCAGGGATTTACAGCATTCCATGCTCCTGTGGCAAGCAATATATTGGGCAAACGGGTAGGCTAATATCCACAAGACTCACAGAGCACATAAAAAGCGTCAAGAAAATGGACAATAAGGCATCAACCTTGGCAGAACACTTCGTTACCACTAATCATACCATAGAACTTGAAAAAATTGCTTATTTTTTATGTTTGTCATTGATTGTTTTTTATAATCTGTTCATTGATTATGCTGACTAAGTAACTAATTTTCTTACTGCAATTAAATGTTTGAATTTTGTTTTAAATTAGAATTGACATATCCTTTTTTGACAAGGGAAGATCAAGCTGACTAGTACGAACAGGGTGAAGTATGTAGGCTTCTCAACTTCTAATTTTTAGGTCTTGATGTTGTTGTTTTTGATAAATTATATATTCTATACGATCGTATTGTCCTCTGATTCATAATACGGGCAAAATAATAAATATTATAATAAAAAGTAATCCACTGTATATCCAATACTCGCTGTAAGATTTCAATGTATGAGTATTTACTTGCAAATTGAAATATGTAGGTTTACGTATATATAATTATACACATCTTAATTTATTACCGAAGGGTTTTGCGTTGTTTTACTTAACGAAAATCCGGTCTATAGGCATAATAGTGGAGTGTATAAAAAATGCTTTGCTTTACATTTTCTCAGGGCATAACATGCATTTTACATAGATTTAATAAAAATTCCTTGTAGGGCCTGTTTTCCTCATTAGCATCATGATTCGACTCATGGGATACCCTCTCGGACTTACCGTCATCATGTCATCAAGTCCTCAACCGCTTCTTCAGTCCACGCAAATGACAATATGATGATGCCCATGTTCTCTCATGCGGTAACGTTTTCATTGTAACGTCATCTCGGTAGAGGTGTTAATGTCATTAAAAAAAAAATCTTGAAAATTTTTTTAATGTAATTTCTTGGATCGTGTTGGACGATGTCAACCTTAACAACCTCAATAAGTCACCATGTCGGAATCCTGCATAAAATGGTAGAAATTTATATCTTATAGGACCCACAGAACTAATCTGGACATTACCTTTAGGTATGATCCTAGATTAACCTTAATAGGAGTTGGAAAGGGCGTTAAACAAAAAAAAAATAAAATAGGCAGTCATGAGAACTCCCAACAGAAGTGAAAACTTAAGACTTTGTAATCACTGTCTTTTTTGAATTTCTAAATCAATCATAGTATGATTTATTTAAATTTCAAATTCGAATATTTAAATTATTAACATTAGTCTGATTTAGTTATTTATTAATCAAATTGAAATTGTTATTAATATCTCTATGATATAAGAATTTTTTGTTGTTTTTGGCGAAGGTGGTTGAGTTTTTAATACGTTTTTGTCCATAAACATAATGTTTATCAAAAACATAACTAGGACTAATATTAGAACACAGCTGTACTGAAATTTTACGGTAGATATTGATATTACAGTTGTTAATTTGTTTTAATAATAACTCAACTGTAGACAATTACAACATTTATCTTGTATTCTGAGTATGATAAAAAGCTTAGTTTTTAAAGTTGTCGAAAGTTAAGTATTGCTTAATTATTTTATACTTCTAATTCAATGTTTCAATGTTACTTCTTGTAAAATTAATTTTAGTAAATGTCTAATAACTGTCACTTCACTGGCATTGTGGCTGTATAGCTGTCTAACACAAGCGTAGGAAAGTTAGGCCGCCGAAACTTAAGCGCAGACCGCGATCGAACAAGAGACAATTCAAGGTTTCGGTGTGATATAGGAGGGATGTAACAATAAATAAAGGTCGGATTAAAGTAAACAAAAGTTATGTAAATGGTAGAAGTAACGGGAAATAATATAGAATAGAAGATACTCAGAGGCCAAAACAAGAGTTGTATGATAAGTTTGAAGTCAGTATAAGAAGGAGGAGGTTGATGGCATATTGCAAGATTGGGAACCGAGAGGTTGGCTATTAAATCAACGTTAGTGAAAAGTACAATCTCCATGGTTTCAGGAGGTTTATCAGGACTTATAAAGGACAAACATTGGACCAACCAATGTGCGGGATAGGATTTAGAAGTTAATGCAGGTGTGAAGGATTCCCCCACAGAAATACCTACCCTCTCTGCTCTGGCAAGAAGCTAAACGGCAAAGGAAAGAACACATTGATAAGGTAAACGGAAACGGTTATTGGGGAACTATAGTCCATAGATGGTTGTATTAAATAATAATTACACCAAACATCTAACCTAAAAGATTATATGAACGGGAACAAACCACACTGGTTTGTCCACCACCTCTACACTGCCCACTCCACTTTTGATCTTACTCGTATTGTCATGTTCTTTGGATGCAGCCATACAATAAAAATCAACGGATGCTGAGAGTATCTTTGTGAAAAATGCGCTTAAATATCAACATAACTGAAAATCATTCGTGTTTTGTAACTTTTTATGTCGTTAAAATGTTGTACCAATCTGGAATGAACCATAGACGTGTTTACTTTCTGCTTGACTATGTATTAATATTCCGTAAATATAAAATAAATATAACATTAACTAAATATAAAACTAAAAATAAAATAAATGTATGAGTGTAGGGAACTATAATTTTTTTTTTATTCGAAGCAAAAATTTCATAAAACAGATAGTTCTAATAAAAAAGTATTTGTTAGTAAACTTGGAGTAGTTGACGATTGTAATTTTTCTACATTTATTAAATATGTATAGTATGTCTTAGATATCATTGAATTGAGGTGTGAAATGAATTGTTTTAATTAGTTAAGTAGTTATGTATCCTGTTTATTTTTTTATTTAGCACAACTTAATGCTATTGTGGCAATTCTAAATTTTGCCTATCCAGGTTTAATTAGAATAGGTATCTTTAACGAGTAACAGACGTCGTACAGGTTCGGTTTAACGTCTCTCCCGAAAGACGGCATAATCAAACATTTTTTTTTCTCTTTATATTTCCATCCACACCTGTGAAATACAAGTAATTGACAATCAGCAGATTGGCTGTCTAAGAAAAAAAAAATACAAAATGACATGTTAGGCATGACGAAGAACAGTACCCAGCGGTACCTCTCCATTGGCTTGCTTTAATTTCCTACTGTAATAGATCCCTCATCCACGTCCTATTAGTCTCCTCCTAGTGTTCTCAGGCATGAGAGTAATGGTCATTTGTTGTATAAATGGGTTTGGGTGTCCGTATAGTTTTTCTTGAAAGCGTTTGTAGTACGTTCGTATGTGTTCGTCAACCGTTTGTATTTTTAAGTCAGTATGCAGAGCTTTGTTATTGACGTACCATGGTGCATTAGTGACAAGTCTAAGTACTTTTGACTGAAAAGTTTCCAGTCGTTTTCTGTGAGTCTGTTTAGTGATGCCGTAAATTTGTAAAGCAAATGTCCAAACTGGTTTTAGTAAAACACTTTTTAAAATAATAAAATGCTAGGGCCACTTGCCGGGCTACGAACTCGCAATCTTGGGCTTAGTAGGTCGTTATGCTAACCCATTAGACACCACAGAACGTCCCAGTTGCGTACCCTTTATAGTATGTATATAATGAAAAGTGTATTTATTTATGCAAGTAAATAAATATGTAGTTCTTCATGCTAAAGTATTGACCAAACTGTCACAATTTAATTAAAATATGATAGAGATATTTTGTTTAGTTAAAATATTAATATTCAATTATTGTCTGTTTCAGGTATTGTCATTCCTTAGTCCATTGTCATAAGTAAGTAAACTATTAAATTTTCTGCTCTTAAAAATGTTCATATAAAGGAACTGAAAAACATTTCATTACAAAAGGGAATGTACGCTGTGACTAATTAGGTTTTATTTTCACTTTTTCTAACTAGGAAGGTAATTAAAAATAATGGCCTCTTTTTTGTCGTTTTAATAATTTCGTCGTATCTTTGTCATTATTTTGTGAAAGTCAACACCATTTTCTTAATGATAATCTTTGAGAATCGCCTGGGTTTCTCTTGTGAAGATGTATTGTGACGCGAAGAATAAATAACATGTTTTGATCCTTATTTGTGAAAAAATACGTCGCCTTTGGGTGGCCTTGGGGCAAGTCTGGTTTAAAAAATAATTTAAAAAGCAAAGCTGACATTGAATATGTATTGTATGTGTTATTCATTTATTTATCGTTATCATGAAGGATGAAACTTTTTTTTTTTAAATGTATTTATTGAAATTTACAACTGTATATTACGACTATATTACAAATGTAAACTAAAGACATTAATTTAAATATTTTCTTATTCTGTACATTTTTGTGAGATACGTAGAATAGTGGTTTGTTCTTATTTATCTCAGAACGTAAATATTGTCAGAACTTTTACAACATTTCCTATCTAGGAATGTTTCTTTTTTCTGAAGTATACGTTGCATCAATATTGCAATATATATTTATTTATTACTGTATTGTAACTATACTACAAGATTGTAAAATGCATAACACAATCATATGATGTAATGAGATAAAATCAACTGGAGAAACTATACACTTGTACTCAAATATAAATTGTGCTTTTTAGGTCACGAGGCCATCTCCTTTTTCGTTCCACTGAGGCCTCGGAGGATAATCGGGAATTGGAGTAGCTCGTTTGAGTTGGAATAAAGTTTGTCATAAAACGGTTGATAAAGGGTTCAAGGACAAGTCACCTCCTTGCAGAACCGTTGTCTATGAAATAGTACTGTCTCTACCATGAACTGAACCTCAGACCCGTTCACGGGTTGTAGTAACGGTTCTGCAAGGAGGTGACTTGTCCTTGGTCACGCTCAACCGCCAGATTCTCCCCCTTTTATTGGGTATCCTATTTTTATAGAGACTGGGTGAGCCCCAGGAGGGTCCTAGGTCCTATATGATCCATCTAAGGCTGCAAACAGACTAAATAAAAGTTTTGCCTGCAGCGAGATTTGAACCAGGATTTCCGGCATGGCAACTCAGTGCTCTACCACTGAGCCACTCCACTCCCTTAAAATATATTAAACAAACCTGAAATGAAAAAAAAAATAAATTTCATGACTTTATTTAGTACAAAATACTCAATACCTCAAAACAATACCTATGAGATATTCATGTCGTGTTTCAATATGTTCGCTAGGAGGGTAAAATATTAGTACTAACAGAACTTCAATTTCCAGAATATTTTCGCGTTAGCTCTACTCTTACATTAAGTAACTACTGCACTCTTTAGTAAACAGTTGTAGAATTTTTAAAATAGAAGTTAGTCCGCTGTTAAGAAGGCAGGGAATTAATAAAATTGGAGAACATAAAATCACACCCAACATAAAATATTCTTCTATCATGTCTATGAAAAGATCAAGCCAAGGCCAAAAATAGAAGGAGGCTAAAATTAGAAATTTAAATAATAAAAAAGATCAATAAATCCAATAGCGACTTCATGAATAATTTAACGGTCTTTGACTCACTCTATAAACAGGGGACAATCTCGTACCTCATACCTTATACATCAATATTTGTAACCGGCGTAAATCTCGCGGTGTAGTTGTGTAAACTATATTGTAAAATACTACAATACAAATCTATCTATGAATAATTTTAGATCCCGAAACTCATTCAAGAATGGATTCATAAGTGAGCTGAGGCCATTAATGAGCTTGAACTCATATTAACAAGTAATATATTTATAAATAATTATAATTATTATAGCAGGAATGATGGAATGGAGATTCTAGAACAGAACCCAAATGAATGATGTATGAAAGGTTGAGTGACTTACTCTAGTATTTTGTAAATTACTTTGAAAATATTTCTTCACTCAGTCTAAGAGTACATAATAGAGTAATAGAATGAACAAATCTATTTATTTACCTAAATAAACAACATATTTATAGTAATAACGCAAAATAAGGATTAAGAATAAAGTACGAAACAATATTTTACAACTTAAAAAATATCTACAATGTTCAATGAGATTTTAAATGAAATTGGCAGACCACAATTTAAAGGTATTTGGATTTTTCTAATGACTGGTTCTTTCTAAAAAATATTTATTGTTTTACATATATTGATCATTAGAGACCATTATTATCGATGTTTTTTTCCTGAATGATGAGACAAATTCAAGTCAAATATATTGTAGCAAATATAGCAATTACGTTAAAAGTAACTTAATATAAGCCTGACCACAGCAACCCATGAAGGGTCTTGGGTTAAGTAAGTATTAGAGACTGCACTGTTTCTTAGGCAACGGTTGTGCAGGGAAGTGATTTGTCCTACATCACGCTCAACCGAGTTTTCCAATTATTTTGAATACCCACTTTATAAAGGCTGGGTGAGCCCCCAGAGCGTCCTGGATCTCGTAGGATTTATCTCCGGGTGTTACGAGATTAAATAAAATCTGACTCAGCCGGATTTGAACCCCTTTGTCGTGGCAACCCAGCGCAATATCACTGAGCAACTCCGCTCCCTTAACTCAATCAAATTAAACAATCTTCTTTTTAATTTGTCCACAGTATTAACTGATGAAGAAATTATAATATAATGAAAGTATTTTCATTTTGCGAGTACTACCCTTCGTAGTGAAATAGTTAGAAGTAAATGGACGGTTACCTAAAGGGCAACCTGTATATTTTAAGGTGAAGCAATATTCCCACCTGTTGTGCAAGTTGTACAATAAAACAACCAAGCAACTTCGCATGGAGTGTGACTTTAGAACATGAACCTTTATCCAAATTGCTGTATGCCATTTCTAACGTAGAGTAGCCATTATAATATAGTAGAATATAGCATAGTCTTATATTATCCAGCGCTATTGAAACTGTAAAATCCAAAGATAAATCGAGAAATTGAAAATATTTTACATAAGAAAATCTTTAAGAAATCCTTAGAGGGTTCGTCAACCCAGATTAACCAGACAGTGATGGTCTCTTCAGTCAGGACGGACTCATTTATAAATACAGATAAAAAAAAAAATGTTATTGTAATGGTTGTTTTTTTGCAGATAATTGACTTAAGTTATATATGATGTTCTTAGATGCACAATGCTTAATTAATAATTGAAAATGACGTAATTTGTTGAAACGTTTTAAAACAATAAATGATAATTGTGACTGGAAACTGTTTTTTTCTTTATGATAATAATTACAAAATAATAATGTATTAATCTTATTTCACTGTTATATTGAATTAGCATATAAAATTGAAATATTGGAGTAAGATCTATCATATTTTATTTTATAAAAACATGGATTCAATTTTTTTCTTTTCAGATTCAAAAACAAATATTTTCTGTTAAGAGAGTGGAAGAAATCAGGGTCGATGGATTAATTTTTGCCTATTTTTATAAATATTTATAACATAACCGATCGTCGAGCACTGAAAAGACTAAACAAACATTACTTCCTCGAACCATTGCGAGGCCAAGGCCGATAAAATATTCAATCAATAATTTTATTAGTTTAATTATATATATTTTTATAATGGATACATATATAATAATTTGTTAAAATTTTTGTCTCAACAATATAAAGCTATTTTTTTTTCTATTCAATTTATTTCCCCAGAACACGATAGAAAATGATTTTTCCTGTTGCATTTTACTATTTTTTTTTATTTTATCACTAAAATATAACGATATTTCCTTTCATCGTTTTCTTTTTTTATCATTTCAGACGTTGTCTTGATCTCACAGTCTAGTTACATGTTAACGATTTTTCTAAAGGTTGCTTTATTTTATTAGTTTATTTGTTTGTAAAACGAACATTTTTCACTCTCATGAAAAGAACAGATATGGAGTCCATATTACATTTTATGATATTGGGCATACATCTGATGATTATCTAATCATTGATTGTAAGCGTTAAGAAGTAAATTTATTTTATTATTATATTAGGTGTATATAATTTTATATACCTAGAAAATAGACTTGGATGCTTTTGTAGCGAAGGATGAAATTAGATTCACTGAAATGTTTTGGCAAGCTCTCTGTCTTCATCCTTATTCCAATTATATTTTTAAATGGTTTTTTTCTCTTTTGGGCAGTGGGCTAACGGAATGACCTTGGCCAATGCCAGACCATTTACCTATATTTTAAAAATAATTATGTGTCCCTCATTACTGAAAATAAGCAATGAGAGACACATTGTATTTTTAAAAGATTTAAATTGTAAAAAAACTTAAAACAATGGCAAAATTTAAACTATACAACGAAATAATTGAAGCATCATTTATCATTTGTAAATAGCTTAGAAAACAGCAAAATGATTTTGCATAAGGCAAAATGTAATGCAAAATGTGTAAGGCATAAGGTAATAATGTTCTTGTTTCTAATATCTCACTTTTTTAGCATTTCACCGTTATGTGTAAGTATAAAAGTTTATTATTTGATTTGTGTTAAAAAATTATATTCTTTATAAATTTTTATTCTAAAAAGGAAGGAATAGATATGGAACATAAGTTACAATGTTTTAGAACACTTTGAATGAGTTTTTTTTAATATAAAGGTATAGTAGGTATTGGATATAGTTTTCAATAATGATGTTTATATCAAAACTGCATATCCAGGTATTCAAGATCAAAAGCGGATAACTAAATTTAGAAAATCGACTTAGTTAGTTTATTCAAGTAATTTTTCCAAATACTTTGAAAAACTCAATTTCTCAAATTTCTAAGTTATTTACTTTAGTTCCTATGATATATTCATAGCTGAAAAAATGTTAGTATCCGTTTCTGTTGGGAAAATGTAAGGTTGAGACATTCCTATTGATTATGGTTATTGTTTTAAATATTTTAAAAGCGCAATCGAAAAATCCTCAGTTAGAAATGAGATTCCCTGTAAGTTTAATCATTATTATTGTCTTAACAATTTTTGAAACTGCGCCGTGGTCAGAAAATATTTATCTTTGTTGACTCGTGTGCTTAGCGAGCATGAAAGAACCCCGATAATTTTCACGGGTCATGTCTCCCAGGGCAACACAACGGCCTTTAGGAATAGAGAGGAAAATGTTAATAGTGGATCTATTCACCCTTGTTATTTTAAAATATTCAATATAAAGTTTATAAGGGGGAGAGGGGAGTTTTCACTATGTTAGCTACAAAATATAAACATTTTAAAAGCCCTTTCAATCGATTAAACTTTAGAAAGACCTCATCATGAACATTTCTCGTAGATATATGAATATTTAAACAAATATAAATATATTTCAGGATATTGGGCTTTTAAAATTTAAATTTTTAAACCGCAATTCTTTAAATGGTTGCAGCGATGTTGGACATGTTTTAAAAGCTATTCCATTATGATGCATTATTATTTCATATTTCTTTTTGTTTGTTGATTATTTTTTCCCTTATTTTAAAGCCCACTTTCATTTATTTCGAATAATATTTTATGAGTATGCTCATTAAGAAGAAATGATTTAAAATCTCTGACTCTATAAGTATCTTTTACTTTATTTTTTCGTATTGTCTACTTCGGATCACTTTACTTTGTTTTCCTTTCCTCTTCTGGAGTTTTCTCTGTCTCCGATATTCCATCGTGCGTTCACTAGCACGTTTCTTTTGATCTTTTATCCAACCTTCTTCAGTCTTTCTTCTTCCTGAAACCCGTCCAGATTTATAAAAGCTCCTCCAAATTCACTTCCCTCTAACATGTGACATTCGTGTAATGTTTCATTTTTTTTAAATCTTATCGTTTTCTTTACTAAACCAGAATCTTCATTCATTTGTATAAGAATTGTTGCAAATTAATTGAGAATTGATCTAATTTAATGGTTTGAATTTTTTAATTAGTAAAAACTTTTATTATTATTATATTATTATTATAATTATTAGTGGACATATAAAATAAAATCTGTCATAGCGGGATTTGAATCCGGGTCTTTCGGCAGGGCAACTCAGAGCAGTAATACTGAGCCTCTAATATATACAGTCGTGGGCATTGAAATTGCATTACTTAAAAATAATGGAGGATCTCCTCTTACCTTGTTCTTACCTTTTGATAATTTTAAAATGCTTTGCCCTAAACCTTTTTCTCTTAATATTTTTTCAACTGTTTCTCGACTCACTTCTGCTAAATTGCTATCTGCTAGATATTGTATTTTTTTAGAAATGATTTTCTTCATTGAAGCGATCATCTGTTTTCCTTTTCCTTCTAGCCCCTCTCTTTCGCTCGGTAGATCCCTGGGAAAGATTTTTGTTTATTATTCTTACCACAGTTGATTGGTTGCACCTTACCCTTTGTGCTATCTCACACGAAGATAGTCCAGATTCAGCAAACGTCACTATTTCAACTTTTTCCTCATTAGACAGTTGTTTGCAACTCAGTCTGTTGGACATAATAATAAGTGCTTAATATTGGATAATCTGGGCACAACTGAACTATGAGTCACTGATTCCATCTTACTCTACTAATAAGATGTAAATAAATACAATCCTACTATTTGTTTACATATTTAGGATCAAAAAGGTAACAATCATAGGTGATGCAATTTCTATGACCACGACTGTATACCCTCTCCTTATAGCTGTGAAGAATACATTTTTTTATATTATTTTATTTTTCATAAATATATAATTTTTATAATAATTTATTTTTTGTTAGTTGTTACAATTTTTAAATATTTTTATTTGTAAAATAATACAAAGAAATAAAATAAATAAATAATAATGTATAGTGACTCAAGTCAACAAGATCCAGATTAAAGTAATGTTTAATGAACATTCTTCCCGTGTATACATCGCGAATTGCGAGAACACGGAGGTATAGGATCAGTGAAAAGAAGGGATTTGTCTGGCTGAGAAGCGAACCAGGATGGCTTAGTTGGTAAAGCACCACGGATACGGGATACATGGGACGCCCGGATTCCTTCGAGTCTCGGTCCTGGTCATAACTTTTCTTTTCAAAAAATAATATTTAAAAATACTTATATTTTATGTAGGTACATATTATATATTATATTTATATTAATTGTCAAAAACCCATGTTGCCGTAAGGCAAGGAATGGTGTTTAAATAAATATAATTTATATTATATTTTATGCCTCTCAGGGAGCGGAGGGGCTCAGTAGTAGGTCCTAGTGGAGTGGCTGAGTTGCCGTGCCGAAGGTCCTCAGTACAAACCTAGCTTTGACAGATTTTATTTTAACTGCCGGAGATGCATTCGTTGGTATCTGGGTACCTCCTGGGACTCAGCCTCTGTAAAGTTGGTATCTAAAATAGGAGGGAATCAGGCTGCTAATCATAATCTGATCTAGAACAGATCAATTCCCTGCACAACCGTTATCCTAGAAACAGTTCAATCCAACCACGTACTGAACTTCCATGTGTTGCCAGGGTGCATCTATTTCAGATAAAGAAAACAATGTAATAATAATTAGATATTTTAAGTGGCTCATCCATGTTTTTCCTTCGCCCCCGCAGCTCTTAAACTAAAAGGCTCTCGAAAGTAGATTAGAGCGACCTCGAAAATATTCATAGCCAGGTCGTCATCGCTGGCCTGAGTCCAGTCGGACTGTTTGCGCCCGCTTATAGAACGAGGCGAGTGACCTTTTTGTTTGAGCATCTCTTGCCACGAAGTGAAGGCAGTGAATGGGTGTCCATCACGTAAGTGGCCGGGGTCCGTCATTGTCTTGGTAAATGTTTGGCCTGAGGTAGCTGGCACGGTAGAGTCACATCAGCTGATGGAAGGGTCCTCTGCATCCTAACGGGGCAGGGTGATGGAAGGAAGTGTGTGAGGAGTAAACAACTCCGGGGCACGATTCGTTAATTGTTTGCTGAGGTCACGTCGTGAAGGTTGTTAATGTTGTTCATCTCGCACGTCCTTAAGGTTTTATATAGGTCCAGTACCTCATAAAACATTACAACTTTTTTTTAATTTATTATTTTCTATAATAAAGATCTCCCTCCTTCAAAAGAACGACATAACTAAAAAATTGGCATTTTGAATTAAACCTTCAGTAGCAATTGTATTGGTTGAAGTTTTTAAATAATGACATGTCTGATATTCCATTTCCAACATTTTTTTTTTTAATAAAGTCATATTTTGTGTTCTAAAACTTGAAGCTTTATGCGAATAATTACATAAGTTAAAACCAAAAAAGTTTCAAGCTTTTGAAAAATTTCTAATAGTTAACGAAAGAATTTCAATACCATCATTAAAATAGTAATACTTTACTTTACCAATACCATTTTATTTTTCAAATACCTTTACCTAGTTTTTTGAGAAGAATGACATTGTTCTTTTGAAGGAGCGATTTGTGATTGCCTCAAAAAAAAAAATTAAACCTCAGAATTTGGGATTTTACATATTTTAAGTATTTAAAATACAAACATTTAACAAAAAATATTTATTGAAATACAAGTAAATATGTCACGGATAAAGTCAAGTTGAGAAACTACTTATTTAAGTTCATACATTCCAATTCATCTCGTATCCAATCCTTGAAATCCAAAATCCTTCGTAAAATCCTCAATGCTCCTTATTATGTCACAAACAAACTCATCCATCACGATCTTAATATCCCATATGTTGCTGATTTGGCACAAACTAGGTACCTATCCTTCCATGACAAGCTCCATACACACTTGAATCCGCTATTCTCTCAATTTGCTTCCCATACTATTCCTGATAACCCTCCGAGGCGTCAGAAAAGAAGATGGCCTCGAGACCTTCTACTATAGAACGTTATTGGAGTGCTACCGATGGGTAGTTTCTCCACATGTGCTTTTTTTTCATGCCATTTGTTCATATTAGCATATTTACTTATTGTAATATTATTAGAGTCGTAAATATCAATAAATTAATCTAAAAAAAGTTCATACAGTCTAAAGATAAATACGGATTCTGTCCGTACTATTAACATGTATTAAAATTCTATGGCACACTTATTTATTACAATTGTTTTTTTTTTTAAACAAATTGAAAAAGAATTGGATGAGAGATCTCATGTAGTTATTTCAAAATGATCAGGTCCTCAAAAAAGTTGGGGCTAGGACCGTCTTGCTTCGTACTTTTTATAACTTTATTTTCAAACCAATCGATTAGCTGTTGTTTCTCTTCCACCCCCTTTTTCCAAAAATAAAGACAAATATAAAGTTACATTAAAAACTAGATTGTTTTTGTTTCTTCATACTGTCTACGGAAGTCTATCTAAAAGGAACACTTCAATTACACAACATTATTAAATGACGTTTTTAAGTAAAAGATTTATGGTATGTCAATATTTATAGACTGCTTGTAAGTCACATTTGTAACTGCCTGCCAATATAACTGACTCCATCCATCAGTTCATTATCATTATGTGTGGGTTATTTTAAATATGTTAGAACGTTTTTTTATTTTAAATAGAAAAGATAGGCCCTCGGCCGGGATTCGAACCCGGATACTCTGTCTTTCCGCGACAGCGCTCTCCCATTTAAGCCACCAAGGCTGCCTGCCGGCAGAGGACAAATCTTTTCTCTTATCCGATTCCATGTCCTCGTGTTATCGCAATTTTTGCAAGAACGAATGTTCTTTGAACTTTACTTTTAATTTTAGGACTTTTAAATGGGAGAGCGCTCTCACGGAAAGACAGAGGATTGGAATCCCGGCCGAGGGCCTATCTTTTCTCTTTAAAATAAAAATATTTAAAAATAAAAAAAATGACCAATAATTATAAAAAATTAGAACGTTTTTCCTTTCAACGCCATTGCTAAAAAAAAAAAAACTCGCGAAATATGTAGGTGTTAAGAGTATTTGTGTAAATTTTATTTTTCTCTATCGTCATTGATCCTCGTGCCGTTTTTCTTCTTATAAGTTCGCAAAACAAAAAAATGTTGGCTTACTATAATCTATTTATTCGATTCCAGACACTCCTCTTTAAGCTCGATATTAATGATTCTTATTTTAATTAGATTATATAGAATAATTATCCTATTCTAAACAATTTAATGAAATACAAAAAAGAATAGCCTAGGCTATATAACCTTTAGTTATTTTGTCTGACAGAATCTCGCGATAAGGTGTTATCAATGATCTGTTTATCAGGCGTAAGTTAGCGTCTAATTTTAGATTCTAAATTTAATTAGTTGAATTCATCCATGTGATTTCATATGAAATAACTGGTTTATTTTTATCAATCATATCCTGCTTTTTTTAATGAAACACTTCTAAATGCCTAGATAACTATTAGAAAAATTATAATATTTATATTTATACTATTTTAATTAAACAGTGGATACGTTCCCCTATACACCCTAACTACTGTCTAACGGTTCTGCAAAGGACTGTAAAGATTCTTAATGCATTGGGATTATAAAAATAGATAATAATGTCGACTTCCGAAGCTCTGATATTACTTATATAGTTAAAGCAGTAATAGTTTAATTTCTCTAACAGCCTCAAATGAAAAAGGGTCTATTTAGGTTTAAAAATCCTTAGTTATTCTGTCCTTCGGAAGAGACGTTAAACAGGGGTCCCGAGCCTGTACTATGCCATTTTCTCGTTAAAAATCGCTATCCTAAATTTCGCTATCCTGAATTTGGCAAAATTTTTAACTTTCACTGTAGCACTTTAAATAAGCAATCAAACAACAGGTTGAGTAGTTAATACGTAATAATTAATACGACGGTAATGCCTAGGTCTCAACTGAACTTTTAATCTTAAATATTATGCAATGTATGTGTAAATACATTGCATTATGTGATGTATAAATGTATTAACATTTATTGGAGTCTTCCGGGTTATTCAACCAACTTCGGCTTCTAATACTGATAATAAGTCCGCTTTCTTAAGTTGTACTAGCTTTAGTATTTTCCGCTATTACGATTATTAAATTTTGTTCTAGTCCCAGATCACAACTACGATGTCAAAAGAATATTGGATTCAGTACACGGCAGAGTTAGTACTGTTTCTAGCCATAGCCAACGATTTTTTGCGAAGGTTTTCTTTTTTTTAGGGCATCCAAAATTTAAATTAATATACCACCATTCTTTCAATGGCTTCAGAGATTGTTGACAAGATTGCTATTTAAAACAAATGTATCGATATTATGGTATGATACTGACCACTGAATACTTATTAAAATATAAGGATAGGAAAACATGAATATTTTAATATTTTTATTTGATATCCCGGCCGGGGCAAATCTTTTCTCTTCAAAATAAAAATATAAAATTATTTAAATAAACACTATAAAAAAATTATAAATATTAAACTGAGGTACATCTACCAGCTTCCAATTAAAGTAATGTTCAATGAACATTCTTTCCCATATGTACATCGCAAATGTTGCGAGTCCTGGGGATGTGGGATCGGCGAAGAGCATGAATTTGTCTGATCTGGTTACGAGCCCTGGTAGCTTAGTTGGAAGAGTGCCACGCTAGAGAAGCGGAGGACTTTAGGTTTTAGTGGAAATTTTTAAATTAATATTTTTACTGGTTTGTTATTGTGTTTCTTATTATTGTACCGTGGCAAACCTGCCTACGGTTGGGCGATCTCCGAATAGAACAAAAAATTAAAAGGCATGAGTTGTTGATAAATTGACTTAAACATAGCTGCAACCTGTTGTTTACCCGAATCGTTTCCACCTAAAATATTTATTCTTTCGATTTTGCAATGAATATTTAACTATTTAAGTAGTTAATGCTATAGTAGCCTTTTTTCTAAAATTATATTTTTTTCTTCTTTATTGTATCATAAATCTCTTAGTCCAGTTATTTATGTTTGACTTGAGAGCCAGAAGCTCTTTGGCCTGTCTCCAGCAGACCTAAAAGAAATGGATTGGTTACTGTTATCTTGAGCAGCCTCTTATTATCTTCTGAGGGATGTTTACACGATTTAAAACCAAATAGGATACCATAAGCTTTTTTCGATACGTGTCGTATATTTTATACATACATCTAACCTACTTAACTCAACATTATTTTCTAGCTATCAAAATACCTATATAGAGTAATAATATTTATCATAAAGTATATTTTAAATTAAATTATTACTATATAATTGACAATATATTTAATTTAATACCAAAAGATTAATCAGCTGGATGATATCTTTACGTATGTTCTTTTAGGACCAATTCCGATACACGATAGATATCTATGATTATTCTAAACGAGTTAGTAATACCATGATTGAAATACCATCTATAGTGGTATAATAATTTATTTAGTATCCCGATTTAAAAAAAAAAATAATGAGCGCTATGCTACTTCTGTCTCCAGCAGTCAGTGAAGAAGGTTGTCTGTAGTGCGGAGTATTTCGTTTGATGTGCGTTCAGTTCCTAGAATCTCACAACACCCCATTGTTAGTTGTAGTTCATGTTTGTTTTTATTATATTCTAAATTATAAAAAAAATTATCCTATATTCATTTTGTGTTAATAGTGAATAATGGTTCCTTAAAGTAAATTACAGTATAATTTTGTGAAAAAGAACACCTTTCTGATGAAAGACAATAAAATTTCTAGAACAATTAGGAAAGACGATGAAGCCGTTATTTCTACTCTTTTGAAAAGAAAGGTAAGGAGTAACTCCAGTATTTCTTTAACTGAAGGTCAAATTGGCAAAACAATTATGAATACTAAATATTCAAAAGTGAAAACATTATTTTAAAAACCTAGCTTACCAAAACCACGTGATAATTTAAATAATACTAATAATTCAGAAAATATTGAAATAACAGGTGACAGTCTAGTATCTCAATCTACACAACCAGTGACTCAATCCACTACTCATAATTCTATGAATATTCCTTCACTAAGCACTGTTCCTAATGTTCCTGTTAGTAACATGTTTGCGCCACTATCTGTCGAAATGGAAGAAGAACGCGTCGCACCACCAGTAGTCCATTTACCACCGCCAATAAAAACAAAAGGAATCAACAACTTTCAAAACTTATGCACAGACTTATTAGCTCTTTTAGGGGACAATAATTTTAAATGTTTTTCCAATAGAGAAGTGATCACATTAAAAACTAAAACCGGAGCCTGCATAAAATATTTAGAATCTAAAAACTTTTCTTTACACACATTTCAACCTAAAGAAGAAAAATCCTATCGGTTTGTCATCAGAAATCTCCATTATTCCAGACCTCATGATATGATTAAATGTGATCTTAAGAGAAAAGGATTCACTGTTCGCCGTATCAATAATGTAATACACCGAAGGTCGAAAGAACCCCTCTCACTCTTTTGGATTCACCATGTTTACGTTGACTTTATATAAATTTCACTGTTGCTTATTTTCATCCATAAATTACTATTTCATTCATTTATTAAAAATGGCAATCCCGTAGATACGGTTTTGTGTCGCTAAGGTTACGATCTAGAGGTAATGTTTACGATATTCTTACAACCAAATATCTTTTTTTTATCTAACATGAAATTATAGCAATGGAAAGCACATTATTCCTCTCATCTCTTAATTTGTTTCCTAATTTAAAATTGCACAGTGAATTAGCTGTCAATTGCATCTTTGCCTTGATTTTAATCTTAACATTGAAAAGGGAAAGGTAAAAAGAGACCTTACATAAATGTTAAGACCGTGGAAAAATTCCAACGAAAAGCCCTCAAGTCTCCAAAACTAAAACAGAAATTGGAAATATCGGTAAAATATAGAGATAGATATTTCCAATTTCTGTTTTAGTTTTGGAGACTTAAGGCTTTTCTTTAGAATTTTTCCACGGTCTTAAAATTTAATTTTAACATTATATTTAAAACAATAAATAAAAATAAATTTTTAATATCTAATACGTGTCGCAACGAGTTGTTTCGTATTTCACCTCTAAAAGTTGACTAGTCCACCTTAAACTTCTTTTTAGCATTCAAGATAACCCCCAAGCTTGTGGTCCAACCTTTTCGATAATATAGCAAAACATAATCCAAATACGAAGTAGTTTTGTTTGATCATTTGAATTATAAAGTAAATCTGAAGTCATTTGTCAATAAGCCTCTGTTTTATCTGCAATTATGGATCAATGGATAGGAATTTAAAAAAAAATGCTTTAATATAATAAAACACTCATTAGTACCTAAAGAATACACCTAAAGAAAGATAAACCTTAGGATTTCATCTTGTTCCTCCTTGATAGGCCGCCATATTTCTGCCTTGCGTGGTATATAGGCCAGGAGATGCACTCATGAGATAAGTGCTCGTCGACGACATGATCTATGGCCGGATTTGTACCTTAGGACTTCAGCTATCTATCTAGGCAGTGTACTCGATTGTTATGGTAATCAGCTGTCTAGTAAGTTATATATCGCTCGGGCCTCCTTAATATGTCCTGAGCACGAAGCTGGCTTGTTAGGAAGCGAGTGATGTTTCACTCAGAAGGTTTTAAGTTTTTTATAGGCCAAACAAGACTGGATAGAGAGGGACTCTTGCCACCTCCTTCTTGGCCCTAGAATTTTATTTATTATTATTATGATTAATAGTTCTGACGCCTAATCGTACGTAGTAATATAAATACAATATTAAATTAATATTAAGGAAGTAAAACTGGTTTAATTCAAGAAATTTAACTGATACCAAAAAATAATGTATTCATTAACAATTGGCAAGGCACACAGAGGAGCAGAGTTTCTCAGTGCGCAGAGCACTGAATTACTGAGCTGAAGGTTCCGGATGCAAATCTAACAGTGGAAAATAAACTATAATGAGATATAGGATCAACCCAGTGAGATCTGAAGATCTAAGATCTCTGTAAATTGGGTACTCTTAAATAGGGAAAATCCGGCGGTCTAGCGAGATCTCGGCAAAATCACTGCCCTGAACAATCATTGACCAAGAAACAGTAGATAGTCTCTGTCATGGACTGAACGCAAAACTCTTGCTGGGTTTTTCTGGAGCAGTTTTATTGTAAGACTCACCGGTATTGTAAAACACTGAAATATAACGTTATCACAGAGCTAGTTGTGTTAAGGGATGCGGAATCGTATAATTCTTATAGTTTTTGGCTTGAAATTGAGATGTAATATAAGCAGTAGATATAATGTAAATTGAATTGTAACTCCATGCTAATGCCCTTACAGATTTTCGCTTACTTAAGTACTAGAAACTCGATTTGAAGAATATAGGTCTTAACAACTAAATACGAGGCTGTAGGTATAAACATATTTTTTATAATTTAATTCAGAAAAAAAATAATTTTAATACTGACTTTGACTGAAAATCATTTTAATATTGTCTTCTAATTTAAACCATGAAAAAGTGGGAGTAGCACTGTTATATTTGGATATAAAGATAATTTTACTTTTTATATATACATGTTTCTTGTTGAATATAAGTGTAAAAAACTGAAGTATTTCCATAGTTTCTTAAGTGTTTATTAAAGTACAAATCATTATTTATTAAATTATGGCATTGGAAAAATTCTTCTTAGGTGGGGATGAAATAATGTATTAAAGCTTACGTTTTTAGTGCTCTACAGATTATTATCGTTATGCTTCCCTAAAAAAATATTCCAAGTTACCCGAGAATGGGTTGTACCGCCCTTTATTCAGTGAATATTTCCTAGCGGCTCGGGGAAGGGCTGGCTGTGAATAGTAAATAAAAAGACAAAGCAGCCGCTTTCAAGGGCTCAATATTTAATTTGGCTGCGGGATCTTCACGACCTTTATTCCACATTCTTCTGGGCCCAGAAGCCCTTTTCTGACATTTTCTAACCTTTCTTTAATGACCATAATAAATATTCTTGAATATCATTCTGCTTCTTCATTTGAATATTCTATAATATTGGATTCCATACGAGAAATGGGAGGCATACTGGTTGTATTCATGTTTATTGGGTCGTTGAAGAAAATTTATTTTAAAAATTATAAAATAAACAATATGCTAACATAAAGTATTTATAAAAAATGTGAATAATAAATATAGGAGCTAAAAAAAAATCTAGAAAGATACGAATGAACCTTAAACAAATGATAATATTATACTGATGCCTTCTCACCTTTTTTATTTATGTTTTAAGTTATAGTTATTGCCCTTTTCATGCCTTAACTTAAAACTGCATTGTATTAACTGCAAATTATACCTGTTACTAATTCGTATTTCCCAAGTTTCTTCATTTACAAATTACTCACTACTGAAGCATTGAAGCTTGGTGGAGTATGTATTTGGGTAGCTTTAAAGCTATAAATTGTTTAAGGCACAAGGAGTACTTTTTACCTAAAACTAATTATTTAAACCTGTTAAATTACACAACCTATCATCCAAGAATGCTCGGAAACATTACCAAATAAATAAACTCATATCATCCATTTTGGAGAGTTTAAATAATTTATTTGGGCTTATATCGCTGTGCTGTTCTAGTAAGTAATGTGAATCTAAGTGTTTACTGCGATTCTAGAAAAAACAGGTCAAAAATATCACTTTCCGTTTTTTAATTTGGGGCTAGTAAATTCAGTAATATTATTCATTTGCTGATAATATACGAGGTACTGTCAAATTGTAAATAAAATGAAAGACATTAAACGTTTTTACTGTGGTGCTTCGAACAAATTTGTACTATGTATTTAAGATAAATCCAACACTATATTTTCCCGATATCGTATAGCTTGGTTTGTGGAATCCTATTAAAATTTGTCTGAAATCCTCCCATTCTCATTCTTTCTATCTCACATTCTTTCTCTATATCTCTCAAAACCACACACACACACACACACAAACTCACACTCACACTCGCTCTCACTCACTCACTCATATAGTTAACAAGTGGGGGTTGGGAAGAGGCACGAGTTGTATCTAACCCCCGCTACTTGTTTACCACAGTTAAATAATTCATCGATTTAATGGCACTGTATATTGTTTAATTGAGCCACATCTAAACTAAGAGTCAACAACAGAATAAACTAACTTTATTCTATTGCTTTGAGCCGACTATAGATGTATAAACTAGCATTAAGAGACATTAAATCAGTATTCTCTCTCTCCAATAGGAAAACTGTCTATCGTTATAACAAAATAAAGTACCCAAATATTTTTGGAAATACTAGAAAACGAACGTTTATGTTCCAAGACTATTTTAGATTCAGTTGTATATTTATCCTTCAGTAAGTCGTTGATCGACCCCTTACCGATCGGTTAACTGTCCATGAGGCTACCCGGCTTCTTTGAAAAAGTTGTCTTAAATCGAGGAGCGTGATCTAGCCAGAATCATCTTATACAACCTTTGGTTCAGAAACTGTAGAGTCATTAATCAAGTACCTTCATGAATAGTATTTTTTTTTTTTATTGAGATTCCGTTTTCAATATTCTTAGTGGATGCTTAGCTGTATATATAAACATGAAGAAAAAATGTTATGGTCTGTTGAATGTGAAAGAGAATTATTATAATTTTCCATTCTGATAATCTTACAATTGATATATATAAAGAAGGTATTTTATTTAAGTTTATTATTTTTATTGAACCCAGAAGCTCTTAAATGTAATTCAAAATTTAAAAAAGAGATTTCTATATAAAGCAATATCATAACTACGAAAGCAAATAGTAGAAAAATTAGAACCATTAAAAGTTGCGCACTGGTATAAGTAAAGATAAAGAGTTGTAACTGTTCACCGCAAATTCAAATTTCCTTTTTTTCTCTCCCTACAATTTTAGTAGAACAGAAATAATTAGTTTTTTCTTTAGTATATTTTTATTAGAAGAATAAAGCAAAAGCTTTGGTTATCCAGTAAAAACTGTTTTTTATTTCGTATTCATATACTGTTCGTATACTGTATTTTATGTCACTATATGCTCAAGGATCAGAAATGTCATTTGGCGGCTGTATATATACGATTAATTTAATAGAGCAAACAACTTGTTCTAAATAAATCTTTTATTCCTACAATCTAGGTTCTTATATTCTTTGGTATCAGTTCCGTAGGTTGTCGCTTTGAGTGAAGTCACTACTGTGTCACCACCAAGTTTTAACTTTTCAAATAATTAAAATAATTCAAATAAAATAAAATTAAAAATAATTCAAAATAAGTCTAATTATGTAAAATATGTTTATGTATATGTCGGTAATCTTTTCATCTAGAAATAAACGTATTAACAGACCCATACCCATTAGAAGAAACGTTTATTTCTTGATGAAATTATTACATAAATATGCACATTGCCCACAATTACTCGCTCTTTTGTTTCTAAATTAAAATTTATGATTATTATTATATTCGAAAAAAAATGAAACGAAAGAAAATTGAAAATTTGTTGTGACAACCCGAAACGACAATCTGCTGCGGAACTGATATAATATTTTTTGGTATCTGTTTCGCAGGTTGTCGATTCGAGTTTTTACAAGTTTCAAATGTTTATTCCTTTCATTTTTAATATTTTACAAAAATTCAAATTATCGTACACTTTAAACATGAAAAAGTTAAATTAATTATAGATAATTAATAGGTTTCAGTAATCATTTCATCAAGAAATAAAAGTTTCAACTAACATTTCGAAGTATAAATGATAAATGTTTGTTGAAGCGTATATTTTTAGATGAAATGATGACCTAAGTACACATATTTCCCGTAATTACATTCTCTTTTCCATATTATCTTAAAACGATAACTTGTATTTTTGGAAAATATTAAAACAGAAACGAATGAAAAGTTAAAACTTGTGGCTCAAATCGAAGCTACAACCTGCGGAATAATTACCAATTTTAATCTCTTTTAAATCTAAATCTAGGTTTTATTAAAAAATTAACAAATTTTCACCTAGTTGTCAGCATTATTATTATTTATATATTTTTTATTTGTTTTTATACTTATCAATTGATATAATTATAACGAGTAGAGATTCGATAGAGCAAGCCTTGAACTCCTTGGAGTATCCTCGGCTAGCTGCTTTAATGAGGCGCTTGTTGTGGGCGGTTCAGAAGAAAGTGCATTACGGATCTCATTAACTCTTGGTTACCGTTCAAGTGTGCGGCAACTGTAGCGGCATCGTACACAGATAGTTCTTTCTTTTTGTCTGCAAAGAAATAACTGATAAAAATTGTGAGGCAGAAAAATTATCGAGTGTCTAAAATCAGTTCTGTGGTGTAAACAGGTTAACCCCCAAGCAAGAAAAATCCGAAACATGGACAATAACGAAAAAGGAGGAAAGGAAGCTGTTCGCCGTGGAGATGGACTTCTGGTTATTGTGCCATTTCCAGAATTCAACTCCTCCCTAACAGTACCATAAGGCAACTAATAGACGAGGAAACACCATTCCTCTACACAATAGAAACAAGGAGATTAAAATGGTATGGCCGCTTCAAAAGAATGGCAGAGGAACGGTGGCCAAAATCAGTCACCGACAATTTCTCTACAGAAAGGTGAAAAAGAGGACAACCCAAAAAAAGATTTGCAGGATATGGAAAAGAACATGGTTGCGAGGGAGCTTTGAGAAAGAGACTGGCTGGATCGAGATCTGTGGCGAGAACTTTTAGAATCGAAAATTAACTAAGTTGTTACAGTTTTAATAAGACACCCCCTTAACAACACAAAAATATTTAAAGGTAAAATTTTAATTAAAAAAGAAGGTTGAAAATTAATTTCAGGAACTATACCCCTAAGATACCCAATTTTCGCTAATTAATTTAATTTATTTATTCTCAGCAGTTGCCTATACGAATGATACGATACAACAGAGAGAAAATAATAATAATTAAAAGAATAGCATAAGAAAAAACTGTATCACAACCCACAAAGTGTCTTTGCTTCAATACTTGAGCCAAAGGTTGTGCAAGGTGATTTGGCCGAGATCACATAGGGGGAAAACTCTGTTTATACTTTATACAGGATGAGTACACCTCAGAAAGGTCAGGAAATTCCCTGATTTTAATCTTTGGCTTTTAAAATATTAAACAATTTATCCGCTACAGTCGGATTTGAATTTGGATCTTCAGCATTGCAGTTCAGCACTCTACACGCTAAGCTCTCTCTAATCTCGCTCTAAAAATATAATAAAACCAAAAATTCTCATTTCTAATCAGAAATAGGGTTATAAATAGATAAACCAAGTTCTTAAATTATATTCAGAGTCAACTAAATACAAGCTATAAAATTACAAAGGTCATTAATTTAACACAAGCATGAATTTTTCATTTCAAATTCAAATTTGAGTACATTTGGAATGTAGTCAAGTTGGATAACATTTCTCTAAAAAAAATATCAAAAGCCAGGATAGCCTGCAGATCCTCCAGGGTCTATTTATTGCTCCTTACTAAAAATTAAATAATTTATTGCTTCAGCCGGTTTTGAACTAGAGACTTTCAGAACAGCAGCGGTAAACACAGAGCTACTCTAATGAATATATAGAAATGGCGAAAATAAGATTGGGGGAAATTTTCAAGTGGTAAAAGTGAACTAATTATCTCCCTTATTTTCTTCAGAAGACACCGACATGTTTTGTCTTATAGATCATAGAAATGTTATTGTTAATAGAACAAGTGTAGTTAGATACTGTTATTCCCCAACGGGATGTCCCTTAATAATATCTGTTTTTCTGGCTGTCATCTCCTTAATAACAGTTTCCCACGACAGATAGGTAAGACAAAGCCAGCTACTCGCTGTAACTTAATAAATAGTCGTCGGTAGATGTACAGTTGCTCGGTGTGCCGACACTTCTGGGATAACCTGTCATTTCGGAGCCTTACCGTGACAATAACTGCTACTTCTGTCATTTCGTCTATAACGGAACACATTTCATGGCCAACGTAGATCTTAACCGTGAAATATCACGTTGCAGATAATGTGGTATGGCTTATCCAAGGTTATGGTCGCTGTGTAGGACTAGGTATTCATTCTCACATCATGAGTTAATTGAGTGTATTGTGTGTATACATGAGGTACATGAGTATATGTTCTCTCTACTGCTAACATGCAAGGTGCGTAACAACATGTGAATGTAACCTATTGATATTCAGGAGATAAGAAACCAAACAAAGAAACTGGTATAACATTCATTTGGTTTGCATACTTAAACATAGTATCCTTAAATTTTAACGCGATATGTGGGTCTGTAGAACCTACGTGCTTATTTATTTATTTTACCTGTATATTTATTGGCAGCAATGTGTCTTTAATGTGCCAAAGCTGGTTTGAATATTTTTATTAGTTTTCCTGTATTAGTTTATAATGAGATATGACGTTGATTATTTTTCTGCAGATAATACGACGATATTTTTGAAGAATATCAAGTCTGTCCGATACTTATTTTGTACTTTATTATACTTTCGATTACCGGAACGTAAATCGCAACTGGCTTTGAGGATTATTACTTAATACTTACTTATAGGTATACATAAAACATTAGAGACTTAGCTGCCATTAAGAGGTAGTCATTACTGAAGCAAACTAATATTAAAACTTTCTTTGTTTCAACATTGAATAATTTTTCTATATAAGTACACATTTATTGACGCCCTATTTGTTTTTACAAGAGTACAAGGCAGCGAAATCAAGATGTTTTATACAAAAATGGTGATTGCATGCCACTTTTCATTTTTTAATTAAATTTCGATTATCTGAACTCTTAAGTATTGAACCCAAAACCGACAAAATTAGTTCGGATAATCGACGGTCTACTGTTTTTCGACATCCTCGTTGAATGCCAAGATTTCTTTAGGCGATTGGGAGGTTTATTAAATGATTTATTACGTTATTTACTGTAACTACAAATTTGTTTTATTTGCAATTAATTTATGTTAAACAACTATATTTATAAAATATTTTTGAATCACCAGTCGATTATCTTCTAGTTGGTCGCCAATGGTAAAGCAATAATACACACAAAAGACTAGAATTTGAGAATAAATTATGTTTATCTAAAAAATCAAAAATACATAAAGAAGGCCTTTGTTTTTAGAAATATCCATATGACTGTAATATTCCAAAACTGTGAAAAAGAAACGTAAGTGATAGAAATTTGTACTCATAACAAAAGTAGATTTTTTTTACTTAGGAATATGTGAATGATATATTTACATATTTAAATTTATATCGTGTATTTACATCACATAATTTCTATATTTCATTCACAGAGATCACAAATATTACATTTAAGCCACTAGAAATGTAATTCATCTTCAATCATGTTTTGATTATCAAATTTTTAGTTACAATATAATTGTGAAGAATTGAAAGTACTAACAGATATATTCTATATTTTTAAAGTAAATTATTTAAAAAATCTTTCAAAGGTGAAAAATATTACTTGCGAAATACAAAGAAAGTTTTTTATTCGTCCACTGATATTTTACAAGGATGCTTAAGCTTGAGTGAAAGAAGGACCATTATTCAGGTGTACAAGGCCGATGTCACTTGTCATCTGAGGAGAAATTTTCACGAAAATTACATTATCATCATTATCAGGAAGAACAAGAGGTGAAGAAGACTTAGAGAAGAGTTAATAGTTTAGTGAAAAAAGTTCTTGTCTAAGTAATTTAACCGCAATGTAATAGGCAAAAATAAAATAACTAGATTCTTACCATCTGGGTGCTATGTACGAGCGAAAGGATTTTTGAGTTTCTACTAAAAATCATGTTTATCTATGAAAGAGGTTATATAATGCAAAAACCGAAAAGACATTATATAATAGTAAAATTTATGATAACGGTGTTGGAAGGGGAATGAGATAGCTCAGTGTCTAAGTTCCTATGCTGAAGATCCCGGGTTAAAACCCGGCTGTGGTAGATAAAGTATCTGTTATCAGTCATGGATTAGGCCCTTTAGAAACTACGGACTCTCCTAGGGCTCACCTAGCCTCTATAAAATCGGTACCCTTGATTGGGGGAAACGTGGTGGATCTTGGAGAAATCGCCCGGGATTTATTTTTTTTTTTTAAGTACACTTTTTTAATATTTGACTATTACTATCTGTAGATGCTTCTTTTTTTATGGTGATGACTTGTGATGAAATGTTTTGGCCTGCATTTATATTGCCTTTCAAATATTTATTCTTAATTTTTTTCTTCACTCTTTTTGTTAATAGCACTTATTTCTCATCAACTCTATATTATTTTAACGTATTTAAATATTTTTCCCAACAGTTCTAGATTTTTTGTTGTTAAACTTAATTATAATTAAAATTGTGCTTTCCCTTTATTGATTCATAAATGGGGTCTTCCTATGACTACTTACGTTCGTGGTGCGCATTCATGTTTTCAGTAGTTAAATTTCTTCCAGTTCTGCTCTCTTTGCCATGGTGTTCCAGTTTCTCACTAGTCTCCTAGTGACTTCCATAATCTTCTATAATTTTACTTTCTGCTGTTCTGCCCCAAATGTAAGTGAAGCTCCAGGAAAGTGAGAGTTCCGTAATTTAGATGGATGTAATTTTACCAACCAGCATAGTAGGTACTCTTAAAATGTCATTTAATATCCATGGAAATTTACATTCACCTCACAACTTATGGTTTGTAATTGAACATGTCTAATGACACGTATGTACACACGATATAAAAGCCTAAATTCATTTATTAAACAAATCTTGTTCCAACCTTAACTTCAAATTAAAAAAACAGTTTAAGCATTTTGTTTGATCTTTTTTGTATGTGTTTTAGCTATAAAAGCATTATCGTCAGAACATGTATTGGTCAAGATTCTAAATGAATTAAACTTCATGCATGAAAGGCTTTACAAAGAAGATATGGAGATCGAAAGAAATGCACATACTTATAAGATACAAATAAAGACATTTGAATTATAAATTCTTGAGTCAATATAAGAATGGGATTACCACATGTCTTTTCCAGATGTCCATCCGTTTCGTTTGCATCAGTGTTGCAACCTTGGTTACATTGAAGGGCGATAAAGAGATAAATCAATTTAAGAGTGTCTCAGGGGTGACCTGTGGCGTAGGGGTTAGCTAAACAACCTACTATGCCTAAGTCGCGGATTTGTAGCCCGACAGGTGGCCCTGGGATTTTCCAAAGGGAGTAAAAAATCCTTGGTTATGCCGCCTTTCGGAAGGGACGTTAAACGGGGGTCCCGAGCCTTTTCGATGTGTTTGTTAAAAATCCCTGTGCTAAATAAACCTGGATAGGCAAAATTTAGAGCTCCCACTATAGCATCGTCCGATTAGCCATAACAGCATAAAGTAACGTAAATAAACAAACGACAAGAATGGTCCAGTACAATAACAATTAGTTAATCCATATGTTCAACATAAATAGATGCATGTTAGAGAAGAGTTGGTCGACTGTATCTTCTAATTCAAGGAAGAAATAGTTGGGGGTGCAGTCAATGAAAACATCAAAATAAGGATAACTTATTTATTATGTGCCGACGTTTCGGCCTACAATGTAGGCCATCTTCAGGGCTAAGAGAAACAAAACAGAAATATATAAAAACGTAGCAGCAACAAGAATATATAAAGTGGTACAGGAGTGGAAATAAATTATTGAAATAAAATTAGATATGATGAAATAGTGAATAGAAGATATAAGATAAATAAGAATGCATATAAGACAGGTTACAGAATAATAAACTTAAAAAGTGATGGATAAAAATAGAATGTAGATGATGAACAGAAATTCTAATAGTGACAGATAAAATAATACAATAATGAGAATATAAAATAGGAAAAATACATGTCAAAAAGGGGATAAAATGTAAACAATAATATAAAGGGAAAGAAAAATGAGGAGGTAAACGGAAAGATACAAAATAAGAAGATAAAATATAGAAAAAGGGAGGAATAAAGTGTAATAATACAAGCATAAATAGAAAGAAAGGCTTGATAAATTTCAAAAATTAAACATAGAAAAAAGGGGTATATATCTATGAACTATGAAGAATGAAAAGAAAAGGGAAAAAAAAAAAAAAAAAAAAAAAAAAAAAAAAAAAAAAAAAAAAGGGAGGAAAGTTAATATGTAACTGTATACAATTAGAAAGAAGTGGCATAAATGCAAAATAAGATGAGAATTTAATATAAACATATAGAAAGTAGGGGAAGAAATACAGTAGATGAAAAATATGAGGCTAAATAAGAATGCACTCTATACTATTAACATATGATGGATGCCAAAGTAGGTGTGAGAAGAGGTGCGAAGAAAGGTGAAAGTGAAAAGGAAGGAGATAAGATAAAAGTGTACTAACCGAATAAAACAACTTGCAGGTTAGGCCGCTCAGAGACAAGTAAGCAAGAAAAACCGTTACACCGGGCAGGCGGAGGCGATAAAGGCGAACTCTGACGGCCAAAAAATAATGACACAGGAGGGGGAAGGAGAAAGGTAGAATAGGTGGATGTAAGAGACCGTAAATAATGTAAAAGGCGTGAAAAATTAAAAATTAAATAAAATAAGAAAGGAAAATTGCAGATGCAGTGGATATAAGTGACCGTAAAAAATGTAAATTGAGAGAAAATTAAAAATTAAAAGTGGTATTATATCTATGAACTATGAAGAATGAAAAGAAAAAGAAAATAAGTGAGGAAAGTTAATATGTAACTGTATAAAATTAGAAAGAAGTGGCATAAATGCCAAAATAAGATGAGAATATAATATAGGCGATCTAATATAATATAGGCGATCTCGAGAAAAATAAAAAGTGAAAGTCAAATGGTCAAAATGTAATTAAAAAAAGGCATAATAAATTAAGAATGTAAGGTTATTTTAGTAAATTAAAAATATGGGCGTAGGTTAGGGATAGGTGATGGGAGTCGGTCTTGGCATTAACGGTAGAGGAATCTAAATTGATGTGAATGGTTTCTGAGAGGATGCGTTTATTATAATTAGGAACGGAGGCTAGGATCGACGTGTTTTCGAAGTCAAAAATGTGGTTAAAGGATAGGGCGTGTTCAGAGAGTTTAGAAGCGGTTGGGTTGTGGGAGGAAATGGAGTATTTGTGTTGGGTAATGCGGTCTTTAAGTAGGTTTTTGGTTTCGCCGATGTAGGAAGAGTTGCAGTTGGGAGTAGAACAAGGAATGCGATAGACGACCTGAGAACGATGTTTTAGTGGAATGGGATCTTTAACACGGGTATAAATATTGGAGAGTTTGTTGTGGGATTTAAAGGCGATGCGTAAATTGGGGATAGCGGAACTTAGGGATTTTTGAATGTTATTAGAGAGGGAGGGTATATATGGCAAGGATCTGTATATAGGGATAGAAGGCGGATGTGGAGAACGGGTGCGGGTGGGTGGGTTATAATGGTGATGGATGAGTGATAACATGGGGAGAAAAATTGTTTTTTAATAGGATTGCTTTGATGCGTTGGCTGTTGGTGTTATGGAAGCAAGCGTCGGAGAGGGATAGGCCACGGTGGATGATATTTTTGGCGACATTGATTATTTGGTGGTGCGGACGTTGGGAGTAATAATTGAGGAGTCTGCCAGAATAGGTGGGTTTCGTATACCAATCAGTGGATAAGGTGTGATCGGGATTTCTAATGATATTTACCAACATACCCTTAGATAAAGCCCTTGTCATTATAGATAACAACTGGTCACTCATAGAACCCCATACCTCTCTCAACCGGTCCTCATATCTCCAATCCCTTAAACTCTGCTGCGAATCCGGCTATCTCACTTTCCATGGACAGTTCTTTAACCAAATTTCTGGACTGGCCATGGGAAATCCCCTCGCTCCTGACCTCTCCAATATTGTCCTAAATGACCTTTTAGACTCCATCCTACCCCAGTTCCGTGACGATGTCATTTTCATTAAAAAATATGTGGACGACCTCCTCCTTATCCTAAATCCTAACATCATTCCAGGTTTATTATCATCCTTCAATGCATACCATCCCCGCCTACATTTCACTGTTGAACTTGAACATAACAAATCCCTACCTTTCCTTGACCTCCGTATCATTAGAAATCCCGATCACACCTTATCCACTGATTGGTATACGAAACCCACCTATTCTGGCAGACTCCTCAATTATTACTCCCAACATCCGCACCACCAAATAATCAATGTCGCCAAAAATATCATCCACCGTGGCCTATCCCTCTCCGACGCTTGCTTCCATAACTCCAACACCCAACGCATCAAAGCAATCCTATTAAAAAACAATTTTCCTCCCCATGTTATCAATAAACTCATCCATCACCATTATAACCCACCCACCCGCACCCGTTCTCCACATCCGCCTTCTATCCCTATATACAGATCCTTGCCATATATACCCTCCCTCTCTAATAACATTCAAAAATCCCTAAGTTCCGCTATCCCCAATTTACGCATCGCCTTTAAATCCCACAACAAACTCTCCAATATTTATACCCGTGTTAAAGATCCCATTCCACTAAAACATCGTTCTCAGGTCGTCTATCGCATTCCTTGTTCTACTCCCAACTGCAACTCTTCCTACATCGGCGAAACCAAAAACCTACTTAAAGACCGCATTACCCAACACAAATACTCCATTTCCTCCCACAACCCAACCGCTTCTAAACTCTCTGAACACGCCCTATCCTTTAACCACATTTTTGACTTCGAAAACACGTCGATCCTAGCCTCCGTTCCTAATTATAATAAACGCATCCTCTCAGAAACCATTCACATCAATTTAGATTCCTCTACCGTTAATGCCAAGACCGACTCCCATCACCTATCCCTAACCTACGCCCATATTTTTAATTTACTAAAATAACCTTACATTCTTAATTTATTATGCCTTTTTTTAATTACATTTTGACCATTTGACTTTCACTTTTTATTTTTCTCGAGATCGCCTATATTATATTAGATCGCCTATATTATATTCTCATCTTATTTTGGCATTTATGCCACTTCTTTCTAATTTTATACAGTTACATATTAACTTTCCTCACTTATTTTCTTTTTCTTTTCATTCTTCATAGTTCATAGATATAATACCACTTTTAATTTTTAATTTTCTCTCAATTTACATTTTTTACGGTCACTTATATCCACTGCATCTGCAATTTTCCTTTCTTATTTTATTTAATTTTTAATTTTTCACGCCTTTTACATTATTTACGGTCTCTTACATCCACCTATTCTACCTTTCTCCTTCCCCCTCCTGTGTCATTATTTTTTGGCCGTCAGAGTTCGCCTTTATCGCCTCCGCCTGCCCGGTGTAACGGTTTTTCTTGCTTACTTGTCTCTGAGCGGCCTAACCTGCAAGTTGTTTTATTCGGTTAGTACACTTTTATCTTATCTCCTTCCTTTTCACTTTCACCTTTCTTCGCACCTCTTCTCACACCTACTTTGGCATCCATCATATGTTAATAGTATAGAGTGCATTCTTATTTAGCCTCATATTTTTCATCTACTGTATTTCTTCCCCTACTTTCTATATGTTTATATTAAATTCTCATCTTATTTTGCATTTATGCCACTTCTTTCTAATTGTATACAGTTACATATTAACTTTCCTCCCTTTTTTTTTTTTTTTTTTTTTTTTTTTTTTTTTTTTTTTCCCTTTTCTTTTCATTCTTCATAGTTCATAGATATATACCCCTTTTTTCTATGTTTAATTTTTGAAATTTATCAAGCCTTTCTTTCTATTTATGCTTGTATTATTACACTTTATTCCTCCCTTTTTCTATATTTTATCTTCTTATTTTGTATCTTTCCGTTTACCTCCTCATTTTTCTTTCCCTTTATATTATTGTTTACATTTTATCCCCTTTTTGACATGTATTTTTCCTATTTTATATTCTCATTATTGTATTATTTTATCTGTCACTATTAGAATTTCTGTTCATCATCTACATTCTATTTTTATCCATCACTTTTTAAGTTTATTATTCTGTAACCTGTCTTATATGCATTCTTATTTATCTTATATCTTCTATTCACTATTTCATCATATCTAATTTTATTTCAATAATTTATTTCCACTCCTGTACCACTTTATATATTCTTGTTGCTGCTACGTTTTTATATATTTCTGTTTTGTTTCTCTTAGCCCTGAAGATGGCCTACATTGTAGGCCGAAACGTCGGCACATAATAAATAAGTTATCCTTATTTTGATGTTTTCATTGACTGCACCCCCAACTATTTCTTCCTTGAATAAATAGATGCATATTAGAGCAGATGCATTACTATGTTATTATAACTAATGAGACCTGACCCAACATTTTCTAATGATAAAAAATCGATTCCATCACGATGATCCTTTAGAATCGATTCTATTATTGTGCACACATCCGCACTCTCGTCCTACAGTCCTGCTCCCCTACACTCCCGATGACCGCTGTGTTCTGTTACATAATCGATTGTAAGGAGTGCACCCGCAGCAAGTGGAGATAGGATCTCCTTTCACCAGTAGGCGTTGCGCCCGGGTCCTCTCTTAGACCTCTCCTCTCTTCAATATTCCATCAGATAGTGCTTGATATATTTAGCCCTCGGCTCTAACTGTACTATCTCTCTCGTCCTGTCTTCTGATACGGTCGAAGGCTATTCTTAGATATCAGTCATGATGGTACTTCGTATTTGAACTCGTGCGTTCTAAAATAGTCCAATGTTTTTTTTTTTGTCCAATGTTGTTGTCTCCAGGTTTATTAGAATTTTTAGTTAATTATCGATTATTAGTTTTTTATTTATCCGTTTTTATCCAGTTTATCTGAGTTAGAGATGTTTAGGGTATTTGAAATAAGCAGATTTTGGGTACGATGTCAATACATAAATAAAAAATGTATCACTAAAACCCTAGAAGAGTCATGAATTTAGAATGTGGTAGAGACTGTATTGTTTCTAGGAAAACGATTGTGGAGATAGGTGATTTGTCAGATGTCACGCTCGACAGCCAGGTTCTTCCCCCTATTATTACTTTATAGAGGCTGGTTGAGCCCCTTGAGGGGTCTCCAGATTCCCCCTGGTTGTTAAATAACTTATCAGTCATATCTGGATTTCAACCCATCGGCACGATTACTAAGCGTTCTATCATTGAGCTACCGCGTTTCTTCATTAAATATTTTATTATAATTATTGATAAATTAACTGGGAAAACAGGTTGTTTCGTTAGTGTCTTGTGAGAGGACCTTATGATTGCATACCTTTGATAGATTTTGGTTATTCTTTCCAGTTAGGGGAGTTTATATTGTTTTCACCTTGGTAATTAAAATTTTATCACTCTTAATTCAAGTAGTCTTGCCGACTTTACCTGTAGCGCGTCGAAGCAAACCGAAACCGAAAAGGTTTTAATGTTTAGTGCGGCATTACGCTATGGTTAGAATAGATGTTTTATGAACCAAGATAAGGCATCACTTATTACCTTACTTTGCAGCGTATACTAGTAATATTCCACAACCTTCAGCTAGTGTTCTGTTAGCTTATTATCTTACCAATACAATGCGAAAAACATATAAAGGTTATGCTATTTTTAGGTTTTTTAAGCCTATATAATCCATGGAGGTTCTTGGTTCAGTACGTCGTAGAGACTCTACTGTCTCTTGATAAACTGTTGTCCAGTGAGGTGATCTTTCCGAGATCACGTTCAACCGAATATATAATTTGCATAATAAATCGAAGGGATGAAGAGATCACGTTCGTCGTGGCCCGAAGTTGCAAGTTCATTGATCCTCGAGTTAGTGGTAGTGCCCTGACCTTTTCACGGTCCGCAATTTAAATAGTTTAACGACATCCGAAAAATACCTTCGAGTTCAAGAATTTCCTGATTGCAATAGCTGTTTTAAAGCTCATTTAAGAGAATTTTAATCGTTGTTAATTTATAAACGCTAATTGACATAAATGACACTTTATATTGATGAAAAAAATATTAAGCCATTTTGATTTTTATTAGACTAAAAAACTCTGATTTAGGCAACACATGACTAATTTTTACACCTATTAATCTATAAATAGGTGACCCATTAGTGATCCTAAATCAAATTAAACTATACTTTTACAGCTTCTAGTGCATTAAAATAATTTTTTTATTGTATGTAAGGTAGTGAAGAAATTATTTTTTTAATCTAAAAAATTGAGAAGTCTTTATAGTGTATTTATCATATAGGTAATGCTCTCTGAAAAGCATATAGTAAAAAATGTTATCTGAATTATAAAATTATGGGAAATTATCTGTTAGTAGCATTGAATGTATTTATAACTTTTTAATACATTGTATAGGTAAAATGACATCATAAAATGCATCATTCAAATTTGAAAATTTGGAATTAAATTGGAAGATTATATAGGTATAGCAAATTATAATGACTCATGCTATGCATGAGTAACTTTTTATAATTTGAAAAAAAAAATTGTGTAATATTTTAACGTTACGTGGTTTTGCTTTAAAACAAACTAACGCAGGCGTAATCCTACACAACCCCCCCCCCCACACACACACCTCTATTTATTTTATACAATATTTTATTATAGACACTAGTCTTTAAAATATTGACTTATTACAACCCCGTAGATACAAAGGTACGTGTGTTAATACCTTTCAATTAAAACTACCCTATCTTGAACAAAGTAATACCTCCCTTAGCTAGAGATCTGTTGTTATGGCAACCGCCTCTTCCTACCTGGACCCTTCTGCCAGCAACATACGGCTCGACTCTTATTAAATTATTATGATTCAAAAGCTAAACAGTTGTAACTAAAATTCCCACTGCCTATAATTACCTAACGATATAATAATTCGAAGGGATATTAAAACTGGTGTTTTTCTCATCACTGTCTACCGCTTAAAAACTTCGGCAGAAACCTTAATGCAAAATAAAAAACATTTGCAGTAATTATCTTACTAATGTGATAATTCATTATAAACTTAATTCTTCATAATAGTATTATATTTAATATTTAGATAGTTAATAGATGCTATTATAGCTTTACGAATTTGAGAATACTATAGTCGAATCCCTATATCTCGAAGCCTACCAATCATTAAGAAAACGTCAGTTCATTATTTTCTTATTTTTCATATTCACCAGAAATATTTTATTGCTTTCGCCATCCTTCGAGTTGACCCCGCCTCTTTGTTCTTTGGACACAAACTTCCTTATCCTTTTCTTATCTAACCTTTGCCTTGGTATTTCCTCACTTAGCCTCGACCCAGTAGCAAAGCACCTTTCGCCTTCTCGAAACAAACATACCTTAGTTATAATGAACACTTAATTAAGTAAATATAGATATTAAGTAATAACTATTGGAATATCTGTTATCAATAATTATCCTTAGATTAAAAAAGGGAGTAAGGAAGTTCTGTTCGAAGGATGCTGAACAACTGATCTCCAAGCTCCGGATACGTAACTTTATTCTGTTGACAGCCGACTATGGGAAGGATATTGATTCTTTATATTATTAGGCGTCCCGGAGTCTGCTGAGCGTCTTGTCATAACCTGCTCCGTCTCGGAAGCCCATAGATCTAAGTTGCTGAGGAAATGTCACTAACGAGAATCTTATCCCCCGACTTTTTTCTCTAGTTCAGTCAATTTTGTCGTACATGACACTTTGCCAACTAATTTCTTGTGATTTTAGTCTGGATCACAAGTTACGGATGCATAAAGCATTTCTTGACTAGATAAGTAAAAAAATATAGAAAAAAGTCGAGTTTTAAAATTTGGTTAACCGCTTTCGATCCTATAGTAAGTAAATAGTATCAAGTCTTGTGTAATATATCAAATCCAGTTGTGCCATATGCAAGGAAGAGTGAATAAATAAAAATGAAAACCTGTAGTGACCGTGAACGAGTCTGGGGTTCAGTACATCGTAGAGACTGTACTGTTTCATGGACAACGGTTCTGCTAGGAGGTGACTTGTCCTAGGGCGCGCTCAACCTCCAGGTTTTCCCCCCTATTTTGGATACCCTATTTTTATAATATTTTATAGAGGCTGGGTGAGCTCAGGAGGGTCATAGATTCCTTATGATCCATCTCCCGCCACAAACAGACGAAATAAAAGTAACTGCCTGCAGCTCGATTTGAACCAGGAATAAATGAATAAAAAATGTATTCTTTATCAGTTCTTAGTCGGCTTTTTGGGCCCCCAGCCTCTGTTAACCCTTAATAATTAAGCATGATAGCGAGATCTACTCCTTTCACATAAGTTGGCTTGGAAACAGTCCTTAACATATACTAAACCCTTCAAGAGTTGTAATGGTACTAGTTTTTTTTTCAGGTGAAATATATTCATACTGCATTAAATATCAGCGGCATAATAGGGCGAACGAAACTTAACTTTTTGAAAAATAACTTGGGAATATGGATTTATAAAAACAAAAATCATACTTTATGAAACCATTTATTATATTTCATTAAAAAGAACTAAATTTTGTTTACATAAATTATGCTAATAATTATTGTTTAGTAAAATATTGAACTTGATAACGTTATAAAAACGGGATACGCTTCCCAAAGAGATTGGTTTTTACTCTAAAGGCGTGGTAAAAAAAAAAAAAAAGCCAAGTCTTTTATTACTGTCTTCACGCAGCTCAGTATTAACGCTCTGCCATTCATCCTTACCGCCTCTTTGAAAGTATTCACCTTCCAGATTATAATTAATATTGAATCAATTAATTTCGTAATTAATTAGCTAATTTATTATTATTATCAATCTTGGTCCATTTATCTGTAAATTATAAATTATACTCTTTGTATCAACAGCGCTCCTTTTAGATACTTCTTATTTAATTGTTTTCTCACTCTAATTAAAACATGCCGGGGATCACGACCTTAGGCAAAGGAGGAGAACTCTAAGAACAAGATGGGAACATCGTCCTGTTAAGAGTATCTTTAAGTAATTAAATAAATTTATTAAATAAAAACATGGAAGATCTTCTCAAAGACGGTTCACTACATGAGGAATTAGGTTGATTGGTTATTCATTTAACACTTTATGATGAATGATGAAGCTAATCGTACGAAGCTAAATTTTATAGGACTCTTAAATTTTGCCTGTCCAGGTATAATTAGGATCAGGATCTTAAACAGGTACCTGACATAGCACTGGCTGGGAACCGCAATTTTACGTTCCCTCAAAGAGACGGCATAACTATGTATATTTTACCCTTTTTAAACAATCCTAGGACCTCCTATCCGACTGCAAACCCACGACTGTGGTAACAAAAGGTTGTTCTACCACCCTTTATATCACAGGTGCTCCAGTGGAATAAGATGAATGAGAAATCATGAAGTTACGATTCCATATAAAGCTTCTTGAATTTCAAAGAAATTGACTACCGTATTGGAAGATTTAATCCAACAATTTTTTTTGTTTTTGTTTACGAGTGACATTATACTAATAGCAGTATTTATGTTTTATTAAATATTTATATTAAGTTATGACATATAAAGGTGATAACATTACATTGACTTTTAAATATTTTATAATTTCCACGGTTGTTTTAGCTCTCATTTTCATGGTATATTACTACACGATGCACATTTGATTTTTCATTTTTTTCTTAGTGTTTGTCCCATTTTTGAAAATTTCTGACCAAAACACAAATTTCGCTTGAGGTAATAAAGTCATCTCTCCCTTGCTAAAATTAAATTTTCTTAAAATACATAAAAATATAGATTATGCCCAAATCAGAACCAATCATTTTCTATTACCTTCGCGATACCATGGATACCTATGCAACCTTATTAGTTAGGAACTCAAATTCATTACAATTAAATTACTAAATTAATTTTTCTTTATATGTATACATTTCGACCCATGTGGTCATTCTCAATACATGCTTCTAATCATCATTTAGTACAGTAGATTTCAATCCGCAAAATACATCTATAGAATATTCAAAAAACAAAACATTACATTATGAGATTACCTGGACAAAAAAAAGGGTTTTTGTATTTTATAAAACAAAAGGAAAATATAATTCAAGTCTAGTACCATAAACTATTAATTACTAAATTAATTAAATTGGACCCTATTTAATTAAGAAATAGTCTATCTTACATCCATAATAACATTTTCAGTGCCACAAATTTTCATTTTTTTAACTTAAATGGCGATAAATACACTTATACGGTTTTTATGTTTTCATGTTATAAGTATTTGCTTATGTAATTTGTTTTTATCGTTAATCGGTATATATATATATAGATATAACAACATTTGCATGTTGGATGTCTTGAATCTATATCATAAATGTTCTGGAATGTTTATTTAAATATCTCGGAGATATTTATAATAACCCTGTTTTATTCTATCCAATGATTTATTTTATGACTTTCCGCTTAGAGGATATATTTATTTATGTTTTCAACTTAAGCTTTCTAACTGAGACAGAGATGACGCCCTAGACTCGGGTTGTAGACAAGGCCTCGTATATCTTGCTGGAAAGCTCTGGCTGGAGCGGTCGCATGTAGACAGCAGCTTGCTACTGAACTGAACCTCCTCAGAGGACAGCTACAAGGGTAATTAATTGTATCAGGTTACCTTTACTCAGCCCTTTCTATGCTAGGCTTACAATCAAACTCTCTCCTTTATAGATTAAATCTATGTTTAAAAAAAAATAAGGAAAACCAGCAGTATTAATTTAACTTATATCTAAGTAAAAACGTTATACAAATCTAAAATAATAATAAAATAAAAATGCACCTCTTAATTATCTCCTTCCTCTGTTATAAAATATGTTTGTTTATTAATTTAATGTCACTTTATGCTGCTATTGGTAATCGGATGATGATACAGGGAAACCCTACATTTTGCCTATTCAGGTTTAATTAGGAAAGGGATCTTTAATGAGTGCCTCACATCGTACGACCTCGGGACCATCATTTTACATCCATTCCGAAGGACGGCATAAGCAAGAATTTTTCCACCCGTTTTAAAAAATCCTTATGCAACCTGCCGCACTGAGAACCTGCAATGTTAGTCATATTAGGATATTATGCTAACTATTACACCGTACTTCAAGCTAATAAACAAAACTTATTTATTATGTACCTACTCCAGTCGGTATATATTAATAATACATAGTATACTCTATATTCCTCTGTCCTGATCTTCGCTAAAAGCTAGGCCGAAACGTCAGATAAGTTTGAATTCAATTCTTTTACAGCTCAACTCACCACTATCTACGTTACTTTGGATATCAACAGTCAATCATTTTATCGTCTACTAATTTTTTTAAGAATGTATAAAAAGCGTAGATTTCTTCAATATCTCGTTTTTCCTATTTTATTGGTAATGTAAGTTACACGGAAACATTATTAATTTTTGTAATTCATATATGAAATACGTTTTGACAAGCTAACGACAGATTTAATTACCATACCGTACGTAATTAATAAAAAAAAAAACTGTAACAAACAATCAATTGTTTTTCTGTACATAGTAGAGACCAGGTTTCCATTCGTAGATGTTAGCAAATTTAATAAATTAAATCTGCTACATTCTGCCATAGCCAGATATTGAAAAAGGGGACTTTCAGCTCTGCACTTCAGCGCTCTACACACTGAGCAAAAAATAAATAATAAAATGTTGGAAGCATAATTTTAGTTTAAATTGATGCAGCAAAATTAGTTTTATCGTATTGACGGATGTAATCATATAACCTCTGGCCATGAACTTGCATCATGAAATTGTTGTAGATCAGTGGAATGGTAAAGTTTATTTAATCAAATTCAATACGCAGAGATGATAAATATAACACTATGTGTTTAATTAATTATATTATTATTTAGTTTTGAGCATAGTTAATATTTTAATATTTCGATCAATGAAAACTTTGTATGCAAGGCAGCAACGAGTCGATTACTAGTGGCTTGCATGAAAATATTCGAAAACAAACAAACTCCTCGAAGTGCATTGGTTCGAAGCTGTAGGTGGCGAGGCTTAGGATTGCTTTCGCTTGACGTAATATTCGAGTTAAAAGTAATGAATGATCTAACGCCTCATGCTCTTAAAACGTTTCCGAACCTGTTCTAGATTTATGTCTTTACAAAATGGAGGACGTTTTCGTAGAACTGTTTCATAACTGTTTGGTTTATTTATTTTGTACGTGCTATAATGTTCTTTTTCGATTATATCCTCATTTTTCTCTTTTTAGTGTTGGATGAATTGTAAATATTTGTCTGTTCAGCCTTATTTCAGTTTTCTGAAATCTATTTACGGAGTTGTAGATTTCTCTTTCCCTTTGGCATATCGCTCCTTCAAAAGAAGAACAACATAACGCAAAAATTGGCATTTTTTAATTAAGCCTTCAATAGAAATTGTATTGTTATAAGCTCAATAATTCAGACAACATATCTGATATTACATTTCCAACATGTAATTTTTTTTTTATATTGATAAGTCATATATAGAGTTGTGTCTTGTTTTGACTTCAAGCTTTATGAGAATAATGATGTAAGATAAAGTAAAAAAAAATGTAAGCTTTTAAACATTTCTATGTCTATTAAAATAATTTCAATACGGTCATTACAACAGGAATAAATACTTTGCTTTACCATTTTTTTTTAAAACTCACATGAAACTTTAAAATATCTCTGTTGAAAAAAAATATTTTTTTTAGTTATGACATTGTCCTTTTGAGGTGCCATATGTAGCTTATCCTCAGAAGTAGGTTTGACTTTATCTAATATTGGCTTCAGTCTGCCTTTTTTATATTAGTTTTGTCAAAAGTCCAAAAACTAACTATAACTTTCTTGCATGGTCCCATTCCATTCATGGCAATTTCTCAACTTCTCTTCAACTCATAAATAAAAATGAGATTTCCCTCGTAGAAACTATTCTTTTTCGAAACTAGTCTTCCCAACTGGGTTACCTATCCGTGACATTTATTCATAATATGCAGTATATATTTGTTTTGAATAGTAATATGTTTATTTCTTGCGTTCTGTTTACTTTGAAATAACCTAGTTTTAATTTAATATGCACGTATGTGTAATTGTATATTTTAAATTATATCTATAATGATTAATATACGTCATTGTTATTACAATTAATACACGTCAATTTCCGTCAGATGAGATGGACTTTTTAAGGCGTAGCTGCGGCATCTCAAAGCTCCAACACATACCCAATAGTGTTATAAGAGAAACTATAGGGCAGGAGAAAAATGTATTATACGAAATAGAGACCATGAGGCTTCCAATGGTTTGGCCACCTGATGAGAATGAAAGACAATAAATGGCCAAAGAAACTTTTCCTATATAAACCAAATTATAGAAGTAAGAGAGGAAGACATGGATGGAGGATGTAAGAGAAGGAATGGGAGCTAGAGGGCTGTGAGAGGAAGAAGAAGAATTGGCCAATAGGAAGGATTGGCGGGAAAAGATTTTAGGTACGGGATACATTAATTGTAAAAACCCGAATAAATTAATAAAATAATGGTTAATAGTTTTTATTACCCTGAAAAAGACACTTCGTCATAATAATAAAATATTATTGACTGCAGATAGCTTACCTATAATAACGTCTCCAAAAACAAAAGACAGGCTAAGAAAAATATTTATTTTTATGCATAGAAATAGAACTATCAGTCGAACATTTCATTTAGCGTTTGATACACGAGCATTTTAGATAGCATATTAAGTAGCTGAGATTGAGAAAAGTGTTGGTACCATCAATCAATTTATGAGTTAAAATAATTTACGATTATAAACATATAATGTTTATGTACTTGACTGTAAATGTAATTTAAGAACTTAGTTTATTTAATAAACCGATTTCTGCTTACAAATGTTTATGTTCGGTTATATTATACGGGTATTTTTATGTTTTATTATGAGGTAGCTCAGTTTGTTGAGTTCTGAATTGTTCCCGGTAAAATTCGTCTATGGCTGGTAAATTATTAATCCGTTGATTACCATGAAGCTGGGTATACTGACCCTCCCAGGGCTCACACAGCCTTTTTAAGTTGGGTACCCTTAATTTGGAAAACAAGAAAAACTTGGTGGTTGAGCTTGATCTCGGACAAATGACTTTCCTGCATAGACGTTACGGTAGAAACTCTAACAGTTTTTATCATGTGTATATATTTAGGACTCTTCACGGGTTGTACTTTTAATCTCTGATGAAGGGCTATCCTCAAACCGAAATGTTGACACAATAGAAAATGTTAATAAAAGTTTCATTTATTAGTGTGTTTTTATGTATTAAGATGGACCGTATTACATCACGACCTGCATCACTTATAATTAAACATATAATAAAATATTCTGCGAAATCCATAGTAAATACAAGAATATAAAGGAAAACAAGAGAGAAAACGTAATAGTTATTTATGAGAAATTTTATTGCCGTTTTGACCTTGCTTCTTGAAAAGTTCTGCTGCTTTGATTGTACAATAATTTATAGATTCTTATTTAAAATGATCTTTTGTATTTTAGAGGTTAATCGAAGTTAAGCTAGTTACAGATTGATTTGGGTTACATTTTAATCTATTTTAATTAAATATTTTCATTTTGTATTTACAGTAGGCATATTAAAAGTATCGTGTAGCTTTTTATAGTTATTTTAAATATTATATTATTATTAGTAGTATTATTAAATAATATTATTTGACATTAGTAATTAATTAAATAACGTTAAATATTAATTAAATAACTATTATTTATTTGGGTAGCAGGGTTTCCTCAGTATGTAGATTGCTGAGTTGCTAAGCTGAATATTCCGGGTTCAAAACCATCTATGGTAGTTAAATCGTTTAACATGTTAACAGCCTTGGATTGTGGGATCTCCAGACCCCCTGTACGTCTGTCTCATCCAGTCTGTATAAAAAGGGTACTCTTAATTATGCGGGGGGGGGAGTACTGAGTTCAAGTCTCCATGAATTGTAATAGTATACATTTTTTTAAAATTTATGTAGCCTATTAATCATTATTATTTATTTATTAACCTGCTATTAACGTTAATAGGTAACAGCGGTAGTGTTCACGGCCCGGTTAGAGATTCCTTCAACAACACTCTCCTAATCGGATCTTATTCCCTTCCCGGAGCTGTATTAGTTCTGCCCCGATCTAAATTATTAAACCCCTTTCTAAGCTGTTATCTCTTCGATTAGGCAATTGCCTCGACAGAGCCTGTGTTGTCAAGAGAAAGCCTCTAAGTGTGTTTTGGTGATAAACTATCTCACGCTGTACTTAATCATCAGGGACAGATCTTAATGAGTTTAGTTAACAGTTTAAGTTGGATCGGTTTGTTTAAGGAACTAAATTTTAAGTTCATAGATAAATATATGGAGTTGTCTGTATTCTCATACAAAGCTGAATTAAGCAAGAAAGTCAAACTCCATATTTTTAAAGCGATATTTCTACTGATGTATGGAAGTGAGATTTTGGTTGCTAGTGATAAGAAAATCAGCCGAATCACTGCGGTAGAACTAGAAGAGACTGTGTAAGGAATAAAAGAACTAGAGATCCCTGTATTAATGCCTTGCACAAGCAACAACTGTGATGGTTCTGACACGTATGCAGGATGAGTCAGGACCGACACCCACGGAAGATAATGGAGGCCAGATCTACCGGCCTCAAGACCTCGAGGAAGGCCCAGGATTGCCTACAATAAATCGAGCTCTCGGGTTCGCTAAGCCTTATTATTATTATTATTATTATTAAAGAGTTTATTTAACTCATCGAGGCTAGAATCTTCTTCCATGAAGAATGCTTAGTATTGAATTGATAACAATCTCTGTTCCAACTTCAGTCAGAATTTACCTTCATTGAATGGGAATATCTATAAATTGTACATCATCATAAAACGATTACTTTTTCATCTGAAATCATTTGGACTACGTTAAATTTTTGCTTCAATAAATTAATGTTAATTAATTAATAATAAATAAATTAACTTAATTTATGATTAAGTTATTTTTCCTCCATTCATTGAAATATATTTTATACCTTTTCCAACTCATAACCGTGAACGTAAAAAGCACAAAGAGTGCATAAACGATTCCCTGATGTAGAAATGTTCGCCTGTAAAAAAAATTAGTGCATGCCTTACTGAAGTTTGGCCTATTTTAGCTTATTCCTTTCGTGAAAAAATTCTTTCCCGTATATCAGATAGAACTGTGAACTTCTATTCTGACTTTCAAAAGAATCTCTAAACATGCCATAAACTTTAAACTTTGTAAAATATTCACATTAATAGGGGATTAAAAAAAATAATGAGCAATTTAAAATCGGCTCGTTCGACAGTACAGGGTTTCGAATCCCGGCCTGGACAAATCTATTCTCTTCAAAATAAAAATAATATTGTGTACATTTTTCACTTATTTATTATTTTTTCATTAATTTTTTTATTCATTATTTTGGCATTTCAGGATAAAAAATATATTTAATCTATTTACAATACTAAGTACTATACCAAGAAACTAAAATTTACAATATGACAAATTATAAACCGAACTTAAATAAAAAGTAATGCAGTAGATAAAATACATTAAAACAAAGCTTTAAGTCACAAAAGTACTGAAAAATACTAACGAGCCAATTCAGGTATCATCAGGACATACACCAAAATAAAATTCACATCAATTAAAATCAAATACAGTGCATCTAACATGAACTATCCAAACAGACTTATCAATTTAAGACAGCATCAATCTAAGGCTCTCAACAAAAACTTTGGGTTTTCTTGAATTATGTTGACATTGATTGGTTGGTTTTTTCCAGTAGCTTAGAGAATTACGACATTGTTCTTTGAATTTTCCCCTTTAAGAATACAAAAAACATTGTACTACTTCAACGCATGAAGGTCTTGGGTTCAGTACATGATATGGTAGAGTCTATACTGATTCTAGGACAACGAACGGTTGTGCAGGGAGTTTACTTGTTTCAGATCTCGCTCAACCGCCAGGTTCCCCCCCCCCCGTATGGGTGCCCACTTTATAGATGCTTGGTGGGCCCCAGGAGGATTTCCAGATCCCACGGCTATTAACAGATTAAATAATTTATCCGGATTTGAACCCGTCACCTTCGGCATGAACACGTGCTTTTCACTTTTCCAATAATTTTGTTATAAGTTTTTACTTATACCCATTTTATAAAAAGCTTCTAGGTTGTGAAGTCGGATCTAATGCCATATAACTTTCGCTGAGTTTCTATTTAGCCCACTGGGGAAATTTTCGTCTTATATTCCTTTTTATTCTTTATCCTAGAACATCTCGTGTTTGTGACGAGAGCCACTGTACGAGAAAGTCCTCTGTTTACGATGCGGGATCTTGCTTGTAACCGAGAGTTTAGCTGCTTTCTCCGGGCACCGGCAGGAAATGGTCGCTGAAGAAGTGGAAGAGGACGTAAGTGTAGTCGGAGTTTGGGGAGCGGAGTCGCGAGTTATTGTCTCGAGGGAAATGGAAATCCAATAAGCCTTTAAGTCGCCCATCAATCTCCTCTGCCAGATCCTTCTATTGATAGCCATTCCTTTTATATCATTTTATTATTTCTCTTCAGATACGAAAATTCTTACGATGATTGTTCTTTCCTATTATAGTCCATAATCAATCATCCAACCTGTTATAGTTGAATCTGCTATATATTTCAATTCCTCCAAATTTCATTCCTCCAAAATTCATCTAATCTCTCAATTAGCTATTATTCAGTATAGTATTATTTCCGAAAAATTTCATTTATCCAGTATGCCAACTTACTATTAACCACCAATAATAGAGTACTTGGTATCATGTCGATATTTTAAAAGAACGATGTAATAACTCAACAAAATATTTTTTTCAATACACGTAATTAAGGTTCCATGTCAGTTCCATTGTTCTTTTGAAGGAGCGATATTCAATTCAAAATTATTAACGCTACTGAAAGAAGATCAATAATTGAATAAGTAAGAGAATCATTTAATTTCATGAAGAAACTTTTCACTGGTTAGGCGCGGAAGCGTGGACACTGGTCAGACGAATTTCTACTGATGAAGAAAGTATAGTATAGTGTTTGAGATATGGGCGGATTTACCGCCATAACCCGGAGGTTATCGGAATTTCATGTACCGACCATTACACCAACGGAGAAGTGTAGTGTAGCGTATACTGCTATAAAAAAAAAGAAAGAGGACAATTAAAATACCTGGGCTAGTTCATCCGAAATGACAAATATCGTCTACTGCAGCTGACAGAGTAGGGAAAGATTGATAGTAGGAGGGGGCCTGGATGATGGGGGCACTCCTAGCTGTATAACATAATGTTATTTATAATGTAGTATTATATATAATGAAAATGTACATAATATGTTACAAATATAATCTAATGATATACGAGTACTCGTATGTGTAGCACAGGTGAATAATTAGTAATTTGAATGTTGCCCGCAGTGTGTAGGTTCTATTGGGTGAAGTCATTCTTGTAGTTTTTGGCTTGAAATGGATTTATTTTATAAGTACCAGCTCCGTTTCTAGCTAAGGCCTAGCAACCTATTCACTTCGATAATAACTCGTTCCCGCTTCCCTTGGTACAAGAAACTTATTTTGGAGGAAATTCACCTTAACCACTTATTCATCGGGTAGATATAATATATACTTTATATATAATAATAGCTATAAAGGCATTATGATATATTTATGATTCATTGAAATTTATAAAATTATGATTCAGTTAAAACTGTCGCACAACAGAATTAATATCATAATTTATTTTATTGTTGTATGATATAATTTTAAAATATTTTATTTGAAAAGAAAAGATATGACCAGGCCCGAAACTCTAACCCGGGTCTCTCACCTCTCCGTTGTGGTGCCTTAACCATCTCGGCCATCCTGAACGAGAAGCGAACCAGGATGCCGAGATGGTTAAGGCACCACCACGGAGAGGTGGGAGACCCGGGTTCGGGTCCCGGTCCTGGTCTTATCTTTTCTTTTCAAATAAAATATTTAAAGAATTAATATGATTTCAGCATCCCTACAACGTTTTATAAGAAAGATGTTCAGCAAATTTTATATTTCGTGGCACGTATTGTTGATTTTTTTTTTCGACACTCCAAACTACTATTTCGACATACTCTTAAACTATCGACATGTCTTTTGTTTTACTTTTATTGAACCTCGGCCACTCAAATATCATTCTTTTTTTTTCGGCCTTCACACCACTAATGCTCCTGATTGAACTGAATTACCTAACCAACTCCTGGTCATCCGGAGCAGGATCACTCCCTTATTAGAGCACATTCAGAAGGCCAAGAATACGTGTTGAAGTCTACGTCTCGTTGCCGCAATGGTTAGGCGACACGTGAGGGTAGCTACGTGTTCCAATGGGGTGTCTGGAATGAGCAGGTTATCCGGTGATGAAGTAGGTTAGAACATCTACATAGCAGCCTTTCAACAACTAACATGGTAATGTTATGTTACATTACGGATTGGGTGTGCCGGTTTCAATGTCCGGAATGTTCAATAAATAGAAGTATTGTTTTTGAACTGATTCTGTTTTCTGAGCAGGACCCTAGGCCATTGTCTTATACCACACCAGGGTCTATACTAAATGTCCCAATGCTATTCTAAAGAATGTGTTAGGTTTTATTCATACCTTTTTTTCAAGCAATTAATGAAGGACCTTTTTTAATATAAGTCACCAAAAATGAATTCGTATCACAATAACAGTAATTAAAAAACTTAGTGTTTAACTATCCTGGCCTTTGATTGTTTTGATTACTTTGATTACTCATTACCTTGGCTATTTATAAGCGTGCAACTGAATTCATGCATGAGTGTCAAAATTAAACGCAAGTATTCAATACGTCTGGTTTTGCCGTATCTTATTATGTTTGCACTATAACTAATATTTATGATTAAACTCAATTCACAATTATTATCTATTCCGAATAAATAATTAAGGATGGGATTTAATTACTTTTAATGGGTTAATAGGCAGTGATAGGATTAACTGACGGATAATTAATATCAGCCTCGATCGGGGAATGATTGTATGCAAATTGCGCGAACAATATTCAATGAGGGAGCTTCTGGATTTTCTCATCGAGCTTCATCGCTGGCTTAGCAGGTGCTGCGGGATCAGTAATTACTTGCTTGCATTTGCATCTCGTTGCATTAGTTAGCAGAAACCAGTTATTTTATTATTATATATAAAATTCATAATATTGTAATATTAAGGCATAATATTGCAGATATATTATTTGGAATTATGTAGAACAAAAAAAAAGTATTATTTATTGTACATAGAAAATTAACAAATAAAATATACCAATAAAAGGGGACAAAATACCATTGAAATAAAAAATGTATTCACTAATAAATATTGGGTCGTTTCATGTTTCATTCTGTTTTTATTATTTCTAAAATCCAATGTAGAATTAGTAGACTTCTGTTGTTTACTGTGTTAATATTTATTTAGTGTAATAACCAGTTTTTAAACCTCTCTTTTTTATTATATACATTACCACAACAATTGAACGAACATTGTTTAGTATGCCATCGAATATGACTATTGAGAAAATATGATTTTCCTGTAATTGTTTTGAGTTCGAGCTTGGGTACACAGCAGCGCAAGCTACAAGAAACATCCGACCCATCGCGTTCGGAGAATGGAGATTCAGATGGTGACACAGATTAATTCATTAGTTATTTATGTCTCTTTTGTACCCGGTGGTGAAACCATCACATCTACATCGTACTGAAGGTATATTGACATAATGCAACAAAAACGTTCAGTGGTTAATTGGAAGGGATCTATACTTTTCACGACAACGCCAGACTTCACGCTTCACGAGAGACTGAGAAGAAACTAAACGAGCTGTGTTACGAACTACTCCCCCATTATTCGTCCGACTTATATTGAACAGATTTTCATCTGTTCAGAAAATTGTAAAACTTAGATGTGGAATTTTTAAAAATAATTCTGAGGTCTAAGATGCATTTCAGACTTTATTTCTTAACAAAACCGTGATTTTTTTTTTTTTTTTGTTCCGGGATTGAAAATTTGATAACACGTTTAGAAAAATGTATAGAAGATGACGGTATATATTTTGAGTATTTTTTTTTTAAATATTTTTATTTGAAAAGAAAATATCCAGGACCGGGACTCGAACCCCGGGTCTCTCCCCTGGGTCTCAAATAACCCCTGGTTATTTGAAAACAAAACATATGTTCAGCACCGGGTATCGATCCCGATAAGCGAACCAGGATGGCGAAGTTGGTAGAGTGCCATGACGGATAGATGAGAGACCCGGGTTCGAGTCCTGGACATATCTTTTTTTTCAAACTAAAACATTTAAAAATTTTAATAACTAACAAAAAAATAAAAGAATTTTTTTTATTTCTTAACGTAGTTTTTTAAATAACCTTTCCTTTAAAACAGACATTTCATATGAAACCACTCTATATATGTAATGGTTCCATTTTCCCACCTATTAACATTCAACTAGGAAATTATACTATAATTGTTATTCAAGTTACTGAAAATTATTCAGAATAACAGTATATGCTGTAGAAAATGGAATATATTCGTATTTAAAAACAATATATTTAGTTCAGTGGTAAGATATAGCAGTTCCTCATCATAATCGTAAGCATCCAGCCCTCTACACAATGAGCTATCTCACTTCCTACACAATTTATTACTTATATAAATAAGTGCGTTGCATACCTTAATATTTATTTTAAATTATTTCCTCTTTTACATAATTTATTTACGTACTTCTAGGAGTTTACATTGCATTATAGTATAAAAATGAAGATGAACTGTCCATAAACTGTATAAAAAAGGCAAACCATTAGAGAGGAGCAGAAGTAAGGCTCTGAATAAAAACGAGAGGGCTTAAAAATAAGGCGGGTAATTTTACTGTTGTAGCAAAATAATTAAATAAAGTTATGATCTAGAATTTGTTTTAGTATGATTTTCTTCAATCTTACTGTCATTTTATTAAAATCATTGTGATAGGATGATTACATCCCGTGAACTCCTGAAACTTTAAGATCTTACTTTTCTAACAGTTGAAAGTTATAGCGCTAATTTGGTTAATATTTTGGGGCCATTTTAAGCTAATTTTGACTCGCACGAGAAAGCAATCACCGGATTATATTAAAGCCAATTTGCGTTGGTTATTTATCCTAATTACGATTTCATTATATATATTAAAAATAGAATTGCCTAAGTGTGTATATCGTTTATGGCTAATGATGGTAATTCCTTAGCCATAATGAGGAAGTAAATGGCGTATTTATATTTAGAAAGCAGCCGGTGACTATGATTAATAATCTATGCAATGTATTATTAAAGCATAAAATGCACTTCAATTTGCAAAATAATCCCTTACCTTATTATAGTTTCGCTTAGAAAATTAATGACTCATATTTAATAAACAAGAAAATATCATAAATTTATATTAGGACATATAAATGATATATATATATATATATATATATATATATCTTACTAATATTATAAATGTGAAAGTTTGTATGTTTGTCTCTCTTTCACGCAAAAACTACTGAATGGATTTGGATGAAACTTTACAGTAATATAGGTTATACATCAGAATAACACATGGGCTATAGCAAGCGCGGATTTAGGGGGGCGCACGGGGGCACGTTCCCCTCCCCACCCCCGACAGTTTTATAGGTACTGTGGAGAATCCATTATAGTGGATAATTAAAGGCAAATCAGGAATTTAGCATCTTGAAATTTGGAGATAGGTCCTTTGTATGATTTAAGAAAGAAGTTTGGATAATTCCACCCTTATTATAATAAGGATTCAAAGGTTGTATGGAATCCGTCAGTTTTGAAGTTAGACATCTGAAATTTTGTACGAGTAACATATAGTGAAAACAATTAAATTATTTAAATAATTAAATTATTTATTATTTTAAATTATTGTTAAGAAGCACTGTCAAGAAACTTTATGCGGTAGTCCAAATTCTATGCGAGCGACGCCGCGGGCATAAGCTAGTATATATATATATATATATATATATATATATATATATATATATATATATATATATATATATATATATATGTATATATCAAATAAGAAGTCTCAAAACCACATGAAAAAAAGAAAACATTTGATATTTTGCAAGTTAAGGCATAATCAACATTATTTTTGTTGTTTGTTAATTGAACGTCACTTTTTGCTGCTATGGCTAATCGGGCGATACTTCATTGGGAGCTCTGAATTTTGCCTATCCAGGTATAATTAGGATAGGGATTTTTAGCGAGTACCTGACATCGTACAGGTTCGGGACCCCCCGTTAAACGCGCATAGCATTACTAAGAATTTTTTACTCCCTTTAAATAAGCACAGGGCCACCGGCCTGGTTAAGAATCCGCGATCTTGGGGTTAGTAGTTTGTTACCCTAACCACTTGACCACAGGTGGCCCCAAACCAAGTATTTTTGATAGGGATTATTCATCTCCTCTAAATTTGCTTTACATTTACTTCATTAAAAATATTTATATGAATTATGTTTTTTCCTGTGCTAATATTGAATAGTTGCCTGGAAGAAGGGCGCATCTTACTTTTTCAAAGTTTACGGGAGAGCCAAAATAAGAGAACGGACCATTTAACTAGGTGACTGTAACATACGCCTTTCTTCCAGGCAACTATTTAATTATATTGATTGTTTCGTATAGTTCTATTTTTTACATATGTCAGTATTGCTATCGTGTCCCCTTGAATCCAACCAACTACCGCAAAATCACCTGAGGGTTCACTTGCTATTACAAATAAGATTTATTTAATTAAAAATTCTACATGCTCAAGTAACAAGTTTTTGTATTTGTAATATTTTTTTACTAGTTGTAGACGAAATTAAACAATAATTAGTAAAAGTTGATATCCCTGATTTAAGACAGAATCCGCGAAAAATAAATTATCTAATTAAAAACCGTACACAGTAAAGGAACGAGTTTTTGTATATGATATCACTTAAATGGTTATATACAACACCAAACCATAACAATTAAAATATCTAAATCTCAAGGATTAAGATAAGATCTGAAAAAATGTATTTTTTAAGAGGGATTTTGCAGATTTTAGAACCAGATAATATATGGAGAATTATGTAAGAATAAAATAATATAGATAAAAGAATAAAATATACAAATTTGTATTAATTTGCCGATTTATACTACAATTTAATGATACAATAACTTTATAATATTTATAGGGTGTACTTACGGCACCCGCTTAGGGTACCACATAAACAGATGTTACTTTACATCAACTGATACGCCTTATCACAACTGATTTACACGATTTTGGCAGCCATTTCTGTATAAACCTTTGGCTAAATGATCAATTTTAAAGCATGGGAGGGCCTGGCTAGACTTAAATAAACATCTTTTGAATCGGATAGTTATTGACTTATTGTTTTTTTATTATTTTTAAAGGTATATCGAATGTAAATAAGTTCATCAACACTACTACGATAACCTAGAACAACTTTACCATCGTCTAAGAGATACCAAGACGATCCCATCCACCAACCAAGATGTTCACACAGATCCTAGGTTCCTGGGTCGTTATGATTGATCCAGCCGAGTGTGGAGGATTCGTGCTCCCCCAGGTGGAGGAGATTTCACTTTGATGATCGCTCCTCGGTAAATCACCTTGGGAAGAAGAACATCTCGTTTTTCGGTGAGAAAGTTCGTTTTGTGAGGAGACTCTTGTGCCGGCAATTGTGTAGAATATTGGCACTAATTCCGTAATAAATCTTTGGTCTCTTCGTGAGCTTGTTCCTTGGGAATGTTATGTATCGATTGGCCACGATTAACCTTCCATCTCGTGTGTATCGTTTAACTTATCTTAATTAGTAATAAAATAATAAAAAAGTATATATAAAAAAGTGTATAAATGAAAACACAATAGGTGAGCTGTCAGTTGCGATTAAATTACAATATTATTGCTACAATATTTTTTTTTGTTATTTCTAAAATAAAAAAATATGCGAAAAAATTATAGAGATTCGTAATCCTCCCTCAAATTATGATAAAAACACATGTTGTTTGGGCTGTTTTTATTTGAGTAAAAACTATAAACGACATTATGCGGAATTATTTTGAAATTCATTTGTAAATTAAGGTTTGGTTTAAGAAAATAATTCCTCACTTTCTTGAAAACATCTTGATTTAGCGAAATATGTGAACAGAAAAATTTGTAACACAGTGTTGAAAAACGGACTATCAGAAGAAATAGGGATTTATATTCGCCGTTAATATTGTTACGGGCGCGGGAATTGGCGATTCCTGGAAGAGAACAAAGCCTCCTTGTCGGCAGAGATGAAAGAGGCCTTTTCGCGAAACTTCGAGGTCCGTCCCGTATGTTCTAGATCTGGTATTCTGTCTATTTAAACAGCATCTCGGCGCGAGTTCAGTTAGAGTGTTAAAGCAATCGGTACGGTTAACATCGGAAACAGTGATAAGCCAGTGTAATAAGTCAGTGACAGTTTGTGAGTGTAATTGTGTGTCAGTCTGTTATTTTCTGAGATTCTTACGGTCGGTGGACTTTAATTAGTGAACTATAAGTGCTAATTAGTAGTAATTAATTAGTTATGTAGTGGTTGTAATTTATGTGATTTGTACAAGCTTATGTAAATAGTTAAGCTATTTAGTAATAATAATATCTTATATTATTGTAATAACTAAATAGAAGTTAGGCCTAGATTATAAATATCTAAACATATTGTTGTTGTAAATTTATTTCAGTTAATAATTTATTTATTAGTAATTTCTCTGTTATTAATTTAATTGATAATAGTTTAATTGTATTCTTTTATCACTTTTGTAAATAAATATTAGTATCTTTAATTAAGGAGCGTTTAAGTCATTTTTAATTCCCAGTAGCCCGTAACAATATATTTTTAATAAATTCAACTCTTTTTAAAATGAATGGCGAAATATATAGGTGAAAAAGTACTGTGTATTTATAATTTCATATTTACCTTAGATCAGTAAATATGTTAGTCACCATCTTTTATCGGCTGACTATGTCAATTCCAGTTCATTCTTTCTTGGCTGAGCATTTTTTGTGGTTTTACCTCAGGGTTACTTTATATTGTGATTTCTGACATTATCCTTTACTTCCTACCCAATCCTCCTTATATTTGAAGCATTGATTTGGTTAGTATTTTGAGGTACCACTCCAGAACTCACTTGCTTTAATATGTGGTAAACTTGGTGTTATGTATGTTTTAAATAACTTTTTTTTTAATTCCTCAAGCACTTTGGCTCATATAGTCAAGGGTTTCTTCCTTTCTTTCCCTCATAACTTTAGCTTTGTTGATAACCTAACCAATAAGGCCTCATCGACGTTCCGACGTCATCAATGCGTTTAGATATAATCCCTGTATTTTATCTAAGGTGCTACTTAAACCCCTTGGACAAGTTGTTTTTAATTTCCACCACATTTGTGTATTTGTAATCAAAGCAAGACCCTCGTCAGACCTGTTTCGATTTCCAGCTCCTCCACCACTTTGGCAATATCCGTCTTCTTGACCTCATCCAATACTTGCGTAACGCCGACCTACCACAAATAAGCTTATTGCTATTTTTTCGAGAATTTTCGGATAACTGCATGCTTAAATATGAGGATTTGTGTCCTTCTGGAGCTGGATCGGCAGTTTTTTTAGGACTCAAGAAAGCACTTTCTTTGGAGTTGAATTATCGAAATTTAATCTAAATAGAAGCGGTTTTACAGTCTTTATTTTCTATGCATATATAACACATTGTTTCTTTTAATGATTTCTGAAAATAATCATACTAATAAACAATTTATGGTTTCACCTGAAATTAGTCGTGTTTGTTGTTTGTTCATTTAACGTCAATTTATGCTGCTATGGCTAATCGAAATTTGCTACAGTGGGAGCCCTAAATTTTGCCTCAGGGTTACTTTATATTGTGATTTCTGACATTATCCTTTACTTCCTACCCAATCCTCCTTATATTTGAAGCATTGATTTGGTTAGTATTTTGAGGTACCACTCCAGAACTCACTTGCTTTAATATGTGGTAAACTTGGTGTTATGTATGTTTTAAATAACTTTTTTTTTAATTCCTCAAGCACTTTGGCTCATATAGTCAAGGGTTTCTTCCTTTCTTTCCCTCATAACTTTAGCTTTGTTGATAACCTAACCAATAAGGCCTCATCGACGTTCCGACGTCATCAATGCGTTTAGATATAATCCCTGTATTTTATCTAAGGTGCTACTTAAACCCCTTGGACAAGTTGTTTTTAATTTCCACCACATTTGTGTATTTGTAATCAAAGCAAGACCCTCGTCAGACCTGTTTCGATTTCCAGCTCCTCCACCACTTTGGCAATATCCGTCTTCTTGACCTCATCCAATACTTGCGTAACGCCGACCTACCACAAATAAGCTTATTGCTATTTTTTCGAGAATTTTCGGATAACTGCATGCTTAAATATGAGGATTTGTGTCCTTCTGGAGCTGGAGCCTCCAGATCCAAAACTGGATGAACCGTGTCAGCCAAGAATAGCAGCAGAGGTTCAACAAGTTATGTCAGTTCTGACCCGCTAAGGCTTCGAGATAAGGAAAGAGGTAAGAGATCATTAAGATAGGAAACACTGACAAGCTTTGATGGCTAGTCGATCCTTGAAAGTAAAAGCGAAGGGCCCGGGGCATGTTCTAGACCCGAGTCGCAGAAATAGCTCGTTAAAAATACAATTATACCCTTTATTGTCTTCATTTAACATCACTTTATGCAGTTATGGCTAATCAGACGATGCTACAGTGGGAATCCTAAATTTTGCCTGTACATTGGAAGAATTGGTAAACGTCAATAGTTTTTAAAGCTGTCGGGAATATTGGGTCGTAACCTATGAAATCTCAGTGAAGGTGTAAATTTAAATTATTAGCAAAAAAATTATTAAAGAATAATTTTATTAATCAAAATAGGATCTTTCACTTTTAATACACTTCAACGCGAAACCCAACGCGAAATAAGCATTTCTATCACCGCTCTGTAGAAATTTGGTGTCAAGGAAGAAGCGAAGTCTTGGGTCCTTCCTCACCCATCATATTCTCCGGACCTTTCTCCAACTGATTTTTACTTTTTCGGTTGTTTGGATAGTTTTTTAAGAAATGAAGAATTTGACAGCGAAAATTCCCGGAAATCGGCCTTCCAAGACTTCGCTTCTTCCTTGACACCTAATTTCTACAGAGCGGGGATAGAAATTCTTGTGTCACGTTGGGAGAAGTGTTTTGAAAGTGAAGGATTGTGCCTATTTTGATTAATGCAAGTATTGTTTAATAATTTTTTTGCTAATAATTTAAATTTACACCTTCACTGACATTTCATATGTTACAACCCAATAGTATATAGAATCCATTCTTCTTGTTTCGAACGTGTCATCAAGTTCTTTGCCGACGTTTCTCCGGCCACACTAATAGCTCCCTCAGGGCTTAATCTGATTAAGGCAGATTAAGCCTTGAGGAAGGTAGCAGTGTGTTTAGCAAAACGTTGGCAAAGAATTTGACGACATAGTTGAAACGAGATGCTTCAATTCCTATATGATGCAATAGAGTGAGAATATTGGTCGGGGCAATTTAAGAGAGTATGGATTATTAGTTTATGTTTGGTTGAGGTCTGCTTTCACAAACCGGCGTGCGATCTAGATACGTAATGCTTTTCCATTTTGGATTGAAATCTTCCTTGTTAATTTTTTTTTACTTGCGTTTAAAACTTCGAATAACTTACATATGTAATATACGTCCTCATGAAATAATTCGATAGTTGATGCTTACAAGATACGCGATTGCATTGAGATACTTTGATCTTTAGCTGTACTCTTAAATCACGCAACGCCTGGGACCTATTACAGAGGAACGATAGTTAAGTAGACCGCTTCAGAGTTGGCATGGCGTGTTGAGAGACTATTTCCCGCGGATCTACTCAACCTGTGCCATAAAGTCGAGAACTATCATCACTAATTTTATCATCTATATTTATCCATCTTATCCTTCCTTCATCTCGTAATCTTTATTATTAATTAATCTTTTCAGCGACCTACACACACCCACATTTTCAAAGATTTTGAAACTTCAAGTATTAAAATGAACTTTTTTGTTGTTTTTAATGTGTCAACCACTCAGAAAATTCAGTTCTAGAATAAAAAACTATTCTCTATTACAATTAATTAAAATTTACACTATTAGAATTCAAATTACTGTTTTAAAATATAAAATTATGCCACGAATGTCCATATATTCTAAATTTTTTTAGAAGTTTCGTTAGTCCGATATAAATAAATGCATTAATATTATTAACACTTTATATTGTTGTTAATCCAGAAAAGTTGTTCAAAATAAAAAATATTAAATTACTGAAGTCTTAGTGCATTAAAAATTCCTTTTATATTTCAAGTTTTTTAGTTTTTTAAATGTTTATTCTTTTGCATTCATTTTACACATAAAAAAACAAGCAATTGTGCTACTTTTTCACCCTTCTGTGTAATTGTGAAGTTAAATCTCAATTCATTAGGATCTTCCAATTTCAAACTAAAATTTTGCTGCATCATTATTAAAATTGTCAATAAATACTATTAATTTAGTAATAATAATGAATTATTAATTGAGTTCATTCATAATGAATGGTTCTGTCAGAGTTAAAAAGCAACAACTCTCTAAAACTATATAGTAATAGATCTAGTTCTACGCCATTATGGCTACAAAAAATGAAACAAGATTAGTTAACTGATGAAATTTCGATGATGTACGGTAAAAGTTTAGTCACCTATAGATGAGTAATTAAAAATTTAAAAAACAAATAAAAGTAAAATGTAATTATTATTTTTCAGAGAAAAGATCTGTCCAGGGCCGGGATTCGAACCCGGGTCTCCCACGTATCCTTCGTGGTGTCTTGTCACCTGAGCTAGCCTGGCTCGTAATTATTTAATTAATTAAAGAAAGCATAAAATAAATTGTAAAATATAATTGTTTCCTTATCTTAAGGTTTTGTTGGGTTAGGATTTTAGAAAACCTAATTATTCAAACACGCAGTTTTCTATTACGTCAATGTTCATCAGAAAAAGATAAGATATTCCGTCGCGTTCGTTACTGCCTTTTCAGGTTTCTCTCAAATTAAATTCCATTACATTCTGTTTTAAATAAATTAGTATCTATTTTCAAATGGGATTTTTAACTATAATATCGTGTTTTAAAAAAACTGTACCACTACAACCCGTGAACGGGTCTGGGGTGCAGTACATGGTAGATACTGCACTGTTTCATAGACAACGGTTCTGCTAGGGGGTGACTTGTTCTATATCACGTACAGCCTCCAGATTTTGGGTATTCTATTTTTATAACACTTTATAAAGGCTGGGTGTGCCCCATGAGGTTCCTAGATCTCTTATGATCCATCTCCGGCTGCGAACAGACTAAGTAAAAGTCTTGCCTGCAGCGGGATTATAATCAGGATTTCTGGCATGGCAATTCAGTGCTCTACCACTGAGCCACTCCGCTCTCGAATATCGTATTTTGCTGGAACTAAATGTAATTTTGTTTTCAGCTCATCTTCAACTGTTCCTATTGAAATATTTTAATAAAATAACATTTATTCATAAGTCATAAGTTTTATATAATTTTATCAGCGCATTAGAGTAGACTATGACTACGCATGACTGATGTAATAAAGGCTTATGGAGAAACTATCGTTAGAAATACTTAAATGACTTAAAAAATGTATATATGTACACATACACACACACACACACAAACGCACACATATAAAATCATAAATAAGATATGTAAATCGGTATTTACCATTTTTTTATATCGTCATCTCTAATGGAGTTCGGATGGATTCATAAAAATACAGATTGAAACTTAATATTTTGTTTTGTGATATATGTGTTGATGAAAGCAATTAAACATTCAAATTGTATTTAATAAGTATTGGCAGTAGGTATTCGAAATTCCCTGTTATTAATGTATACAGTAATTGAATTTCGTTTGTTTTTAATGTTTCTGGACCAGTTATTCTTGCCTGATCATTATCTTGGTAATGATAGTCGTTCACGTGTTTATTCTTCCCTGATTACTGTGCTAGGAAAATATTTATTTTCTACTGACACAGAGGAGCCGAGAGTAACGTCATTGAAGTACTCTGTGATGACAACGTGTTTGGATGATCAAATAGTAAATACGGTGTAGTTCTAGTTTACTTGGCTAAATAGTGTCTGTCTTCGATTCTGCCTACACTTTTAACGCCATTATTCACCAAAACAATCTATTATTACTATCGAGGATTTAGAGTCGTTGCAAAGAATATATTCTTTATTCACAAAGTATCACAAAAAGGTGCGAAATATAAACGATAATAAAATTCTGATCAAAATTTTGTGTGTGAAACTAGCTTCCAATGTCATGCTACGTATAATAATGTTCACATCTTATATAGCAATCAAGACCATTTACTGTAAAACAAGATTTTCTAAGTGTTTTCTATTATTCTTTTTTTATTCAATTTTTTAAAAAATAAATTAGGTTTATGTTTAATGAATTTGGTAGGAACCGGGGTCTAGTATTTATTAAGCATTGATTAGTTGTTATATTTAAACCCATGAGTTTGTGTATTTAATTTATTGTTATATATCATTTTCATTTATAACCATTTATATATTTTTTTCATTCATTTAAATATTAAATACGATAAAAATTATTTATTTTATTTAGTGTGCTAATTATATCTTTATAGAAATCTTCTTAAACGTAAGCCATCCTTTTGATTTAATTTTTTGTTATTTTAAGAAGATATTTAACCATTTTCAAATATATTAGCGATTTTGAGCAGTTTAAGTATTATCAATTGTTTTCATTTTTTCGAAAAAATTGTATATTTCACCTTATATTTTATATTTTTAAGAATTAGGTTTCCCCTTTATTGAAATAGTAAGGCCTAAATTAAACAGTAAAATATTTTATTATTTCGAAATTTCTGAACAGAATAAATCTTTTTTTTTATTATGTAAGTTTGTTTATTTATTAAGTAAATAATTAAGTTCATGACAATAACAGATTATACTTATTATTATTCGGATGGTCTAACTTCCAGGCCATCAGCAGAGAAAAGGATCGTAAAGTTCAGCACTAACTAATTTCCGGCGTAATATTAATAATTCTTTATTTTAATAGTTCATTGTGCCGACTAACGAAATAGATACGGTACAATTTCATTAAATATCTATATCGATATATGTAATTGCATCGATAATATGTAGATTTGAAAAAAAATGAAATTTTTACGATTTTTATTATTATTATACCATCATCAGTGGATAGAGAGGTCGAGTGAAGTGCTAAATATTTTTTTTCTTATTATTGGTCAAGCTTAAATGAAGACTGGAATTGCTAAAGGTGCTAAGTGCCAACAATGAAATTTTTAGGAAGTAAAAAAAACTTCATATCATTAGCAAGTATTAATATTTTTATTTTTATTTTGAAGAGAAAAGATTTGTCCAGGCCGGGATTAACCAATTGAGCTAACCTGGCTCTGTCTTGTCTGACGGCCTGCCTGGACGTGTTACGAGCCAGGTTAGCTCAGTTGGTTAGAGCACCACGCTAGTAACAAGGGCGACCCGGGTTCGAATCCCGGCCTGGACAAATCTTTTCTCTTCAAAATAAAAAGATTTAAAACATCAACAATTCATAAAAAAATAAAATAATATTTTTTAATTGTAAATCATAAATTAACTCTTTTAATGATAATAGAATAATTTATTAAGGTTTGTACATCCATTAACAGAGCATTGGGGAATTGACTTAGATTGGTTAGCAGTGAAAAACTAAAATGGCGCTTAGATCCTTTAGGTTTTCCAGTCCTCAACTATAAAATGTTAACTGTGCGAGCTAATATAATTTATTTGGTATAACTTTGTTTGAATATAGATGAATGTAAATCTGAGAAAAAAAATGTTTTTACAACTGCGTATATTATACCTAGGTCAGAGCACAGAAATGTAGAGCCAAGTGTCTGATATGATTGTTTGGCCGATTTATTGATAAATCTTAAATTTAAAATGTTAATCATGCACACTATCGCAGTTAGTTTGTTTATTCAATGTACAAATATGTAAAATATGTAGAAGTGAAATAAAAAATGTTTATGACCAACAATCATGAAAGATCAAATGTTAAAATCGTTTATACAAATTGGTGTCCTCAGTTAAGTATTTTGTATGCAGTTATGTAATCTCATCATCCTATGCTACACCTCAATTATTTAAAGGATCATAATTTACATTAATTCGCATGTTTGCGGTTGGTGTTATGAATATGGAACGGTTTATTAAAGAAGGCGGTGTCGTTTAAAAGGGCAACCTTTCGCCGTTGCAAAACCGACCGCATACCGGCAGAGTTTTGAACTTGGCCTCCATGTGACGTTGTACATTTCTGTTAGCTTTATTTTTCCTATGGAAAAGTAGATATTTAATAAGCGTTATATTTCGTACCGGTCACTAAGGCCACGTGGATACCATTGGTTATACTTCTTCGGGAGTCTTGATTTTCTTTCTTCCCGTCCCAGCTAATGTACTTTATTATATTGAAATTATAAAAATAAAAACAAAAGCAAATATTTCTTTATATACGAATTTATTATCTGGCACGTTAGATAATTGCACGGGACCCATCGATATTCCAACCCATTTACTCAAAACCTCGACAAATTATATACCTAAACCTTCCTGGTGAATCACTCTATCTATTGGTGAAAACCGCATGAAAAACCGTGCAGTAGTTATTGAGTTTACCGCGAACAAACACGGCCGATGACTTTGTTTTATAATGTACAGATATTAATAAAGTAACATGCATACATAGAAATACATAGCCCCAATTCTCTCGTGTGGTATTGATAATAATGGAGTGTTAAATATGCCTACCTTACAAATTGTTACAACTAGATTCTTACTAGTGCATTAAATACTTAAATACTTTTTTATTGTTACAGGTATACGATTTTGTCTAACATCCCTTGGGCTTGGTTATTGTAAGTACGTACGCAGTATTTACGGAATGATTTATTTGTTTTAAATATCAAGATTATTTTTATAACAATAAGTATTTTTGATTACCTTTCACAAATATTTATTACTATCTTATGACTTATGATTTAGTTGAAAAAAATGTAAAATTATTGAAACGAAAAATTAAATAAAATATATGTTAAGCATCAATCTGTGCTTATAAATATTTATTTATGCTTAAATTATAAGGTGTAGTTTTCATCTTGATGTTTTCAATGAAGGCTTCTAAGGGGCTACTTCTTAAATGTTAATGAATTATTTTATTAATGATTTTTTTTATGGACTTTGTGATAAAGGAGAAACATTGAAACATTTTAATGATCGTACGTTTTTTGTTGTTTTGTTACAATGTAACGTATCTAAGAGTGTTCAAACACTTGCCGACTGACTGGAGGCAATTGATAGATATTGGACTCCCACACCATTTGTAGATCTTACTGATAAATGACATTATCAAACATATTACTGAAATGTTTAATAACTTAAAATAAATCACTTTGTATGAATTTACGTGATTGAAAGTCAAACATTCAGTCAATACTCCTTAAACTATATTTTGACGACATTTTGATACTTAATTGTTCTCATATTCTCACGGCTTAATCTAAACAGGCTTTTAGTGAATAATATTAACTCACGCACTAAGCTAAATATAAAATTGACAATTGTAGGAAGTACTAGAAGACAACGTTAATACATAAATTGTAATTACAAATTGATGACAAAATGTTTTCAACTTCATCATAATATATCATGATAATCAATAATCAATAATCATTATAACTGAGAGGTATTATGATTTATCCTCGAAAAAGTATACAGGACACAATGAGGGTTGAAATATGTTAAGTTCGATTTTTTTTATGGTTTATTTTAGATGATGTAAATTAGAAAAAGCTGGTATTTTTTATGATAATTATTATCTTAGCTTAACTAAAATGTCAACAATTTAACTAGTATGAATAATACGTGTATGAGATGAAAATCACCCTGAAGATGACCTACACTGTAGGTCGAAACGTCGGCACATAATTATAAGTTTATTACTTATTCAGTGTTCTTTTTGACTGCACCCCCCAACTATCTCCTTTACAACAGTATCAATAATAGTTTAGTCATACTTGAACCCACATCACCGGTAACGCGTTTGAGAATGCTGAAAAGAAGGGGTCCCTCTGATTTGAAATTATACAAGTTGAACAAGCTATAAGTGCTACAACTATAGTTCTATAATTGTATTGGTAACTACCTCAAGTGCTAAAACTATAGTTCTATAACTATATTGGTATAGCTACCTCAAACATCCAGAACTATTTATATTAATGAATTCCTCGCTTTCGACTTTCCAATTCTCTCGTCGTTAGAGAAAACCGTGTAATGTAAACTAATCTCCGATAATGTACAATGCATGAGTAGAATTTGCGGTTATTATATTTCGTATCCAATGCTCTATATTACTGCTCACTGACTTTCTCCCGAATAAGTCGGTCGCTGTGAAGTTTAGCCACAAGGGCTCGGATTTTTTCCCGCCAGGTACCGTTGCAGCTACTAATACCCTCAACTGGTAGGGGCAATCTTCATCAAGTAGTAGTTAGCGAAGAAGTTCGTAATAGTAATCTAAAAAAAATTAATCCATTTTAGTGTTGAATAAGTTTATATAGAGTATAGATATTTCATTATTTTTTAAGTTGTTCAAACTTAATTTCCAAGATTTGAAATTTAAAATTGGTGTACGATAATCCCCGAGAAGTGGTAACTATTACTCCGAAAGGGAAGGTCTATGCAAGGAAACGAAAGATAATATAAATAATAATTTGTAAATAAATATTGAATCATGCATAAATATTTGTGTATAATGAAATGCTATTTTCATTTCATACTATAATACCTTTTGTGCTATAGAGATGGATAAATCGTTAATAGTTAGATTATACCTTCCCAAGAGCGGTCCAAATATCATTTCGTTTTCGTTAATAATAATAATAAAGGCTATTAATTTATGCTGTTTTGCCATCCATATATGGTACTGAATTTTGTAAAGTTTGTACATACGAATGTGTTAATGATAATATTTTATTTATAGTTAGATAATTACCTTTATATTAGAGAAGAAGATTTTTATCTATCACTTTTTTAAGTTTATTATATTCTGTAACCAGTCTTATATTCTTTCTTATTTATCATATATATATTCACCATTTCATCATATCTAGTCACTATTTTTATCTATTCACTATTTTATCTTTTCACTATTTCATTATATCTAGTCACTATTTTTATTTTTTCACTCCTGTACCACTTTTTATATATTCTTGTTACTGCTACGTTTTTATATATTTTTGTTTGTTTCTCTCTCTTAGCCCTGAAGATGGCCTACATTGTAGGCCGAAACGTCGGCACATAATAAATAAGTTTTGCTTATTTTGGTGTTTTCTTTTACTGCACCCCCAACTATTTCTTCCTTAAATTACCTTTATATATTATTATGTTATTTCAGTTATTATTATATTTACTAAAGACCAAAAAAAAAAATGTCTAAAACTGGGCCTCAAAATATTACAGGGCTGGTTTTACAGGAAAGTGATTTAGGTTAGATTTCGCTCAACCTCCTAGTTATTCTCTAATTAACCTTTTACCTGCCATTGTTCCACATATGGAACATAACTTAAAGATTTTTTTTAAATTATTTATTATTAAGTTATTGGGTATGTAGATGTTTTTTCAAATAAATAAAGGTGAGTTCTGTAAGAAATTTTTATTTCAATAACACTGATCCTCATCATATTACTTTTAAAAAAATTCAATTATTCATTAGGTGTTGTAAGCATCTGATGATTTTCACCTATTTATGTAATTTCAAATAATATTTATTTTATGCCAATTTTTTTTATTGGTTTTGACATATACCTGAAATAAAATTACTTTTAGTAATTTGTTTTTTTTTGCCTGTGAGAGTCAATAGTTGAATACAAAGTTCGGTGTTCCAGATGTGGAACAATGGCCAGTTGAGGGTAGAGGTAAGACTCCAGCATAGAGACAAGTCAGTTCTGTCTCTACCTTTCCCAATTCAGTTTACTTTTAGCAGTCTAGGAGCTATCTAGTCCAGTGTTTCAGTGTGTCCAGTGTAGAGTGGTGATAGTGATAATGGAGACTGAAAAAATATTTTATTCAGTAGAGGAAGCTCTCGATTATATGAACACTTTAAAAGGTTCTTATATGCCTTATAGGTCGGATGAGGAATTTGATTTTTGTTAGTTACCTTCAGATGAAAACAACTGAGTAACTGATACCGAAGATATTGACGAAAATAGCTTACAAGAATTTATGCCTGCCGATGTAAGTGATAAGCTCAGTTTATTTTTAAAAAACCTTAACAATGAATCGAATGGTACAGACCCACAATTTCCCACCCCATCCACAATTACATCTTCTGCTAATAAACCAACCTCTCATAAAGCAAATGCCTTACAAAAATCTGTGACTCAGAAACCTAAAAGACGTAAAATACTGAAAGGCAAAAAAGATGTTGATGCTCGTAGCTGGCAAAAAAATACAAATTTCAAACATGAGATTCCTCATGAAAACTATGAAAATATTGGTGATAAATTTCCTAATTTACTAATTGTAAATCCCATTGACCTATTTTTTGAGTATATCAATCAAGAATACCTTGCTCATTTGGCATATATGACGTGTACCTATGCTGCACAGCATGGTGACAATATCAAATGTGAATGGATTGATATCGCCCAGTTTTTTGGCTTATTACTTCTGAGTGGTTATCATTCAGTACCAACAGAAGATTTATATTGGAGCAAAGCAGAAGATACGGACGTCAACATAGTCCCTTCTGTAATGTCAATAAATCGATTTAGGGAGATAAAAAATAAGAACTGATGAATTCAAACCGGATATTTTATGTAAAAAATTATTATATTGTATTATATGTATGCTAAATATATGTACAACTTTCTTTATATGTTTTTATTTGTATAATGAGTATGCTAATTTCAATAAAAATCTATAATTTAAAACTTTTAGTGAATATCAATTTACCTATGCCCTTTACCCGCCAATGTTCCACTTCTGGAACACTTCAAAAAACCATAAAAATAATGTTTTTTTTGTTGTTTTTTTACTTTATTTTCTTAATAGAAAAATAACAAAACAAAATTTATTAAAAAAACATAAATATTTTTACTACATCTAGTGGCGGCGTGTAAAAGGTTAAATTATATCCATTTTATAGAGGCTTGGCATCATAGGTCTCCAGATCCCATAGGTTCGGTCGACAACTAACAGAATAAATATTGTATCTGTCATAGCAAGCCTCGAACCCGCAACCTCTAGATTATTTAATGCACTGAGGTACCACGCTGTTAAATTCACCATATTATTAATAAATTTATCTTATGAACCATTTTTCGTTTGTCATCTGCATATTTTTATGTTACTTTTTCATTTGTATGTTTGTGATTTTTTTCTTTATTTGCTTTGTTATTTTTTTCATAAATTTATATTAAGGTATGAATTGATACTCTTTTCTTATACTAGTGTGCGTCATGTGGTTTAGTGTTAAGTATTTATTATATTTGAGTGTGGTACTGTTATTCAATTATAAATCTTCATTCTCGCTTCATCTTCCCCCACCCCCCTTCTCTCTCACTATCTCTCGTTCTCTCAATAATAATTATAACAAATAACTTGGCACTTTTAGAATTAGCCATTTGTCATTTACTTACAATTATCCCTCTACTTACTTATATAGGACCCCATCACAACCCACGGATTTCCTCCCTATAGTTTTTCTCACTGAATCTCAGATATTTCATTGGCCCCGGAATCGGGTATTGACAGGGTTTCATTTAGTCTTTCGTGATTGTCGGTTTTCCACGGAGACGGCACCCGATTGAGCCATCCCTCGCAACGACCAAGTCCTCGCGGTCACGAATTACGAAGAGTCGGAGGATGAGCTCACGGGTTCCGATCACGAATTACTTGTTACTTTTACTTAGCAATGTTCTTTTTTTTTCGTCTTTGTTCCCTAACATTAGAAAGCTTAGGCAACGCTAAATCTTTCTTGCGCAAAGTTATTCATTGTACTAATTCTCTTGAGGAACTGATGATCCAGCGGTCAGACGTGCAAACATCATTGCATTGAAATAACAGAATCTTATTTTTTTTAAATTTATTTAACTTTTTTTCGCATTTAATGTCGATTTTTCTGTTATCTATATTAATTTTTAAAAACAGTTTCGTCGGGTGGTTTCTGTATTTATTTTAATTTTGATACCCTAGTGACGGGAGTGTGGTGAAGGCTACTAACAGGTGGATGTTTAAAAGGGATTTTCCACTGTCTCAGTTACTATTTTTATTTTATTTCTTTTCTATGTTTATTCTGAATACTATTCATTTCAATATTATTCATTGATTACTATTTATTCTTTAATTCATTATTTTACAGTTCTTATCTATTTATATTTCAGTGGCAAATCCATTGGCAATCTTTCCCCAGCTGTTGTGTTTCTGGCTGAGTGATGTTTTGTTTGTGGAATTTTCTTCTGTTGTTTTAGTTTGCATGACATATTGTGATCTTGACGTGGGCTTAATGTATGGCGATTACCCTTCTCTATGCGATACAGTATTAAATATTTAAGCATGTTCCATTATTTAAAATATCCTGACACCTAAACGCTAATGTTTGTTGGTTTAGTTTTTTCGTGGGTGTGCATGATAATGAGTAAGGGCACTATCTACTAATCTCTAAACCTAGAGACCGGCTTCGACAAATACATTAATTACTTTGTTATCGGCCCTTGATCGATCCTGTGGGATCTGGAGACCCACAATGGCCTTACCTAGCTTTGGTGGTTTCCCTTAATTAGAAAAAACCTGAGGGCTGAGCGTGATTTTAACCAGATTATCTCCTTGTACCTCCTTTTTTGAAGCAGTACAATCCCTGTCTAACACTTCTGAGTTTAAGACGATTCGTGGATTGTTATGGTTAAAGTTTTTTTTTTTTGAATTGCGCTTACTTTCCTCAAACTTCACTGTTAATGAAGAAGGATTAACGAAAATAGAACTAACTGTATTGGAATTTAATGAATGGTCTACCTCAATACATTATTTAAGCTCTCTTATGAATATTTGGTATGAGTACAAACGAGATTGTTTTTTTATTTTTCTCTAGAATTATGTATATGTAAAATCAATTAACTAATGGGTGCTTATTTAATAGTATTTGATATCATGAATTTGTGATACAAAATTCTGAAGTAGTTTCTGTTACCAAAAATACCCATTCTTTTTTTTATTCACTCGGAGAATATTACGTTCTATCTTGCACCTATCCACCTATCTCAGGTACGTACATAGTCACATTCGTTCTAAATTCATTTTCACGATAAATAACCTTTAGATAGATATAGATAGATTAGAGAATTACTAAATGATTTGAAGAATTTTCTTGGATAAAATATCTTTGATTTTTTAAGTGAGTTTTTGGATTAGGATTCATGGACGCTAATCTTCTTCTTGTCACAGTACTCCCGGAATCAGTTCCATCTTTTTAATTTTTAACCTTTAGTTTATATCGTATCATTTTTTTCTTTGATTGTTAGTTAAACAGTTGGAAACGTATAAAAATAGTTGAACATCGTTAGTGTTCCATTTTCGACACCATAAGTAGTACAAACTACAAGTATATTAGAATATCACAGCATAAGGCATATTCCTCTCGGTGCTTCCAAATACCAAAGGTGAAGCTAGTACCCAGGCTGCAGCTTGTGGTTCCGGAGCAGGGGAGACCCATGTACCAACTTGTGGTCGCTTCTCAAATCTTACAAGCCTAATATTAAGCTCCTTTGCGTAATCAATATGTCTTACCATTCTGGAGAATGATATTACGTTTATTGTTTTGCACTTGTTGCACCTTGATCAACAGGCTGATATTTGAACAACAATAACGCAATATCCAACAATAATAAATAATCATGCACATGTGATAAAATTATTCAATTTGGTTAACTTATCACTTTCGATTGTTCGAAGCAAAATGGCTCATAGGAAATGTATAGTTAGTGAATATAAATGAATAAATTAGAAGTTTTCCTTTTTCTCGCCCTCCTCTTAAAATCTACAACGTACAGTATAAGAGATCCTTTCCATCCTATTCTAAAAATCCTAAAAAAACTAAACAAAAAAAACTATTCGATCTTATATCTAAAATAAAAACTGCACGGCAATCACTTATAAATTTTATAGAATGCTAGCTGTCCCGGCAGACTTTCTGCTCTATTACCCTAAAACAAAGGGCTTACAAATTTTCTCCAACCATTTGATTGGCAACTTCATCGATCGTTGGTGCATTGAAACATCTCCTATGTTTTCCTACAGGAGTTTTATCAGCTCTGATTGCAATTTTATGATTACCAGATGGCATAAGATCCAGTGTAGTTTTAAACAATGAAATAAATTGATTTTGTTGATGAAACAAAGTTTGTAATTGTTCTGCAATAGAACTCCTCACTGATCTGTTATATGCACAACGCTGATCAATTTCTTCCGGTGTATTGCCCATTTATACCATTTTCAGGAATTTATAGTCGCCATCTGTCACTGGCAACAGCGAACGTGCTTTATGATGTATTCGGCCTTATGTTTAAGTATATTTGTATGATAACTCAATCACAACCACAAAAAGCTTATTGCTTTTAATATGCCTATTTTATATTTCGAGATAAAACAATAAAAAAATTTTAAAAAATCAAACAGTTGCTAGGGAACCACAAAAAGCTTATTGCTTTTAATATGCCTAATTTGTATTTCATGATAAAATTTAATCACAAAATATTAAAACAATTCAAACAGTTGCTAGGGAATCATACGAAATAAGATAAAAGAAATTGCGTTACCTCAGAAAAGTCCCAACCTCTATAATATAAGAAGCAATTTTTGGAGAAGAATTTCGAGATCTGGCGGAACTGCCATAGGCTCAGGTAATTGTTTTAATTCAATTAATTTTAAGATGATTTTTTTTAATGAATAATGATATCTACCATAGAATTTCAAAGCATAAAAATATCATTTAGTCTGATGTAATCTTTTTATGTTAACTTATAAACATAAAATTTATGAATTTGATGAGAAAATGGTTGTACTATTGAAGGAAATGGCATAACTTTATTATGTTGCACTCGATTGTTGAGGAAATGGTTGAGCAATGTTGAAAATTGTCGGGGGGTACAGTAAATAAAATTTACACCAATATTCAATAATTTGTTATTGCATCATGAACTGTTATTTTTTTTAAGGGATCGAGAAAAGTGTTCTTTTTATTATTTACATCGTAATTTTTACGTGTTTTCTCTATATAAGAACCTCCTTTGCTAGACCGGCAAAGCTGCGGTTGGGCTCAAATTGTAGATATTTGATATATTGTAGATATCAAATTTAATTTACTTTAAAAATGGTTACCTATGTTGTTGTTTTTTTCAAAAACGCACCGATTAGGAGATACAGACCAAAAACTGAAATAATTTAAGGTTTTTTGGTCACCGAAGGTTTCCCTCGTATTTTCACTGGTTTTCTCTCCATAAGAACCTTCTTTGCACCTTAGCAGAGATATGGAAAGAAAAATTAGCCGAATTGGTCGAGCCGTTCTCGAGTTTTGCGGTTAACAAGACATTTGGCGATTCATTTTTATTATACAGAAGATAAAGGTATTTCGTGTATATTTATTGCAGATCTTTACCCAGACTCTTTTCACCAATGCGTTGACTCTCCGCTGTTAACTCAAACCCTGTTGGAAGTTGTGGAAGTTTGTTTTGTTATTCTTTGAATTTGTTACGCCGATAAAGTAGATGGCAGCTTGAGGAGCAGGAATTGAATCATCTAGTTTGAAGTAGTAACTCAGTTAGGAACGACTCCTGCTTGCTAGATCGGCTTTTGCCAAGTATCCAACTTTACGTCTATTGGTAAATCTCGTTGGCGTGTTGTTTTAGTTGGCCAAGCAATTTCCATCTTAAAGTTTTTCTGATCATAGTGACTGTTTATTTCTTCTTAAAGCCGTTAATTGGTTTTATTAAACGGTTAATGATTATAACAGAATTTCAGTAGAAAAAGTATGAACGTTTCCCAATTTTCCCCTTCCCTTCTAATTTGATATCCCTTCGGCATGTTTCTAGATTTTCAAGATTCATTACTATAATCTTGGCTTACTGTGTGGTCTGACACTCCGCTAAAGAACGCATTCTGGCAGCCCTGAAGTCTTTTCAGCGTGGTCTCATATAGGTGTTAAACACAGCCTCCAATAGAGGTAGTTCTAAAACAACCTCCAATAGATGTATATTACGGTAATACTTTTTTTTTCTAATTTTTTTACTAGTTTTACTATATGTGTTCGATAACATAATAAATCATATCGTCCGGTGAAACTCCAACTTCTTGCAAATTCTTCTACTTCAGTGAACCAGGCCCATTGGTTTTCTTTCCATGAAAGTACGTAAAGATCTTGTTTATCAATCTTTTTCAGTTCATTCGTGTCACATGGCCATAAAATGTAATTCTTCTTTTCCTCATCACGTCGGTTATTCTTTCAGTGTGGGTGTATACGTAACTCATGGTAATTTCGTATCCTGTATTCATCGTATTCTTTTACCGGATCAAGGATTTTTCTTAGAATTTTCCTTCCTTTCACTCCCAGTTTCTCCATTACTCCTTCCATATGCATTGCAAGGCACTCTGCAGCATATACCGCCTCAGGTCGTATGACTGTCTGGAAGTATCTTATCTTGCATTCAGGGATAATGATCTTTTGTTCTAGACGTCCTTAGTTAGATCATATAATAAATCATTATAATTGTTGCCATTCCATAAAGTTAAAATTCTATTTACATTATTTTTATGCTATATATATGTATTCTCATGGACTTTTACAAGTGACGAAGTTACTAAGCACGTTAGGCATGCCTAGTTCGTGGTAACCGTATCCTTAATTATTCCTGGTATTCTTTCTCGCCCGAGGTCCAGTAAACAAGTCCATTGAATCTCAAGTTGCCTGGAAACCTAATCCACCCTCCTCCTCCCCATTCAGGGCAGGAATATTCTCCTTTCATATTAGATCCAGGTCTTTCCAAGGCGGTCCTTTCTGAAAGTCATTAGGGGGAGGATCCTGGTAGAAAACAGTCGATTCCTCTTCGTTCTTCGTCGGGTCCCCCGACGTTTTATTATTAGATTTCTTACGAAAATACTATCAACTACCTTTTCTCTTTTTTCTTTTCATTTTTATAATATTTATTATTAGCTTGTTTGTTCTTGGAAGTAATCAATATTAAAGACAATTATTTTATTTCTTGAACTTAAAGTAAATATTCAAAGCCAATTACTATCATGTTGTTCCAACCTATACCACTGCAACCCCTGGGTTTAGTACATAGACTGTACTGTTTCTTGGACAACGGTTGTGCAGAGAGGTTATTTGTCCTAGATCACGCTCAACTGTTAGATTTTTTCCCTGGATGAGTCCCAGGAGGGTCATAGATCCCATAGGATCCATCACCGCCTGGTAATAGATAAAAGAAAAGTAATGCCAGGAGCAGGATTTGAACCCCAGGACCTTCGGCATTGCAACTCAGTGCTCTACCACTGAGCCACTCTGCTCCCATAATTACCATCATAGACAATTTAAACGATTTTATATATTTTAAATTTATAATATTTTTATATATAAAGATCTTTGTAATAATTAATGGCGAACCTTCCATCTCTTTTGTATTATTGAGTCACTGTGTTTCTTAAAATAAAAATAATTTATCAATATTGTTAATCAATAAATTTATTTTGTTTTCTTAGTAAATATTTGCCTTTTTATACATTATATTTTATGTCTTTCAAGATGCAATTTTCTAATTATTTATTTTGGAAATTATATGTTATGTCCTTCAGAATGCTATTATTTATTTTGGGCTGCCATGAGTAATTATTATATTGCACAAACTTATTATTTACTTTATTGTTCAAAACTGTTACATATTGGATTCTTTTTCAGAGGTGGTTTATGTGTTTACCAATTTACTAATCAGTCTAACATAATACCCTAATAGAATTGGCAATAATGTAACAATGAATATGTGTGGAGGATCAAGATGATTACTTATTTTGAATATAATTAATATCTACATTTAAATATGACCTCGAATGATCCAGATTGATTGTCATGCCATAAAACACATATTTAATTTAAATTAAAACTTATCTTCAGGTAAAAGGGATACATTTAGTGTTCTGTTGGCAAGGGCATCTCCCGGATCTTCCCCTCAGCTCTCTCCAAGCCAGAGGTCCTGGTCCTCTCTTCGAAGCACTTCCCTTTTCTGCTTGTATACCTCCTCCTATGTTCTATTGCTTCCTGCCCAAGAGAGTAGAATGTTAAAATGTATATTTTATTTCAGTTTAAAGGGAGGATTGATACAAAAGAACTGTTTTGACTCTAAAATCATTTTTTTTATTTCAGTTAACACACTTTTCTTGGTCCTGTTTGCTTATCTGTTAAACACTACGGTGGCTATAATAGTGTCTATTTATTCCTGTATTTAATGATGTAAACAATCTAACCTTGCAACTATTTTAATGTTAATGCCAATTTCCACAGCTTTTGATTTCTTATCGTTTGCATAGCTCTTAAACAAAGTAGTGTAGTCTTTCAGAATATACCAGGAGTTCAGTTTTTAATATTAATAATCTAATGGTATCTTTTTGAGACTATTTCTTTGCTTTCTCTATTAAAGAATTGTAGATTATTAATATATATATATATATATATATATATATATATATATATATATATATATATATATTTATTTATGGTTCTTTTTAATTATTTAAATATATATATAATTTTTTTTTAATTTTGAAGAGAAAAGAGTATGTCTTGACCGGGATTCGAACCCGGATCGCCCGCGTTTCTAGCGCGGTGCTATAACCACTGAGCTACCAAGGCACGCATTCCAGCTAGACAAATCCTTTCTCTTCACTGATCCTATATCCCTGTGATCTCGCAATTGTTCGAGGTATAGACGGGGAAGTATGTTCATAGAACATTACTTTAATCGGGATCTCGTTGACTTACGTCAAATTTATATTCATAATTTATTTTTTATTTATGGTTCTTTTTAATTATTTAAATATATATATTTTTTTTTTTAATTTTGAAGAGAAAAGAGTATGTCTTGGCCGGGATTCGAACCCGGGAATCATATATATATATATATATATATATATATATATATATATATATATATATATATATATTTAGGGTAATAGTACGTTTAAGGGCCTGCTGGCATAAGCGCGCTCAGGTGTCACTTACCTCAACTATTGGACCTTGTCAGGTTATGTATCAATTTGAAATAGGCATTGCCTTTCATTATGATACAACAGATTATAGGAAATGAAATAAATGAGGAACATGTAGACAAAATTAAACTATAAATAATAAAACATTTATTACAAGGAGTATTGATTAAATAACAATTTTTAACTAAAATATGATCATTTTTTTCATTTTTAAATGTTTTTATTTTAAAAAGAAAAGATTTGCCCGGGCAAATCTTTTCTCTTTAAAATAAAAACATTTAAAAATGATCATATTTTAGTTAAAAATTGTTATTTCATGAATAAAGTATAAATATCTAAAATATTATGTTCTGATAAACAATGAAAAATTTATTACAAACAATGCTCATTAAAAAGAGCAATATCTTCAAAAATTGCATCGAAAGGGTCTCTTCTTCTCTCTCAAAAATTGGGTCGAAAGGTCTTGTTGCATCCTTTTTTCTGGCATCTCCATCTAATTTTATTCCCCACTTGCAGTTTCATATAATGTCCATTAACACAACGCATTTTCTGGGGAATGACATTACGCTCCTGAAGAAACCTAACAGCTGTTTCTTCATCGTACACCTTCCGAAAAATCTTCTTCAAATTCCAACTCATATTTAAAGGAAATAATGAAAAACAGATTCACGTTGAACTTGACATAAACAATAACAAAACAAAGAATCAATTCTGAAATCCTCATCTTAGGAAATTCTATTCTTAGCTCTTTTGTTGCGGAGAAGTTCTTAATCCGCATTAATTTAGAATTCTCAGCAACTTAATTGAGGAGAGTGGAGGAAAATAAAAATCCGCATGTAAAGTTCCCTGGTAGGTTTTATTTTGATTTTTATTATATTAATTAATTTCTCTTATTTGGAATATTAGCTTAATCGGTATAATTTATTTTGCATTGTAGAATATTTGACGTTCAGGATGAAAAGTGGATAGCCCCGAAATTTTTCTAACAATGGGCTTTTTAAATTTTTTTTGTTAGATTAATCAAGTAATTATGTCTAAAACGATTCTGAACGCATCATATTCTACTGTATTAGTATAATTAGAAAATGGACTCGTGAAATGAGAATGCTTCGGAAAATAAATACTGGTAGCTCTGAGAAGCTCCTTTCAAAATTCTGAAAGAAGTTGTTTTGAACATTTTTTAATGGGTCGTTTCCATTTAAGCGAAACGTAATTATAAAAAGGTTACCAAATTTTCTGACCAAAGTGGGAAAGTCGAGATTCATTCAATGGTTCACCACGAAATACATTTTAATCTCCCAAACGGATTCGAACAACGCCACATCAGTTATAAGATGTGCTAGGGTTGGCACAGCGGTCTTAGGTTTTTAAAATTTATTGAAATTGACAAAGGTTACCTGGCGTCACATTCTATGGATGTTAATTAAGGTTATAGGTGTTGGTAGAAAGGTGGTTTCTTCACTCTTTTGTTTGTTCCGTGTTCATATTTGCGTTATCTTTAGGCATATGTAATTTAGTATATGATAGGCAAACATGATCAAATGTTCCACGTTATCTCGGACTAAGCATGGACAAAAGTCCTAGATAGAAAATTAAAAAGACATGAATTAACAAATAAAAAAATATAGTCTACACCATATGTCTAAATTAGGTCTTAGTTCAGAGCTACAGATCGGTCTTTTGCTTCGAAAGTCAAGAGAAGATCTGATAGTCCAGAAGATGTGATTGTTTGTAGCGTCTATTATATATTTAGCATGGAACAGATTATATTTTATAAATAATATTTTTATATAAGTTTGAGACGTGGCCTTATCAATAGACTTGGATTATGAAATGGATGCTAGATCCCGGCGCGCAAAGCACGCTTCGCTTGACCTTTCCAATGTCGTTTCTTCTCTTTCCACCTTTTGTGGTTGATGGTTAGTCCTCGCTTATTTTTATCTCCGCTACAAAGGTTTTACTCACCACTGATTCATTTCACTTTCACAACTTCCAAGGCGAAGGAAGGAAGTACACTAACCTTTCGAAAATTTCATTTAAACTATTTCTCTACAGCCTGGAGCATTTCCGACCGATAAAACCTCAAGGGTATAGAAGTATTAGCTCAAGATCATAAACAATCAAAGCATATAAAAATAACTTAAATTAATCATCCTGTTTTAATCATAATATTATTATTTGTTGGAGACCATTTTGACTGATATTGATATATAATTGGCTGATTATCCTGTAGATTTGACGCTATATCCGAAAATAAAATTATTTAGTTTACGGATGAACAAAATTGGACGTAGTTTAGCAGTAAGGACTCAACCCACAATACGTCATTTTTGACTTATCGAGGTTTTTACTTTAGGTATGTATTGCTGTAATGATGTTGTATTTGGAATATTTTGAAATATAATAATGTAAGGGCAAAATATACAAAACTTTTAAGAACCAACCTTTAGGACCTCTTTGGCATTTATAACTCATTTTTGACTATAGTGTGGGTTGAGTCCTTTCAGCTAAACTGCGTCCAATTGTTTTTATTGAAGAAATAAAAAAGAGAGTTTTTATTTATTACATGATCTCTCGTATTTAAACGTTTCATTTATTCAAATTTTTTTTATTGAATAATTTATTGATATTTACAACTGTAATTATATTACATCAAGTAAATCTGTTGTATGATCTAAGGACATGAAAAAAAAACACTTGTGGAGAAACTTTCCATTGATAGCACTTCAATAAAGTTCTATAATAGAAGGTCTCGAGGCCATCTTCTTTTCAGACGCCTCGGGTTATCAGGAATATTATGGGAAGCAAGTTGAGAGACTAGCAGATTTAAGTGTGTATGGAGCTTTTCACGGAAGGATAGGTACCTAGTTTGGGCCAAATCAGGGATATTATGATCAAGATGGATGAGTTTGTTTGTGGCATAATAAGGAGCATTGAGGATTTTACGAAGGATTTCGGATTGTAAGGATTGGATACGACATGAATTGGATGCTTTAGTAGAGCCCCAAACCTCAACTCCGTATGTCCAAATAGGTCTGATAACTGTCATGTAAATGAGTCTTTTGTAATTAATTGGGAGCTTAGAACGTTTGTCTAGTAAATATTGAAGCAGGTGAAAACTTCGAGCAGTTTCTTGTCTTTTCAGTCTTGTATGAGGATTCCAAGTGAGATATTTGTCCAGATGGAGTCCTAGGTTATTCAAATTTTTTGTGCGAAAAAGATTGATTTGTTTTTATAGTTTCAATTGACTCTAGCAACTAACCTTCATATACATATTTTCATGATTGAAAATACACAAATATGCGAGTTCCCATCTCCACGGTGTGTTGCTTTAAGCATTTTACTATAAAAATCCTATCATGCAAGATATAAATTTTTCTAGAAAACCAAATATTGCGAATGGGATTTAAAATCATTTTTCAACTAATAAATAAATTATAATATTTATGCAATAATTGAAATAAGATGTAGGGAGGAAATAATTATAATTTATTGTTAAAAAGTTAATAGTTAATTTACTTTTTTTGAGTTTAGGATTATTAAGTTTTACTTTAAATATAATAAGAACAATTGTAATTGGAAAAAATATATCTCAGATAAAAATGATATTGTAGAAAACTATTAATGTGTGTTTGGGGAGCGGATTGGATCAGTGGTAGAGCGCTGAGTTGCCGTGCCCAAGATCCGTGGTTCAAATCTGGGTGTGCTGACTACTTATATAGTCTGTTAACAGCCGAGAATAAATCTATATAATAGATCAGACCCTCCTGGGGCTCAGCCAGACTTTCAATTCGGAATCCGTAACTAGGGAAAAACCTGATGGTTGAACTTCCTTTATGGGTTGTAGTAATCCAGTTTTTTAAATTATTATTAGTGTGTCTCTTGCAAAACCCTATAAGACTCTGTTCAATAATACTATTATATAATAAGAAGCTAGTATAAAGTAGTCGAAAATAATCGTATAATCTAGTTTTTATTCGTTTCTTAGAGGAATCTTGGATTGGATGAAAGAAAAACATATCCTCTTTAATTTCATTTACCGGAACAAATACTTGAATACAAACCCTTGAACTTGGAACCATACGAGACGACTTTCTCTTCGTTGTCGCCTTTAAATTACGCCCTGACAAAGACCTAACGCCTCGGCCCACATAAATCGTCCCTGCCATTGCCATATGCATGGAGTAATTGTCCTCAATGTATTCAATTTCCAATTAGCCCTGCCATGAGGACTGCCATAAACCACTGATACATTCAGAGCGTGGCATATATTAGGACCAGTTTCACTTATCTTCCTCTGTAGTCCCGGGTTCAAATCCGGCTGTGGCAGATTATGTATAAACTTTTAACAAGAGTGGAGGCCGCGGGATCTGGAGACCCTCCTGGGTCTCACCCAAGCTCTATAAAGTTGGTTCCAGTAATAGGTTTAAAACCTGAAGGTTGAACGTGATCTTGGACGAATAATCTCCCTGAACAGTCTTCCTAGAAACGGTACCGTCTCTTCAACTTGCTGAACCAAAGACCCTTCGTATGCTGTAGTTGTATATGTTTTCAGTTTTTTTTTTTCAATTATATTCTTCTGTAGTATGCCAAATAATATATTACATTTGTATAGATGTCATCAAATATATTTTGTATCAGTTTTCAGTAATTTTATAAAGTCGAATTTACTTATTTGACTACTACCAACTTGCCTTTGTCTCTGGATATGATTTATCTTTCATTACATTTACTTGATGTATTCTGTATACAGTTGTAAATTTCAATAAATATATTTTGTTTAAAATGTATGTACTTAGCAGTACATACATTTTTTGTTCTTTATGAATTTATGTCTCATTTACCTTAACTTTTCATTAAGTCCAATCCATTTTTAAAAAAATAAATTATTTCAACTTATGACTGCAATGCTATTGTAAATTTAATTCATTTATTGGATTATACATATAACAATAGTCTCTCAATGGATTTATTTCATACTAGCTATTGTAAATTTAATCCAATAAATGAATTAAATTAATATATAAAAGGAAAACATCAACACACATCAAATATTTTTTAAAACATAAGTGGAAGAATTCCAAAACAAAATTTTGTTAGTCTCTTAAAAAAAAACAGGATATAAAAATCAATGATATGTGTATTTTCTATTTTTTATATTATTATCAGTTACTTTTATTTAAACGTTTCCAGCTGTAGTCTTGTATCTTTCCTAGTGACTCACTAGTAGCATCTGGGCCTTGATGGTGGTGTGATGCTGTCTATGGTTGGTGTCTTGTTGGATCCTGGAGTTGGGAATGTAATTTTTTTTTTTTATCATCTTTCTGTTCTCATGACGCCTGAGTATTTGAATTTTTTTTAAAGCTTCTTGTTTTATTTTTTTTACTTACGTCTTAAATTAGTAAATGTATATATATATATATATATTTTTTTTTTTTTTTGAACCAACAGATTACATTTATAACTTTATTGTTTGCTCATTATTTTTCAATGTTCAACAGCCCTTTTACTGGAAATATGAAAAATAGAAAAAGCATCTGGAAGAATATAAAACAAATTACTACTGTAATTATCTTCTACGACAATCAGACAGAACTAGTGAGCCCCATCACTAGATCCCCCACTCCTTCCATCTAATAAATGTTCGGAAAATTTAATGTCCTGAACAACCTTCTCTTAAAATGCACCTGGTGCAGTAAAAGAGATACCCTGTATCATTATTAATATGTTATTTTTCAAATATTATTAAAAGCCAAAGGGGTTAAGAGAGAAAAAAAAAATTATCTTCTTCACATAATTTCATCAAGCCCGTGATTTTATTTATTAATTTTGTTCTGTGGTGTAGGGATATACTCGTATAAAATTAACTATTGTTATGTATTCAGCCGTTTGTCTTTCAGATTTTATGATACAAAACCCTGTTGGTCGGATAGTTTATTTTAGTTACCTCATGAGCAACATTAAGTTCGGCTTGTGGATATGAAAAATTGCAGGAATATATTTCTTTAAGTTATCATTGCATAACCATGCAAATATACTTGGTTCTTTCTCACTTAGTAAGAAGATATTGTACGGCCAAAGAGTTGACATCATGCATTGTCTTAGTCTCGGATTAGATCATACTCTGAAATAAACTTACAATAGTGGGATGTATTTTACGCACATAAAGTTTTGTTAGCGATTCAGATCCATGCTGGTTATCATATTATGCTTTCATTAGACGGACAAAACAAGCCGTATATAAGATTAGTTGCTACTGTAAAGTTCATGGATTCTATATTTATAAAAAAAAAAGAAGCTAATATTCAGGAATTAAAATTGATGGGCACAATTTTAATTTCCGAATTATTTTCTATATTTTTAGCTACACAATTATATTTAAAATTTGCATATACACATTATGTTGAGTTTTATTTCCAAAATATTATTCTATTCTTAAAGAATATTTAGTTTATCTGAACCGTAATAATTCCCTGTCTATAAACAGCACCCTCAACAACTATCAACGGTAGAATACGACAGGATTTAGAAGAACTTATTAAATGATAGTTATAAAATTACTCAAATATCGTACTCAATACTTATATTTTAATCTTTTTATAATATAATTTTTATTTAGATATTTTATTTTTCTCATATTTAATTATTACAATTATATGTTTAATTAACTATGCAAATTTTATTATTATTTTAGAAAGAGACGCCCTCGGATGTGAAGCTGCACTTGGCCGCTGTGAACGGGGACTTGGGAGTTATCAGGAGATTGCTTGATAGCGGCAAGGTCCACGTGGATTGTTCTGATCGAGTAAGTACAATACTATATAAGATTCTATCATTATATTAATATTTAAAACATGTTTGTCTTCTAAAGTTTTGGTTAAAATACTAATTTTATTATTTGATATGATACATATGAACATGTAATGTACATATCTATTTAAATGGTGTATTACTGTATCTTAGTAACTTATAATAAATATACGGTATCCCATAATAATAAAAAGGAGAATAAATGAATTTTTAAAATTTCTGATTTATACGATTTTGAAACTGACTGCCTCATACATACTATTATTTTACTATAGTATTTTTTAAAATGTAACATTCTTTTATAAATTGTATTTTCAGCCCTGATGAGCACCTCTATTTTGGATCAAAACCTTGGTTTAAAACAAATAATTCCTCTATTTGAGAGTGGGTTTTTTTTTACCCTAGATATTTATGCTGTCGACTTATAATTATTAAAAAATATATTATTTCATTTTTATATTGTTCGGTTTTTTATTGTATTTATATTTGTGTCTATATATTTTTTGTATATTTTTTATTCAAGCCTAATGAAGACCTGTAATATGGGTCAAAATGTTGGTTTCGTTATTATAGTATATTATTATTATTAATAATAATAATGGCTTTAAATTTAAGATTTTTTTACCTTAATTTTTATACTGTTATTTTCAAAAATAGTAATATTACTTGACGGAGATTTGAATTTTCCCTTTTTTAATACCTATTAATTAGTACTATGAAGAGAGTTACAGATAAATCCAAGAATTTTCATTATATAAACTTAATAACAAAATGAATTCTTATCATCATACTCCTGAATGTAACAGGATAATTTATAACTTAACGATACTAGTGTATTTTTATTTAAAATGTTGTAAAATAGTTCTTGGATTTGGAATATAGTAAGCAGGCCTGAAATTACTAGCAATTGATATTGGATACATGCTATATAATACGATTGCTATTGACTCCCGTTAGGCCCGGTGCACGTCGCTCATGTTACCAGAACCCTGCTCGACTCCTGAATCATCCTTCATCCGAGATCTCTCAGCAATTACTTAATAATTTTCCTCTAACATCGGCGAAGGCTGTGGGAAGGAAACCCGCCCACATAACCTAGGGTTCGTTGCTCTGCCAACAATAATTTGTCGGGTGTCGGTAGTCCTTGTTGTTGCAGGCTTGTTAAAGCACTGACTTGAGGCGTCGTCTTCGTCGGAGTTTCAGAAGAAATTTTAGTCGTTTCTTTTAAAGAAGTAGCATGTAAATGATTATGTGCACAACTGGCACAATACCTTCTAGCTATCTTACCTTACCTGGTCCAATTACACGAAGGTTAACCAAACAATGGCCTAGAGTTCTACCTTTTCATCAGTAATTCGAAATCGTCACCTTACCAAGCAAATCATCTTCTCTCTAACAGTACATTTCATGTTGAACCTGGACCTCCTAAGTAGTAAGACATGTTTAGTAGTAAGACATGTTGTCTTAGCTAGCATATCTACGACAAAACATGAATTTAAAAAGACATTGACCCTAAGATTTTTAATGATTCTAAATTTAAAATTGAGTATGATAAAGCATATTGAGGGCAAATAAACCAACAACTAATTTCCTCGATTCGTTGAAAATATATATTATACAGTTATTAATAAAATAAATAAATTTACATTTGTTTGATTATTGTGCGTTTTATTGTAGTTACTAAGTACTGATAAAACTGGGTTTGTAGCCTATGCCCATGTAGCCTATCTTTCTTCCAGTTACTAGTTGATATAAGCAGCTGAGTTTTAATTGTGAGCATGAGGAAAACATTTTAATACAGAATGTTACCTCTTCTAAACAATATTTAAGTATTAATTGTGGCGTATCAACCTGTTTGCTCCAATTGTAAAGCTGATTGCTTCGAACTGTTGTATAATCGGTATATTGTGTATTTTTCTAAAATAAATTACCCACTTTTTTATACATTTTTTCAAAGTTTACAGTATATTATTTTTAATGCCATATTGTTGCTTTTTAAGACACGTTTTTGTTTTTCATGTTTTGCTTAGTGGTTGTTTCCTGCCTAATAATTGGTTACATATTTATAATCTTGTCTGAGTATAATATTCCTTTTCTTGATTGGGACTTGGTAATGTAGTACCCGTCTAAACGCTGCCTTCGGAAAGTATTTTTGTTTGTTTATTTATTTTACGTCTCTTCATGCTCATATGACTAATTGAAGTTCCTACAGTGGGAGTGCTAAATTTTGGCTATACAGGTATAATTAGGATAGCTATTGTTAACAATTACCACATAGGCTCGGGCTCATCCTTTTATGTGCTCTCCGAAGGACGACACAATTAAGGATTGCTAACTCCCTTTAAAAATTATAGCATCTTGGATTAAAATCAAAGGTTTTTTGCTAACCTTTGCACCACAGTTATATACATTTTAATGTAGATGTCAATTATTTATGAATGAAATATACTTTCCTACTTCATATTCAGTATTATATTATTAATCAACGTCTACGAATCCATATAACTTTATAGTCTATTATTTTGTTAAATAGTCAAATCAAATGGGTCTATTTCTGACAATTTTATAATTATTTTAGTTTCAATTCAGGTGAAAAAGGGTTGTTTTTCAATTATTTTAATTTAATATAAGTTTAAAAATTATAATGAAAATCAAGGAATCTGAAAGTAATAAGAGATCCGATAAGAACAGAGAGGTGTTGATGAAGTAAACTATCAGGGACGAGAAAGGTTATAATTCCCGACGACCTCGTCTCTAGTGCAATTATATTTGGACTCGTCACGAATACTCTCCAATTCTAGTTATTTGCTATCTGATACTTTTCCTAGCCGGCTTCGAGTATTAATTAGTCTATTAAGATCTTAGGTATGTGTCAGTAGTTAACACATTTATAAACGAAGTTAATATTATCGTTTAAAGTACCGATCCAATTTCGTCTTAATTGCTTTGCTTTTTTTATATTGACCACTTTGCATCACTCTACAACTTTATTTTTCTTTTGCTTGTGTTTTCTCTTTCTCCAATATTCCTTCATGCGTTCACTGGCAAATTTCTTTTGATCTTCTGTTCAGCTTTGTCCAACCTTCTCTGTTCTTTATTCATTATGAAACAATTCCAGATTTTCACTCTGCTTCTAAATTCACTTCCTTCTAGCATTTAAGACTCAAAAATGTTCAACAATTCCAAATCTTTCTTTAAATCTTCTTTTATGTCCCATTTGTTGCTGATTTGGCCCAAATCCGATATTAATCTTTTCATGACAAACTTCATTCCCGCTCAAACCCACTTGTTTCAAACCTAGCAACCTCTTCAATTCCTAATAATCGTTCGAGGCGCATGAAGAAAAGATGGCCCAGTAACCTCCTAAGTTGAACTTATTATTTCAGTACTGTCACTACACGCCCTTTCATGCTAATGTGTACCAATCATTATATTTACTTATTGTGTTATTTTAAAACAGTTGTAAATTTCATTAAATAAAAAAAAAGATCTTTAGTCCACGTTGGTGTTGTTTTTCCAGAAATAGTCAAACAATTGCTTGACTAATCTATGCCTGATCGTTCTACATAGATGTCCGAGGAACGTCAGCTTCCTCATCTGCCTGGTATCCGAGATTCTTTCGTCTAAATTAATAATTTTTAAATTTATATTAAATAAAGACATTGAGAAGCTATGGAGTTGAATTATACCTATTACATTTTATTAGGAGCGTGTTAGCTCAGTTTATAAAGCGCTGAGTTGCTATGCTGAAGGTTCGGAGTTCGAATCAAATTGTAGCTGAAATATTAGCCGCCAGAGATGGACCCTGTTGAACCAGCGTGCCCTGCTGGGGCTCACGAGTATCCATAAAGTGAATACCGTTAATTGGGTAAAAAACCTAGCGATTGAACATTATCTTGGACAAATAACTCACTTCCTCCACGACCGTTGTTCTAGAAAAAGTACATTCTCTATCACGTACTGAACGCAATACCATTCATGGATTGTAGTAGCAACGTTTTTTTATGTATGTATATTTTAGTGTTTCTTGTAATAACTTACAACAATTCATGGCATACAATTAATTTTAACCTCATGTAAACTTGCATTGATCACATTACATACATTATTGATTGTAGAAATATTTTTTATATAATTTTAGTTTTTTTTATTGTTTTACCTTCATTGATCTCACGTTATTCTTGATTTTTTTATTTTTTTTTCATCAATAATTGATACAGTTATTGTATTATAATCGAACCTTTTGTTTATTATTTGGATTTTTTTCATTCCAAGCATTTATCTCTTTATAACTGTTTTATCGGCTTTGGTGCTGCAAAGCTGTTGTTATTTTATTCCTTTTATCCCTTGTAATGCCCTAGAAATTATGCTGAAACATAAAAGACAAGTTATGTTTATTATCAGTGTTAAAATTTTTTTGGCTCGCACTTCCTATGTTCAACAATTCTTAATATATTTCCTTAATCATGCTTTAGTTCTTTATGTTGACCATATTGGTAAGTAACCAAAAATTAAGATAGGAAAAAATAGTTCCCTAATTTTTATTCACTTCTTCAGCCTTTTACACCCTTTTCGATTTAGTATAATCGAATGTAAGTACTCAGCAAATGCGAGTGACTATTTCTTGAACTTCAGTATCAATTTAATCTAGCCGTATACTTTTTTGTTAATCTGCTGGTTGACAATGATTTGTAATTGACTGTAGGTATAAATATTAAGAGACAAAAATAAAACTCTGGCAGCATATCCCTGTTTGGAGAATAAGAGATTCATTTTAAATCATTTTGAAATGAAGCAGGGCCCATTTGGTTTTGTCCCTTAGGACCAAGTATAAAGCGATGGTTTCAATTTCCACTTGGGTCAGCCAATATTTATCGGGGGCTGTGGTTCAAATATACCCATGGGAAATTTCAGAGGCCAATTGTTCTGACTATATATTAGGTAAACCTCTCGTGGATAAATTAATAAATAAATAATTTTTATTTCTAGGAAAAAAAACTTAAGTCTCTAAACTGAAAACTGGAAACAAACCTGTCAATATTTTGCCTATTTAGACATCTCCAGAACAGAAAAAGAATAATAGTTTAGGAAATAAATAAATAATGGGACAAATAAATTATTTGGACCTTGGTGGTTGTTTGATGTTTTATCTTGCTGCATTTTGAGATTGAGGTGGGCTTTATTTATTATTTTCTTACTTATTGTTCTTTTTCTATCCCGAAGATGCTGGAATTGGCCAAATATCGACTACTATTTCCTGTTTTCAGTTTAGAAACCTAGAATTTTTCTGATTCATGCCTTAAGCATTGAAATCACTTTTGAGAGTTTGTATTTCTATATGAAAATTGTATATTTATTTTAAAATGGTTGCTAATATTATGGAATTTAACTGGATTGGAAGTTGGCCAAGAATTAGCTCAGAACTCCCAAAGGAAGATCACAGTCGTTGACTAGAGAACACGAGCAAGATTTTTATCGTTGCAAGAGTTATACGTACTTAAAATTCTGAGGCTTAAAAAAGACTTTCGAAGCATCTTTAAACCTCAAAAGGTTTAGAGGATACTCCAAATCGACATTTTTAAAAGCTACTCCTGTCTCTGGTAAATCTGTGATAAATTTGCCTTCAGCAGATATGTTTTACAATTTTAAACGATGTAATAGTTACAATGTACAATTTAACTTCTAATTTAACTTACTACTATCTTCATATTCACTCGATTATTTAATTTCTGTTAATAATGTCATTAATAATAACTGTACTATTTTTAATGACGGAATAGTAAATATTGTGTCAGTGTGAACTGTATTTAACTCGGCATTGTAATATCAATATGTTATATTTGCAGTTTTTAAGAAACCCGATTAGACTTTCGAATAAAAAAAAATAAACCTATATAGTGGCAATCGAAATGTTATCTAATCAATCAGATTCATTTACCCCTAAGCATAATTTTTGAGATAGTTAAAATTAAATTAAAAAGAGAGTTACATCTTTGAGGGAATGGAAAGATAATGGGATTGTATGAATAATCATAAGTTGAAAAAGAACTCGCCAGGATTGAGGATTCTCACCTCGCATATTATCATCATCTGCATGCATTATCATAGGATGCTCATTATCTTGAATCAGCTAATAATAAATTTTTCTCCACACCCATTAACGTCTACAAACCATGGCTAACAAAACACAAAGCGTTGCTCAATTACCTGCATGTCCATTACTCACAGCAGCTAAACACAATATTTAACCCAAACCTAAGAAAACATAAAGACCATTATCCTAAAATATTGTACGATATATTAACTGAGATTGCTCGAATATTTAAACGAAGAGCTTGCAATGATACGTATCTATACATATTATAAAACAAAGTCATCCGCCGCGTTTGTTCGCGTTAAAATCAGTAACTACTGCACGGATGTCCATGCGGTTTTCACCAATAGATAGAGTTATTCATCAGGAATGTTTAGGTATATAATTTGTTTTGTGTAAATGGGTTGGAATAATTTTCGGAAATGTTGGGAAAAGTATAGCCACCAGGGAGGTTTCAAGGAAGATACTGCCTATTATCTCTTATCTATCTATCTGTACATATTATAAAACAAAGTCCTTGGTCGTGTCTGTCCGTCTGTTCGCGGTAATCTTTCTTGTTGATAAAAGCTACATAATAAAATACATTAGGCAGACCAACATGTAGGCATAATATAGTATGCCATCCTACCCGTGCAAAGCAGGGGCGGTTCTTATATTGACGGTTCCAACGTACAAAGCGACATGTCAAAAACTGAGGTTTACCGGAGAGTGTAATGAAGAGTGATTTGAACTTTCATTACGCTCTCCTTTAACCTGAATTTTTGACATGTCGCTTTGTACGTAGGGACCGTTGATATATTTTATTAAAATTTAAACGAATTAGTTCTTATCCTTGACTGAGAATAGAGCATTTAACTATTTTATATTTAATTTTTATACCTTAATTGTGTCATTTACTTTATTCTTATTCATAAAATGGTACTTACTGAAATTGGATAGCCCAATACTGGTCGTATCATGTCCATGCACTTCGTTCTTATTACTTAAATGTTGATTATGAAGTTGAATGTGAATCATTATCAATTAGTCACGATAATAACTGTGGCTTCCTTTTATTAAGCATTGTTTCTTTCCAATATTTTTAAAATTATGCGGCGTGTTGAGCGCTGTACTGAAGGTTTTGGGTTCAAATCCAGTTGAGGTAGATAGGTTGGCTTAGATGGATCCGCTAAAAAGTGTGTACCCTTGATTGGGGGAAGTACCTGGCGTTTGAACGTGATCGCGGACAGTAATGAAAAGTAATAAACTTTAATTTTTAATGTCATAGCATAAATTTCCATCAATTTCAGGTATTGGACCATATTCCATGCTGTCATTTATTGGACTATATTCCATGCTGTCATTTATTGGACCGAATTTCAACAACTCTAGCAAGTCTTCTGTCTTTATTTAAGTACTTCATGAGTCGAAGTAGTCCTGAAACTATTAAAAGTTCTTTATTATTTTGTCCAATCGGTTTTGGAATGAACGCACTGTTGAGCACGGTCACACTTCTTAAGATGACCACCCTAGAAGAGCTCTAGGAGGAATCTTGAGGTTATTATTCCCCGGGTAACTGAGGCCAGCGAGCCTAATGGATCTCAATCGAGAATCGTGATGTGGTTTTTCAGGACGTTAAGGAGACCACCTGGGGGTTAGAGTTAGTTAGTCTATGGGCGGTCTGCCCCGGGGAAGGAAATATATTCCCGATACCTTCCGGGTCCCAAGAACCATAATTTATAGAACTCGAGTAAATGTTTGAACTTCCGCATGAAGTAATTTCTTAAAGGTCGGTGATGAAAAAGTTGAATAAGATATTAAGAAGTTGTTGCCATATGATGCTTCAAGTTGGCCATTTATCACATTTTGAAGCTGGGAATATATATATGTGTGTGTATAAACCTGTACCACTATAATCCACGAAAAGTCTTGGATTCAGTACAGAAAAAGACTGCCGTTTCTTAGCCAATAGTTGCGCAGGGAAGTGATTAAATAATTCTATAATCTCCTACGACGGGGATTCGAACTCTGAATCTACATTTTAGCAATCCACCGTACTACACACTGAGTTATCTTCCGGGATCATTATGAAGTTAGCCTTCTTAACCTCCTGGTCCGGAAGATGACTGATTGCGGGTGTAACATTATCGATGATAATCAGAACTGTTGGAAAAACTCAGATTTTCTGTCGTTGATGAAAATGTTATAGAATGATATTTGTTTCTAACATAGAACCAATCAAAATGCATACTTGTTAATATATAATAAAGACTTAACTATTATTTGTTTTTTTTAAAAAATCCTGTACCACTACAAACCAAAAAGGATCTTGGGTTAAGAACGTGGTGGAGACTATACTGTTTCTTGGACAACGGTTGTGCAGTGAGATCATTTGCCATAGATCACGCTCCACCGCCAAATTTTTCCCTTATTTGGGGTACCCACTTTAAGGAGGCTGGTTAAAAGATTAAAACAGCCAATTTTTATAGTCAATAATTATTTTTTTATTTATTTAAAAAAGTCTTAAATTGTTTTTTTATCATTTATATATACATTTATTTGTATATATATTTTCATGTACACAAACACGAATAATACTAATATTATCATTATTAGCAAATGTCTCCCAAATGGAGAACGACAAGAAGGTGATTTCTATACTTTATTTTTTAAATTAAAATATTCATTGCTACTGATCAAAAGAATATTCATTTCAAATCTTTACTTTTCGGTAAGTTTACTAAGTTAAGAACGGTCTTTGAATTTCTGTGCCTTACCTTTAAAAAAAAACAAATTTCTATACTTGTTCAGGAGAGACAATTTTCCTAAACTTCTATTAATTTTGAACTATTAAAATTTATTTCTTCGTTATTTATAGAAACAGCTTGAAGAAAATAGTTCATATTGTAATTGGCATTGATAAGTAATTAGGAATGTTAATAATAATATTTGTTTATGAATTTTTACCTAAAATATTACCTTTTTTGTGGACATGGTGTCATTTACCTCCGGGGCACAGATATATTCTCTTGTTTTCATCGGATGGCGGAGGATTGCATTCCATATTTCTGCAGATTAACTTCAAAGTTATTTCATGTAATGAATCTATTCGGGCAAATGGATGCGAGGAGTCTTATTCAGACTCGGTAATGAGCCAGTTATCCCAATCCCGGCTAATGCCCGGAGGATCTCCATACTAACTGCCAATTATTTCCTTCATCTGTCTCTGTCGTCCTGTAGCGGTCAGTACAGTATATTAATGTGTATCGCATGCATGGTCTTAACTGTAGTATATTGAAATAGTTATGTATATTTCATTAAGCTTAAGCTTTTTATTTAGGTAAGTCGTAATTCGTAAGTTCGACACTTCTAAACAAAATGTATATCGATTTCTCTTGCCAATAGTTGTACCTAATCTATATTAAATAATCAATTAATTAAATTTATATTTCTATATAATGAATAAAATGATAATAATAATTTATTTTACTACTTACTACAATCTTCATTATTCCTGATTGTGTTAGGATGACTCCTTTGACGCCACCGATCCGATCGCAGCTCCTAATGAGATAGTTCCGCTCCAGCGAGACACTAATTTCCCATGACGACGATGAGCTAATACTAACGTCACATACCGTAGCTACCGTCGTTGAACGATCCAATCGTCGACTCGGGGAGCGGAACGTTGAAGAGCCGTTATATTGTTTCCAGAGTTGTGCTCTATGGGCCATTGTGTTCTTCTTTATCGTCTTCCGATGGTCCTTCCTGGTCATTCCTCTATTGGAACCGTCTTAACCTCCTGGACTGTGAGTAAGATTGATTCATCGAACGTTTAGCTTTCACGTTGACATTCCTTAACTTATGGAAATAACTGGGATTTTCTCTCGATACTCAAATTGTCAGGTATCCATCAATATCCTCCTTGGCCCCGGAGTAGATTGCATAATAGCTGAAAAAGATAGAGCTCAATGGTGGAGAATTATTGAGGCGGCTAATTTCTATAACGGTGTGCCACAGAATAATAATAATAACACTGCATATTCGTATCCAAAATTCATAAATAAAAAATCTATCAGAAAGGAGAAACGGTGGGAATTCCTACAAGTTTTCATGAGTTAAGAATTCCGATAGTAAGTGATTTTTGCGAATGTCTCCGAAATGTAAATGATTTCGATATTTCTTATGGTTCTCCGTGTTATCGTAGCATTTCTTCACCCTCTCCCATTTCACATTAAGTAAACATTGAATACATATTATATTGTAAATTCATTCTTTTCTAATTTAATAATCTTTCCTACTGGCATCGAGGCGAAGAGCATATATTACTTCTATCAACCTATATAACAATAGTGGGAAAGATTTATCTCTTGGATCCGCTACAAAATAAATATCAACCCTTCAAGGCCGGATTCGAACCGGCACCACTACAGGATGTTTTATGTTGCAACTTAAGATTGCTACTTCAACTTTTTATTCTTTTTTTTTTAAATTCGTCCTCCCAGTAAATCATCGATTACGTCGAACTGGTTTGGTTCAGTGTGTAGAAAGGTAGATTACTGAACTTCAGGTTAGGTCCTGAATTTGAGACTGGGTGTTGGCAGATAAATTATTTATAATATTACCTTAAAAATGATATAATCCCAAATACAATCATTTCAAAAGGAATGAATTATAAATAAAACGACAATTCTTGATATTTTATCTAATTGACTTAATTAATGTTACGAAAACGTAACGCTTCCATATGAAATAGCTAGACGATCTAAGGACGAGATAGTATCGGTACCAATACACAACTCTAGTAGTGAGTCACATCTACGTCAAAGAGGTACAAGTCACTGATACAGGTCGTGACTTCAGTGACTCTTCCAATCTCGTGACTCCAGAGTTTCCAGGCTCGTGATGCACTTATCGGGTTCTGCTCTGGGAATAGGCCTAGTTAATCCACGCAAACTTTCCTTATTATTTTATTTTATCATTTAATACTTTAGTTAGTTGCCTACAAATTCAATACTACTATGGCGGGGACGGTTCTCGTAGAAACGAATAAAAAATGATGACTTGATGGCTCACGCAATCAGGTAGTGGAGGGTAATAATATCATCAGATTGAGGACATCGTAAACGCTATAAGGAACCGATCTACGTAGTATCGTGCAAGGACATGATTTTCATACTTCATTAATTTAATGGAAATTTTGTATTTAAGTAATGACACGGATGATACAAATACTCCTAGAAGCTAGGATTGGAAGTGATTCCAGCTGAACTTGGAGCTGTTCAATCTCTAGAAATATTTTTCCAAAAACATGAGCCAGTCTATTTTAGACAGAGAAGAGTTTATGGAATGGCGGAACCCCTATATTCAGTCATCGGAGTGGGTAGTGGTTCAAGGAATCCTCGGATCATAATTTATTAATAAAAATTATTAATAAAAAGACATTTAAGTAGTTAAAAAGACAATTGCGTGAGGATGTATATGATATTACTTTTTAAATATTCAGATTTAGCTTTTAATACATTATTTAACTCGTGTAAACTAACTCCTCAGTTCATTGATATTTCGTTATATATATATTTATATAAAGACAAAAATAAGATAGAAAATTCTCAATTGGCATTGGTTTCAAATTGATAGAGAGGCTTATCTACATGCGTATAGAATAATAAATATTATTCATTATGATTTTAGTTAGTTGCGATAAAATTAATTATGCAAAACAAGATTTATTTTTCTCTAAACCCATTCTTAAAGGAATTTTATCCTAAATATATTATCTTCTTGTCTTGTTGGCTGATCATAAAAATTTATACTCCAAGCTATATTACTAACTAATATGATGGAATAAAATAATTTTTAAAGGATCTTTGATGTTTCGTTGGAATTGTGTGAAGGCTATGTGTGTGGTTGGCGTAATTCTGTGAATGTCCATTCTATCAATCTATGAGAGCCTCCATTCTTCTCATCAGTTGCTTGTTAATATCCAAGGACACTATGAAATGAAAAACAACTCTCAATTTACTTAATAATTTCATAAGAAGTCAATCATGTCTCAATAACATTATAATTGTTTAATACCTTGAAAATAAATCTTGGGAGGCTTTAATTTACCAAACACGATTAGCACTTTTTTGTGTGTGTGTGTGTGGTCCACTCCCGGTTTCGAGTTGATCTGATCTACCCTAGAAATAAGGGAGACGGGTCAGGCACGAAATTCAGAGTTAAACTCAGGCGTACTGCTGTGGTTAGCGATTGTAACATCAGTTCGGTAGCAGTTCGCAGTACTTTATGGTAGCAGGTTGTTTATTAAGCAGTCTTCTGCTCGACTGGTGCGTATGAGTGTAGCTCGATCTTAATACTATACTGCTGCCTTTAATTAAGGTTCTGGGCTGTGGTTTCCTCTTGCATGCAATTAGACAAAATCATAGAGAAAGTGTATCCCGGGTTCGCTCAATCACTACGTAGTGATTCAAAGTTCGAAAAATGATTAACGAACTATAACAAGAATATGATTTTAGATTTACTTGTCGATTCTAAAATTATGCACGGCATGGGAGTTTAATATATTGAAACATAATATCCCTGGGTATAATATTAGGTTGAGTGGTAGGAAACCCTTTCTCTGTTGGATGAGGTGTGTCCTATTCTATGTCATCTAGAAGAGATCTCGTAATATAAGAAATTATTAATTATTAAACTTTTGCTTTTAAACCTTAAATAAATAATAGAATAATAATAATAATTTACTAAGCAATGAGTGACAGATAAACACCCAATATTCAGGCCAGGCGTTACTAGAAGATAGCGTTCAGGATGATCGATCCTACGGATTTAGATTTAGGTAGTAATCCGGGGAAGGAGCTTTTAGCTGCGAAAATGGTATCACCATCGAGGTTGCGAGTTTATCAAGTCTTTTATTATTATTAATATTATTATTCTCAATAAAAACAAAAATTAAAATGTGCATACAAATAAAATGAAGATTTTTTATGGAGGGTGGAGGATCGGATATTGCAGCACATTTATGAAGCATATTGATTTATATTTGGTTAACCTTACGGCGGTTTAAAAGTAAATATAAATAAATGTGGACGAACAGAGTGTCCGGTAGAGCGTTAAGCGAGATATTCATTCAATACCACTATTTAATTGTTTTTTTGTTTGTTTTTGGAGCAGCTATTTAAATAAAATTATTTTTATATTATTTATGATTATCAATACAACAAATTGCTTCTCTCTTATTATGCAACAAAGTAAAGAAATCATGCACTGCATGTATTCAGTTCCTTTGGATATAATAGATAGGTGATAAGCAATTTAGTCACATTATTCTCTTGTATACATAAAAGGTGCCTATACATAATACCTCGTTATGTAATTATTCACATAGAAATAAGGGCTTGTATAAGTGTTGCCGAGACAGTAACGATGTTCAGCCGCCTACTTGGGGGGTTTTAAATGTTGTGTTTAGCATGTTATTTTGGCACCGACATTCTCCTGTCGTCATGTGGTGATGTTAACAAGCGGTGACGGTACAACACCTGAGGAGTCTGATCGATGTAGCCCACCTTAAATCCACCAGCTGGTCCTTTGTTGACTTACAATAACGCTTCCCGTTTACATGGCGTAGGTTGGATCTGAAATTTGTTGTTTTTCGAAGATTTTTCGTTGTTTTTTTATGGAGAAAATATATTTTTCCTTCTAAATATAATGTCGAATCTTTTCACTTCTGTGCATATACGTTCGGTTCACACATCTGACATTATATGTTGTTCACGGTTGCATTTCATGTTTACGCAATATCTTGAAAAGTATTTATCAGAGCAAGATAGTTTTTATCAGTATATTTATTCCTAAACAGTAGGAAGGGACTTTGTGATATATAGCTATAGTAGTGATATGTAGCTCATTCAAAATAACATATCATATAACAACATAACATATAAATTATGACATAATTCAAAAATTGGCATTTTTGGGCCAAGATTTAATAGTAATTGCATTGGTTGAAGCTTTTTAATTTAGGAACGGTATATTTGATATTCCTTTTTAACCTTTTTTTTTTTAATTTGAAGTTTTATGGGAATGGTAACATAAAAGTTTCAAGCTTTTCAAATGTTTCTAATGGTTAACCAATTTTTATTTTTACTCTTTTACCCACATGTAACTTATTAACACCTCTATTGAATAAATTGGGATTTTTGACTTATGGCCTTTTTCTTTTGAAGAAGCGATAAATGCATATGTTTTATTCTGTCGTATACCCGCCCAGTATTTTTTTTTAATGACCCCTGATAGCTCAGAGGTTAGAGCATTGCACTAGAGATGCAGACGACCCGGGTTCGAATCCCGGCCAGGACAAATCTTTCCTCTTCAAATTGAAATATTTAAAAATAATCACCATCAAACGAACAATAAATAAATAAAATATAATATGTGTTTTTGTAGAGAGAAAGAGAGGGAGAGAGAGAGCTAATTTAAGTTACGTGAAAGTGTGAAATTACAAACTGCAGTTGTGATTCAGAACAATTGAACGGATGTGAATTAATGGTCTATATCAAGTTTCCATTATTGCGAGAAAGTAAGTGCTTTGCAAATGGACTTGTATGAAAATATCGTTTGAATATATAATATGCATAGAAAATATATCATTTAAATAAATTTTAACAACATTTACTTTCTCTAAATAACGGAAACTTCACTGGATCTCTCCTCGACTAAATAGAAAAAAAGGAATTCATTAACTGATGTATTAACCGAAAAGTGTAGGCGGTCATGTCTTCGTGTTTCTGGTTCTAGAAATAAGACATTTTCTCCGCTAAATCAACGTTGCGAAAACGAATTTTCTGTTGTTTATTGCCGCTTGAACGAGCTTTAATATCATCGCACACCCGAGCGTCGCTTCCGCATCGTGTTAAAAGGTCAGCCTCTCGGGAAATGTCATCCGACTTTTGTTGAAAACACCGCTAGCTCTGCCTGTTTCTCTGCGATCTGTTCACATTATAGGCTGGTTGAATAGGAATCATCGCCGATGTTCAGTAGGTCATAAAGTATTCAGGTACATCTGATCTGTTCAGTAGGTCATAAGGCATTCACCTACGTTTGATCCGAAGCGGGTAGTGAGGCAAGTGTATCAGTAAGTTGCGTGGGACAGTCGTGTGCTTGATATCATTTGGAGGCCTAGTTTACTTCTAGCGAAATAGCTGCGTCTTGTTCAAACAAATCTAGGTCTGTCTTCCTCAGAGATTCCTCAGGAAACTATAGTGTCCTCTTTACTTATGTGATTAAGAAATTTATTGAATTATTTTATAAAAGAGGTTCATCTAAAATCAAATATAATGGTGTTAGGGGTTACCAATTATTTAAAATTTATTAAAACCACAACTGAGTACATTTATTTTTATTTGTTTTTCTTAAGGTATTTAGTGTTGTTACGGGCTACTGGGTATTAAAATGAATTAAACAATTCATTAATTAAAAATACTAATATTTATTAACAAAATGATAAAAAGGATATAATTAAACTATTAACAATTAAATTATTGAACTAATATAAATTTATAATAACAGTATTCTAAATATTTATTATCTAGGCCTAACTCCTATTTAATTATTACAATAATATAAGATATAAATAATTCTAGATAGCTTAACTAGTTACAATAGTTTCTATGAATATTCTAAAATTACATTACAATTTATAACTAATAATTAACACTTACAGTTCACTAGTCCACCGACCGTAAGATTCTCCAAGTATGACAAACTGACACACAGTAACAAACAGAAACAGTTTATTACACTCGCGAGACTGTCACAGTTCACTGACACACTTATTACACTGGCCGGTTCAACACTGACTAGTGTATCACACTGACACTCACTTATCACAGGTCTTCTCTGGTCTACTCTCAGACTAAGACTGACTGGCTCGAGGTGAGGGAAGTATTTAAGTAGGCAAGGCCGAACATTCTAGAACACGGAGGGGCCAGACAATTCTGGAATATTCTTAATCCTTTTCCGACAAAAGGAGACGATCTAGAACGGTCCTAATCCTATTTTAACGTCTCCCGCTGACGGACTTAAGCCGCTAATCCCCCGCTTCCGCCTTCCTTTGTGCGGCCGTAACAGTACTATAGATTCTTTTATATCTTTTGACTGTACAACTAATACAGCTTCATCAAGAGAACCATGGCATAACTCAAAAAGAGGCATTTTTTGTACCTTCAGCCTTCAGTAGCAGCTGTATTGATTTTTTAAATTAAATTTTGTTGATTTTTTAAATTCTGGAACGAAAAATCTGATATTCCATTTCCAACATCGTGTTTATTAGAAAGTCATATTTTGAGTTGTTTTTTTATGAGAATTATAACATAACTTTTCAATTTAAAAATTTTCTAATGGTTAATAAAAGAATTTCAATACCATCAATAAATATGCTTTGCTTTAGCAATACCCAAATCTTTATTTTTTAAAATCACATGGAACTCTCAAGTACCTTAATTTAAAAAATTATGTTTTTTGCGTTATGACCTTGTTCTTTGTTGAAGCAATATGTACGTCTATAATTATTCGAAAGGAAGGTTCTATGCATTGCTTATAGTTAACTTCTATCCTCATCCTACGCACTGTTTCTAAGTTGATTTTCCACAGTTTACCGATATTAATTGTGAACAGAAATCCTATATATAAATTCGGCTTTAGTTGTTATAATTATTTTGTAAAAAAAAATTCGAGTATTTACGGTTGTTAATAATATTTAGGTTTTCCTTTATCTGAAAGTATTCAACCTTTGTTTGAAGTTTATTTACAAAAATGTTAAAAATTATGTTTTCAAAAGCTGTTGACATAATTTATATTTTTCTGTGAAGGCATAAGATCTTAGATTACTGTGTTGCACTTTAGTTAATCTCTGTTTATTTGTTAAATGTCATCTATGCTGCTGTAGCTAACTAGACGATCGTAAACTGGAAATCCTATATTTTGCCTATCCTGATATAATTTTGATAGGAATCAGAAAAAGTATCTGACGCCTCACAGACTCCGGAATTCTATTAAGTCCCCTTCAAAGGACTGCATGATAGTTTTACTGCCTTAAAAAATGCTTAGACCACCTGCCGGGCTGTAAACCCGCGAGCTCCAGCATAGAAGGTTCTTATGGTAACCACTACACCACAGGTTACCCCCTTTTTAATCTTGTAAAATCATATTCATTTTTACGTTAGACAACTGAATCAGGTTACCTTATTATTTCATATTCAAAAGCCTAAATGTGTGCCCCATATAACGGTCTATTATATGACATCCCTCGAAGTCAACTGACCCAGATATTCCATACAGTTCGTAGAGTACGCCCGAAATAAAGGAGTATGACTAAGCAAGCGAGGAATATCGTATGCGAGTGTTGAATCTAACCCAGATCTCAGGGATAGGCGGTTGGCTAACGGTACTCGTTGTGATTTGCGCCTTCCTGCCCAGGTGTCATCTTCTCGCTTCCTGATTGGTCAAGAAAATAAACCATTAGGACCAATGACGTGACAGAACAGACCCCGCAGTGTGCTGAGTCACTACCTCCTTAGGGTTGTCATCGACACTGTGCCACCTCCAATCTAACGAAGCACGTCCCTCCTTAATTTGATCCTCATTTAATTTAATTACTAATCACCAATTGCTTAATTAAAATAAAATAAATTATTGATCAATGACATGCAACATTATATATATTTTAATAGTGTACGTTTTCTCCTTATTAATGCAATTACCATACCTGATCCTACCTATTATTTTCTTACGTATTGTTTTTTTTTATACTCTAGACTATTTTATGTTTCAAAAAATACTTTTTAATACTGAAAAAGGAATTATGTGACATTGCAATGAAATATATGTTTGATGTCAACTTTTATTAGTTTTTAAATTCGGATTAGTAAATATTATGCTCAAGGCTTCCAGCTACTTATCAATGCCAGTAACATTGTGAACAATTTTCTTTAAGCTGTTTCTATAATATAAATAACGAAGTAACGTATTTTAATAGTTCATAGCTCTTTTGAAAAATTAAAAAAAATGAGAAAAATGTGATCTAGTGTTCTTTACCTCTGGGGTGAAGAAATAGTTACACTCTTTAAGGATTCATTTTTTACCTCCATCCAGATTAATTTCTTCTCTATATTTATACAGTCAACTAATAATAATTCAATATAACATTCAATTTAATTAAATGTTAGGTAAATATACTAAAAATATCATTACAATAATCCAAGTGTAAAGTAATCTTTTTTTGCTCGATTGTTTTATTAATGAAAGTTATAATCAGGGTTTCGTAAAGTCGTCTTGTAATAACATTATCTTTAAAAACTGTTACTTCATGTAATACTTTATGAACGAAACACGTGCACGTATTGTTTCTTAAATATACCCGCGAACATATTAATAAAGTTATTCTCTAGTAATACAATTGTTGCTTTATTTAAAAGGTGACTATAAACCGTAAACTATTTTTCGTCTTAGTTTTGAAAGTTTTCACTTAATCGACGAAGTAGGTCCCCAACATACCCACCCACCATTTTCAGATCGGTTTTATCCTTTAAGAAAGTTAAACAAGTACTGACACAGAGAGAAATCTATTGCTAATATATTTGAGGCGAGCAGCCTAATGGCTCTCCCTTGTTCTCGTAATGGAACGTGTGTCCACTCTCGAAGATAAGTACGACTTGATGTGTACTATTTATGAATAGTACTTTATAGTACTTACCTTGGAGGGTCAATTTGGAAAAGAAAAAAAATCTCTTGGGTATGTGAGGCCCTTCAGACTATTGGAAGGTACTTAATCTCTCTGTTTCTTTCATGTAATAACGTATTGTAATAATGTATTTATTTATGTGCGCAAACAGTGTAGTAATAATAAATAATCATTTATCAATTTATAAACAATCAAAAATATGTATGCGTCATAATTCCAAATTATAAAAGTAAAACCGAAAACCCTTAGGATACAAATGCAGATATAGAAAGTTTAAAAGATCGCCTTTCAGGACAGTACAAAAAACTGTTTCAAGGTGGGTTCAAATCAGTGCGTACCTTTTTCGTATTTTACCTATTTCATTATAGGTGTTTTTTGAGACTTTTAGATGACTCAATATGAATTTTTCAATTATTAGTCCTAAGGCAACTACCTATAACGAAACATGTGTTTTTTGTCAAATTCGATGCCTTGCATTTGAATATACATATCGTTTCCAGAGCTGCTCAACACCCCTGCTTTTTCCAAGGTGCCAAATAACCATCCGCAAGATTGTTGTTGTGGCGGTTCTGTTTCGGGAAAATTAAGGTTCCCGTACTCTTACAGACCAGAAATTGCCTTAATCCTAGGATCCTTGTTTACTTTTCTGCGGATGCACACTGCTGAATGGATCAGCCCCTAAAGAACCGGTTTTAGTACCGTGGTATCATGATCAGCAACCAAGGTTTGTAGCCCCGTGAGGTTTGATGCCCCCCTCTTGGCTGGTTATCCTACCGCAATCAATAAACGTCCACATCGCGCATCCATGTGCATTGATCGCGCATTCTACGTGTCATTGATTTCAAAACAATCATATGCCATTGTCATAAAAAGAAAATCATTTGCATTAATCCATTTGTAATAACTATTTTGCAATTAGTTGTATTTCTCCAAATATTTGAGTCTGAGACCTTGGGTATTTTTCTGAAACACATTTCAGATCAAAATTTGTTTCCTCTTCAAAGAATCCAGACGAAAAAATTTGAATGTGAATTCATTCAATGGAAAAATTATAATTTTTTTCTAATTTAACAAATATCTATAAGCAAAAGTTTTGATGATTCGTTCGTAAAATTGTTTTTTTACAATACTTGGTCGGTTTACAGCGTTACAACTAAATAGACAAGAGTAATAAGATATAGTACCTAACGGGCTTATGTCTTATACTTATTAATATAAAATTAATAGTTATTTAATTTAGTTATATATTATTATTAATAATAATCCATTCCTTAATTGGGGAAAAACTGACGGTTGACCGTGATCAGGACAAAACATCTCCCTGTACAAACGTTGTCTATAGACAGTATAATCTCTAACATGAGCCTTTTTACTCTTGTTATCTTCCACTTCTTCTGTTTTGAGGAAGGCTTAAAATATTACAAAAAATGATTGAAAATTCAAGATGGAAATTTCTACAGAAAGTTTCGACTTTTCGACGATTGAACAGGAGAAAAAAATAAAGGTGAGGTGTGTCTTTTCCTTGATACACATTTACAACGCTCGTCACGTTTTATATTAGTTCTCGTATTTGTTTTTTGGTAAACACACAAAATTACAGTATTTCTAATATATACACAATACTATATACTCGAACAATACATCAGAAGGTAAGAGTTTTTTTTTCTGTAATATCTAGCATATTATTGTTTCCTCAAAATTGTTTCTTCTCCTAAGCTACCTACCTAAAACAGGAGAAATGAAAAGAATCTGGTATCATTTCCGCAGGTTGTCGCTTTGAGTTAAGTCGCATTATTTTTAACTTTTCATTCTTTCTCTTTTTAATATGCTTACATTATTTTCTATTACATTTTCTATTATATAGAAAAATGAGTGAAATTATGAGGGATGTGTATATTTTGGTAACCAATAAGTTTAGAAATGAACATATCAACAAATATATCATCATCTATATTATTTTATTTCCGGAAATATTAAAATGAAAACGAATGAAAGTTTTTTTTTTTATTTATTTTTTTATTTTATTTTATTGATATTTACAACTGTAATAACATTACATCAAGTAAATTGGCTGTATGAACAAAGGACATGAACAAAAAAATCACTTGTGGAGAAACTATCCATTGATAGCACTCCAATGAAGTTTTATAGTAGAAGGTCTCGAGGCCATCTTCTTTTCAGACGCCTCGGAGGGTTATCAGGAATAGTATGGGAAGCAAGTCGAGAGACTAGCGGATTCAAGTGTGTATGGAGCTTTTCATGGAAGGATAAGTATCTAGTTTGGGCCAAATCAGCAACATATGGGATATTAAGATCATGATGGATGAGTTTGTTTGTGACATAATAAGGAGCATTGAGGATTTTACGAAGCATTTTGGATTGTAAGGATTGGATGCGAGATGAATTGCATGGTTTAGTAGAGCCCCAAAGCTCAACTCCGTATGTCCAAATAGGTCTGATAACTGTCATGTAAATGAGTCTTTTGTAATTAATTGGTAGCTTTGAACGTTTGTCCAGTAAATGTTGAAGTAGGCGAAATCGTCGAGCAGTTTCTTGTCTTTTCAGTCTTGTATGAGGATTCCAAGTGAGACGTTTGTCCAGATGGAGTCCTAGGTAACGTATCTGTTCGACAGGGATCAGTGGAGTGTTATTAAAGGATACAGTAGGGCAGGAATTCGTAGGTTTACGAGGAAGAGTGAAGGTAATTTGGTGGGATTTGTTAGGATTTATTTTAATTCTCCAATTTTGACACCATTCTTGAAGGTTTGAGATATGGGATTGAAGATATTGGGATGCAACAAATGGATCGTTATTTACTGATAACACACATGTGTCATCAGCGTACGTAGTGAGGACAGTGCTTGGATGGGTTGGGATGTCAGCTGTATATATTGTGTATAGGATGGGACCCAGGATACTACCTTGAGGAACACCAGCTAACTGGGTAAAGAGGCAAGAGTAGGAAAAATTATGGTTTACTTTAAAGGTTCTATTACTGAGGTAGGAACTGATAATAAGGAAGTAAGTAGAAGGTAAGAATTTACGGAGTTTGTACAACAGTCCCGGATACCAGACTCGATCAAAAGCCTGCTCTACATCGAGAAAAGCTCCCGTGCAGTACATTCCGCGCTCTAATGCGGATGAGACAACGTCCACCACTCGATGGCATTGCTGGATTGTGGAGTGCGATGTTCTGAAACCAAATTGGTGATCTGGGATTATTTGGTTGGATTCTATTATAGGATGTAGACGTTTCAGAATGAGATTTTCAAGCATTTTACCCATTATGGGCAGGAGAGATATAGGACGGTAAGAAGATGGAAGTTCTGGTGGATTTTTAGGTTTTGGTATCATCTTAACTATGGATAATTTCCAGGAATCAGGAAAGTATGTGGTACGCAATACGGCATTGTATATATATGTAAGGAGTAGGATCGCTTTCCGAGGAAGGCGTTTTAGAATATAGGATGTGATTAGGTCGTACCCAGGAGCTTTGTTGGCGGGTAATCTGTGAATAATGTTTGCTATTTCTGAAGGATGGAATGCTTTAGGAGGAGGAGACAACTGAAGAGGAATACTTAACTCTGCTTCAATGCATTCAGACTGGGTAGGATTAAGGATATCTGGGTGAGGGTTAAATATGTTGAATAGGTGCTGGCCGAAAATTTGTGATTTTTCTTCATCAGATCTTGACCAGGTTTGGGATTCGGTTAAAAGTGGATGGTTGAAATTTTTATATTTTAGGAGTTTTCTAGTGGTATTCTATAAGGATTTGTAGTACTGAGATTTTCTGTACGGTAACACAAATTTTGAATTTTGAATGTTCTGATCTCTGATTTTAGTTTGTTTGTCAGTTTGGTATAATGACTCTTGTCCGATGGATATCTGGTGCGGTGCCACTTCGCTCTTGCCCGTCGTTTTTCTTTTAATAACTCGAGAATATGAAGTGGCCAGTTATTCTGTTGATAATGGTTTTTCCTTGGTAAGGAGCTATCAATTATATTGGTTTGTATTGATTCTGTAAGTTTGTCTATTGCAGAATTGATGTCTCCAATTGTTTTAAGCGGAATTTTGAGGTTTAAATTATTTTCCAGATTAGATCGAAATTTATCCCAGTCTACTCGTCCGGTAATCAGTCTGGGATGAGAGGGCTTAGGAATGGGAACTGAATGTACTTGAAGTAGAACTGGACTGTGATCAGAGGAAAGGTCATCCAGGGATTTTATAGTTGTTTGATTGCAGGAAATCTGTGAGGAAACAAATATATCAAGAATATATCTGGACGTTTTTTGAGCGATGTAGGCCCGAATGAAAGTTAAAACTGACAACTCGAAGCGACAGCCTGCAGTACTAATACAAAAAATCATGTCAGAAAAGTGTTTCACCATCTATATCCGTTTACTTTAACATTTTTCTTGAATTGAAAGTTTTCAAGCGCGGATAATGTATTGCTGATTTAGAACTAAAACAGGTTGACGTTAAATCGTCGTTGTCCCCTGCGTTGATGCGTTCCTCCAAAACAACGTATCTCTTCCTCGGTCCTTGGAACGCGTTCCGCACGATGCTCCTGGCAGAGGAACCGGCGCACTCTAATGACACAGTACTGTGCCTCGGGATTGTGGGGAAGTTAAGAATTAGAGCGGTCATGGTCCGTGCCCTTCCATTATGCAACGCCATCATCACATCATTCACTCTCCTAGTTAGCGAGTGACTGCAATGCACGTCAATGGAAATTTTGCGACTTTACTACCTACTTTCTGGTTTCTGTTGGGATTTTGGGGTCTCTGCTACTTGGGATTTGATCTCTGCCATATAAGGTCTAGATTTTTTAAAAATTAAAACTATTCTTAAGTAACAGCTACGTTTGTCTACTCAATAACCGGTTAAAATGTTTTTTCAAATCATTATTCCTTTTCTTTCCTGTCCCCGAAGATGGCCTGCATCTTAGGCCGAAACGTCGGCACAACAAAATATCTTATACTTATTTTGTGTTATCATTGACTGCACCCTTGACTAATTCAATCCATCGTTATTCTATTTAGATGATATTTTAATTCTTATGGGGTTGTCCCATCCTTTATTTGGAATAAATGAGTCTCAACTCAAGCATTCTAGCGTCAGACACTTTAATATAATTTTTCATAATAAAAATCTAACTTTCATAAAAAACGAACTTTATGGCCTTTAAACAAATATTACATATTGTTTAAGCTATTACCGCTGTATCAATTTATGAAGCTAATTGGATGGAGAGGACCTGCTAAAGGCAGCAGATCCGGCCGCCGGAGATAGAGAGAGTTTCTCCTTCATCGATTGGTTCAACTCCATTCTATCCCTTCCTTATAATTCTCCCTATCAAGTGATTATTGTTAAAATTTAGTTAGTATTGATTAATTATTAAGAAATGTTTAACAGCTAAGGTAGTCTTTATTGCATGATTGTAGACATTTGATATCTTCAGTAGAAATACGTGCATGATGTAAGTAGGGTAAAGTGGGATGAATATGTACTCCTTAGAAAAGAAATAACGATTCCAAATGGTATTTGTATAAATGTTAACTATAAGCCCACTCAAAACACCAGGTATATTACATTTTGAGAATTTCAGGCATATTTTATATAACAGAATTGTTATATTTTTCATTTTATTTTTATGACTGAGCTAAGTGTGGGTATAGTTTTTTTATGTATATGTAATCTTTCTAAAATTTGGGTAGAATCAGATTCATTAGCTGACTTCAAGAAGAAGATCGTTAGCTTACCTATTAGGTAAGGTTTGTAAAATAACGAATGTTCATAAGCTCTTGCGCAATTTATGATTTTCCATGAAGTGTATTCGTAAGTTCCCTTAAATCGACATTTAAAAATTGTCGTATTTTATACACAAGCAACACTGACATGAGCAAAAATGTGAAGTGCCCTCAAACCCTTTGATTTCTCAAAAGTCATATCACTGTTACTTTTAAAAATAGGAAATATTGATGTAAATGAATTTACAAACACACTTCATAGAAAACCAAGAATCAATAGCGTTGTTTCACAAAATATATCCTAAAACCGCATTCCCATTGGGAAATCTCAAAGAGAAAAAAATCAGCGAAACCAACGTTTAACCGCATATTATACAGATACATTATATTCTGGATAAATTATGCAACTTTGCCTATGAGATTAAATCTTGTGTCAATTATTTTGATGAATGACGGTAGTATTTTTTTGTAAAGGTGTGCCTCCATTGAGCAAGCATTCATTGTATAACATTTCGTGTTAGCTAAAAATCTGTTTGACAAACTGTTCAGCTAATTTTCACGATCATTGAAGTTTGGAATTAATTATTATTGTAATATTAAGTATTGGATTTAAAATAAATATTTAAAAAAAAATTGATTCATTGATTTTTTTACCTCATCACAATTTTTAATAATTGTATTCAGAAGCTTTTCAGTCGGTAGCCATTTTTTTTTTGTTTCATTTTTTTTTTATATAAGGGAAGCAAATGTCTACATTGGAGATTATTGTGTTCCAAAGCAAAGACTTAGGTTTTTCCAGGCGATCGCAGATCGGTGAAAAGTGTTGACCGTGGTGTTAATCAACAAAAAAATCTGAAGCGCCTAAAATCAGTCCCGGGCTTTTTTCTCTGTAATCTCCATTCAGGATCTGCAAGAAGATTTTTAAAATTATTACAGGACTATTTACTCTTAATTTAATCGTTATTGTATTGCAATCCCATCCAAGATTTGTTTCATTTTCAATTTTAGTATCTCTAATCGTTTTAGTTTTACAACAAAGGATTAACTATTTGCTGCGTTCAAAATTCCTTATTTATCTTAAAAATGCACTGTTAAATCATCAAATAGCACTAAAAACTGATTCAATATGATGAAAATGAACAAGCACCGATATTGACAAGTTATGTTATTGTCCACAAATGGTGGTAGTGACTCAAGTATTATTTTTTTCCACTAAAGATCGCTGTGGGTCGTTTCTATCCAAAAATATTGAGTTAAAAAATTAGAAAATAATATTTACATAAATTTTCCAAATATTGGTTCTAAATATTTTTAAGAAGAAAGTATAAAAGATAATAATGTGAAAAGATATAAAGAAAGGTGATTAAATTAACAATTATTAGAATCGAATTGGAAAAATTCTTAAAAAAACAAATCCACTAATATAATGGAATGAGCTAATCAGTCAAAGTTTCAACCAAGGTACGCATCAAAATAAAAAATTCATATCAGTCAAGATCACACATCTCACATCAGTAGCCTATCATCAATAATAGATAACTACCTCACTCCAAGGCGGTTAACCAAATTATACTGTGATACTAGATATGTCTTGATATGATTGATTAGTCTGTTTGGGATGTAGGTGTGGGGTGTGCTACATTTGATTACATTGATATTATTTTTATTTTAGTGTTGATGATGCCCGAATTGGAGAATTGTTGACGGATTAGTTTTTTAAAGACTCAATGCATTGCTTTTGGAATTTTCCAATTGCATTTTATTAAAAATATATATGTAAGTCGTGAATTCAACGACTTAACCAATGAGGTGATAGAATAAAACTCTTGTGGATGCAGTTCAGAACTGTAATTAAAAAGAACATATTTACAAATTTATAACTAACTAAATAACTCCAGGTATCTTTAATAACATACCTGAATCAACACAATAGTCAATATTCAGTAATTACACTCAATACTTAATTTCTACAATAGCAGTCTATAATGTCTATTATAACCTTCGCTCACATCTGTCTCTGCAGGTTATCTCACGTCTATCATATGACTAAGTTTGGCGTCAGTATTCAAACTTACATCCCCCCTTTTTTGGAAGAGGACTACCGTCATCATCCCGATAAGGAACCAATTTGCTGGCGTGAAATAAATTTGATTCTTTCTTTTTGAATCCACTGTCGATAATGTATATCACGTTAGATAATTTTTCTTTTATTCTGTGAGGGCCTGATCTAATCACTTCCAATTTACCTCTGTTTAGACCATTACTATATTGAATATAAACCAAATCACCTTCTTTATATATGATTTCCTTTACATTTCTGTCATAATACTTCTTATTTTGTTCATGTATTTTTTTCGAGTTCTCAAAAGCTATTGATCTATTTTCTTCTAAGTTCTCTTTTTTATTTTTTTCCAATTCTTTTGGTAAGATTGAGTTGTCAATTCCTGTTAGCAAATAATTTGGTGTGAAACCCGTTGAACTATGGATTGTAGTGTTGTATTCTTCAACACACTCTTCTGCTATAATAGTCCATGGACGTTCCTTGTTTTCATATATTTTACACCGTATTCTGTTAACCAACGTTTGATTTGTTCTTTCATTCAACCCATTTGAGAATGCACAGTCTACTGCTGTGAATATTAAATTTATCCCTCTTGACTTCACATATCGTTTAAATTGTGTGGAGTTGATTCCAGAATATTGATCTGTTAACAAAGTTTTTATTTTGCCTTTATTTTCCACTGCTTTTATTAATTTTATAAAGTCTTTAGCAATCTGTGTCTTAGATGTAGCAATGAAAGCATATCTAGTAAAGTGATCTATAATAAGGTGCAGATATTTCTTTGTACTTCTATTTCCTACAAAACCACCAATTGTGTCTAAAGATACAATTTCAAAAGGTTCTTTTGCGGGACCCAATTGTGACATAGGTGCATTAAAACAACCTATTCTTGTCTTATTCTTAATACAAGTTTCACAAGATCGGCATGTTTGTTTAATATGTTTGTACATATTTTTAAAATAAAATTTGTGACCTATTATTAACGTTAATTGTTTCATGCCAATGTGTCCCTGTTTAATATGTACATCTTTTACCAATTTTTTCCCAAATTCTTCTGTTAGCCAAATCTTCTTTCTGTTGTTCAAATTTTTATAAATGACATCATTTTCCAAAAAACTATTTTTGTTCGGTTTCAGTTGTTTTTGATTGTTTACTACGTCTTCCAATTTTAAAAAGTTTGTTATTTTGATTGCTGAATCATTTTCATTTTCTTCTTCATTTGATTCTAAAACTGGGTTTCTGGAAATGCAGTCAGCTTCTAAATTATCTTTTCCAGGATTATAAACTATAACAAAATCAAATTGTGAAATGTAATTCAATATTTGCAATAATTCTGGATCTTTGCAGTTTTTCACGTTGAAGTTTTCCAGTGGCTTATGATCTGTGAAAATGATAAATCTTTTTCCTAATAGATAATATTGCCAATATAATATCGCCTCTTTTATGGCCAGACTTTCTAAGTATATGGCCTTCTTCCTTTTTTGGGCTTCTGTCAGTTTTCTGGAAAAATTAAATACCGGCTTCAAAGATTTATCTTCTTGTGGCTGCTTCAAAATTGCACCAACTCCTTTTATAGAAGCATCAGTATAAATATATATCGGTGCTCGTGGGTTAAAAATTGCCAATACTGGATCCGAACATAAAATTTTTTTTATTTTATTAAAACTCTCTTCACAATCTTCTGTCCAATTATAATCCACATTTTTCCTCAATAGATTATATAATGGTTCTAATGATGTAGAGTATTTTGGTATATACTCTAAATAAAAACTAATTTTTCCTAAAAACTGTCTTATTTGTTTTTTTGTTTGTGGTCTAGGAAATTTATTTATGGCCACCAGGTTATCATTTAATGGTCTTACTGAATTATCACCAATTTCGTGTCCTAAATATGCAGTTTTTGTTTGTGCAAATTTACATTTTGCTTTATTTAATTTGAGACCTTCACTTTTCAATGCTTTTAGTGTTAATTCTATATGTTTAATATGATCTACATAATTTTCGGAATAAATCAGTATATCATCTATATAGTTCACCGCAAAGGCATCTAAACCATTTTTTCTCAAGACACTAGACAATATTCTTTGGAAAATAGCTGGTGACGATTTCAATCCGAACGGGAGACATGTCCATTGCCAGTGTCCATGATGTGTCACAAAAGCCGTTTTATATCTGTCTTTTTCTCGTACTGGTATCGACCAAAACGCTGAGTTTATGTCTAGTTTAGTGTAGAACTTACAGCCTCCAGCACGTACTGTCAAATCTTCAATTCTTGGGAATGGTTGACTCTCTGGAACGACTATTTTGTTTAGTTCTCTGAAGTCTATGCATAAACGAGATTTTCTTCCTTCTTCTTTTTTAAAGACTAATGTTATTGGGGCAGCATAAGGGCTACAAGACTCTTGAATTAGTCCTGCTTTCAACAATTCCTTGGTTTGCCTTTCAATCTCTATTTTGTCCTCTAATGTGCATCTATAAGGTTTTTTCGCTGTATATTTATTTACAGTTAATCTTATAGCTGCTTCATAGTTTCTTATTCTACCAATATCGAATTTATCTTTTGCAAACAATTCTTCATATTCCAATAAGATGTCGTCTAAGTTGTTAATAGCATGTTCCTTTTTTTCTTGAAAAACATTCATATTAATTTTTTTCTCTTCTAACATTTTATAATTTTGTGTAATCTTCAAATTCTCATCTTGTCGCAATTTGAAAGCTTGAATTAAATCTAAACCTAATAACAGGTCGTCTTTAAATCTTCTGCTTTTCACTATAAAAAACGGTACATATTTTTCAATATCGAAAATCTTAATTAGTACAGACACTATACCTTCTGATTTTGCAACGCCTGATACGCCTTCTATGTTTTCACCCCCACTTATTCCTTTCTTCATTTTTTCTTTTTTATAAAACTCGTAATTCATCAAGGAGATATTAGATCCAGAGTCGTACAAAGCAATTGCCGGTTTTTTATCGACTAATATCTTCAATTTTATAAGTGGGGTGACTACTCGTTTTTTGCTTCTTCAGCATGGGAAACAGCATCTTGAATTTCCGAATTATTTACTAATTTAATATTCTCATTTTTTACTTTTCTATTGCGACATAAATTTTCAGGATGAAATCTATTTTTATACCCTAATTTTTCACAATGGATGCAAGTTTTCTTCTCACTCATATTTTGTTTTGGTTTTATTATTTTATTTGACTGACCAAAAAGTCTTAATTTAGACATTAAATCTTCTATGGTCACTAATTCTTTTTTATTTAGCCTATTTTTAATAAATTGTGGTAATGACACTACTATTAAATTTATTTGTGACGTTAAAGTTAAGGATGGATCAACTTCAATCAAAAGACTTCTTTTCTTTAAACCAAAATCTAGAAATGATCCATTCGAGTATTTAAAGCTGTAAGCATATTCGATTTTATCCCAGGACTGTTCATCAAAGGTATCCAAAAAAGAGTTGTTCCAAAATTCCCATACATGAGTTAGTGAATTTGTCTGCATATAAATTGTATACCATGTCAGTGCAGATCCTTTCAAAAATAACTTTAGGGCCTCAGCATATTTATTTTCTTTCAATCCTAACCTTTCACATTCCTGAATAAATAGATTCATCCACGTTTTAGCGTTACAGTTATGTCCATCAAATTTTTCCAAAACCATATCCTTAGCTATAGAGTGCATAGACCTTTCTGTGTTAGTGCTTGGTACATTTACTATTTGTTTTTCTTGCACTTCATCCAAATACATATCATAAAAGGCTACATTACCTTCCTCGTCCATGTAAATAGATTTCAGTTCCTCTGTTAGTGATATTACAACATTTCTATATGAACCCCGCACGTTCAAACTTTTCACAACATTCTTAACAACATTAGTGGCAAATAATTGTTTATGTGCTTCACAAGTTTGTTGTTCTTTTGGGAAAGCAAAAATTTCCACCTGGTTTACCAATTTTATAGTTTTTACCTTTACTAATGTGGTCTTAGAGTTTGCTCCAGCTTCCGCTACAAAATGAAATTTTGCCTTAATCATCTCAATTGTGTTGATTTGTAAGTCGTGAATTCAACGACTTAACCAATGAGGTGATAGAATAAAACTCTTGTGGATGCAGTTCAGAACTGTAATTAAAAAGAACATATTTACAAATTTATAACTAACTAAATAACTCCAGGTATCTTTAATAACATACCTGAATCAACACAATAGTCAATATTCAGTAATTACACTCAATACTTAATTTCTACAATAGCAGTCTATAATGTCTATTATAACCTTCGCTCACATCTGTCTCTGCAGGTTATCTCACGTCTATCATATGACTAAGTTTGGCGTCAGTATTCAAACTTACATATATTAATATCATTTATAGACATTCAAGCCCTGGGAATCGTTTTAAATTTGGCTCCTTAAGTGAAACGAATTATGTCTTTATTAAATAACATTGCTTCTAATGACGTGCTCCCAATTCCACCCTTCCATGACCCGATCCTTAGCCCCAATAAAGTGGGTACCGAATCCGCCCTGTAGTAATCTGTTTTGCCTCGACCCCGCGAGAGAGCGCCTTTTAGAGAGCGATAACTAAATCTTGGCAACTTGTAATGGCAGGAGGGCTACAAATTGGATTGCCTCGAGTAGATTCATTTAGTGCCACCAGAGTGCTCTGCCTCACTTCGTTATATCTCCCGCCACTTAGTCGAAAAAGTCCATTACCTACTCATATTTGATTTTGAGAGAGAGAAAACCTTCTTCAGTCTGAAAACTTTTTTGGCGAGAGTACTTTTTGAATAGATTATATTTCTACTCACTTAAGTTTTTAAATAGATGGAGTAATCAAAACATAGGAAGAGCCTCGAGCGTTGAATTGCTGTATTTCCAGGTTCAAATCCGGCTTTGCTAGAAAAATTATTTAAAATGTTAATAGCCCTGGATGCAATCAGCAGATTCTCCTGTGGCTCACCCTGATACTATGAAGTAGGGATCCTTAGTTGGGGGAAATCTGGCGGTTCAGTGTCATCATCTTCTTTGCTCATCCTTTGCCTAAGAATGGCTGTGATGAACCCAATACCCTTCCTGGGTTCTGGTGTCACAGTTAACCATAAAATTATAGTTATTAAAGTTGTTGCCCTTTCATTACATATTGAAATAATTCCCAGCGGAAATATGGGCAATTCTGGCATGTGTCTTCGCAACGAGAGACCACATGAATAGGGTAATTAATTTTCTCTCTCACCGTTAGGCTAGATGTAATGCATTACAAAATGCAATAACATAATCCAGATTAGTGGAGGAATGCTGTATAAGAGTTGATGAATTAGCTGTACATAACAGAGTTAACATATTTTGGATCCCTGGACACAGTAATATACCAGGAAATGAAAGGGCCGACAAATTGGCGAAGAAAGGAGCAGGAATTGTAGGAAAGGACCAGAACCATGGTGTGAGGTTCCCCTCTCCCTGGCTAAGGATGCAATCAACAAACTAGCCAAGAGGAAGATAAAATCGCGTTGGGATAGAGCCAAGATAAGGCATACTAAATTTTTTATAAAGGATCCCAATGTCAAACTTTCTAGGAAAATCAAGAAAGAAGCCGCCCACATGTCGAGAACCGACCTCAAAAGTATGGTTGAAGCCATCACTGTAAACTCAGGAAACATATGCATCGCTTGGGCATTGAACAAGAACCTCGGTGCAGATGGTGCACAGAGGAGGACGAACCCCCTGGCACGTTCTCTTCTAAAGCATTATGACGAAAGAGGCCATTTGACCTTGGTCCTGGGGGACACAAGGAACTTCAAGAACTGAGATTTAAAGACCATCTAAAATTTCTAAAGTTTAGACCTAAGTTAGGGATTTTTTTAGGACTCGAGCACATTGGATCTCTTTAGGCCGATGTGCGTGGTAATGGAATACTTCTGCACTTACGGCATCTACACTGTCATGGCCCAGTGAGACGTGGTTTCGTTAAACCGACTGATCTCCTGATCTCCTGGAGTTTCTTATTACCTTAGGCTGAGGGACAAGCATGTTTTGGTGTTCCCTAAAATGAATGTTGCACTATTGTATCATACAAAATATACTGGGTATATTGAGTTGTTAAAAAAAAACTGTACCACTAAAAGGTCTTGGGTTTATTACATGGTAGACTCTGTATAGAGGCTAAATGAGCCCCAGTGGGATCTAGAGATTTTACAGGATCCGCCCATGGTTTTTGAAATATTAAATAATTTATTTTCGATAGCTGTATTAGAACCTGTGATCTTGAGCACAGCAACTCAGATCTACCCACTGAACTGTTCCGCTTACATTTAATCGATAATATAACATCATAATTTGAAAGTATCTTCTATTAAATTAATTAATGAAAACCTATTTACACTACACTGTGCTATGCCACACCCTGTTATAATAAATTTCAGCTTTACCAACTCTAAGCCTAAATGGATTCGATCCTTTTTTGAAATATGTAAAAGTATAAAAATAATAAGATTACTCATGGTGATCTTGCGCTATAGAGTGAACTGGGGAAAAAACGAATTACACATACTAATGTATTTAAACTCATACATTTTTTTTTAATACATAGAGCGGTTAACTATTTTCTGATTTAGTTGAATATTACTTCTTCTTTTAATCAACCTATTTTATTACAATTAATTTCATTATTTTTTGTTTCAGGACGGTACTACTCCTTTGATATTGTCCGCAGCCAATGGCCACTTTGAATGTGTCGGTGAGCTGTTGGAACAAGGGGCTGATCCCACCGCGAGGAGGCATGTGAGTAAATACATCATGTTCTTTATAGTAATAATATTGTTAATACTTTAATTGTAATTAATGATTCTATAAAGTTTATACAGTTTTATTATTACACTATAACTTCTATGTATGGAATCTTTCATATTTCACTATGCCAGTAGTTTGTTATTATAAATATAAATTATTATCTTTATGAAAGTATTTCTATACCCTAGGAGACTCGTAGTTTCGTATAGAACTCCTTGAAAGCCTTGGAATCGGGCAGTTTTGGAACTTTCATCCTATTGTAAGATTCGTCCGCTAGATCACAATCGGCTTTCATTGTTGAAATGACTGTTCCTCGATTTTCCGTGACGCAATCGATATAAACGAATGAAAGCCATCTCCTTGCAGAACTCCTGCCAAGTCAAGCCTGAAGCCTCCTTTAGGTAGTGAGAGTTTTCGAAAGTCGTGGAGGGGTCATGTACCATAAGCATTGGATAATCGTTTCATAAAGTTGATGCAAAAATATTACATACAACATGGTACAAACCGAACATGACTTACTCCACGCAGATATGGGCCACATGAAAAATGTCCCCCTTGCAGACCATTCAAACCTTTTAGTTGAAATTTCTGCATTATATTTATTTATTATCCCTTCCACATATTTTATAAATCACTGCACAGCATTTAGTACCAATTAAGAAACTCTCTTTCTTCTTCAAACTAAAAAAAATTGCATGACTCACTTGCTGGACACCCAACCTCATCGGTATAAACATTAATAACAAATACGTTACCACAGAATCCAGGCAGACTGAAAAACGTCTCTGGAGAAAGAATCTACTACAGAGAGATAAACCACACTAGGAGTGCCTTCAATGGGAGGTTTCTCCATCTAATTTTTCAAACAAATCTTAGTGGAAACGTTCTTGAGAACGAACCTACAAGTGATGCCAAATAGTATTAGTTAAATTTCCAAACAAATATAACTTCGAACATCTTTATGTCTATGACTACAATGGGTTTAGAAAGAAAGACTATAAAAACCTATTATTTTCAGGTTTATAAAAGTAATATTCATATTATATTAACTTACCCCCTGTTGGAAACAGCTTTTGCGAAGGCCTTATTCGTTTCTTTTCTTTTCTTTGTTAGACTAACTACGAATATCTGTTTGATGTGGTATTGTCAATGAATTGTTTTTGTTTCATATGAAGTTTACAACAGTTTAGCTAAGACGATCATTGATAAAATATATTTTGTAATATTTTAAATGCAAATCAGATATAAATTTATCAATGTATTTTCATACCCAAACCGGATACGATTAGAGTAAAATGCTTCGTGGAAATGGGTCATTTTACGCTAGTTCCAGTGGGCGTTGAGGGAGTTAGTGGGTAATTGGTCATTTTGTGGTCTTTCTCACTTCTTCAATGACATGTGCCGTATATACTACTATAGTATTAGTAATAAAAAAATTGCAAGTAAAATATGTTATTGAACGTTTCGGGGATGAGTTGCTGTCTCTGATTGATGAATCTGTTGATATGAGATGTGCTTATTTGAGTTTTACTTCATTTACACTCCAACGTGACACAATCATTTCTATCCCCGCTCTGTAGAAATTAGGTGTCAAGGAAGAAGCGAAGTCTTAGAAGGCCGATTTCAGCGCATTTTCTTATTTCTTAAAAAATTATCCAAACAACGGAAAAAGTAACAATCAGTTGGAGAAAGGTCCGGAAAATACGGTGGATGAGGAAGGACCTATATATTCTGCTCCCAAAATAAGTCGGGTGAGCAGTTGGATCTCAGTTAATTCATGTGGTACCCATATTTCAAGCCTTTTTTGTCTTACCAAGCTCTTTTAGATGCCTGGAAACAGTCATGACATTGGCTCCAAGTTGTGAACCTAATTCATGAGTGGTTTGGGAAGGGCTTCGACCAGCTCTTTCAACTTTTCGTTGGCCAACTTAGTCTTCGGCCTAAGGCGTTCTTTGTTGGTAAGGTCATCATCCCCAGACCGAAATTTTCCAAACCAACGGAAGATTGTTCTTTCGCTCATTGTATCTTCACCGTAAACGTTTCGGAAAGCCTCAGTGACGCTATGGCCAAGTTAAAATTCGTAGAGAAAAATTATACGAATTTCCGTGGAAGACATAATTTTATTTTTATTTATTTTTAGAACGTTGCTTCACTTTCAAAAGGAAAAATAAGACTGATTATGAAAAAAGTTTAAATGATCTTTAAAACGGTATACATTACATAATTTTTTCCTATTAATTTCTAATGAAAAGAAAAGTAAATAAACGAAACTGATATTTCATCCGTTACCACCGAATATATGAGTTTTTCCTAAACCGAAAATCGTGTATAACAATTTTGTTTAATTTTTTATATTATATGAAATTTCATATATTATTTAGTTAATAGAACGTGAACACGAAGGCGTAGTTTTGGTTTTGGAGTCCTGTGTCTGTTCGTTTTGTTGATTCAATTAGACGATGGGGTCAACTTTCTGATTGCGGTTAACTATCCCAAATTTTAATAAATGCAAAATGTTTTTACCGTATGTTGTTACCATAAAGACCGTTTATATGCTGGAACTAAATGAATATTTTATATGTTGTTATTAATAAACTGTCATCTCAATTTTTTTAAGCAAGTTAGTAATACATTTCTTTTTAAAAAATAATTAGATAGAGCCTCATTATATTTGAAAGTGTTATTTTTTTTATTTAATGATTACACTGACAATAAATCGTATAATCATAAAGTCATGAATTGTTATACAAAAATGATTTTTTTTTTATTTAATAATTACAATTGGCAATAAATCAATTACATTTTTTAATCTATTAGATTAGGTATATAATTGTATTTACTGTGCAGAGCTATATATTTTTATTATTAACGTTTTGCAGACAGGAACGATCGGTTTTTATAATTTAAAGTTTTATTTTTTATTTTATTATTTAATGATTACACTTGACAATAAATCATTTTTTTAGCATCAATTAAGTTAGGTATTGAAATATATTTTAAAAGTTTCTAAATAATAAGGCATCTAAGTTTTTTTTATAAATAATTAGATAATTTTTTTTTATAATGTCCTCATTATAGTTTGAAAGTTTTATCTTTTTTTAAATTTAATGACTACATTTTACATTGAATCAGTATTTTTAACACCTGTTAACTTAGGTATTAAAAGTTATTTTATAAGTTTTTAATTAATCAGGTGTCACCTATTTTATAGTTAGAACCTCATTATAGTTATAAAGTTTTTTTTTGTTTGTTTAATGATCACACTTGAAAACAAAAATATTATTACTTTTTAACCATCTATTAGGATAAGTATATAATTTTAATCAATGTAAACATTTATGGATTTTTTTTATGTTTTTGCAGACAGGAACGACAGCTTTGTTCTTCGCAGCTCAGTCAGGATACGTAGAAATAGCGAGTCTCTTACTGAGGCATGGGACTCCTGTTGACATACCAAGTGTGGTAAGTTATTTTTAATTTAATTAAATAATTAATTTAACTAATAATTAGTTAATCTGATATTGTATGTTTAACGTAAACCATTTTCACTTATCTGCTTTTGCAACATACGGGGCAGCTAAGTATTCGATTCATTTACATACATACAACAATCATGAATACTTTAAAATCCTATATTTCGACGGAAATATAAGTTAAAAATTTTTTAACTTAAATTTTATAATTAAAAAATGTCCTCTTTTAAAAAGTGTTTTATAATTATAATGATGCTACTTCTAATAATAATTATAAACATTCTTCATAATGCTACATCTTTATATTTTTCTTGCCGTGTAATAATAAATTTTTTTATGGAAGTTTTATTATTTTTATCATTGTTAAAAATTGCATATTTTACTGATCTTGTTAATTGAGCTGTCATTTTTGAAATTATAATTCAATGTTTTCTTATATCTCGAGATATTTTAGGGTTTGCAGTTGAATTAATTTTTAAAATATGAGCAAACTTTATTTTTTTAAAACTTAGTTCATAGCAATGAGTGTGTTAATAACACAATATACCTTTTAAATTTTCTTATTATGGAATAACAATCATTAAAATTATCTGAAATATAATAGAATCCGCTTTCGACAAAGTTATTTGAAGCATATACCAAAAGGTGCATTTAATTATGCACACTGTTTATTTAATGGTTGATTTTATTTAACCAATAACAATATAAAAATCATTCAATTTATTACCACTGTGAAAAGTGTTATCTTATCTTCTAGGCCTACGATGAGACCCGTTCCCTCCGGAGCTGTAAATAATTAAAAAGGTGTGCGGTCGATGAAGTCCACAGGGGTTCAATCCATCGTATCCACGGCTACTGATTGAAATGTCTGTCGGCGCCGGGAGGGTTGTCAACCTTCATTTCCTCTATTCGTAATATAATAAGAGATCGATCAATAGATAGAATTAATAGAATAAATGGATATAACATAACATAAATTAATATTGAACACATGAGCTGTTATATTTGAAAATGGTATAAGTCCATTTTATTTCAGATTCGCTATGTATTGAGGTTCCCATTTGAATTACTTTGAAATATGGTCAAAGGAAAAATGTTTTTATCACTTAGCACTTTAAAAAGATACGTTAAAAACCGTATATACCTTTTAAATTTAAATAAAAATCATAAAATTATTAAATCCATTTAAAAGATTAACTATTTTTTTAGTTCCAAATGTATTTTTAACAATAAAAATAACAGCTCATATATAACATAGGGCGTGGAGTGGCTCAGTGGTGGAGCACGCCCAATTACATTTGCATATCCACATGCAAATCCCGCTGCAGGCAGTACTTTTATTTAGTCTGTTTGCAGCGGGAGATAGGTCATATAGGATCCAGGACCCTCCTGGGGCTCACCCAACCTCTATTATAAAATATTATGAAAATAGGGTACCAAAAATAAGGGGGGGGGAAATCTGGCGGTTGAGCGTGACCTAAGACGTCACCTCCTTGCAGAACCGTTGCCCATGAAACAGTGCAGTCTCTATTATATACAAAACCCCAGAACCGTTCACGGATTGTAGTGGTACAGGTTTTTTTATATATATATATATATATATATATATATATATATAACATGAATATTTCACATAAAATCCGTAGTATAGACTGCACTATGCTCATTTTTATAACGATATTAATAATGATAATAATTTAAAAATAAAAGAATCGATAGAACAATTTGTTTTAAGATTTTTTTTAATAATTAACTTTTATTAATTAATGATGCTGAGATAATAAATTTATTTTATATGAAACGTATGCTGATGTTCCAGATAATTTTTGTTATTATATTATACAATCACAGTATCAGACTCTGCTCTACAGTTTTTTTTTATTAATAATTATATCGATAATACTATATCAAATCAATTTTGCGACAATTCTACGAACGATTTAAAAGAAAAACTGTAAGTGTAAAAGTAATTTGCGGAACATATAACATTCTATTAGGTAAATCGAACTGAAAGTACGATTACTTATGAACTAATTATACTATCATCAGATATTATTAATTAAACAAATGATTTTATGCACAACTCATCGATCTGTAACCAGTCATTATTTTTTTATAAATATTTATTCAATTTTTTAAGTCTGTTGGTTTTAGATTATTCCGAAATTCCGCCGTATTTGATTAATTGCATTTTTTTGTAGGACTTAAAAAATCAGCTAGCAACTTTTTAATAATCGAAAAAATAGGATAAACTATTGTACAGGGATTTTTCTAACCATAACTTCAAAAAGTCAGCTGTATCAAAGCATGATTGGAACATAAAGTTAAAGAAATGAACTTTTTCTACTATTCCAAAATTATTTTTTATTTATTATTATTTATTTTTTGTTCAATTATTATTTGATAAATGTACAGTGAAAACACATTAAGGAGTTTAGGATGAACTGACTCAACGAATGAACTTAGACTGGAAACCATTTTCAGACTGTCAGTTAAAAACCATTGTTTTATTAATGAAATTTTAAACTGAATTCACGAAATTTGACATTATGGTAAACTAAACGACTTATGGATTTTACTTTAAAGGAGACCTAATATTGACAATTTTGTCCAGGAATATAAATGAAGCATACTTAAATATTTATCGCTTTTATTATACATCTAATACACTTAATATCTAAGGTATATAAGATAGAAAAGGCTGTTTTCAATTCCAAAACATGTGGAAATATTGCCTTGGTACCTACCTCAATGTATAACATTAACTCTGATTGTTTTACATGTACATAAAGATAATTACTTGTGGTAATATACCCATGGGAAAAACAATGGAACCCTTTTAAATATTTTTTACTAATTGGAAAAAAAAATTGTTAAATATATATTTTTGTATAACCTTGTATCTCACCTTCCTGTGGATAATAATGGTGCACACTACCATCAATCGAACTTAAGTGCAACCTGAAACCAGCCCAATCTTCTTAAGCATTTAAGTGCTTGTCCGTAATATTACTTGAAGTATGTTTACCTATTCCATCATACATTGTGGTGTCCCAGCCCCATCAAGTTTTCAAGATTAGCTGGTTCGGTATTTTTAAATTCCTGTTAACGTAAGCTAATGTATGTTGATGCTATGGCTTAGTGTAATCCCATTCTCTGTCTGATTGTAATCAAATCCGTGACCAGCTTATCACCTCCTACCATTAATTCAATTTTGAAAAAATTGAAATTTCAGAGATTATGCGGTCGATAGATGCCCTCTGGGGGACGGTCTACCGCATCCCTACTGATAGAAATGCAAGTTGGCACCACGAGGCTTGTCCTCCTTTTAATATTGCAAGAGATAAATCGGGTTTGAACATTTTAGTCCATTCCTTGATGAATTAATAGGATAAACTTGTATCTCATTAATTACCCATGTAAAAGTAATTTTAAAGCCATTTATAATAGATGAAAAAAAGAAACACCAATAGAATACGCCAATGGTGTATTCTGAGCCCCCTACTGTTCGTTTTGATCATGGAACCAGCTTTCGGGAGGTGAAAACGAGGAATTAAAAAAAAGAGAAAAATAAGGAAATTCCACCAATTTGAATAAGTCTCAATAAGCCTCTCACTGCTTGCGTTTACGGATGACATGGCCGTTTTCTCTGAGAACTACAGATACCTTCAGAACATTAATAGGTTAAATGAAGCGTTACTGGAAATTTGTATAATTATGAATCCCACTAAAACAAAAGTGATGAGGGTAGGTAAAAAGCCAAGGAGAATTATGTGCTTCATTAGGGTAGAAGAAAAATTCCTGGAACAAGTGGAGAACTTTAAATTACCGAGAGAGCACTTAAACGAAAACGGATACATCGATTTGGAAGTGACCGAGCGAATCGGAGCAGCGGAAATTTAAATATTAGCGTAATAATTATACTATTCATTTAAACTTTTTTTTAATAAAGAGCATTTATATATTAAATTAATAATTATATATTAAACTATCATGTTGTTTTAAAAGTATTGTGGTGTGACCTGATATTTTTATTATTTTATTTTATTTCTCATAGATGAGGAAAAAATTATCAAAAATTCTCCGTTGATACTTTTTTCCATTCTATGCTTACAATAAATTGCGGATTCGTAGCCCTAGACATGACGCCGGATACAGATTGTAGCCTGTAGCGGACAGAGGAGCACTGCCCAACAGTTAGTGGGCCGAGCTATTAATCTTATCCACTTGGTGACATATTGTCTACCCTTTCATTTACTCCTCCTGTTTTCACGTACAAGTTTTATTCAATAATTATTCCCAATCCTGATACGTTTTCTGCGTGAAGGGATGAAGGGTTCAATATGGTTTCTTCACTATTTCACTAACGGAATTTTTAAATTATCGGGGATTTTTTTAGTTTAATTATTTTTGTTAGCAGTTAGTTTCTGATAAAAATCTATTCACTCTTGGAACGATGCAAGTAGTTCTTAAAACTTAATAAATCTTCTTTGAATAATTTTCAGCCAGAGGTTTATAGGTCAATATTCATCTTGGCCCTTAATAATATGACAAATAGCCTTAACAAGAAGAATCTGAACAGTTGAAGAGATTATTTTACTTAATTGAACCTGTTATTTCAAAACAAATATGTTAAAAAGGACAAACATTATTTTTTTCAATTCTTATTACAATTGCTTTTCTACTATTTTATGATATATTATTTTGTTTGTTTATTTATTTAACGTCGCTTTATGCTGATGTAGTGGGAAGTAAAAATTTTGCTTATCCAGAATTAATCTTAAACGAGCACCTAACACCACACATCCTTAGAATCCCCATGTTACGCCCCCTTCGAAGCACTGGACAACCAAGTGTTTTTTTAATCCCTTTAAAAACCGTAAGAAAACTTTTTTTATGTGTTTCTGTTTTTAAAATTTTATTTTTCTAAGCATAATTTTGGTAAGCTTAAACCATTGTCAGTATAAATAGTTGAAGTAACGTGTTTTGTTATAGTACTTAATGTTTAGTAACATCACTAAAATTCCTAAAATAGAGCCAAAAACTCAAAAAGAAACACTATTATTTATTATAATGCAATTGGGAAAAACCACAATGCAAAGCCTTATGTTTCAAAAAATACACCTACTTACCAGTCGACGTTTCGCCCATTCAGGCATTATCAAGACACCAAATTCAAAAAGGGGTTATGTGAATCGCATCTCGAAGAAAAAGGTGCAATACATCCCAACGATCAACAGCCCAAACAGGCTCCAAACATGAGACAGCAACAACTCAGTTGTATGTTGAACGTCTTGGTGGTGGGGTGCTGTCTCATGTTTGAAGCCTGTTTGGGCTGTTGATCGTTGGGATGTATTGCACCTTTTTCTTCGAGATGCGATTCACATAACCCCTTTTTGATTTTGGTGTCTTGATAATGCCTGAATGGGCGAAACGTCGACTGGTAAGTAGGTGTATTTTTTGAAACATAAGGCTTTGCATTGTGGTTTTTCCCAATTGCATTATAATCACTAAAATTCATTCATTAGTATCCAGTAATGATTTCTATTACGTTATCCTAATGACATGTAAATTAATAAATACTAAAAAGAAAGATATAATTAAGGGTAAAGTGTCATATGGAAAATTTTTTGTAATTTCTAAAATTTATGACATTCTATATAGTGTATGGAGATGTACCATTAAAGTAAATCAATAAATATTGGGCGATTGATTGAAAGCCTTTCTTCTTTTTTCTAAAAAAAACTTGTTAACATCCGTTTTCTTCTCTTTTTCTCATAAACAAATGAATGCTACTGTATATATTTTTTTTTTTTATTAAATCTGTATTGTAAAAGGGTTGAACCAAAAAAAGATAAAGATAAAGACATAAAACATCATAATTTCATTAAATGAAAAAGCATGAGTTGTTCATGATTTTGAAAAACTCTTGTGTTGAACATCGAAATTTGAATAACAATGTTTTGTATTTATTTTATTTTGAAGTCCTTATTCCTTGAAAGGTGCTTATGAACTGTTTTCAACAAGTAGAATAAATTGATAATAAAACTTTGAAGAAAAACATTTTTTCTACCAAATTTATTTATAGGAGAGGCGACCTTCCAGTCCCTCCCATCATAGAAAATTTAAACAATAGCATCACAAAGCACAGGAGAATACTTTTAATGAGGTTGAGCCGAACACCTAGTCTGCTTTATAATAAAGTACAAATGAAAAGGACCGTTTTATTATTTAAAATAAAAGTTATTGATCGGTAATTGATATATGTATGTATACTTTTCTTATTTAATGTTTTGTATGAAATTATTTTAAATATAATGTCTCAACATTTTACCTCGTATTTTTACGTTTTTATAAACCCCACACCATGGATAAATAAAATTTGAATACAAATTTATTTTTTAAACTAATGAAAATTAGAATTAAAATGCACCATTATTAGCTGAATAACTTCTGAAACTTTCAACTTTCATTTAGAATTTTTATGTAGTATTCATTATTATATCATTTGGAATGTAATATACTGGCTAATTTCCCAGCCCCAGGATGATCTGTTGATCCCAGATTAAATTATTCATCTGCCACAGCTGGATTAAAAGCCGAGACCTCCAGTATATCATCTATTCACAATGAGCTACCACGCTCCCTATTCATTATTAAAAATATAAATAATATAGACTGAGACAATTTATTTTATGACGAGAAAATTCGAGCTGGGGTTCTTTCAGTTTTATTTCCTGATGATTAGGTCCGACCGGAATTATGTTTCTTATTTTGAAAGCAGAGTGAAAGTAGATTCATTCATTAAAACAGTTTGTTAGGATTCCCTTGGAATTTCTCGGTAAAAGAAGCATAACAAGATACAACAAATTTTGGTTTTTACTTTAGTTTATTCATTTATATTGAAATTTAATATATAAAGTCCTTCTAATTTAATATAATGGTATTTTTAAATATAATTTAATATAAAAATATCTGTATGTACATTAAAATGTATTTGTTGCATGTATATTACTCTTATATTTATGCATTGCGTAATATAAAACACATTTTGCAGGATGGAGGTACCCCGCTGTTCGTGGCCTGCCAGTACGCACACCTTGAGATGATCCAACTCCTTATCAAACATGGGGCCAACGTAAACGCACAAATGAAAGTAAGAATGGAAAAAACAATTCATGTACATGTAAAAATGTGTGTAATAGTCAATATAGCACTTAATGCTTTTTATATGACTTAAAAAATTTCTCCACAATTATGATCTGATGTTTTCCTACAAAATAAAACATATATCATGCTAACAAATATTATTAATATTAGTTGCCAATATGATTTTAATAAAATAATGTTTAATATAATTTTACGAAAAGCTTATTACATTTCTTCAGCACGATTTTAATAAATAAAACCCCTGAAACTCTCTATTATTTAAAAACTTTTTTAGTGATATATTTTATCAGCGTTGCCTAGCAACGGAGTGAGGAACTACATTGGTTTAGTCTTCTTTTGTAGTTGTTTGTTTATTTAATGTCACTTTACGGTGCTACGGCTAATCGGACGACACTATAGCAGGATCTCTAAATTTTGCCTATCCAGGTTTAACTAATTAAACTCACTGACATTGTTCATGTTTGGAATCCCGTTTAACGTCCCCTCCAAAGGACGGAATTTCTTTTGTATTGCTAAATCTGTTAAATTATACAAACTTTTAAAACATCGGAAATTCGTAAAGCCACTGTTCTTCACTTCTTTAAGCTGTCATACCATGTGCAGCACTATTTTTGCGTTTAAAAAGAAGGAGTGGAGTACATTGATTTAATAAAGAAAACAAACTATATCATATTCCAAACTATATTCTTCGAATCCAGGACTGTTATTTTAATGAAGAGGATACAGTGAAGTAAGATACATTTTTCTTATAAACTATACATTTTTTTATCTATAAACCAAACCTAAAATATGAAATAAACATTTATTCATTTATATCGTATATAATATAATTTATATTATATACAATATAATTTATATTCTATATAATATAAAACAATACTGATCTGTACTCATATTTTAACAGACTCACAAGGGGTTACAAAATATGTACTAAAATGAACTTCAATTTCTACACCGGGGTACCTTTACTAAAACGTTAAGTACTTTATGTACTAAAATCAATTAAATGAATAGTCGTATAATCTATTGTGTGGTTCCAACGTATGGAATTTAAACTATTGACATTTTATGCCTGATATTATTCAAAATGTTTCTGATTATTTATCTGATGTTTAACACATATCATATTAATCCAGGATCCATGGTCCATTTTTGCACTTGATTACTATCAAGCTGAATCTTCGTGAATCGCTTCGTTTCGATAAGACGCCCAACAATTTCCTGTGCGGAAATTCTCGGTTGTGGTAGCTAACAGGATAAAGGATAAAATGTGCCGATTTAATGATTCTCAAAAATTTATTACTAACTGGTTTTTTTTTTTTGTTAAATCTCAAGATAATTATCTAAATTATTTGCAAAAATATTTGTCCTGCAAAACGTGTTAATTAGGTAAGATGACATAATTTTACAATCGACTAACTTAGATGATCGAGGAAGTGAAATCATAGAAATATTGTGTGGTATTAACGAGCGCAATACAGGCTCTCTGTAATCGTTGATTTGAGAAGGAAATGAAATCTTGAGATAAAACTACGTAATGAATTATAATATAAGGAAGAAATAGTTAGGGGTGCAGTCAATAAAAACACCTTAATAAGTGTAACTTATTTATTGTGTGCCGACGTTTCGGCCTACAATGTAGGCCATCTTCAGGGCTAAGAGAGAGAAACAAACAGAAAAACATATATGAAACGTTGCACTAACAAGAATATGGTGATGTAGTAATGTATGTAAGTAATGTAATATGTAGTAATGTGGTACAAGTAATGTGGAAATTAAAGTAGTGACTAGATATGATGAAATAGTGAATAGAAGGGAAAGAAAAATGAGGAGGTAAACGGAAAGATACAAAATGAGAATATTATATAAAATATGAAAAAAATTTAAAACAAGGGGTGGAATATGAAGGATTTAGAAAAAAATAGTTTAATTATAGATATAAATGGAATGATACCAGACATCTAGAGGTTACATAAGTAAAATGTAATAATACAAGCATATGTAGAATGAAAGGATTGATAAATTTGAAAAATTAGAAATTGAAAATAATGTTTATAAATATGAAATCTAAAGTATGAAAAGAAAATATAAAATATATAAGTAAGGGAAGTTAATATTATAACCGTATACAGTTAGAAAGAAGTTGTATTAATATAAAATATGATGTGAATATAACATAAACATATAGAAAATAGGTATAGAAATTCAGTAGATGTAAAAATATGAGACTAAATAATAATGAACTCTATGCTATTAACATATGATGGATGCCAAAAATGGTGTGAGAAACCGGTGCGAAGAAAGGTGAAGGTGAAAGGATGGAGGTAAGATAAAGATAAAGATTACGTAATAAATTATTTCATTTCTAAATTCTAATTGGCCGTGATAAACATGAATTGCATACGAAAATTAGTATCACTAGGATTTTTTTGCGACTAAAATAATCTTTCAATACAAAATCTTATTACTAGTTAAAAAGTACAAAATCACAATACAATATAAATGTTTGTGTAGTGAGTCCGTTTTAGATGCTGGATACTTTTTTTTTTTATTGCTTTAACTTTATAATAACCCTCGCCGGAAACGAGTTTCACCAATCCATTTTGTTCAGGTGTGGAACAAGGATCCATTTAGTTTCCCGTTGTTAAGTGTCACTTTTCTGTTAGGATTTCATAAATATGTAAATGCAAAGTCCTAAAATCATAAATAATTTTACATGCTATTAACAGTGACAGACAGTTTACCTTTAAAGGTTGAAGCTGTTTTTAAGCGGTTAACTATCCATTTATCTTTGTTTTAAAATGTTTTTGACGTTTAATAAGCATCCACTGTAGTTGTTTCCTTCAGAGAGGAGTGTCTCAGTGGTAGAGCGCTGAGTTGCCGTGCCAAAGATTCTGAGACTCTCGCAAACTTTTACTTAATCTGTTTGCGGCTGGATCATCCTATGTGATCCAGGACCTCCCTTGGCTCATCCAAACGCAATAAAGTTGGTACCCTAAAAGGGGGGAATCTGGGAATATAAACATTATTAATCACCTCCCTGCACAATAATTGTCCAAGAAAAGTTCAGTCTCTACCATGTACTGAACCCAAGATCCTCCATGGGTTGTAATGGTTCATATATTTTTTTTTTATTTGTTTCCTTTTTTTCCAGTTTTTGGCTAATCCCATTTTAATAGTTTGGTGATTTTTGTTTTACGATTTAAATGTGTATAATTATTAAGAATTTTCTAGTACGTTGAATTAGTTTCATCCCGCCTACGATAGCACTCCATTGCAGATAACCACATGGTCCAGAGAGACAGCGAAACCAATGGAATATATGTTCATCTTCCCACGCAATGTTCGAAAGCCATTTTGATACGATAAAACGTAACATTATACTCCCATTAACGCTTGGAATGAATCGTTTACGGCCGTTGGCTTTCACAAATGTGTCTTGTGGCCATTTATAAAATCTGCACCTGTTTTAATTCGAAATTAATATAGATTTTGACGGGCAATAATATTTCATTAAAGTTTTATTTGAAATTTTAATTAAGTTCTCCATAATTTTAAAATATATAACCTTGAAGTTTCGTTGATAACGAATATCCGTTCGAGGAGAAGTCAACAGTGAAAGTGGGCGACAACGATATTTTTCAAGTATTTTTTTTAGAACTCAAAACGTGTTAATTAAGTAAGGTTTCGTAACTTTTATTACGATCGAGTAACTTAGATGATCGAGGAAGTGAAATTATAATAAAGCATTGTGCTAAGATCGAGGACAGTACAAGGTTTCAGGAATCGCTGATTTGAGAAGGTAATAAAGTCTTGAGTTAAAGTTACGTAATAAAGTAGTACATTTCCTATATTCTAATTGGACACAATAAAATTTTTATTTTTTATTCTAGTATTACCCGTAGATCGATTATATGCGATCTACTTAACCTCCTGGATCTCATAAAATCTCCCATCTCCCAGCTTCCATAAAACGGGTAATCTTAATTGAGAGAAAAACCTGGCGACTGAGCGTGATGTCGATCAAATCGCCGCAGAAGACGGTCCATGTACCATGTTCTTGAACCCAATTGTATCCTTCGTGGATTTTAGTTGTGCAGGATTTTTTTGTCCACGTGTATCACTTTATATTATGTTTTTTCATTAGGCTATCATATTGTATTTACTTCTATTATTAGTAAACTAGATGGTTTCTCTGCCGTATTCCTCCCCCTTCTTGGTGCTTCAGGTTCCGCGGAAGTCAAAGTCCCGGATGCCGGAAGCCGCTGCCATCCTGATGTGAATACTTGGCTCAAGTAGAGATATACGTTATTGATTAGACTGTTGTGATAATCTTTGAAGTACATATATAAGATCTTTGTATGTTAAGTATTTTAAAGGCATCATTTAATTACATTAATTGTAGATATGAGGTATCTGCTTTATTTGTTTAAATAGCACAAATAAATAGAAGGTTTTAGGGAAAAAAATATATAGGAATGCATGAAGCAATTCTTTCTCTTTATCTTATTTTCGTTATCATTTCCTTTTATGATATAAGGAAATGAAATATCTTAGCCGTCGCATCTTTAGTTCGCGTTTTTGTTTTTGGCTTGAGACGAGAGAAGATCGAAATTTTGTACGGTTAGTGTATTCAATCTATGTTGGATGTTTATATTCATCAATTAGACATTTAAGTGTTTGTGTTTTTATGAACTTTTTTTCTGATCCTGAAAGTCCGGCTCCGTGAAGTCCAGGCAGAGTTGAACCAAGTGGGTTGGCCTAGTTTTCATTCGCGCAACTTATTCTCCGAACCCCATTCATAAAGGTCAATCATTCAAGATGGATCGAGGAATGAATTTAGAGGGGCGCTGAAAGATAAGGTGATGTATGTAGTGGTACATTACATACGAAATTTATAATTTTGGAAGACTTAGATAGAGTTTGGTAGGTCATTTAAACAAACAGACGGATAGTAATGTTGGTAAGAGGAACAACTCGCAAAAGAATTAGTGATGTGGGATGGTTTGTTATTTTGAATCAGTAACTGTTCGAGAATAGGTGGACAAGAAAAATAGACAAAACGGTAAAAATTTTATTGGAAGCTAAGTTGTGGCTTTTGAGTCTTCTGAAACGCCAAACTTATTGTGAGAATAGAAAAGACTAGAAACGTTAATTTAGGATGTCCTACAACAAAATGTCCGGTGACACAACAAAATTAAATCTGAATATTTTAAGAATTTTTTAACTTTCTCAGTAAGAAGACTAGTGGGAATGAGAAAATACGAGCGTAAGCGAAGTTTTGTTTGAACTCGACTTTGCCATTTTGTTACGCGATTACGACTATAAAAGCGTTGTTTGATCTTCTAGTTCGATAAAAATGTTTCTCGAAGTCCCTACACAAAAACGAAATATGTTAAGGGATTTTCATTTAAGTTTAATCAGGCCTTATATGGCGGGGCTTTGATCAAAATATATTTCAATACACTTTTTCTTAAAAGCATTTTATTTCACGTTGTAATTATTAACATATTGTTGAGTGATAAAGTGAAGTATCTCAACTCACCTTTTCGGCATGTTTTTGCTAAGTATCGGGTATCAATAACTATTTTTTATTTATTTTATTTTTTTTTACTTCCAAACGAATACTTCATTGCATTAAAAGCCAGATATTTTTTTGTTGTATATAATTCTGAAAATAATAAAATTTATTAAAAGGAAAAAAAGAATTCAGAGAGTAATTTTCAAAACATATGTTTTAATATTAAGTGCGTTGTTTAAAAAACAATACAAGATCAGTCTCAGTTGTCGTGCGAGAAGGTTGCTTGCTACTCAACATTTGATTTTGTCGCCACTCTCACCACCTTCTTCAAAGTCAAATGTCATCAGTAAAACTTCTTGTTTATTTTCACCTCACCTTAGACTTACCGATAAGAGACATTCAGTTATTTCAAACTCATTAACATATCGAAGCATCAACTCATCAATATATCGAACTCTTCACTATCAAGAACTCAACTCAACACTTTTCAAGAACTCAGTTCATTTTTCAGTTCCTTATTGATTCACAGAGCATTAATATTTTTTGTTTTAAGACCCATCCCTTTTAGTAAATAAGTTAATTTCAATTTTTATGTAAATAATTAATTGTAGATATTAGCTTAGTGCATTTTCTTTTTCATAATTTTACTTTAGTGTTTTTGTATCTTCTTAGACTTAGTTGTGCACATTCATATTTTTTTTGTAATTGTTCTTTTACTATGTATACACTATACGTTTATCATTTATTCATTTCGTTTTTATTATTTGTATTTACTTGATGAACTCTTTTCTAGCTTTAATTGTTTGTATTTTGGGGAAATTTCCAACCAATCAAACCTATCGGGTTTTTTATTGATTTCACAATCGGCAAATTCGCTCTGATAGAAGGTAAGCTAATTATTGTTACGAGCCCTTTCTTCCATATCTTTTTGGCCTCCGGGCCGGATCTTGTGATTTCAGTCAAATTCTATTTTAAATGTTCGGTTTTGATTTTTTTTCCCCATTTACAAAACTTGTTTTTTTCTTTTGTATTGGAAATCTGTACTTCTTGGCTCGTTAATAAATTTGTTGAATTAAAGTGCTTTCTAAAGTTAATCAGGATGAATCGGAAGAGTAACTGGATGCTGGATGAATTCCTGATGATGTTAAAAATCTAAAACCGCTGGCTTATATTAAGAGTCTGATTCAACAAGCAAAACATTTTCGCAGCTCGCATTTCCCGACTATATAGTTACGAAAAGTTTTGAACAATGTATTCAAATTTGAGAAACCTCGCAAAAAAGTTAAAGAAGCCCTTCACAGAATTCGAATCGGCTTATAAAGAGGTTCGTGGCACATATTAAGCATTAGCATTTGGTTCTTCTCTTGCCCCTACTCAATCCACGACACGACGGCTACGATCAAGCTTGGGCAGCTTTAACGAAGAGGTGTGATAGCTAAGGACTTCAAACAACTCATTATTTGATGAATATATTTTATTGTCCACCCCTTCAAAAATGTTCTCTCGCAACTCTCGAACAATTTTCATCAGTTATTCTTGATAGTGCTGCAGCATTTAATAGATTGCATATATGATCCCGCCGGATTCATATTATACACTTTTGCTATCAGGTTGTTAGACACTAAAACTCGAGAACGTTTTGAAGACGAATTTGGGTCCAGATCCGAAACTCCAACTTGGAAGGAATTTTCTGACTTTATATTTCAATTAATCATTCAGCTCCAATCAAATATTCTCATATAAAATAAAAAAGTCAATTAATCTTAAGTAATAGGGGCTCGTATAAATTCCAACTCTCTCTAGCGTCTAAATCCATCTATTTCACACATAATTAACATTATCAATTCCCAATTTTTGCTTTCCAGGGTTGGGAAATGGGGAGAGGTTCTCCTGTCTGTGGTCACCCATGCATTCTGGAATATTTAAATGTATTTTCTCTATATGTAAAGGAGATAGTTGGGGAGGTGCAGTCAATAAGAACACAGAATAAGTAATAAACTTATATTATGTGCCGACGTTTCGACCTACAGTGTAGGTCATCTGTAGGTCGAAACGTCGGCACGTAATATAAGTTTATTACTTATTCTGTGTTCTTATTGACTGCACCCCCCAACTATCTCCTTTACTTAGATCATCCAGTCAACTATTTTCATCTCATACATATTTTCTCTATAGTTTAGTTAGTTAACATTTTCTAAAATCAAAAGATTTCACAACACATTTCTATTATTTTTTCTTTTTAATTTATGTTATAACTAGTTTTAACTGCAATAAAATGCATAATGAACTTGAAGGCTCGTTGCTGTTGTCATCAACCGCTCTTAACAAATATCCATTCATGGATTACTGCCTGAATCCCAATCCATTAAATCACCCTTAACACAATTCTCCCAACTATGCCTCGGTCTACCCCTGGAACATATGTCAGTCAATATTTAAATATAGTCGATACATATACAGATATTTAAAAATTCCTGTTTTATGTTGATTTTCAGTTGATTGTATGTTAACAATACATATGTTTGGATCTTGATATACCTTCTGAAAGGCTCAGCTAATTCCTAGTTTTAAAGAACATTTAGCCATGACTAAAACAGGTCTATCTTATGATGAAGAAATCAACAATAAGGAATAGATACTTAATCTGCTAAATTAAATTTATATTTTGGTAAAGGAATGGCATACCTTATTTCGCACATCTAAGTTTCAAAACCGATTATTACAAAAATGCTATTATAGAGATAAGTTTTAACATTTTTAACTGAACATTTTCATTTACACCTTTATCTTATATAGGATGGGGCTACTCCAGTCTTCATCGCTGCTCAGAATGGCCACTGTTCCGTCGTTTCCTTGCTCTTGGCCCACGGTGCGAGGGTGTCCATACCCAGGCTGGACTCGGCCACCCCCCTTTGGATTGCTGCCCAGATGAACCATTCCGATGTCTGTAGGATGCTCTTACAGGCCGGTCATCCCGTCGACATTGTGAGGAAGGTATGTGTGATCAATAATATATTAGTGGATTAAATTTTAAATGAACTGTTTATTTTCTTTTTATAATTACTGTCATTTTAAAATTTTAATCATCAAAAATTGACAAAAATGTAATAGATTAGTAGACAAAATCAGCTTGACATGTTCCATATCTTCTTAATATGTATAGTTATAATAAATATTTGAATGATAATATTTAGTAGGCTGTGTCTGTTTCTATTGCTAATTAACAGATTTTTGTTCCCTTTATCATGTTTTAAGCAGATGAATTTATTCACTCTATAATTGAGGTAACATGAAAATTAATTAATTATTTATTAATTATTCTTATCGAGTAATTATATATAATTGAGTAATTAAGTGAATAGGATAGAAAGAGGGCTAAGTCAAAACTGGTATTAGTTTAGTTTCTATAAGTGGTAGTATTTACTATTTTCCACTTAAAACATTCATTTTTAATTGTCAAAACAGTTTTATACTTCTCCTGTAAAATTACTTTTTCATGATTTACTACCTTTTCCATGTCATCACCTCAACTATAATTGTCCTTGCCTAATTAAAATATTTTCTGTTATTAGTTACTTTTATTTAGTCTGTTTGCGGCGGGAGATGGATCATATGGGATCCAGAACCCTCCTGGGGCTCACCCACCCTTTATAAAATATTATAAAAATAGGGTACCCAAAATAAGGGGAAAAACCTAGCAATTGAGCGTGACCTAGGACAAGTCACCTCCTTCCAGAACTGTTGTCCATAAAACAGTATAGTCTCTACTATGTACTGAACCCCAGACTCGTTCACGGGTCGTAGTGGTTACTGGTTAGGGTATATTGTTACAAAACTTTCAGTATGGAGGTTCCACACTCTAAATTGCGAATAATCCTATTTTTGTAACCTATTGTCAACCAATTTTTAGGCTTTACATTAATAAAATAATTACAACATTTAAATTGTTGGAAAAATTTGAATTATATTAACATTTAATGTAATATCTTTTTTATTTCTATTGAAAGCTGAATCACTCAATTTTAAATTCTGAAAACTTTTTTTTCAGAATTTCAAAACGTTTTTCTTAATCTTGAAAACACATTAAAATGTTTAAAAAAATAAATGTACAAAGGGGTACTCTAAATATACTTGCAGTCAAATTTATTTTTTCAACATATTTCTAAAATGCCAGGTATAGCACTTCTACCATCCACTACAATTATTCTATATCATTAATTTTATGGCTTATGCTACTGAATGACATTGTTGAAAATGTAACATTCAATGTGACATTGAAAAAAATGTAAATAATTTTTTTTAAGGCCTACTCTGTTTTTTCTGCATTTTTTTACTCCATTCTCTGCTTTGCTATCTCTTCAGTCAGTTTTTTCTTTCTATTGATGTTTCGCTTGGTATCTCACCATTAAGGGTTAATGTGCATTGCTTTGATGGTTCCTGAACAATTAATATTTTTTATGTTACCTTACAGCACCTTCATTTTTTTTAAATATATTTTACAGCTAATTTATTTTTTTAATAATTATTATGTTTGCTATCAACTCTTCTTATTACTTTTTACTAACAGTCTTTAGTTAATGTATATTCTAATTAAAAATATATATATTTTGAAGCCTTATGATCTCTTCATATATCTTTTAAGTGCTGAGGAAAAGTTTTAAATTGTTTAGTTTTTTAATATTTAGCTGAAAAGCACCATTTTTATAATTATTCTTTGATAAAAGCATTTTATTTTAAATACTTTTTCTGCATATTAGTAATTACACTATGTTTGTTTTAACATATCATTGTACAATGAAGTGTATTAATATGTTAACTTTTTTCAGAACGGAGCCACAGCCCTTTTCAAAGCCTGCCACAAAGGGCATATAGATGTTGTTAATGAGTTACTTAAATGTAAACCCAACCTTGGTTTGTTACCTGTAAGTTCTTTTAAAAAGCCTTTAAAGTTTACAGTCACATATTCATTTAATTTCATACATACTACCTGAATTGTTTGTTTTTAATTATTATGTTCTCTATTGTCTACAATCATATTTGTTTTCTATTTTGTTATTTTAACTTTAAAATCTCATAATATACTCTGATTAATTTAGAATGGAGAGAGTGCTCTCCATGCTGCATGTCTCTTCGGCCACTTGCCCGTCGTCAAGATGCTTATGAAAGCTGGCGCAGACCCTAAGCTTCGGAATCAAGACGGTTTGACACCGATGGATTTGGCCAAAAACGGCAATCACCCGCAGGTCGTCCACTACCTCCAGCAGTGGCAACTCTACATGAGCAAATAATGTGAGCATCCCACTCCTTGCAAATGATATGTTGTTTGTTATTTTATTGTTTATATTGTTGAATAGATCAGAGATCCATATTTTAACATTTTACCAGAGGGATAGTACGATACGATATCACCTCCTTATATCGACTGTAGTATTTATGTGTTTTTAAAATTGTTTTTATTTTAGTCCTAGAATTTAATATGTTGTTAAATGATAAATTATCTTATATGTTTATTTTAAATCAAATGAATAAATAGCATAACGTTAATTGAAATCAAAGTCAAGCCACATTGTACTATAAAAGGCTGAGTATAGATGATAAGATGAACAAAATAAAAATTGCACTTTGTTTATAAATTAATGGTAATTGTTATATTTTTATTGATGTAATTTATTTTAAAATAACTAATCGAAACATCCATCTTAACGACTTCCTGATTTAGGCTCTGATTGAACTATGTTTCATGATTTACTAAACCAAGGTCATTATGAATAGTTGTTTGTTCTGCTTCATTAATCTTGTATGTTTTTTACTTTTCAATTTCTAAAGAATTATATCTATGTTAATCAAATAATTTTTGAAAGACTTCTCTTAAATCCATAATTTCTTATTTATTTCTATAACATATCTTTCTAAATCTCTAACCAGAAACACTTGTTTTGTGTTGGTTCACCTCAACACTAATAAAAAGAAAAGAAAATTTTAATGTGTTACTATTAGTTTTCAATATTTTAATGACCAAATAAAATAGTATTTGACAAGTTTTATTTTAAATCAACAGTTAACCATATTCAGTATCAGAATGAAAATAGTATTTCAACCCATAACTTTTAAAAATTAATCAAAATCATTTCTACCCCCTTTCCCATGCCAAAATGTAAAATGAGTAGTCTCTGAATGTAGTGACCAATATGAAACATGGTTCAATCTATGTAAGAGAGTTAGATTTAATTAATGTCCTTTGTTTTTTGTATTATATTAGAAAAATATTTATTATTGTAAATATTATTATGATTATTAATTATGAACACTGGGAAACTAATATTAATTTTAGCTAATATTGGATTGTTACATATGAAATGTCAGTGAAGGTGTAAATTTAAATTACTAGCAAAAAAATTATTAAACAATACTTTTATTAATAAAAATAGGATCCTTCACTTTCAATACACTTCTCCCAACGCGAAACAAGCATTTCTATCCCCGCTCTGTAGAAATTAGGTGTCAAGGAAGAAGTGAAGTCTTGGAAGGCCGATTTCAGGGCATTTTCGTTGTCCAATTTTTTATTTCTTAAAAAATTATCCAAACAACGGAAAAAGTAAAAATCAGTTGGAGAAAGGTCCGTAGAATGTGGTGGATGATGAAGGACCTCTATATTCAGCTCTTGAAAAAAAAAATTGGGTTAGCTACTGGGCCTCGGTTAACTCATGTGGGACCCATACTTCCAGCTTTTTTGTTTTAACAAGCTCCTTAATGTGCCTGGAAATAGTCATGGCACTTGCTCCAAGTTGTGGATCTAATTCATGAGTTTTTGGAAAAGGCCGGCTTCGACCAGCTATTTTAACTTTTCATTGTCCAACTTAGTCTTTGGCTTACCACGTTCATTGTTGGTAAGATCCCCAGACCAAAATTTTTCAAACCAACGGAAGACTGTTCTTTCGCTCACTGTATCTTCACCATTAACAATATTAATGTTTCGGAACGTTTCCATGACGCTATGGCCAAGTTTAAAGTTTAAATTCGAAAAATTATACGAATTTCCACTGAAGACATAATTTTATTCTTATTTATTTTTACAATGTTGCTTCACTTTCAAAAGGAAAAGTAAGACTGATTATGAAAAAGGATTAAGTGGTCTTTCAAACGGTATACACAACATAATTGCTTGTTTTCAAATAATCTAATAGTTAATGAAAAGAAAACTGTAAATAAACAAAACTGGCATTTCATCCGTTACAACCCAATATTACTAAAAAATATTAGTATAAATTATTAATATTAAATAAATGGAAAAGTTTCTACATTCGTTTTAAAAGGTCTTTTGTTGAATCTGTGCAAGAAGCACTTTGTGTTTTTTAATATTCCAAACTGATTGTCAGTATATAAGACAAATCTAAGATAAATATGTAATTATGTTAATTTATTTCTATTTTATGGTTCATACTTATTAAGTTTATTTAATCAAAAGGTTCATTTTTCTAAACCAATTGTTGTTATCAAAATCTATTTAAAAGAATTTTTGTGTTTTTGTTTGTTGTTTTCCTCACTTATGTGCCTCCTAATGTTTTTATTAAAGAATTTTTCATTAAAACACTTAGCAGCTTACATATGGATGGACACATATTATAGATAGATACATGAATGGAATACAATGGTATATAAAATTAAGATAAATTATTGCTTATTAGATATAAGTATATAAATAAATAAGTATTGTTAAAAACACTTTGTGCCATTTTTTATTCAGTTTGGAGATACTGTTGTAAAATATGGCTGTGCCTGATTCATTTGGCTTCTGTAATCATCCCATTACAATATCATTCATATTTCATAGGATGTTATGATTTTAGTTTTCAAAACCGTAAAAAAAATTTTAAATAATAAAAACATTAAGAATATGTACAATATTTTTAGAATCTCTTTTCTTCTTTCTTTTTAGAACTTCTAAATAGCTATTTATCCTTACCTTTGTCTAAAACATATTGATTGCATGTTTTGTTTTGAAGCTTTAAATTGTTTTGTTTTTTAGTTAAATCTGTTTCAATAATGTTATTTATTTATTTGTGGATCTCTTTATATTAAATTTTTGATCGTATATGTTACATGAACATTATGTTGAATATATTGTGTGTTGATTGTCACTAAATTTGTTTAATCATCTAATGATCAAAATACAGTACCTGAATTTTCTTTTAAATGAGTGCACTAAGTGTAAACAAAAAAATGTTTATTACTGGATTTGTTTATAATGTCTTCCTGTTAACAAAACTCAGGAGGTTGAAATTATTAATTCAGTATTATAATTATAATGATATAATATTAGAGAACATCTAAATTTTAGCTTGTATTTACGATAACCTTCTTTTGTGCCAGAAAGGAATTAAAAACATATTTTACGAGATCAAAACCATAAATTGTTGTTTGTTATTACCAATTTTTGTAAAAAGTGGCATTAATTGAAGCCTGGTCTAGCATTTCATAAATTTATATTTTAAATTGAGTGAATGTGAAAACCAATAAATAAATTTAAAATGGAATTCCTTTATTTTTCCATTGTTTTTAATCATTATTATACCTATTAGGGTTGATAAATTGGATCCTAGGTCAATGTAAGTTTGACAGCAGTATAATACTAAGTCATATGTTTATCTTTAAACATCTGTTTTTTAAAGTTACTCCTTACAACTCCGAGAGCAAGGCATCATAGTATAAGCTAGAGATTTTCAAAGATGGCAGTCTAAAAAATCTGACTTCTAGGCAGGTATGAAACATAAAATTGATGTACACAATATAGGGTTTCTAATGGTTTTAGAAATTCTATAATATATCAATACTTCGAATGGCTCAATGGTAGAGCTCTGAGTTGCCGTGCCAAAAGTTCTGGATTCAAATCCCACTCCTGGCAAACTTCTATTTAATCAATCTGTTAGCAGGAAGAGATGGATCTGATGAGATTTAGGGCTCACCCAGCCTCTATAAAGTGGGTACCCATAACAGTGGTGACATTCTGGTAGTTGAGCATGATCTATGACAAATCACCTCCCTACACAACTGCTGTCCAAGAAACAGTCTCTACTAAGTACTTAACCCAAGACTTTCCATGTGTCGTAGTGATACAGGTTTTTTTTTTTTGTATAGGTACACCCTCAAAATACTAAGCTTCGGTCTGGATTCCTTTTAGCGATGATGTACCTCCAGAAACTGATTAATTGTCCATTTTACTACTTTCAATAAAAATTTCATCATATCGTTCCTGACATCGCAAAGTATCGAATGTGAAAAAAACATATTTATATTTTCATTGTTCATGTAGGCTTCCACGGTCTGCGGTATTGTCAATATGTTCTTTTTCCGGGATGGACCGTGTGATGTTGGTTTTGTTTGCCAAGCTTTCGCTCATCGTGTTGTGAGCTTCCTCAGGGCTAGTCAGTAAATGAAGAGCGGATGGTAGAGTCAGGGTGTATATACCTTAGGGGTGGAGGGTGGTCTCGGTCGAAGTCTGCCTTCCCATTGGCTCGCTTGTGTCGAGTCCCTGGGCTGTGTTGTGTTTGGGTGGGTTCGTGTGTGTTCGGTATTGTCGTATGTGTTAGGATGATAGGTTGATGTGTTGATCTTTTGTTTTATGGCAGGATACCAGTTTTTGCTAAGTTTGTAACCGTCTTCCTTATTGAAATTATTGGGTTCTTTAATAATTTCAATGGCCTCTCTTATGGTGCGGAGGTGATAATTATTTTCTTTAACCAGTGTGGTTGTGTTTTCGAAAGGTATGTGGTGGTTGGTGTTGTAGAAGTGTTCTGCTACAGCCGATTTTTCCGTCTTGAAGTTTTTGACACTAGCTATGTGTTCTTTTAACCGTCTTTCGATGGTCCTACCGGTTTGTCCAATGTAGACCTTGCCACAGGAACAGGGTATGCTATAGATGCCTGGGGTATGTAGCCCTAATTTGTCTTTGGGTTTCGGTAGGATGTGAGCTATTGTTTTGTCTGTGGAGAATGTGGTCTTGATGTCATGGTTGTTTAGAATCCTGGCGATCTTTTCTGAGGTACCTTTGATGTAAGGGATGGTTGTCTGGGTTTTGGGTTCATTGTCTGTTTCTTTATTGTCTTGTTTTTTGAGTTTTCTCTTGCGTTCTACCCGTTTAATAGTTTCTTTGTCATATCCGTTTTTCAGGAAGGCTGTTCTCAAGTGCCTCTTCTCTTTAGGGAGCTGTGACGGTTCAGCTATCATTTCAGCTCTGTTGAGTAGAGTGTTGATGATTCCTTCCTTCTGAGACGGATGGTGGTGTGATGTGGCATGAAGGTATCTGTCTGTATGTGTAGGTTTACGGTAGACGGTGTGTCCAAGATGGCTTCCTTTCTTCTCGACCAGGACATCCAGGAAGAGGTGAAGAGCGACTTGACGTCACCAAGGTCCCTGCCGATGAAGCCCTAAACCTTATGAAAAATCTTCTGAGCGAAGAAGAGTACCGACTGACGGAGATATGCATGAAGGAAACATATTTCCTGTTCAATGGACAGTACTATAAACAAATGGAAGGCACAGCCATGGGATCTTCATTGAGCTCACCGGCAGCGGACCTGTACATGGAACACTTCGAACAGAAGGCACTCTCCACCGCAACCCAAAAACCTGAATATTGGTTCAGATACGTGGACGACACCTTCGCCATCTGGAAGCACGGAAAAGATGCACTGGACAGATTCTTACTTCACCTAAACACCATCCACCCTAACATACAATTCACCATGGAGCTGGAGAAGGATGGGAAACTTCCCTTCCTAGATGTCCTGGTCGAGAAGAAAGGAAGCCATCTTGGACACACCGTCTACCGTAAACCTACACATACAGACAGATACCTTCATGCCACATCACACCACCATCCGTCTCAGAAGGAAGGAATCATCAACACTCTACTCAACAGAGCTGAAATGATAGCTGAACCGTCACAGCTCCCTAAAGAGAAGAGGCACTTGAGAACAGCCTTCCTGAAAAACGGATACGACAAAGAAACTATTAAACGGGTAGAACGCAAGAGAAAACTCAAAAAACAAGACAATAAAGAAACAGACAACGAACCCAAAACCCAGACAACCATCCCTTACATCAAAGGTACCTCAGGAAAGATCGCCAGGATTCTAAACAACCAAGACATCAAGACCACATTCTCCACAGACAAAACAATAGCTCACACCCTACCGAAACCCAAAGACAAATTAGGACTACGTACCCCAGGCATCTATAGCATACCCTGTTCCTGTGGCAAGGTCTACATTGGACAAACCGGTAGGACCATCGAAAGACGGTTAAAAGAACACATAGCTAGTGTCAAAAACTTCAAGACGGAAAAATCGGCTGTAGCAGAACACTTCTACAACACCAACCACCACATACCTTTCGAAAACACAACCACACTGGTTAAAGAAAATAATTATCACCTCCGCACCATAAGAGAGGCCATTGAAATTATTAAAGAACCCAATAATTTCAATAAGGAAGACGGTTACAAACTTAGCAAAAACTGGTATCCTGCCATAAAACAAAAGACCAACACATCAACCTATCATCCTAACACATACGACAATACCGAACACACACGAACCCACCCGAACACAACACAGCCGAGGGACTCGACACAAGCGAGCCAATGGGAAGGCAGACTTCGACCGAGACCACCCCCCACCCCTAAGGTATATACACCCTGACTCTACCATCCGCTCTTCATTTACTGACTAGCCCTGAGGAAGCTCACAACACGATGAGCGAAAGCTTGGCAAACAAAACCAACATCACACGGTCCATCCCGGAAAAAGAACATATTGACAATATTTTTCATTTTCGACTAATAGCAGTTGCTGTAGGATTGATAATTGATATAAAATTCATATAGAGGCATCTATCAGTTAGATAAACAATTTAAAACGAATGTCATTGGTTTGACTATAGGTACTAATTATTGAACCTTGAAACTGCTTTTTTTCAATTCTCCTCAAAAGTACCGATTTTCACATTCAATAGTTGGAAATGGCAGGAACGATATGTACACTAAACATAAAATTTAGACTGCTCATTTATGGATAAAATGATCACAGTTTCATAAATTTATAGTATTGTACATTAACATAATTCTGACATACGTTAGAAACAGATGTTTTGTAAAACAAAATTAGTACTCTGGAGCAAAACCTAAGACAAAAGAGTATATTTCAAGGAATATTGGAGCACTTTTTTTTAAAGCTTGCCAACAGAGGGCAGCACTAATCAATGCAATAATAATCATTGAAGAGGTTAAGCTATGGTAATGTTTCCAAAAACCGCCACCAGATAACAGCACTCTCCAGCAAACTAAATTTATTAGTTTTACTGTGGGCCGACATATGAGAGATTTTAAAGAGAGAAACTTCATGGGCTGTTGGAAGAAGTACCATTAATATACGCCGAAGAATGTAGTTTCAACAGGACGGCTGTCCTGTTCATTTTTCTAGGAATGCAGGAAATGCAGTTGATGAATTATTTCCTGATGGATGGATTGGACGAATGGGACCAGTCGACTGGCCGGCGCGATCACCAGAACTTAGCCCACTTTACTATTTCCTTTGTGGTAATTTAAAATAAAAAGTCTACAAGAGGCAGCCAGTTTCAAGGGACCAACTAAGAGGCGATCTAGTGCAGTTGTACTTAAACAAAAGAAGCGAATTAATCAAAAATGCCGTTGGAAATCTTGAACTGAGACTTCGATTGTGTTTACGGAAGAGAGGAGGTTGAAAACTTTCATGAAGTAGGATTCAGGAATTAGCTATGTCAAACATTTTAGGATGAAATACTTGTAATTTAAAATAAAAATTGTAATGTAGTAATGAGTTTCACTTTTCTTAATCCAATTTCCCCAAACTTAATCAAAGTGGCAAAATATAAATTCTATAATTATTAACAGTGGCTGCAAAATGTAGAAAATTAACAATTTTTTCTATAAAAACGTCGGAACAGAAGATTTTTAAATGTTTAGAAATTTTCTGAAAGATTTAAAATATCTTGATTAGTAAGTTATTAGGACTAAAAACTCTTTAATAAAATAACTTAATGCTATGTTACGTTTTCTCGTAAATGAGGTATGCTAAAATAGTCAACTTTGAATGCTTTTTCTACTTAAACTATGAAAGATAGAAAAAAATGTTAAATACATTTTTTCCATGTTTTGGATTGTACATTTCAGAAAAATAAAAATAAATGGGGGTCAATAGGAAACTACATTGTTTGAAGGTCGATATTGACCATTTAAAGCGAAAAAACAAAAAATATTTCTTATTATTTCTTCAAACTAGGCCTGAATAACTACAACTTTTACCTGCTTCGCTTTTCTGAATTTTTTTTTTATTAAAAGTTAAAAACGTTTGATCCACTTGAAATGGGACACCCTCTATAAATAAACCAAAGGATAAGGGGAGAAATCTTAAACATTATTACTGTTAAACCATCTCGTGAGTGAGCCCTAGCACTAATGTCCAGATTCCAGTGAACCAATGACATCCTTCCATTATATTGTCCTCAACCCCATCTTAAAATGAACCCAGTGCCATAAAAGAAAATGTATCTAGCATTTTGTATATAATGACTTCTAGATAAGTTATTTTCAAAGCTAAGGACATCCAATTGGCTTGAAAAAAAAAAATGTTCGTTAAAACGTCCATTTCTTCGGAAATGATTACCAAAATACATACATTTCCCACAATTACACTTTATTTTATATTTAAAGCCCCCTTCCCGATTATTTTTAATTTAGAGAATATTATACTATTTTAGTACTATTAGAGAATATAGTACAATTTTAAACAAATGAACAAACAAAACAAAATTGTATATTATTAATATTAAACTAAACAGCAAAAAAACTGGTGCACCTGGAATTTTGTTGTTTTTCTTCAAAACAGCAAATAATTTAATTTTTTCTGTATGTGCCAAGTGAAGTATACATCATATGAGATAACAGATGGAAACAGATTGAAAAACAAGAAATATCTGAATAGAAAAGCAATTTAATTCACAAAAACTCCAAACTCGTATAAAATAATTATTCTGTAATTATTCTTTGGCATCATATTTTGTATTATTTTTCATACATTTTACTTATGTAACCTATGAGAGTCTATTATCATATATTTTATATCTGTAATTAAACTAGTTCTTCCAAATCCATTATATCTCACCTTTTTATATTTTAATCTTTTCATTTTATATATTTCTTTTACCTTCTCATTATGTTTACATTATCACCCTTTCTGTACATTTATTCTGCATTTTCTGTTATCTTTAATTATATATCTGTCACTATTTTACTTTTCTACATTACATGTTACTATATTCTTGTTATTGAACGTTTTTTTAATATATTTTTTGTTCTGTTTGTTTTCTCTCTCATAGCCCTGAAGATGGCCTACAAGGTAGGTCGAAACATTGGCACACATTAAATATAGGTCTTGTACTTATTTGGTGTTGTTTTTTTTTACTGCAACCCCACTACTATCTCCATTCTCCAAAATAATAAAATATTTTTCGGCAATTTTTCTTCATTAAATTTCTGTTATTTTTTTTTTTTAATAATTGGAGATTCCTCCCCATGCTTGTATCACAGCCTGGATTCTGCTTGGCATGTTGCTGATTAAGCTGGCAACTCTTTTCTGTTCAATGCCACCCTTCCACTATCGTGGTACTGAGGTATTGAAGGTCCATTGGAAGATCGAGTCGCCTTAGGATGCACCTCCCTACCTCATCCCATAGGTGTTCTATGGGATTAAGGTCGGGGCTGCGGGCTGGCCACTGTAGGGTGAGTATACCGACTTCATTAAGATAGTTGGTAACCACATTTGCAACATGTCGCCGTGCCTTTTCATGTATTAACGTGGAATCATCGCCTATGAAAGGGGCGAATGACACTACCTACTCTTCCAGAATTTCGGATATGTACCTATGTGCAGTTAGATTCCCTCTGTGGAACACATGGAGATCAGTCTTCGCCACTAAAGTGATCCCTTCCCAAATCATTACAGACACACCACCATAAGGCACCCTTTAGGAGATATTGCATGGTGCAAATCGCTGTCCTGGCCTTCTCCACACCCTAACCTGATGATCTGAAGCAAATAGTGAAAATCTCGATTCGTCTGAAAACAGTACCTGAGCCCAATCATTTACTGTCCACCAAGAGTGTTCCCGAGCAAACATAAGACGAGATGACCGGTATTCTGGGGTGAGCTGAACTCCCGTAGCTGAACCCTTGATTGAAGGTGAACATGAAGCAGCCTCCACACCGTATCCACACTGATATTCATATTTCGGCCAATTTGAAGCCTTTGATTGGTCTCCACGGCTGTCTGAAAGTGATTTCTTAACATCTGCAACACAATAAATCTATCGTCAGCGGGAAGAGTCGCTCTGGGCCGACCTGGTTCAGTAACCAGTCTCCCTGAACCTGGACTCCTAGTTCAGTTACCAGTCTCCCTGCACCTCTGGATTACCCTGCGAACGTTGGTTTCTGGTAGCCCTAAGGACCTAGCCACATAACGCTGGCTTCTCCCATCCTCTACCAACGCGACGATCCTCGCGACCGTTTCGGTGGATAAAACCATTCTGAACAGCAAACAGGATAAGAAGAAGAAAAAAAATGGCTTTAAAAAAAAAAGGTGCGAAAAAGAACGTGAATGTAAAAATGAAACGTAACTGCAGATGAACTAATGTGAAAATCATTATTATTCCTAGGATAATAAAGGACTTTTTACGGGATTATTGATATGAAAGTCTTTCTAGCCGTTATCTAACTAGATCAAAAGAAACAATACGCTCAGAATGTAATTTAAATACATATTTTTCAAAAAAAAATTATTTCTGTTCTCTCATGGCTTAATCTAAATTTCATACAATATCCCAACTCAAAGATCCAACCAAAAACCTTTCACAACCTAAATGCTATCACTCGTGAAAACATCTCACCTTCCTTTGAAACCCTGAACTGGAGTGAAATCTATTCCTGTGCTACACACTTACTTCCAATGTTATTAGTATCCTAGATACACTTGCCCCATTCTAAGCCTTAACCTTCTGTCAATGGCTTGCTTTATTGTCAACAGCATATATTTCTCCTATTAGCCCTGATGACTTATAAAGTAAGTTAAAACATCGGCACAAATAGAAAATAAGTCTTGACTTATTTGGTGTTTTTTTTTTACTGCATCCCCACATATCTCCATCCTCCATTATATCTTCCAGTCAACTATTTTCCTTTCTAACATTAAATTATTAGGTTTAATTTTATTACAAATCTTAATGATAGCAATGGGGCCACCACCAAATTCAATTTATTTAAGTATAAAATGACATCAGCTGTGTTCTTGTGTATGTAATAGGTATATTGAATTGGCTAATTGTTTTAATAAATATTTTCATGAATTGCATGATAGTGATTCCTGAATGATGAAAATTGGTAAATTTATTCTGAAGTTAGGAATAAGTTCTCCAAAATGTCTGCATAATTAACTGCTAGTTTAACCTTATTATTTAATATATTAAATACAAATTAAACTTATTAAACAAAGATATTTAATTTGGTCCAATTGCTGTATGTTCAAAAGAACAAAATCATTTTTCATATATGGTATTATTTTTCTTTCTTGCAACTGAGCAATGCGCTGCTTAGGAAATAATTCAGATAAAATTATTGAAGATATTAAAAGTTTTGTTGAGGCTATAAGTCTCAAGTGTTTTATATAAAAGATGAGCTTCAATACTGGCCATATAGGTATCATTTAAATTATTATTCCTAAATATTAGCCTAAGGAGTTGGACTTTGTTGCCACTCTTTAGTAATGTTTGAGAAATTTTGAATTTAAATATCGATACAAATACAAAGTATCGAATATGTATTGTTTTAAACATGGATAACGAATTAGATAAAATATATTATACGATAAGCACAGATTCTGAATGGAACTTGCAACAGTTCTTTCACTATCCTGTAATATGGTGTTTTTCACTTTCGATACTTTGCATTTGTATTGAGGATATGTGGTAAAACAAGTGAAATTTCATTTCATTTGCTACTAATTAAAAGAAAAAATAAGCATATATATGTGTGTATATATATATATATATATATATATATATATATATATATATATATATATATATATATATATATATATAAAGGAAGGAAAAGGTTGAGAAATGGGAAAACAGCATAAAATAATTCTTTTGTTGCTTTGATACATGTTCTTTTATTACACCTTCTTTTTAATATTTTTTGCTGCCTATAGCTGGACTGGCTAAACAATACTGTTAACTTGAAATGCTTTATGTTAATTATTTAAACAACAGGTAATATCCCAGTTACAAGAAATTGACTAATAAGGAGCCAACTCCTTTTACAAAACAAAAGTGTTTTTTTTTATTACAAGGTGGCACTCCAGACTTAGAAACAATCACTATACCCCAAAACAACAGGCATAATATAAGTATACTTATATTGATGTATGTATTTAATATTTATAATTATTTACATAGCTAGAAAATCTAACAACACCTAGAGACAAATATCTAATTCATTAAAAGGACGACAACATTACATTTTACATAAATTCAGCTCACGGCTATGTCTGGAAGGCCACCATTTTGTAAAGATACAATTCATTAATCGATAATGTGATTACAAATAAAAGATGAAATAATATCAACTAACACCTATCTAAAAGGCCTCAATGTACACAACCAGTAGCTAACTAATGTTCAGTAATAAACTAATCTATTTTTCGATATTGATCTCATTTCATATTTTTTTTTAGTAGAAAGAGGTATGCTGATTCAAACGACACATCTAGAGTAAAAATAAAACAAGCACACATTTTTTTTTGCTTAATTAGGTTGCAATCACACTGCTCAAAACATTGTAATTTGCTTAATACCTATCTAAGTGTAATATTACCATGGTCACCTGTACATAGAACAATTACATAAAGTGTGGATGCGATTGAAAAATAATGCTATTATCACAAGATATGCAGGTTTTGGCTGATTCGTTGCGTGAAAGGTTCTCCAAATCATGCTACTGAAATAATTTTCTGCTTTGCAAAATTAAAAAAAATAAATAATCTGAGATTGATAAACAGAGACCGAATTCTTAAACAATTTTATATTTAATATTATGACATTTTTCCTAACAGCAATCATAGTATCATCATAGTTCAAACTTTTGGTTCCTTTCTTAATTTTTTACAAAATATTTCTATAATTAAAACGGCTTTTATGATCTGAATATTTTTATTGCTACCGGTTTTTCATAAGTGAGAAATTTCTAAAAAGGTCTTTTTCTTGATTTCTTTATGTACAAATTTTATTGAATATGTTATTCGCTATAAGTATATAGTTGCATAAGTTTTCCTATGTGGACGTCAGTTAAGCTTTTAATGGAAAGAAAATTACTTTTTTACTTAAACAGCTGACTATTTTAATGACTAAAATTATTTTTTAATTAAATTATTTAATTGATATCATTTTTATTTTACTTTTAAACAGATTGATATTGCACAACAAATTTTAACATGTTTGGACTAATTTAATGAATAATTCATTACATTTTAGTGTGTCTATACATTGCATAAAAATACGGTCTCATTTAATGATGATTTAATGACACTTATAACCCAAATTTAAACACTCAACAACTTTCCTAAATTGATTATGAAGGCATATTTTATAATCCCAATAATTGTGTTAAGCAATATACAAACATCGTTTGAATAAGGCAACACAAATTTAAAGATTGCAACCCAGCGCACCTTTTGCGATTCACATCAACACCTAAACATCAAATATTGAAGTGCACAAACTATTACTAAAAATATTTTCATTTTTCTAAAGCTACAACTTCTAGCATAGTTAACAAATTGTGTATTTCATAATTTACCACAAAACAGTGATAATTGACATTACAATGACACTTTGTGAATCACAAAAGATGCATATATAATCTTTTCAAAACTGCAATTTTAAATATGCTACTCGAATCCTATTGAAGTATTTTCGGTTAATAGACACAGAATAGTACCAATATGCCCTATTAGCTTTTAAATTGTGTTTTGACAATACTTTAAGGTGTGAGGTAAATATTCAATATGAAGAAGAAAAAGGGGTTTCATTCTTAACTTTAATCCTCATCTTAATATACTATAATATTATGAGGCCGGGGAAGATATTTTTACTAAAACATCACAATAGCGAGTGGTCTACATTGAACTTCTAATCGCCAAATTTTATAAGAGAAAAATATCAATCTATAAATAGACACTTTGATTTGGTGCGAAATATATCAGAATGAAACATCTACACTCGGAATTTTAAAAGAAATCAATCAACCGAAAACAGACAAACACCCACATTTATAACTTTATTAATCACATTTATAATATAACTTTAATTATATAATTCATATATTTCACAGACTGTTCAGCAATATACGGTGATTAAGAGCTAATATATATATCTAATTTTTCATCTTTTTAGTCTCGATATTTGTATCAAACCTATGGGATATAATATTTACAACACTAAAAATATATGTACATTTGCCTATGTGCTTAGTAAATATAAAGTCTATAATTTGTAATTGTTTTACATGCATTAACAAATTCAATAAAAAATCCAAGTATAAAAAATTATTATCTCATTCTAAAAATTTATTTATTCGAATAGACGGGTCTTCGAAAATGAAAAAAACAAGTGAAAACCAAGAATGAAAAAAAAATCATTTTAAACTTACTACATAATTAACCTTTTTTTTATTTTTTTGTTTTTCCCTAGCATGATAAGAAAGAAAATTCAATAAAAACGTGTAATTAATATCACCTGTTGAGGACACATTACACCAGCCTAATTTAATTAATTAACTATTTACAACTTAAATGCTATTATATACACATTTAGATATATCAAAGTTAAATGGGTTTAGAATAATAAACCTCTGAGGAATGAGCTCTGTATAAGAAGCTCATTACGAGGCATGAGCAAAAAAAGGTTAAAAAAAAACAAATTAAAATTCAAAACTGAGCGAAAACAGGAATGCTATGTTAAGCCTGTATTGGCAGTGGTACTGATCAGTCATCGATATTTAACAAAAAACCTATTATAAGTTAATAAACTAAACAAGAAAGAATGCCCTTCATGCATATGGGGCGTTTCTTTCATACTTGCTACATTGGAAAATCATTTTAAACTTTTCTATGTTCTTTTATAAATAAACCTATTATTTTTTAAAATAATTTATTGTTTTGATCATTTTAATTTATTTCCCTCATCAATGCATTTATTTTTTACTTAATTCTGAAAGGTAATATACAGAAATGAAATTTGCATATCTGGTCAATAACAATTTTACACATGCAAAATGTGTGAACAACATTTCATAAAAACACAAAATAAAATTATTACATTTCATAAATTAATTTTAAAATGTAAATAGCAATTACATATCTATCATATAACAGAAAGAAAACGGGTTAGTTCTTTGAGAAAACTATTGCAATAAGAAACAATATTGATTTTTTTAAATTATAATAAATATTATTCGAACAAGAACAACTTTTTAAATTTTAAATCAGTGAAAAATCAGAGAAAACATAGTATTTTTTATTTATGAAATGTTTTTTTAACCCATTTATACAGTTTTTTATTAAGAAATCATTTAATTGTGAAGAATAAAAAAAAAAGCTACCTAATGATGAGAATTATAAATTAAAATATCAAAAGTGGTGTGTATTTATTTCATTAATTTTAAACCTTTAGGAAAAAATTAATAATTATTAAAACATAACCTTTTCTATCAAATTAGAAACATCCTTGAAAATACTATATTACTGCCCTTTACAAAACAAATTCCATAGCGATAATAAAAAATAGATTAATGGAAATCACTTTTCAAACCATTACTGGAAATAACAGTTAATAATGGTTTCTAATAGTAAAAAATAGGTTTAGAAAATTTGAATTCTTGGCAACATTTTTTTGAAAATGGTTATAATTTTTATACATATTTAGAGTAGATTATTTATTATAATAAATAACTATAATTTTATTTTTTTATATTTGGTACGATACGCCCCTAAATTTTATTGTTTCTATCTAACACACATCAGGTTAAATTTAATTTTTTTTTTTTTTTAAACATGAACTTATTTTACTAGTTTAACATCAAGTCTTTATGACCCATCAAATGACTAAGAATATAGGTTTGTTATTTTCAAAAAAATTTCTAAAATCTAACTAATCATAACACTGAATTTCGATCCATTTTCCAATGAGGCACGTACAAAAAAAAAAAAATAAATAAAAAAAAAGCTCAGTGAAACTGATAAAATTTAAAAACCAAAATTGGTAAATATAAGCCCCCAAACAAATCATTCCGAGCAACATCACTTTTCATTTATTTTATTTTTATACTTTTTATTACATTTTATTTCATATTATATTCCCATTTCTTTTATATTATAATATCCTGGTTTTAACATACTATTTAATACCACATTATTTAAAAATGCAATTTAACTAACATCTAATAGAAAATAATACCTTATTACGAATTATTTTCCACACCGAAGAAGTGATTAAAATTGTAAACCACCACCAGTGGTTATTCTGACTAATAAATTTAAAATAATGAGATCTTTGGAAAAAGAGAAGAAAAAAAGTGCGAATTGATGACAGTCCAAACGATCCAGGAGCAGTGAGCAAATAAACCCGCCTAAGAGCAATTAATTCAAAACTACCTAAATCAAACTAAATATACACTTAGTTAAAGAGGCATCTCATACAAATCCTCTAAAATAGATTAAAATTAAGAATTAGTATAAAATAACCAAAGAAATACTAAAAAATATTAGATAATAAACAATACATTATTCTAATATAATTGCTAAACGTGAGTACCGTTAATAGTGATCAATATTAGGCCAAATAATAACACCAATGTTCTTTAAAAAATTTCACAGCTAATCACAAAACTAACTAATATACAATCACAACTCAGTTTAGCAAAAGAGAGTTAGAATGTTTCAATAAATTTATTAGGGAGAATGAATGTTGAAAGGACATAAATTTTCCTTTACAGACTAAGCTAAATCAATAAAACCCCTAATTTTGGGCAAAGTCTTGTCTCAATGATCCTTTCATCTAACTATCTACAATACGCATAAGAGAAAAATTACTAAATTATTGACAAATATCTATGAAATATATTTACAAGTACACTGACGATAAAGGCATACAGTAATAATGTATAATAATTGCGATACACAGAAGAAATATGCTACCTCAATATTAATATGCCCTGTAATTGGTCTGATAATTATTGTTACCATTACAATTAGTATTGTAAAAGGACAGAGAAATTGCACTCATCTAGATACAAAGTAAGACGAGCATAGCAGCTCTGATATGAAACCTTTATCATTTTTTTTCACAATAAAATTTACAATGAAAGCACTTTAATGATTAATCAATAGTAGAAATATAATAAGAAAGAAAATTAATTAAGGGATGAGAGGATAAACAAAAAATGTCTTTTGTCACAGACTAAGTGGCCCGACGATGGTAGCTCAACGAAATATCATCCTCGGTTGGAGCAAGTGTCACTCCCAGTGGTGCGGAGAGGGTGGTAGTTCTGAAGGGAGCGCCACCGTCGAGCTGCAAACCAAACCATTACATCAAAAATTTCTAAAAAATAACAGAGTTCTTAATTGTAAAATAAAATTAATGTCTGTCTATAAGTAGTATAAATTAATTGTGAAAGGAAAGTTTTAGGATGTTTTAAACATTTTATTTGACATAATTTCAACAAATTTTTCTATTTTCAAGAAAACAACATTTAATAAATAGGAATTTTGGAAAAAAAAAAATAATTACATTTAAAATACTCAAACTTCCCATTCATTTTTTTTTTTTCCAATTCATAAAACTCAGAATATAAAAAGGAACTGAATTCTTTTAAATAAATACAACCAGATAAAATTTAACTAACTATTTATTTTGTCCATTAGTGAGATAATATTGATAAATTAATAAATTTAATACAAATACTAAATTTACAGCATAAAACGGCGGGTTATCATTATTTTTTAATTCACAGTAACCAGCTATTGGAAGTTTAGACTAAAATAAAATAAAGAAAATAATATAAATTCTTAATAATTCATGAAATTTGTTTGAAAAAATGATGTAATTGAAAAAAAAAATACTTTCTTGAAGGAAGAAGATTTATGAATATGAAACATAATTCAATCAATGAATGAGTTACGTAACTTTAGAGCAAACTGAAATTGAAATTTTTCAGGAACACTCAAATATTATACCCTTAATAAATCAAATCTCAAATTCTTTAACAACACCATTTTTTCCATTTTAGTCTAAAGTACTTGAATTAAAAAAAGTGAAATAAAAAATAAGAGGATGAACTTAACTAATTTCTGATAGTAACTTCTCATTCTATTTAAATGTATATTATCAAGAGTTGATTATTTAAGAAGCATTATCTAATGAAAATAAGACAAAGCTTCTGTAATTAATAAAAAGAATAATCCAGTTTAAAGATGCTTAGTATGGACTTAGTGGTCCATTATACTATCCGAAAGTATAACATAAAATGCCAATTACACTGTCCAAAAAAAAATATTTTTGTAATGTTTCCTTCACTTCATGAGTCAAATCTTACTAATTTTGGGTTGAAAAAAAACGAAAATGACAATGAAAAAATTTTATTAGCTCTAGTTTCTGTGATACACCATGGGTCAAAATTTATAACGTTAACAAATTGAGGCAAATCAGTAAATTTTAAACCATAAGTTTATCAACATTATAAATTAATTTGGAGTTGAAAATTAATGGCAGAATACTTGGCAGGTTGGATATTATTACCATCATGTGGATTTCATTTTTCTTTTGGCCTGTCTTTTGTAGGTGAGTTCTGGAGCATCCCTACACACGCACCAACAGTAATCTGCAAGCATTGATTCATTCCAACGGCCCTTATATCTTTGTTCCATTACAGAAATATCCTGATGGAATCTCTCACCGTGTTCATCACAGACCGCACCACGGCTAGGAGGGAAAAAGTCTAGATGAGAGTGGAGGAAATGAATTTTGAGAGACATGTTGCATCCAAATTTATGATATTTTTGTAGAAGTATCCTCACCAATTGAACATAGTCATCTTCTCTTTTGTTCCCCAAAAAACCTTTAACAACTCCCTTGAATGCATTCCAAGCTTCCTTTTCTTTCCCCTTCAAAACTCTGTCAAACGCAGAATCCTTCAGAAGCTCCCGAATTTGTGGCCCAACAAAAACACCTTCCTTAACTTTTGCATCAATTAGGAAAGCAAATTTTTCCCTCAAATATCTAAAGGCCTCTCCTTCTTTGTTCATGCCTTTGACAAAGTTTTTCATCAAACCGAGTTTTATATGTACTGGTGGAAGAAATATATCTTTCGGGTCGACGAGAGGCAGGGCAACAACATTTTTTTCACTAGGGCCAAGATTTCTTGCAGGCCAGTCTGTTTGAATGTAATGTGATTTCCTATCCTACTGTCCCACATACATAAAAAGCAGCAGTATTTAGTATACCCCAGTTGCATTCCTAAAAGTAAAGCGATGACCTTTATATCACCACAGATTTTCCACTTGTGTTCAGCATATTCGATTGAGTGGAGGAGGGTTTTCATGTTTTCATGAACTGAAATCACGTATATAACCTCAAAATAGCTGTACAACTGTTGGTTTTGTCAGTTAACAGGCGTACCAACATCCAAAAACTAAATTTCTCGACAAAGTGAAAGCTGAACATTAAAAAATGACATGTTACTGTATCTTGAAAACAAGAGCTAATTGGTCATTTTCGAGGTGATTTTGAACTCAGGGGGTGAAAATACATAATAACTGGGTATTTTTAAGCCCGAAACAAATTCATTGTTGTTCAGTGTTATTTGTAAACCTTTTTTTACATCAAAAATTCCATTGTTCATACATCCAAAAATTGTCTGAGAAGAGATAAAAACATAAGCATTAAAACAACAGAATGGAAGAAGGTATTGTGTCCAAATAATAAATTATATCTTTACACAATGTTGTTTTACTGAAATTTAAGAAAATATAGGCATTTCACATTACAACAATGCTTTAAAATTAATTAAAAGTTAAACAATTCTCCCATTGCCTTATCACTATAATAAAGGGGAAAAACTAGGCATAATTAAGAAAACAAAGATATGATGTAGAAAAGAAAAGAAAGAGAATATTTTCTTTATTTGAAATCTATCACAAACTCAAACAATACAGTTTAGATATTTTGTAAATCAAGTAAAGTGATAAGGCAAGTAAGAGAGGGGAATGCTCAGTTCTCTACAGTCGCTGAAACTCATGTATTCTCAAATATAATATAATATAAACTACTAATAAAACATTGAACTGTTGATTTGTGCAAATGATCAGATCAAAGAGCCTTAATAAAATTTTAAAAACCAAAACTGACAGCTTTATATAATATTGAACTCTTTTAAAAATTAGAAATATTATTGAAGAATCCAAAATGCAAATCACATAAAGAGCATAAAAGCATTATTTTAACATATCATGAGGGATTATTGACAAAAAATGAATTTATAACTTACTCTTTACTGATAAAGTAAGTCTGCTGAAGAGAAAATAAAAATTAATCTCTAAATGCTAACAACTCATTTGATTTATATAGATTGCTAATTTGTTATTATAATTTTTCTTGGATGGCAATAAATTATATTAATAAATAATAAGTATAAGTAAATTTTCCATTTGAGTATTAGCTGTCAGCTGCTGCACACACGCTATGTCAGTGGACGGGCAGAGAGGTAGGCTCATAAAACTTTACAGAGTTTGAGAGGACTGCGAATATTTAAGTAATTAAATCTAACACATTAGGATGAACCCATCAACAGAACTATTTCATGATTCAAATTTTATAGAAAATCTTAAATGGTTTGAAATTTATAAGATTCTTAATTTCTGGTAGCAAATACATGCATCTATGAGCGAACAAGAGAGGTACTGAGAGGTTCCGTACTGAGCGAAATATAGAGGGATGTAATGTGTACCGTAGTGGAGGCTAGACAGCGTCCAGAAAGCCCAGGTCGCTGCCTCGCTCTCAGTCACTCACTGCTTTTGCCTTACCTGGCAAAGCTCTTGAATGCAGCCGATTGGGGGTTAATGCACAATGGAACGCGGCTTGTGCCTATTTTCTCTGTTATGAACTTGTACATCTCCTCTGTAACAAAAAACAAAATAAATTTTTAACACTAATTTTCATAAATTTATTTCAGCAAATACATTACATATGACATTTGCATGATTTCTCTCAATAAATATTTATTATAATGGATTGAAACAGTTATATTTTTTAAGACAGTTCAACACTAACTGTTTGAAAATAAGTTTTATCAATAAGTGATCAGTCATAAAATTTTTTTCATAATTGCTGAATAAAAGTTCTAGCATAAAAAAGTTTAAACTGTTTAATATAGATATAAACCACATAAGATTTTTTGTTGAAACCTATAACTATTAATATGGTTTAATATAGTATATATATATATATATATATATATATATATATATATATATATATATATATATAATAAATAAATATCCAACATTATATAAATAAGTGTTTATCATACAAGGTTCACCAGCAACTCAAGTTTCTGCAGAAAGGGCATTTTCTTCTTTAAAAAGATTTTGAATGATCATTGTTATAACTCTGGCAATAAATCTAATAATTACTTTTTCATTAATCTTTTTGAGTAAATTGTTTATAATACCGTTAAAATAAAATGTATTATTTAAGTCAGATAATAAAGTTTGGGAAATAACTGTTTTGAAATTACTACTAAAGATAAAAGTAAAAGTTAAAATAAAAAATTGTATACATCTACATTTAAATATAAAAATTAAACCATTACTTTTAATTATAAAAGTTAACTGTTTAATTTTTTTTTTTTAATTTTTATTATAACTTTATTACAAAAAACATTACTTAACAAATATAGCCTACTTGAACTATTAGCCTTACTGAAATTATTAGAACTAATAAAGTAAACATAATAAACTGAAACTATACTGATAAATAGTAAGAAAAATCTTAAATATGTAATTATTTTCAAAGCATCATACTTAATAAGTAGAAAAACTAGAGAAAAATAATAATTTTCACTACATTATCAAAGCTAAATCGACAAACAGAAATTTCTACTTAAAAATAATTTCAGGTAAGAGCTGAATAATGATACGAGGGTGGTTTGAAAAGTTCCCGGAATCACCACTAGATGTCAGTGATAGAGCAATGAGGTTCCCGCGCAATAATCACACATCCTTTGTGAGTGAAAACTTGGCATGAGTGGTAGTGACGATTCTTTGTTGTTGTTGTTTTTTGCATAGTGATTTGTGACAATGGAAAAACTGAGATTTGAGCAGTGATTAAGTACTTTGTAAAGGAAGGTATGAAACCAAATATAAATTCATGCTGACTTTCAGAACTGGGGGGCTCTGCTCCTTCACACTTAACTGTTGACAAGTGTACCAGCGAGTTTAAATTTGGTTGGGAGAGCTTAGATGATGATCCGCGTAGTGGATGGCCAAAAAGTGTTATGACCCCAGAATTGAGAATCCCAGCAAAAGTGCATAAGAAGGTCATAAAGGATCGTCGACTGAAAGTACGAGAGATTGCTGAAGCTGTAGGGATATATCAGATATATATCTGAACGGGTATATCACATTTTAACCGTAGAATCGGGAATGAAAAAATTGTCTGCAAGAAGGGCCTCTTGACATTGGACCATAAACGCACCAGATTGGAAATGTCCGAACAAAATCTGGCCTATTTTCAGTGCAACCAAGATTTTTTGCTCCGGTTTCTGACTATAGATGAAACTTGGGTCCACTACTATGCCCCAGAGACAAAACAGCAATCAAAGCAGTGGAAACATCCTGAGTCACCACCACCAAAGAAAGCAAAGGCAGTACGTTCGGCCGGAAAGATCATGACCTCAGTTTTCTGGGATGTAAAAGGCATTCTGCTGATAGATTACCTTCCTACTGGCCAAACAATTATGGGACAATACTATGCAAACCTCTTAGACCTACTACAGGAAAAGATAGGTTTGGCAAGGAAAAAAGTCATATTTTATCAGGACAATGCCCGCCCGCACACAAGTGCTATAGCCATGGCAAAGCTTCATGATCTGAGATACAAATTGTTGAAACACCCACCTTATTCACCTGATTTGGCACCATCAGACTTATATCTCTTCCCCAAGCTGATGATTTTCCTAGGTGGACGGAGATTTCCTACAACGGAAGAACTGATAGCCCAATTCGAGAGGTATTTTGCAGGCCTGACCAAATGCATTAGTCTACAGGGAGACTATGTTGAAAAATAAAAGCAGTTCCACCGAGGTAAGACACTTCTTCTATACTTCTAGTACATTCCGAGAACTTTTCAAACCACCCTCGTGTATAGAAATGATGTATCTGATTGTAGCAATATGGTGAAAAGAGATAGTTGTAACAAAAGATATGTTTTAAATGACATATTCAATTATAAGGAAATATAAACTTATTAAAACACAATCCATTTAAAGTGAGTAAAAAAAATAGCAAAAATAGTTCATTCTCATCTCAGCCCTGAAGAAGTCAGCAGCATGGCTGGCGAAACGTTAGCAAAAAATTTATCAACACGATCTAAGCCAGAAGAAATCAACAAAGTCTTTTGTAAAAAAATAGCGTTTATCTTAATTAAGTATAGGTATACTATTTAAATTAACTATTAGTACCTTTGACTTGCTGAACCGAAGTCAGCTTCTTTTCCCAGAGGTCATCAAAGATGCGCTGGGCAACAGGTTCAAAATCGAGAGTGTATTGTCGCATTGCATTGGTCGTTGTGAAACAACACTTGCACATACAAGAGTGGTATCTCAATCGGCCTTCATCGAGGTACGGGTGCGCGAGAGCGTCTACCACTGAGATACGTTTATCCTAAAAACAAAAAAAAAAACATTCTGGTATAAATAAAATAATATTTCAAAATAAATAGTTATTTATAAAAAGGATAATTATTTTTAAAATAATTCAGCTCTTTTATTCTAAATAAAATTAGTTGATTAGTTGAGACAGCTTTAATAATGCTAACGAATATAAAGTAAGGCTCACTGAAATTATACATCCCTGCAAAGTTAACTGAAATTTCACTGTAACAGTGTTACTTTACATATAGTATAAACATATAAATGGCGAGACCAACCATAAATATATAAAATAATAACAAACTAACAGCCCATTGAATAAGTGGTTAAGTCTAATTTTCTCCAAAATTAGTTTCTTGTTCTTAGGGAAGCGGAATTGTATTAATTTTAAAGTGATTTAGGGGCTAAGTCAGACAATTGCTTTAAATGGAGTTATTGCTTATATTACTTACAACTCAATTTCAAGCCCAAAAGAAAGATAATGATACGATTCCTCCCTTTTCCCTCAATTCTATTAACTCATTCTGGACGAAATTCCCACTTATAAATTTGGGCTACAAATATATTATCAAAATACAATAATTATAGTACCTAAGACATATCATAAAAAAAAAGAATCAATTCATAAGGATATATTTTCAAAAGATTGAAAAGGATGATTCTATACTGACCGGATCAAATACAAGCATCTGACAGAGGAGATGTACAGCTTCATGCGTAGCAAGTGTTGACAGGGTGTAGAGCGCAGTCAGAGCCGGAGGCTTTGACCTCAACCGCATCATGTGGGACCTTGCTCCTTCGCAGGCGTGTCTCATGTCTTCCATTGTAGGAGTTCCCAACAGGTCTGTGATCAACTCCAGCTGAAAGCAACAATTTCGTTCTTAGCAATACTTAAAAGTTTGGGGATCAATGAACTAAAACTATTACAATTGAAAAGTTTGTTATTAGAATAATAAGGTAAATAATATAAAATGATTATATATTATTGTTTATTGAGTTCAGCAACTTTTTTAAGGGACTATTCTATATATGGTTATAGTCCCCAATAGCCTCATATATTCTAGAGAAGGATTAAGACTCATTCATTATAACTTAAGAATTTAATCATTTTTAGCATTAAAATTAATGGTTTATGTCAAATATTCATCATAAGTAGATATGATTCACATTATATGTGGCGTTCATGATCAAAACATTATAACTCCGAAACTCCAAAATTAACTTTTTTGCTGGTTTAGATAAGGAATGCTTTGTGTTACCAAAGGTTCAGGGCTGGCAAAGTGTCATGTTAGACAAAAGTGTTAGACTAAACTAGTGAAAAAGTAAATTTTTAAAACTTTGGAGTTACCCGATTAAGATTCTAATGCCTCATATGTGGATCAAGGTATTGTTTATAGAGTGAATGAAGATAAACATTATGATGAACTCAATTACAAAACTAGATATGAAATAATGCATTTGTTACATGCAATAATGGAGAGATAAAGCAAAATATGCTAAACAGGATTATATTAATATATTGTTTGAAATTTAATTCATAAATTTTAATTTTAAAGAGTGGAAAAGGAAGAGTATTTCTTTTATCTTTGGATATTAACAGTACTGTATTATAAGATACAAAATAAGCTGGCTGATAAGTTATTCTTTTTTCTGTCAGAATCAAGATTTATAAAAAGTTTATCTAAAGCCAACACATCACAAAATTCAAAGCAAATCAAATTTGCAAATTAAAATACATAAATTATGAAAGAAGTGAAACTAGAAGATAATACAAAATCAAATAGCCTCGTTTGTAGCTGTATAAATAAAGTTTTTATAATGAACAAAAAATAATAAAAAAATTCTTCATGATTCTTAAGGTTACCTGGAGAACAGGAGACTGAGCCTGGAAGAGGATCCTCCTACCCAAGAGTTCACCAAAGATACAGCCGACACTCCACACGTCAACTGCGGCTGTGTAGTGCCTGGCGCCCATGAGGATCTCTGGGGCACGATAGTACTGAGTCACCACTTCTTGGGTCATGTGCTTCCCCTTGTCTGGTTCCTCCACTCTCGCCAGTCCAAAGTCACAGATCTGCAATAGGGAAAAAGAATCATCATAATGCATACATTCCAATCACTAAAGAACTTTATAATGGCAGAGTGAGTATTAGAATATTTATGTATGTATGAGAAACGTCGGCACATAATTATAAGTTTATTACTTATTCAGTGTTTTTTTTTACTGCCCCCCTCCCCTAAATCCTTTACATCAGATTATTTATGTACTTGGTAAGAAAACATGACAGATGCTGTCCACTAATATACTGTTATTTTTCAGCAACCAATCAAAAGTTACAGTATATTAATAGATACAGAATAAAACTGACAACTGTATGATAAAAAATGGCATGATTATTTTTTTAGTAAAACAAAGTTATAGACTCAATTCAAAATTAAAATTGGCTTTGACACACAAAACAACATTTCAATTTGAAAACATTTTTAATTATTTTTATTTATTGCCTTTTGATGATGGTTATTTTTAAATATTTTTATTTTGAAGAGAAAAGATTTGTCTTAGCCGGGATACGAACCTAGTGCGCACTAGAGATGCGGGCGACTCCGGTTCGAATCCCAGCCAAGACAAATCTTTTCCTTTCAAAATAAAAATATTTAAAAATACCGATGCATTATGCCTGGTTGATACCGATGCATTATGGAAATAGAAAATTGAAACAAGTCTAGTGATTTTATCAAAGTTTTAACCATTATAATTTCAATAAATTAATTTATAACAAAATAGGTGTAATCTCAGTTATATGAAGCATTGTGTGAGAGGAAGGTGACAAGGTTATTGTCAAAATATGTGTGTATGTATATAGATTGGAAAAATAAAATATAAAATTCTTATTTTTAGTATAGTTAAAGATTTAACATTGAAAATAGAATATGGAGCATCCTTTGATCCACTAATTCAATAAATATCAATTCTTACAATCGCCATCTTTTAGTTTTAAAAAGGAAAATTATAAAATTTATAATAATTAATTTAAATATAGAGAAGCAGAAAGGATTGTGGACAAGAACTGAGACAGAGTCTAGAGGGAAGCTCCAAAGAATTAGAAAGGTTTTACCAGCAAGCATATTGCTAGGATTTCCAACAGGATAATATGGAGACCAAGCAAGCATATATTTTCTAAATACTGTAGCGAGCATTTTATTAGTATCTATTACTTTATATTTATATGATTGATACTGGCTTTATAATCCTAGTATTTACTATAGTAATAATTTCTAAGAAACTACGTATTAGATTTTTATTAAAATAATAAAATTTCCTGAAATTCACATTAGCTGAATTAAGGTCAATACAATTAGAAATAAGTATTTTTTTAAAAACTAAATCAGAATTTGGAGTTATAACTGGGCAAGGTCAGTAAGGGATACTTTTTTTTTTAACTTTCTATATATGTACTTCCTTTGATATGCCAACCATTTTTAATTTGTGTGATATATTTAAAAAGAAATAAGGAAAACTTTATTTGCAGAATTATCTGATTGTGTTATATTTTCCTGTATCTGGAAAAGGATTGTCAGTTTGATATATAATAATTTGAAAATAATTTTTAAGTTGATCAGGATTCCATTTTACAATTCCAGTGTATTTACCATTGAGGAAAACAAATAAGTTTCGAGTTTTCATCAGACTTATAAAAGACAGAAACAGTATAAAATGGGATAAGCTGAAACAATATTTTATTTGGATCAATAAAAATTAAGTAATAATAATAGACCATTAAAGATTAATTTCAACTATTTTGATGAAAGATCTCGAGGGTTGGGCCCTGGCTCATACCAGCCATTGTACAATTTTTATCAAAATATTTCTGACTCATTTCATATGATCCAGTATGTAGACATCTACCACAGTACTACCATTACTAATTCAATTAAGTTAAATTAAACGGCAATAACTGCAAAATAAGAGATCAAAAATATTTATTGCTTCGAGGTCAAGTCCCAACAAGTTTTAACTTTTCATTCATTTCCTTTTTAATATTCTCAAAAATAAATATAAACATGAGTTTCAGTATGTAATAAGGAGCGTTATTATGGAAAATGTGTAAATTTCAGTATTCATTTCATCAAGAAATGAAGTTTCAACAAACATATATCATCATCAACATCTCAAAATATTAGTTGAAATGTTTATTTATTGAAGAAATGGTTATCGAAATATACACATTTCCCATGATTACACTGTTTATATTAAAAAGGAAAAGAATTAAAAGTAATCACTTTTTGTCGAAGTGGCAACCTGCGGAACTGATAACTTTATTATTATTATTATTAATTGATTTTTCTGAACAATTACTTTTTTTTGAGGGGGGGGGGTATTTCCCTGTTCCTTCCTCCATTATCCCCCACAATAACAATTCTTTTAACATGAAAACATTTGTTTTAGTTATAATATAGGTGAGGCTGATTTTAATCGGCAAATGTTATTTACAAAGAGACAATGATGCTTGTATTAGTTTCTATAGTTAGAAAACTTGTAAATCGTGGCAGAGGTAGACGAAATAACACTGTTGAATATTTAAAATAACCACGAACTGCCATCTTACACTTTCAATGCCTCTCGAATCTTGACAAGAGAAGTGACTGTATAGCACTGCCTGCTTAATACTGAATGGAGCAAGAGAAAGATCGCGTGTTATCTCCCTGTCGGTTTGTTACCCTAAAGTAATTAACCATTCCTCCCCTAGCTAATACATCATAGGGGTGGACTTGAACAAATCGCCGCGGAGGACGCTTCGCCCTGGTAATGGAACCGAGCGGCACCATCGAGATAGTACAGCCATTAAATATCTCTCTCTTCACAGGAGGAGCTGACTGCCTTCCTTCAGGAGGGATCAAGATTCGAATGGACTGCGTACAACCGGAGAACCGTTCTCGGATAATCTGATCAACATTTCATAAATTTTAATTACTCCCCTTCTCTTAAATTGTTTCTTATCCCGTAATTAAAGATGTTCAGTTAATTAGTAATCTGCTACTCCTTTTCAGCAGCCGTTAAAAACCATTTTTTCACAAGTTGTACCTTAAATATTAAAAAGAACAGCATCAACTGACAAATCAGGAACGTAAACTATCTCCTGAACTGTTAACATTAAAATTTTAATTAATTTGCATATTAGTTGCATTTGAGCCTTCGAGCTGGTGGGATTATTCATGTTTCTTGGGTGCATTATTCATGTTTTGTTTTGCTGTTATTCTCTTTCTATCCTGAGGATGCCTGAATGGGCGAAATATTGGACAGATAATTTCTATTTCTGTTTTAGTTTGGAGACTTAAGGCTTTTCGTTGGCATTTTTCCACGGTCTTAACATTAAAATTTTTCTACTGCAGTATTCTCTAGGTTCTTTTTTTATTTCTTTTATTGAGAGTTTCTCCAAAGTTGAGGTTTTTTTCAACCAAATTTCTCTAGGTGCCAATAATTGTTAAATCAAGAATGACGGATTAACAATGATAAGCTGAAGAAATAGTTAATACAATCAACTAATTATTTTGGGCATCCTACTTCTATCTTTAATGATACAACATACAACTCTTCACACTAATAAAAAATATATTAGTAGTTTTAGTAACACCTTTAGTTTTGCCGTCCTTCGAAAGGGACGTAAAATGGAGATCTGGAGCCTATGCGATGCCAGGTACTCGTTTATGATCCCTATCTAATTGAAACCTGGATTTTCCAAATTTAGGACTCCCACTGTAGCATCCGATTAGCAGCATAAAGTGATGTTAAACGAAACAAATTAGAGTCTCAAAGAATAATAATAAGCACTGGACTAATTAGTAAATATCCGGAGGGTAGGCTGAGGCAAAGGTTAACGAGGTTTAAAAAAAGCAATTGTTGGTATCGGAATAAAACTAATTTAAAAAAATAAAAATAAGAAAAAAACGTTTTAGGTCCGAGAAGGGTGTTCTATCCAAAAGATACTCAACTTCTCGACAAGATCACTTGATGGATTTTTCTGTATCATTCTTTATACATTATTTAAAAAGATTATTCAAACATTATCTCCCTACTCAAAACACATATTAAGATACAAGAAAAAATATTAAATCGATTTTACAAACAGAATTATTGACGATTCGACTGTTCCCAAACTCAGTTACACAGGCCACCCCTGAGAAGACTGAATGGACCACCCATCGACAGCGATACAATAGCAACATATCAATCCATCAGTCCTCTAGAGGAGATGGGCGTGGACCATGTACTCTCTGGACGTTGTCGAAACAAGAGATGGGAGGATCGTAACGGTTCGGCGAGAACACTGAAGGAATGTCGGTGGAAAATCAACCAACGGCTTACTAAGTTCAATTAGTTCTAAGCCCCTTTACAGAAGTTTTCTCGCACTTGACGCGATCACAAGATAAAGTTGGAAATCAACAAGTTTCTTGTTGCTGACAGTTCTAAGCTCCCTCCTCAACATGATTTGCACTTTATACATACCCTCAATAGGATTCATTGACATCAAGGGTGTGCATCAAGGGACGATGCTTTAAAAGATATCGACTCTTTCTACATCGATGGGTAACTACCAATCGTTTGAAATATCTATATGATTGTATAGGTCTTGGGAAATCTCGAGAATATTTTCGACAGAAGTACCAACACGTGTTCATACAATACAAGAATATTGAGTAATAAAGTGCAACGTATTTCGTCACCAATTGTCATGAATATAACAAGATCCCGAAAAAGCCCCAAAATATATCTTTATATTTATTGAGAACTTCAAGAACCTGAAAAAAAGTATAAGCATTAAAAAAAAACTACCAGATAAGCTCTTTTATTTAAAAATGACCCGAACTCCAAGAACGCCGGACTCTGAATTATTACTGGATATAAGTTTTTATTTTGTGTTATAAAAGTTTATTATACGTAGCCGTTAATGTTGAAGGATTAATAACGTTTTTAGGTATTTGAAAATAAGGTATTCGGTAAAAAATATTCGTCCGAAAAAGGATGAGAAAACTGAAGAATTTAGGAGATTACACAACGCAGAAGTGATGAACACGTACATAGTTATTACAATTAAAGTGAAAGGTTCATAATTTGAGATTTGCTTATACGGTTGCTGAGCTAAGTAACGAACATAAACGTTCGAGAGGTATTTTTATTTTGAAGAGAAGAGATATGCCCAGAGCAGGGATTGAGAGGTAGTTTGAGGCGTATATAGGAATATTACCTTTGGAGAGATAACAGCTTTGGGTTTGGGTAGATGTCCAAGGACAAAAGTTGGTAAGCAGAGATGGATGGTTTCGGGATCGAGCCTGCGGTTACGCTAAGCCTTATCATTATTATTTTCCAATTTACTTTTCTCTCAGATTCCTCTGTAACCAAATCCATATACCTCAATTTAAAACTCAGGAGAATGTAAAATATACTATTGATTTTAAAATTTCTGAGAATTCTACAGACCTCTAACAGAACTTTTGTATCAATTCAAAATTTTCCAAATGGAAGGCCAAGGTCTTCTTCACCTTGTGCTTTTTAGAACGAGACCATTCCACAAAATGATTATTGAAGTTACTGTGAATGAATTTTGGAATTATTTTTATTATTATTGTTATGATAAGATTCATCATATGATCATATTAATTTTCAAAAAAAGAAAGATGGATCTCTCTCAAGGATACAGTTCAGACGTCACCCTAACTGCTATTACCCAAATGCTCTTTCATGTCAAAGGCTTATTTTTTTCACGGACAGGCTCTAAAGATATCGAGTGAGGATGATACGAGCTCCTGACACGGAATAGAAAAAATTTAATAAGCATAACCCAAAAATTTAAAAGCACGCAGGGACATCTGATGCCCAGAAAAAAAGGTTTTATATTTCTGATAACAGCAGTTACGATTGAATTAGATAGTATTAATAATACTTTTAAAAGACAATGAAAGGTTCGATTTTGCATCCAATACGGCCATTTTGCAATTTAATGTAATCTCCTTGAGGATATCACAAGCCGACGATCCGATTTGGAGGCCGCGAGTCGCCTCGTCAAGGCCGATTTTGCGGAACCAATTGCGGCAGGTGTCACAGCCTTCTAAGGGCAGCCGTTTCTTTTTTCTCTCCTTTCAAGAGGAACCGATTTTGGGGGAAAGACATACAAAATAGCTGAGGAGGAACAATGAAACAGAATCGGAGAAAACAGCAGCCAAAAAGAAATTAAATAGTACAACCTAAATGTTAACGATATTAATTAAATTTTATCCGAATTGATTGGGAAAACAACAAATAAATAAAACTGTACCACTATAATACATGAAGGATCTTAGCTTCAGTACATATTATAGACTGTACTGCTTCTAGGAAACGGCCGTGGAGAAAGGTGATTCGCCTGAGATCACGGTAAACCGCCAGGTTTCTCCCCAATTAAGGGTACCCACTTTAGAGAGACTGGGTGAGCCCCTGCTGGGTCTTCAGATCTGTTAATAGACTAAATAATTTATCTGCCACAGATGGATTTGGACCAGTCCCAGGTTCCAGAACCTTCGGCATTTATTAAGAGCTGTATCCACTGAGCTACTCCGCTCTCACAAAGGGTAAAATAAAACACCAAATAGTGGCAGTAAAACAAGCAATAAGAAGCTGTTTAATGATGAAAAAAGTAATTCATATTCTTTAAAACTTATATAACTTAAAAGATGAAATTAAAAACATATAGATACGAAAATTATTTATTTGTAATGTTAAATTATTAAAAGAAATAAACTCTTATTACAAAAAAAAGTTTTGTAAATATTAATAACAGTTTTTGAAATATTATGATTACTATTTAAAAAGATCAAGTAATCGGCTCACACAACGATACTTTTACACCTGGTATTTTACCTATTTGTTTTATTTTGTATTCGACAAATGATCTAGCATTACAGGGGGCTCGAGAACAGTTGCGGCAAATAAATTATTCATTATGTAATCAGTCATGGATAGATCCGGTGGGCACGTCTAAAAGTGGGTGACGTTTATCGAGGTAAAAATTTGGCAGTTAGCGTGAATCAAATCTTGCAAAATCGTTGCATGAGTAGTAATTTAATGGGTATTCAGGAACATTGTATTGGCACTGAGGGTAAAATATGATAAATAATAAATAAAGCCATAATGAGAATATTATGTGATGCATTGTTGAGATTATTTACATTGTCATAAATTTAACCTTTTTCAAAATTTTTGATAGCAAAAAAAGAATTATTTTTTTCAACAGGTAGTTCTACGTTCTCATAATGTTGTTGACGAAATAAAAAATAAAAAATTAACTGTCAAACTTTTTATTAATAAAATATATAAAAAAACACAAAATAATTACCTTTAGGACACAATTGCTGTTAACTAAGAGGTTGCCTGGCTTTATATCCCTGTGTAGGATTCTAGCCGAGTGAAGGTATTTGAGCCCTGCAAAAAAAAAATTAACTTATTTAATGATTTATGATATAATTAATTATGTGATAAATAATATCAAATATGAATTTATATATGTTGTATGTAATGTATTGTGTGTGTATATTGTTGTATGTGTATATAGCCGGAATTGCAGTTATTAATAAAATAATATAAGTCTATCCCTATGAACTGAAGGGAAGGAAAGTTATCGATAAGTATTACATAAGAATTTTTAGTTCAATGATAGATATCAGGATCCACACGACTTCCATAGATACGATGCCCGCAAAAAGAGTTAAGAGCCTTAGAAGGAGTATTCCAAGTGTCCCCAGGACCTGAACGTAACATAATGAGGAGACCGGTTTCTGGAGGCCATCAAGAACTCGTTCTGTCCGTCTGCGGCCTCCCGTCTTCTTCGTCCTACTGGGGATCTTCAAGGAGGAGAGTGCCCCGGTGGGTATGGAAGAATAATCAAGGTAATACCCCAAGGGCCTCCAATATCCTCTTGTAAGGATGACATTATTGTAGAGTCAGTGCAAATACTAAGTCCTTAGCTTAGTTAATTAATATTTAAAAAAAAGAAAGGTAAAGACCTTTTTTCGGATAAAATAATAAATATCCCAATAAAAAAATACATATTCATATAGTTTTTATAATAAATAGGAAAATGGTTGACTGGAAGATCGTAATGAAGGCTACAATTTGTTTGGGGGTGCAGAAATAAATAACGCAAAATAAGGTTAACTTATTTAGTGTGGGAGTTAAATAGTCTGGGGGTGAAGTCAAATAAAAGACTAAATAAGTTTGTCTTATTTAGTCTTTTATTTGACTGCACCCTCAGATTATCTAACTCCCACATTAGATCTTCCAATCAGCTATTTCCCTCACAATCAATAACTTATTTAGCGTTATTTGTGACTGCACCCCCAGACAAATTGTACCCTTCATTACAGTTTTATAGTACATAATATCTGTAGCTCTTGTGAATAATTAGTTAAGACGAATTTTGTCCAGAGCCATTTTCTTAATTTTGAGCTTGAAATGGAGTTGTACTATAAGCAATATTTACTACCTTTGAAGCCAATTCTTGTCTTTGCCTTTATTCACTAATTACAAAAACGATTCCGCTTCCTTAAGTACAAGAAACTAAAGCTGTAGATATATTACTAGATGCTATTGTTCGAATTATTTTCATCTCTCCGAATTAGAACTTCATTTCTACAAATTTTATTAATCTAAGCAATAACTCCTTTTCAAGCCAATGTCTGACTCAGCCCCATATTCATTACGAAAATAACACGATTCCGCATTTTTAAGTACAAGAAACGCATTCTGGAGAAAACTCGACTATCATTACCCCTGTATTGGCCGGATCTGTTGATATAGTTTTAAGTGTTGCCTTATTTTTATTATTCCCAGTGAATTATGAAAAAAAAAAAGGAATTAATAAAAAAGACCCTTATTAGGATTACGAGTAATTGGAATCTTTGATTTTTTTAAACAGTATTTACTCGAAGCAAACATATTTGAAACGTTTACATCCGACACAATTTTTTTTTATGGATTATAAACAAGACTTCGCCTTGCTAAGCAACTAACATAGCAGAAATGTTTTATTAACTATTCAACTAACTCAATTCAAGGATTGATTAGTCTGCAAACATTCCACAAATCTTTCGGTATCACAATAGAACTATTCTTGCGTATTCCCATATAACAAGTATGTTATACTATTTTTTATATTGTATAACATATATTGTATAACATTTTTTATATTGTATTGTATATTGTATAACATACATACTAAATGATAAAACACTACGTGCGAATAGCTGTGAACCAAAAAAAAAATTACAAAGCAGTGAACAACTATGTACGATCATTAAACCGAAGTTAATTTTAAGCGACACGTGGACGTAATCTTGTAAATAACTTTTTGATAGAAACTTTGGTTTCGCTAAGCCTTTTATTATAATACATACACAGAAGTTAATGCATGATAAGTAATAAACCGATATGATCATTTATTACATCATTGAATTCATATAAACGTGTTTACTGAATGAGCAACGGAGGTTGAAACAGCAAGTAGAAAAGTAAAAGGTAAGAAATAATAGATTAAATAAGATATAATAAATGCTGGTATTATCTTCGGGTATGATCCTTGGTATTCCTATTACGATCAAAAAGCGTGAAAATCTCTGGATGGCAATGAGATAAATATAGGACTAAATACTAAAATTAAATAAATGTACACGTAACTTCTCGATAAATTTTTAAGGACAAAGAGATATGGTACTACAGATTTTTCGTCTCTATTTAATCCTAATCCCGTAAAGCGGTCTCTCCCTGCTTTGTTTGTATAGAATCAGCGGCCTTGTGCCGGTTTAGAGAACACGCCTTCAGCGGACTCATACTATGTATTGCTTAAAATACCTCCGGGTAGGAAAAGTATTATAATTATTTCCGTATATATATATATATATATATATATATATATATATATATATTGTAAATATTTTTTTATATAAATAAATGGAGATTTGAAACAAAAAAAAAAAGAAAGTCTCTATTAAATAGTTTCGACTGGAAAAATCTCCTTTAACTTCGTACAAAAGTGTCCCTTCATTTTGAGGCTACTTTAATAAGTGTAAGTATCATTACGTGTTATCATTTCCTCTTTAAAAAAAAAAAACAAACCTTAAATTGTTTCTGGTCCAATGTCGAAAGGAAAAACTGGAGAAACGCCCATATGAACTGATGAACACGCCTTTAAAGCCTACAGTTAACTTTAATGAACTTCATGTGAAAAAAACTAATTAAAAAAAATTTAATCCTAATCCCGTAAAGCGGTCTCTCCCTGCTTTGTTTGTATAGAATCAGCGGCCTTGTGCCGGTTTAGAGAACACGCCTTCAGCGGACTCATACTATGTATTGCTTAAAATACCTCCGGGTAGGAAAAGTATTATAATTATTTCCGTATATATATATATATATATATATATATTTTTTTTTTTTTTTTTAATATATATTTGTTCCCCCCATGGTAACCCCATGGAGGGACCGTTTATTAATATTAGGACATGCTCCATACTTAAGTAAGCATATTACATGTCATTACATGTGATGTTAATAATTACAGATCAATTTGGTATCATAATTACAGAATACATTTTAGTAAAATTTAACAATACAAGAAATTCAAAATTTTTGTTTGACTAAATTGATAATTTCTGAGAATAAAATTAAAATTAAACTTGTAATCCTAAATTATGTAATGAAAAATAAATAAATTTAATAAATATACAAATAAACAAAAATGAAAGGTTTTATGATATAAATGATGTAACTAAAAAAAAAAAAAAAAAAAAAAATCAATTCATGAGTTTACATTATGATTAGCGACAGTACTTAATAAAAATGTATACACATATATTTATACTCATAACCGTTACAATTAAAAATGAAAAACCAGGTATCTGGTGAATTGCCCTTCTTATGTCCTAGAGCTGATCAAAATTTATGTCTTTTATAAATGATAACAAGTCAGTTTTAAATTTAGAAAAAATTAAATGTTCTGTCTCAGGCCAAGTCCCTCGTTTGAGTATTATGTTTTTCATCAATTTAATTCTTTGTCGGTCGTATCGTGAACAGTCATATAGTATGTGTCTGAAAGTGTGGGTCTGTCCATCTTCATCACATGCGTCTGTTCTTATAATGTTAAATCTTTTCAAATACTGTTTTGTGTTTCCATGTTCTGTTAAAAATTGTGTTAATTTGAAGTCTGAACTGTGTAATTGTTGGTAATTTTCGAGTGTTATGCGAGGAATGTATCTGTGTAGGCTGGGTGATTTTGTCGATGAAGTCCATGTAGTGTTCCATTTTTTAATTGTTTTTTCTGTCAGCTGTTTCTTGAGGTAAGATATTGGGAACTTACTGTAAGAGGGCAAGAGCTCGCTGTTGGCTGCCTCTTTGGCTAAACGGTCTGCTCTTTCGTTGCCCTCATCCCCTGCATGTGCTTTAACCCATTCTATCTTTACCCTCTTTCCTATCTCCGTCAATTTTATCAAAATTAACCTAATGTTAATTAAAGGGTCGTGTATGTCAGCGTTTTTAATGGAATGAATGATGTTCTTGTTGTCAGTGTGTATTTTAATGTGCGTATAAGTCTCTGACGGATGTTCGTATAGAAATTCTATAGCCTTTAGAATAGCGTATTTCTCGGCTTGGTTGTTTGAGCACCAGGAGCTCAATTTGTACAGTTTTTCGATAACGAGGCCAGAATTATTTTCTCCAAACCATGCACATCCCACGTTGTCGTCATCTTTGCTTCCGTCTGTGTATATGTGACTGCAGTTAGTAATTGATATATATATATATATATATATATATATATATATATATATATATATATATATTGTAAATATTTTTTTATATAAATAAATGGAGATTTGAAACAAAAAAAAAAAAAGAAAGTCTCTATTAAATAGTTTCGACTGGAAAAATCTCCTTTAACTTCGTACAAAAGTGTCCCTTCATTTTGAGGCTACTTTAATAAGTGTAAGTATCATTACGTGTTATCATTTCCTCTTTAAAAAAAAAAACAAACCTTAAATTGTTTTTGGTCCAATGTCGAAAGGAAAAACTGGAGAAACGCCCATATGAACTGATGAACACGCCTTTAAAGCCTACAGTTAACTTTAATGAACTTCATGTGAAAAAAACTTGTTTGGAATAAGATAGCTTTGGTCAATACTCAACAAGAAACTATCATTTGTCTGGTTCATTGAAACAAATTTTATAGATTTACATTTAATTTCCATATAAGGTACCTTTCTATATTATATTTCTATTAGAATTCACGAAAGCATTTAGTTTCTGTGATATAAAACGACAATAAAAATTATTTTTTTCAACAATCATTTGCGTTTATGGGTTTTAGTTTTAGTCCATCTACATTACCTTTAACGGTTTCAAATGCAAGATAATATTTCTTTAATAATTTATAATTAAATTAAAAATTAAACCGTCAACCTTTCCATCAGTATATTATATATATATATATATATATATATATATATATATATATATATATATATATATATATATATATATATTTATTTATATATTTTTTATGACTGAGCTACTATGGACTATGGTCGTTTCAACTGTTCTTTCCTTCTTTTCCATATCTCTTTTATTCCTTCTCTTTGTTTTTGCTTTCTTTCCTCAGGCCGAATTGTACGTTTTACTTTTTTGTCTTTCTAGAAATCCATGAGCATATTGAAGTTCTTTAATTAATATGAATTATTATGTAAATATACATCCATATGTATTTGTTATTATTATTAGTTCCGAAAATTTATTTTCAACACGAAAAAATATTACTCCTTTAGTTAATTATCAAAATATTTCATGGTTTATATTTATTCTTTTTTTCCATTGAAGCCATTGTTTATCACGAAGTCATTACAATTTCCTAATTAGAAGAAGACATTTGAATACTCTGATTGCAAGGTCTGATATATTAATTCAACGAAGAAATAAACTATATGGATTCAAAAACCAATTAAACAGAATTCCCAGTAAAAAAACTTGCGGTAAAAAAGTTTCTGTAACATTCACAGCTGTGCATATCCCTACCTTTAATATGCAATTTCAGTTTCGTACAGTATTTCGTTCGCGAGGCAGAATTACTTCATATCCACGCACAGTCCATTTTGCGAAACCAGGTTATTACCCAAGGGGACTTTAAAAGAGAATTATTTCTCTTGAAAACTCAATTTCGATTTTATTCACGAACGCTATCCATGCCAATTCTACATAATACAAAAACTGATGAGTAAAAGCAATAAAAACATCAGTTTGTTTTAAAAACCAAAAGTTTATTTCTCGTTATTTTTTCCCTGATTCAAATATTCTTTCATTTATTTTTATAAAAGTTAAAATTTCTATATAATATTTCCATGGATAACTTTAGTTTCGATTAAATATTTTTAAAAAATCATGATTAATTACAACAATCATTAACGCTTATGGCGTTTATTTGTCTCTATCTCTTTAACTACCATGAATTTATAGGTAATATAATACTTTTTTATCTCAAACATTTACCATTCCAATTGCTAAGATATGTAATACTGCTGTCATTTCCGTAAAGTAAATAATATATAAAAATACAATAAATTTTTCGTTATGATTTAGTAAAATTACAGAAAAACATTAAAACAGCAAAATGGATAATGCAGTAGCTAACGCGAGAATTAATAACGTTAATCAGGCACAAAAACACATTCGCAATGAATTTCCTTTATTCTTGTACCTTCGGTAGCTTCGTCAACAATGCTTTCTCTGAATGGTGACTTCCGTTATCTATGTTCAAGACCGTAAACATTTTTTAGCAGCATACAATCACATTAAGCCTAAATAAAATATAAGAGTCTGTATGAAGAAATTAACGTGCTCTTAAATTTGAATGTAATTCAGTTTATGAGCGGGTTAGATCCGGCTATTATTCAGCTAACAGTCATAGATATACCCTGTGGGATTTGCAGACATTCCTAGGGCTAACCCAGCCTCTATAAAGCGGGTACCCATAATTGGAGCAAAACCTAGTAGTTGAGCGTGGTCCACAAATCAACCTCCCTGCACAACCGATATCTTGGAAACAGTACAGTCTCTACAGTATTTTATTTTATAAGCTGTAATTGAAAATGGACTCTGTTCGAAACCCTTTTTAAAAAAAATGAATAAGCTAAATAATAAATTATGACGGTTGATAATTTTCAAAAATATAATAATAATGATCAGTAATAGTTCTGTCATATCGACAGTTTTGATCAAGTATATTTCCCATTCTTCATTCTTTTAATATTCTTAAGTTTCGTTTTCAATAAAATTTGATGTTCTTGAATTTACGGTCGTACTTTTTAATTGTAACAGCCTTGTACTTGTTAATTTTGTAAATTTTCAGCTTTAGATTTTCGTCAGGATGGTTATAAAAAAAATAAAGGTTGGTGATTCTTGCGTAACACTGCCGATATTCAAACTTGTTTTTTATTTGACATAGCAAATAGCGAAGCATGATTGGCCGAACATCTCCCCAGCTAGTACACAATTTTAAGGCAATTCGACTCTTTCAAGGACTATTCGCGGTTAGCCAAGGAAATTAACATATCGAACCCGGGTATTTTTGCGGTACACACGAATGTGACGCAAATGTCCGATAATTTCCAGAAGGATGTCTCAGTTCCAACCATTCAGGACTACTTCATCAAAGTAAAACCTGAATTGAAAAATGAATCGATACGAAACATCACCAATTGAAATTTTGTTTATTCAAAGGTTGCATTTAGTTATTAAATTATTGAAACCGTTCTGTGCTAACATTATTCCAAAAATATTTCAACGATATGCCTTCCGATGGAGGTTATAACGAGAAAATTCTTGCCTCAGATCATTTGTCAGTTCGAATTTGAGATAATATTTATAAAAACCAATTTGTACCAAAATTACTGTAGAGTTTTTGGCTCGGAGGAAATCATATTGAACAAAATGAAATATGAGATTGCTATAAGAAATCAATTTGGTGTAATATTTTTGAATATAACAAGTTATAATACCCTGGTATTCTTATACCATTGTTTGGTAATGTTTAGAAGAATGTCTCACTTAATTTTATTTAAATGGTTGGTTAAATTTGTATTTTTGAAATTGTAATATGTTAAAAATAGTCTTCACCATATTATACCTTAATGTCAGGCATACATAAAACATAGAGAAATAAGATAGATACTCTAAAGTCCATATATAAGTGCATGTTAGGATTGGATCGACAATTTTATGAAATTAGTTTCAACAAAGAGATTTAAATTTGAACCAAGATGTATTCCTCAAGGTAGTATCCTTCAGTTTATACAGCTGACATCTCAACTTCTTCTAATACTATCCTTACCACGTATGCTGATGATACTTGTGTATTATCAGTCAACTCCAATCCAGTTATTGCATCCCAAAGCCTCATATATAACTGATATACATATAACTGATCTTGAAGAATGATGTCAAAACTGGAGAATTAATTTTTTTTTCAAAAATCGCATCAAATTACTTTTAACTTACGTCGTAAACCAATGACTTTCCTACCATTCAGTGTCCTTTAATAATATCCCTCTGGTGCCTGTAGAACAGATCCGATACTTAGGGTTGCATCTCGACAAACGATTAACCCACTCATACAAGACTGAAAAGACAAGAAACCCCTCGACGTTTCAGACTTCTTCAACACATAATAGACAAACACTCTAAGCTCCCAATTAACTACAAAAGACTCATCTACATGACCATCACACGAGCTATTAGGACTTACGGAGTAAATCTTTGAAGGCCCACTAAGACATCGAATTCCTCTCATATCCAATCCCTACAAATCCTTCGTAAAATCCTCGATGCTCCTTATTTTGTTAAGAATAAAGTCACCCATAACGACCTTAATGTCCCATTTGTTGTTGATTCGGCACGAACCCGCTATCTATCCTTTCATAACAAACTTCATTCCCATTCAAACCCTCTAGTTTCAAACCTAGCTTCCTCTTCAATTCCCGATAGTCCTCCGAGGCGTCTGAAAAGAAGATGGCGTCACATACCTTAGTTGAACTTGTGATTTGAGTACTACCGGAGGGTAGTTTCTCTACTTGTTATTATCTCATAATTGTCTCATCATCGGTCATTATGTATCAGTTAGCCTATTTACTTGTTGTATTATTGTAATACAGTTGTAAATATCAATAAATAAATTAAAACACGAAACAAAATGTTGTAAATTATGAAATATGAAAATTAACACAGTGAAATAAATTCATAAACAGTTGCAAGCTATAAACAAAAATAAATAATAACATATATATCCAATACAATAAATGATAGCAGCAGCAACAAATGGAATAAACAGAATATCCTGACCAATGAAGATTTCATGTAATATAAACATATAACGTATATCTGGCTGTATGGATTAAACCAAAGTCAAATACACAGGGGAGAAACATTAATACCCAAATATTTATTTTAATGTTAATGTTATTATAATAATTTTAATTAATATGCCTAATTATGTGATTTAAAAATATTTCATGAAAACAAAAACCAATCAGCTTGAGATAGTTATAGAATTTCCGCCTACTTCCATCTCCTAGCGCACAGCTTACATCTAATTAAATATATTGTCCAAGGATTCTAACCATTTATTAAATTATATATTTTCTCGTTATTATACAAATTATAGAAATATACTCATAGGCTGCCTACAAGAATGATATTCTCACATCTACGATACTCACACACATAGCACATATCCCTCGGGAGGAGTCATCGGGCATCCATGGGACTGGATATAATTCCAGTATTAGCCCGGAGTGATGAGAGGATTCGTTCTGGAGAGGAAGGAGGTTTCTTCATCACAATCCCATCATCATTTCTTTTACTCTTTACACCAACCCATCTTCATGTACCACTAATGCCCTTTCTTTTTTTTTCTTTTTATTTCCCACTCTTTTTTCAATAATTTCCACTCCTTCACGGACGACCGCCTGTGGCTATGTTCCATACCTGTAGCAGTTTCCCCTTTTACAAGTACATTCATCCAGGCTGAGCAAGTACATTCCGGAGGGAGGAGGGAATCGCGGAAATTTTTACAGTCATTAATCACCTTAAACTAAGCTTTATCAACAAATAGAAGAGATATCTTTAATAAATCATTTTTCATAGTTTTTAAGACACGAGTAACGAACAGTCGTTTTATACGAATTACGATGAATAGAAAATGTTAAGTCAATATCAGTACTTATTCCTACCAGCCTACCTATTTGTACTACTACTACAACCATTGAAGGATATTGGGCTCATTACATGATAGAGACTGTACTGTTTCTAGGGCAACGATTATCCAGAGAAGTGACTTTTCCGAGATAACGCTCAACCGCAAGGTTTACCACTATATAAGGTACCCAGAATCCATCTCCATCTCCGGTTACTAACAGTTAAATAAATTATCAGCGACAGCCGGATATGAACCCGAGACCTTCGGGACGGCAACTCGCTGTACCACTGAGCTATCTCCCTCAGAACTTTGACCATTTAATAATCAGTGAGAGGTTTTAGAGAGTGGTAGGACTGTACTGCTTACAACTTCTTAGATTTTCTCAATGCCAATACTTTCTTGTTTTTTATATAAAAGATGGGATTAATATCATCTTTCCTACAATACAATGAATGAAAGGATGAATTAAACACAATATTGGAAGACTGAACAGCACTTTGTATGAAAGTTTGTTTCAAAGAAATGATATGATTTTATAGTTTTTGTCATGCTCAGCAAAAGCCACTACAGACATAAACAAATGTTGATTAGTTTGCCAATTAAGATCTCATTTTACCAGACACCTACCAGAAACAGTCGGTAATCGGATACAAATACCTCGTCAACTACGTATTAATTGATCTCAATTGTCCATACTGGGTGTTTTTTTATTTATTATTTTGCTTTAAATACTCTGTAAATCAGAACCAGTAATGTTCATTCTCTACCTTGAAGAATAACTTAACTTGTTAATGACGTTTTTGTGACTTTTATTCAGACTTTCAAAAAATAATTGTAGACAATATTCCAAATATGAACGAACCACTTTCCTTGTGAATTACTGAAGGATAGATATATTATTTTTAAAAAACAATACGTCCTTTTTTTCATGTAATGAGATACTTAATGGTTTTCATTACAATTAATGTTAAAATATGAGCAATCGCCATGTTTTTAACACCAAAAAGTTTTTAAATTTTATTTTGTAATAATAATCATTAAAATTATTTATAAGAATGAATATTATTATTAGATCCAAATGGACTAATACCACTTGCAAAAATAACAGCTCAAATAACTTATTATTATTAATGTGCAGAAGAAGCAGGTTGACTCAGCCGATCAATTGTTAATGGACTAGACGCTTGGAGGCAGAAGACAACACGTATTAAATAAAAAGGCATTGACGTAACTCGGCAGACATCGATGTATAATCGATTATCCCCTAAATATATACGTATCGATACGAGAACAGCCTATCATATATATCAGAGAAGGAAGCGGCATAGATATGTAGGCCACTGATAGTCACTGATGGAGCTAGACGCTTCTTAGATTAGCCATTATCGCCTCTTCCTGTACCACGAAAGAAGGTCTGAGTGATATGAGGTGAAAGATATATAACTTAACAAGAAATATATAACAATAAAAATGCTTACAGTTATTATACCAAGTTAATGTTTCATACTTCCTAAATAATACATACAACTATAATGTCTGATTACTGACCCGTTTACACAACTCCAGATTTTATTACAAAGTAGTAGTGATTAGCAAAGTATTATAACTGACAATACTCTTATACGTAATCATAAATTAAAACTAAATAATTATTTGGGGTAAAAATTGGCAGTTAAGCGTGATACAGTCTAATTAGCCTTACAACAGTTGACTAAGAAAATATTCCAAACGTCGAAATTAAGTTCTTTCTTAATATTACTAAGCAAGAAGATTATGATAAACCTATAAAGTTGAAGAGCTTAGTAACGAACGAATTCCTGGGATGTTAATAAGCGCTGATCCGACTGGGAAGCGTCTGAGGGGTAGAGCGAGGCGTATGGGATGGGCGTATGGGGAGGATTGCGTTAAGAGTGACCAGGCAGATTTGGGTTCGGGTGGTGGACCTTAGAAGGAAGTTCTTAAGCAGAAATTTGTGCTATAGATTGGCGGTATTAATCTATAAAAAATAAAAATCCAAATGCCTTAAAAATTGTCTAATGTATTAAATATTCAGTAAATAATTATTACAGAGATCTAACAGATGTTCCCATTTTTTTTCTTTCTTTTCCTCTGCTGAAGTTTTCTCTGTCTCCAATATTCTTTCATGCGTTCACTGGCACGTTTCCCTTGATCTGTCCAACTTCTTCATCCTGACACTCTTCCAGAATTTTCAATTTGCTACCAATTTCACTTCCTTCTAATGCATGAGACATCGCGATGTTTTTAAAAATCTTTACTTCTGTAATCCACATTGCAGTAGTCACCTTCTACCAGAAATATACAAATATTTGCTAGATCAATCTAGCTTATTAATTCTGTATAGCTGTCCAGAGAACGCCAGTTTCCTGATTAAGGTAGCGTGTTCGCAGCCCGGCAGTTGGCCCTAGGGTTTACTAAACGGAGTAAAAACCCTTAGTAATGTCGTCATTCGAAAGGGACGTAAAATAGAGGTCCCAAGCCTATTCTATGTTAGGAACTCATTAAAAATTCCTATCTGAATTATACCTGGATAGGCAAAACTTAAGACTTCCACTCTCATTTAGTCATAGCAACATAAAATAACGTTAAATGAATAAAAAAACAAAACAGCCCGTTTCAAATTTAACATGTCCTCTTAAACGAAAAGAAGGTAAAATATTCAAAGCTTTTCAAAGATAAGCAAACAAGGCATGCACGTGGGGCTTCCAAGTTAAGAAACCCCGCTAGTGTAGCTTTCAATTTTAGTGCTTCCACTGATTTCGTCGGTTCAATAAAGTCCTCAATACTGACTCTCCATAATGTACGAATGCCAATGAGGACTTATTAAAAGAGAAGCTCTTTGTGAATTCGCAAGTAGCAAAACTCATTACTTTGGTAATGAATGTTACGTGCAAAATGGGTTAAAGTAACTGACGCACAAAATGGAGTTTATAGATTTAATACGATTTTTTTTTTTAATTCCTCCATGATTTATTTACAATATATACAAATTACAAATATAATAGATAGAATGCTGCTATATAAACTAAAAGCCTTTAATTACCTTTCGGTATGAGAGATTTAATACATAAAATAATTGTAAAAGTACATCGTTGGAAATAATTTAATTTTACGAGACGTTTTGGTAAAATGCCATCGAGCCGTTTAGGAGCGTCATGTATACCATTTTGCATAGCACAGTATGCGTAACCTCCAGTAGATTTTACAGATAATTTTCAAATAATTAATTAACTTTTTTTTACAAGTATGTTAAATGTCCGATCATGGATTGTAGTGCTACAGGTATGTATATATATATATATATAATTGATTTTCATACGTTAAAACACTAACAGAACCCTCTTCGCGACACAAGGTTGAGTACAAGGTACTAGGAACTCTGCCAAAACTTTAAATATACAAATAATTCAGTTCTTTCAGACAGGAATGTAGCGGAAAATAGCGCACTCAATTTTACAACTGAGTTACTAAACAAGGATTCGTCAGATATTTGCATTGAATACTAAGAAATGTTGTCTCGACTGGTAAGTAATTTTCCAGTATTTTAGAGATTCGAGGCTTTGTTTTTTAGAATTTTCCAATTGCACTCTAATAAATATGAATGTCCGCGGAAGGTAATTCTTGGGCTCCTTTAAGCTTATTACCGAAGATTTAAAGTGGTAGTTCTATGTTAGATCAAGACAAGTGAAGTGAAATACATGATTTTGATAAAACGCTGATGAAAGTGCTAAAGTCCTTAGTGTGAGATGTATCTACTGATGAAATCCACTAAGTCATATGTTTATTTACTTATTTTTTTAATGTTTTGTAATCAAATTACTTACACTAGTGAATAAACTACCCTTTTTCTCCGAGAGCTCACCTAGCCTCGACTGTATAAAGAGAGTATCCTTAATAGAGGGAAAAACTTGGCGGTTGAGCGTGACTCCGACAAATCGCCACCCCACACAACCGCTGTTCCACAAACATTACAGTCTCTACCACGTACTGAACTCTAGACCGTTTATGGGTTTTAAAGGTACATGTTTATGTCTTTCTTCATAATAAACTAACTTTTTAAACGACCTAAGAAAGAAACGAATATGTGTGGGTTTATAAGTGAGCCGCCAACTGCAGGGAGGCGGCTAGTCCAACTTTTGAAATGTATGTTATTAAAACTCTTAACTTCTGCAAGAGACAGAAGGCATCGTGCACTACAAAAAGGACTTGTTCACAAGATAGCAGAGTCTTGGCAACACCTTCAGTATTTTGTTTCCTTTTTTTCTCTCTTGTAAAATTTAAAAATTGTATTAGCTGTCTTTTATCCAATTAGAGTTTCTAACTTTTAAAAAGTTTCGAATCGGCAATGAAATAATTTCAATAGGAATGGTTAATACCATAAATAAGGGATGCTTTGCTTTACCAATACCCAAATTTTAATTTTTTTTAACTCACACGCACTTTCAAATACCTTTATTGAAAAATTAGTTTTTTTGAGTTCTGATGTAGTTTTTTTGAAGAAGCTACATATCTACAGCACCGGCGAATAGTGGTTGATGCGAATTTAGTTCAGAGAGAGAGAGATAACAGTAATGAGGGAACTGGAATATTGTCATTTTCGTAGATTATGTCTTGAAATGAAGTTTTAATATAACTCCCTACTTCAATAACTCACTTTAATATAACTCACTTCAATAACTCCCTTTCAAGCCAATGCCTGACTAAATCAATCCCCTTATTCGAAAAGAAAAGTAAATCAAATGAGTTTCAAGCTTTTAAATTTGTTTTTGTTGATAAAAGAATTTGAATACCACCATTATAATAGGAACACTCTGCTTTACCAATACTTATTTTTTTAACTAGCATGGAACTTTCAAATACCTTTATTGAAAAATTAGGTTTTTTGAGTTATGACGTTGTTGTTTTGAAGGAGCGATTTACTATTACAAAAACATATGATTATATAAACAAAAATTAGGAATATTTCCTGTAAAACAATATTTACTGACAAAAAAAGAGTACTTTGATGTGAATGGAGGCATTACACGAGACTGACAGACAATGGACAGAGCTCCCGCTAGCTTGATTGTTCAAAGCTTCATCATCCCATCTCTTTGTCGAAGGGTCCTTTTTAACTGGGAGCAGTCATACGATACCGCTCCAATCAGGAAATCATTATATTTATGTTTTTTCCAACGTTAAAAAAAATATATATCAATTACAGTAATATTTAAACTTAATATTGTGCCATTACCAGCAGTCGTTAGCCTGTTCATGGAATTTTATAATGATGGCCAAGATCGAAAAGCAGTCATGAAGTTACAATAGTTAGTAATGGAAGAAGCGGAAATGGTATTACCTATAATGACGAAAAAACGAGAAACGCTAAAACCAATCCTTAGGTAGATATGGATCCTTTGGATAGCATTTGTAATGAAAGACATGCTGGAATACTATTTACCCTTGGATATATAATACAGGAGTGGTTGGATTAGGATAATACTGTTTCTAAGCCAACGGTTGTACAGAAGGTGATTTGGACACGATCAACTGAAAATGGTCGATATATATCCAAATCACTCTGGTGTCTTTTTCTTCGATGGGACTAAAAAGATTCAAGGCTTGCCGTAATTTGAGCCGGCAAACTTCTCTGTTTTCCAATCTCTCGTCCCCGGCATCTTCTGAGCATCTGCGGCCACACAATCCACCACCCAGGAGATGTATACAAACAAAATCTTTTCATAAAGGACTCTTTTGGGGATTTCGTTACCACTTATTTTTGCAAAATGCGTCGCCCAACGAAGTACAGATTTTATTTATTTATTTTAATTACAAAATACTCCGGTATTTACAGAGATGCGTAAGCTCAACGTTTTTTACTCAATCTCCACACAACTTTATCACACACAGACCCCAAAATCCTTCTCAGAATGTTACATCAAAATCTTAATAGTGATCATTCTATAGCTTTCGACACCGTTCAGCATTCCTATGTGTATATGAGAACAGACCTTCTGAAGGTCTCGTATATACGTTTCTTCGTTGTCCTGGAGAGAGATGTGCTCCTTAGAATCTTCTGTAGTCCACGGTAACACCTATTGGCAACAATCTTTGGTTGCTTATCATTGGAGGAGTTCAGTTGCATTCCAGAGTAAAAAAAAATCCTCCTCTGATAGGATGACAAAATATATACATTGTTTTGACACAAATCACTTCGATTTGATGTGCTCATATCATCTCATATCACTGAGGTAATTAAGTATTTAATAAAAAAAAAACTGGGAGAATTTTTTATATGAATTTATAATTCCATTCAAGGAAGGATTGGCTTTAAGTGAAAAAACAGATTATCCTGAATTATAATTAGGGATGAAGAAACAAAAGCGTGGGTGGTTGGTGGATTTTAGGTCTAAACCAACAAGGTCGACAAGGCCCAGAGCATTGAGCATTGAGAATTTTGTGAAGGCTCGGATACAGGAGGAATACGGTGGATTTGTGGAGCACCAAATCTTCACTTCGAAAGTCCAATAAGGTCTTAAAATAGTTATATATATATATATATATATATATATATATATATATATATATATATGAGTCTTTCGTAATTAACTGGGGTGTTCACAGCGTTTATTTAGCAAGTGTTGTAATATCTAGAAACGGCGAGCAGTTTCTTGTCCACGATTTCTAATATTATACTTATTTCAAGAATGCAATTCTTTTATAATTGCATACAACATATAATATTTTCATAATTGCATCCGGGCATTGGTTTTCTCTATATTGGTCCCTTTCTATACAGTGGAACAAACGAACCAAAGGCAGCTGCTGTATTAAAGAATAAGTACAACTTAAAGTCCTGTTGCATGTGCTTTGTATACATCATTAATGTTGATAACAATAATGGTTTTCTAAAGTTATATCAGTAAACAATCATATATAAAAAAAATGAGTGATAAGTGGATCCTAAAGAACCAAACCGTATACAGTAGCAAGATAGAATAAGGCAGATATATGATCATGTGCATTAGAAATGTTACGAGGATATTATACATGGATTCCGATTGGACCCGTAGGAAGGAGTTCCAAGGGATATTTTTTGCTCTCCCCTCCCCGTGACAGGAGGCGTGACGTTTTTTCCATCGACTTCCAGGACGAATGGTAATTAGGGGATTATGGGAGTTAGGGGGACACTTATCACCGCTAACTAATTCCTATGTAATAAAAGTCGACGAATCGATTCTAGTGATGGATCGATCCAGGCTCCACAATGCAGTCGGACATCAGGCGTCGCGCCCTGATCAATCTACCAATGCCTGCTAGGAAGCTCATTAATAATTTTTACCTTCTACGAACGCCGTCTGTTGTGTCCCTACGGGCACGGCCATGTTAGAAGTGGAGAGTCCTCCGAATAGCCACTTAAGCAGAGGAAATTATAAATAAATTACAGCAGATGTTGAACAGAGGAGCTTAATTTGGTGACAGTAAAATTATCATTTCGTCTGGTATTCGATTGTCTAAAAAAAAATGTTAACGCTCTAAAAAACATCAGGATATATATTGGTACATCTGCGGTCGAATTTTATCCAGAAAGAGCTTACTGTATTGCGAAAAGCGGAATCGTATCATTCTCTTAGTTTTAGGCTTGTAATGAGCTGTTATATTTGAAAGCCCATTTGGATCTAAAAGAAATCGTTTTTTTTTTTTAAATTGATTTAATGATAATTATTCACAATAAAATTTAATAGATGAATAGGATTTAAAAAATCACTCTCTGCTAAGTGCTAAAAACATTTGCCTGTTTTCCAATATTTTTAACTAATACCTTTAATAAACCAGTCAACAGTCAACCCAACGGATTTGTTTGGGAAGCGCCTTCCAGCAAGTTGCTCTACTTGAAGAGTCTGTTTGGACTATTGGCGTGAGATGTGCTGCGCTTTGTCTTCTTTGATGTCATTTTCCTTTGGTGTGTCTGCTGATGCGAAACGTTGACTGGTAAGTTATATCCAGTATTTTAAAGAATTAGGGTTTTGTTTCAGGGATTTTTCCTAACCCTATTGATACGGAACGTTTTGAAGTTAATTCAATCGAGCAAATTGTTTGCCTTACGTCTCCCACAACATTTCTAATGATATCTCTACGTTTTAGAATGCCAATTTAAAATCTGAAAAACATTAGAAACGATTATGTGCTGAGCTACCGCCAGATTCTATACTAAGCCCACTCCACTTAAGGGCAAACTGGGAATTAATGTTCTTCATTCTTGGTTAAGCTTAAAATCACGTTAATTTGTGATTGAAATTATAGGCACAACAAAATAATTATAAAACCTCCAGCCCGTAGTTCACAGCTTATAAAACATGTATTGATGAGAGATAAAAAATTACTCCAATCCTTACTGTGAGCAAAATCAGTTGAAGAATAGTAACATCATATTTGTTGAGCAATACATATATATACATGATAGTGAAAGGAAATAATAATAAATGTAATTACATAGTATATATTATATAACTTACCCCTTAGGATCTGGTAGAGGAAGACCTTAATGTGATCGGAGGAAAGGTGTTGGGGAGATACAATGATCTTGTGGAGGTCGCTCTGAAGCAGCTCTGTAATAACGTATCTAAGGGAGAATATAAGTGAAGGAATATACCTGAATCATTTGAAAAAACAAGTACATTATATGTCTTAAGATAAAAAAAAACTATAAATGCACTAGCATATTCAAAATGGGTTGCGAAATAAGGTGGGTGAGGGTATCCACTCATTGTTCAATTAATAAAAACATATTTACTAACTTATTTTTTTAAGTTTAAAGAAATAAGTCCATTAGATAAAATAATTGCTTCTACATGTAAGAAAATACAAATTATTCTGCGTAAGACGAAAGTGTTTGGGTTCCTAGTACCTACAAAGCATTATTCAATATTCGAGTAAGGACATAATATCCCACTTTACATCGTAATTATTCTAAATTGAATTCATAATCCCACCCCACCGCTAATAATTTCGCCAAGTGATATTTAAATTGAATACATGTTGTCTCCATCATGCCTGAAGCTTATTATCGATTTGCGATACAATAATTTCAGTATTGCGTGATAAATTAGTGAGATAATATATCTGAAATCGTTAAATCAATACATTAATAAATTATTACTTACATGATTTATTCCATTAAACCTAAGCTTTGATCATTAATTTCTAACGAAAACCAATACAAATAAAAAGATAATAAATTTATGTATGTTTAAATATAATAGAAGTTATATACTAAACCTTAAGTATGCACATTTAACATGCATACTAAACTATATAATAAAGTTATATAACATAGTTTATTAAAAAATGGGTGTTATTAGTGGTAAACATAATTGTTAAGCGTAAAATACAAGAAAGTGAAGTTTATTAACCGAACTAAAAAATACAACTTAAAATGACACATTTAATGATAATTGTTTTAAAGCAAATACCTAAATTACCATGCACGCGGTTAATTATGATTTTGATGTTTAATCGATTAATAAAAATATCAAATATATTTATGTAATTATATATAGTTATCGATTTCATTATGAAAACTGACAAATAATAAATGACAAACATATTTTTAAGAACCATCGATATGTAATATTAAACCTTAATTATTTTTTTAAAATGAATCTTAACAAATGATTTTTAAATTTGTACTAAAAATATTTTTAAACAGCAAACCTGTAACACTACAACCCATGAAGGGTCTTATGTTATGACAATACCGTTTCTACGAAAACGGTTATGAAAGGAGGTGATTATTGTTAAATCAGGCTCAACCGCCAGATTTTCCCTTTTATTTTGGTTAGCCAATTTATAGAGGCTGGGTGAGCCCCAAGAGGATCCAAGAGCTAAAAATGTATAATGAAATTTCAATAGACATCATTAGTGTGTTTGGAAAATTTAAATCACTTTTTTAAAAAAAAAAAAGATAAAAACCTAATTAATAATAGTTAATTAATTACGCAAGGATGAAGGGAACACTTTTTAAAATTAGTTTCATTAAACATGCTCAGAGAATGCCCGAAAAACATTTCGATATATGAACCCGCCCAAGTGGAAGCGGGCAGAACATTTCCAGAATTCCACGACCCTTGTTTTTAGCACGAGCTGTCCGCTTTTTCCCAACTCTCGCGCTGATGGACCGAGCAAAAAACGGGCGGATAGAGAACCCTGTGTTCTCGTCCGAATCGGATTTCCTAATCAGAATTTTACTTTTTCATCTTAACCAAGGTCTTTTGCAACCAGATTTGGAAGGAAGAAGAGAGAAACGGGTCCTTTTGAGAGCAAAAAATCATACTTCACAAGACGTGAGCTTGGGCCTAAGTCAATGTTTGCAAGGGGAACTTTATTAATTAAAAGTTTGGTTAGTGTTCTCTATCTATGGCTGGGATCCTAAGGGGCTTAGCTATGTGTGGCCAGGTTCTGCCCAAACAATATTAGTGATAAACTTAATGTGCCGGAGAATGAGGAGTCATTGATCCTTAAAAGTTAGTAGAGTAATAAAAAAAATGTTTCCCTCTTACTCAACGATCAATCATTTGAACTTTTTTTTATTTGTGACATCAGTATTTAAATCGTTAAAAAAACACCTAATGTGATACTTTAAAATAGTTCAATATGCACCACAATAATGGCGTACCTTACGAAGGGGCAGTGTAACAAAACCTATCAAAAATAAAAAAATGGCTGAAATCAAAATAATTTGATTTTTATTGACGCTTAATAGTATTGTTATACGAATTGGAGTGTCAATACGGAGATCGAACAATATTAATTATAAACCATAGTCATTTGGAAGCTCTAGTAAAGATAAAATGTGAGAGAAAATAATTTTTAAATGAAGTGATCTGTTCATATTCTTTAATGATATTCTCAACGCATAAGAAAAAACACCGAATCCCCATTCATTCAATTCAGAAAAAAAATTAATATGGTTGGTAAAACGAGATATTACTTATTATTAGATCGGTATAATATTATTGAATCGTGTGATGAGCAGCTTGGAGTATTCCAAGTTGAAAACCAGCTGTGAATTATTGAATCTGTTCAAAGTCCCCAGATACACGCTGAAGGAACAACAGGCTCTTCTGGGCTCACCTAGCCTCTATAAAGAGGGTACCTGTATATAATTCAATATTTGCGGGAACAACATAGTGGTTGAGTGATCTCAGACAAATAAGCTCTCTGCACAATCGTTGTACTAGAAACATTACAGTTTCTACCATGTGCTGAACCAAAGACCCTTCATGGGTCGTAATGGTGTAGGTTTTTCTTTTTCTAGATATTTTGTTATCCACATTTCTTTTATTTATAGTATATATAAAAACATTTAAGAGAATTTTTGAAAGTATGTGAAAGTAGACGATGACAGAAATGTGTTTAAATTAATTATTAGAACAGTACAAATCATAACTAATTAGGAACCAGTAATTACAAGACTTATCAGGACGACTTTCCTCCTAGCTTACTGTTTTTCCAGACTAACCCTGAGCCAAAGCAGAGTCGATAATTCTTGTCCACTCGAGTCGGCTTCAAGGTCGATCGATTTCCTCCTTGGACCTCGCTCCAACCCCTGCCCTGTTGCTTCTACCACTTTTCACGGAAAACTCGTTAGGAGTTGAATCTTATACAATAACCAGGTTATTGTATACGATGACAGTTTATATTTAAAACAAATATTTATATTACATCTGTAATTTAAAAAAGAAATTCACGACTGGAATGTATACGTAGAACCCAACAAGTTAATGGTTATCCAAGATTTATTTTCAGAAATTAATTACGTCTGGTTCTAACAAGTTTATGACCAGGTGACATTTACATAAAAAAATAAAATTAAGTAAATAAATTAAACAACAAATATTAATGAAGAGAGGTAAAATTGTCTAAGTCGAGGATATGTAACGGTTAGTAAACGTAAATAACAATCTAGAGAGAAAAATATTATAATATTAAGCAATCGTATCTTGCTGGACGGGGGAGTGGAGTGGCTCAGTGGAACAGCACTGCGTTGCCATGCCGAAAATCCTGGTTCACATCCCGCTGCAGGCAACACTTTTATTTAGTCTTTTTGCAGCCAAAGATAGATCATATATGATCTAGGACCCTCCTGGGGCTCACCCAGCCTTTTTAAAGTGGGTACCCAAAATAAGGTGGGAAGATCTGGCGGTTGAGCGTGATCTAGGACAAATCACCTCCCTGCACAGCCGTTGTCCATGAAACAGTACTGTCTCTACCATGTACTGAAACCCAGACCCTTTACGGGTTGTAGTGGTACAGATTATTATTATTATTATTATTATTATTATTATATTGCTGAACGGACACAAATTGTGTAATTTGAAATGTACTACGTCTGGTCGCACAATTTTTTAAAAAGAGTATAACCTTAGATATACGGTCCTTAGGAAGGGACGTGAAATGGGGGTCTGGAACCTGTGATGTCTCAGTATTCATAAACGATCCCTATCCTAATTATACATGGTTATGTAGGACTTCTACTATAGTGTATAGCACACTATGCATCATCATATAATTCATACTAGCACAAAGTTACGTTAAATAAATAAATAAATTATCGATATAATATTAACTTATTTTTTTATTTCACAGAACTAATAAATCGTTTGGTGGTTTGATACCGCAAAGTTATACAAGTTCAACAACATCCTCCTTTTTATGACTAATATCCTTTAATAAACCTGGGAGTATAAAAACAGTATAATGTTTATACTAAAAACATCACAAAGCCGAAAATTTCAAACACCTCTACATTCAACTATTTGAATATTAAATTCTAAGCCACAGCGACCATAATTCAACCCGGATTGTAAATTTAACCCCGATTATAAGCGATGTTACACCTGTTCTTCCATTAAATCCCCAACCCTCCCAGCCAGAGGGAGAAACAGAATTAAACATATAGGATACGCCCGTTGGTGGAAGTGCGCCCGTTTTGAAATTCAAATATACCGAAGCTGCGATGGAGGGTTAAGGGAGGAAAATGGCGGGCAGGTGAGAAAAGCTTTCAGGATAATTGTGTTAAGTTGAAAAGTATCGAACCCTTCCTAATCAGCAGGGGATCCGGCCACGAGTGGCAAGCAGTTTTCAAGAAAAAAAAATGCTTCCCATTAATGGCGAAAAATTGTATACCTCTTTGTTTTTTATCTCTCTTGGGGAATAATATTCGAACAATTCAATATTAAATTCAATCGCGTTTCTTTCGGGATGAATACGAATATTTAAATCATCGTAGACAATCGTATTGAATAAAATCTTTCACACCATAACTAATTGGAGCTACATCATTATATCTTATTAAGTCGTATTCTCCCCAAAATTGTATTATTATCGTAGCCAATGAGGGGCTAAGTCAGGCATTGGCTTGAATAGGAGTTATTGTTTATATTTCAACTTCATTTCAAGCCAAAAATTATCAAGCCAAACTCTCTTTGGACGAAATTCAACTTATCCACTTATTCATTGGGGATATAGTTAAATAATTATTCTATTTGTGTGTATGTAACTGAACTCCTTAAACGGTTGGATCAATTTTTATGGAATATGTTGAGTGTTCAAGTGGATTTAAACGTGGTTTAGATTCATAGTTCGATAAAGTAGATAGTGCTTAAAAATGTTCCGGTTATTTTTCTTTGTTTCTTATTAATTTATACATTTTTAAGTTTACATTTAATCTTGTAGTACACAGATGGTACTGACATGTAATTGATAGGTCAAGTTGTGATAACTGTACTGATTTGTTTTTTCATATATTTTCAACAAACTAGTATAAATAATAACAATCTATTTACTATTTTAAGATTTAAAACTTTTGAACACTACGCCTGTCGGGTCAGATATTAATTTATAGAAACAAAAATATCAAAGTAAATTGAAACAAATGGCCAGAGGAGACTACAGATTACATTGAACTGCAGAAATTAATGACAGAGGTTTCTGATTAAACAGGAATAAATTAGCCTTAACTCAAGCTTAGTTTTCAATTACAAAAGTAATTAATAAAGCAAAGAGACTGGAAAAGCAAAAGGTCTGCTTTATTATTTATGAAACGTTACAGCATTGATAAGCAACTCTTATCAACGCTATCCTACCATAGGATTGATATATATATATATATATATATATATATATATATATATATATATATATATATATATATAGTTACGTAAAACTAAAATTTTACAATAAACAATATAAAATGGATAAACAAGTTTATGCTAACCTCTGCTGCTAACAGAAGTGATTTCGTTGGATAAATTATAAAATACCGAGGCAGATGAATTATTTAATCCGTAGACAACCACGGGAGGATCCTGTGTGCCCTACAGACCCTCATGGGCTCACTCAGTCTCTATAAACCGTGTACCCTAAATTAAGCTCAAATCTTGGCGGTTAAGTGTGATCTAGGACAAATCTCCTTTCTGTACATCTTTTGTCAAAGTAAAAAAGAGTACATTATAATCTCTACCACATACTAAATCCGGCACTACAGTGGTATTAATGGAACCTATTTTAAAAACTTCAATCAAGTAGCATGTCGATATATTATAGGCAGGAATTAAAATTTTTTTTCCAGATTTTAATACCAGCCCAAGACCGAAAAATCGAAGATAAATAATGATAATTACAAAAAAGATCAGCAAATTCAATTAGTTTAAATCCTAAAAGCATTGAGATTAATCAGTAATAGTGACCAAAGTTTAACCTCACATTAATTCCTATTTAAGGTAATTAATCCGCCTTATTATGTATTCAGAACTAGTTAGATCTTTAGAATTTAATGACTCTGGTTAATATAGTTAAACACATATATAATAACAACAACAGGGGAAAGATCAACTTATATTGTTGTTTGAGGAAGAAATTGGAGTAAAAAAATTCTCTTATATAGAGAGAACTGTTGATTGGAAAGCCGACGTTTCGACCCACATATCAGATCTTCTTCAGGGCTAGTACGATCAGGTATTGACACTAGACTAAATTCCTTCCTCATATAAATAACGTCAACTAATATTATTCAACATGTGTTATTATTTATTTGTAAAATACAACTTTCAGTATAGATTTTCTTTATTATCAGTAAAGAATTTTTATAAAACTGGCAAAAACGTAAATATTAGACTGAGAAGTAGAACCACCTACAAAATTATTACATGATAAAATACTTAAAATTTGGTAAATAGAAATAATCTAGATTTCAGAACACGTGGAATGTAATTTGAATTTTAAAGAAAATCTTCACGAAAAATCATCATAAAAAATTTCTAGTTTTATCACATATTAATAAATCATAAGTAGTACAAAATTGTAACTGAGTTCAATTAAACTTAAACCACTTTCTACTTTAACCTTTAATGGTGATTATGTTTATGTTTATGTCTATGAACTTCCAACAAAGTGTTCTTGATAGCTTTTAAGACCGAAACTCAATCTCCCCTACAATCGGGTATTTGAAGCCCGAGAGCCTACTGGATGATACCCGGAAGTGGACTCCAATCACCCATCTTCACTTTCAAATACAACTTCCTTTTTTGACTTTTTACATAAAGTTTCGTAACTAGTGGAAACAAATATAAAGGATATTTATCGGTCCACCATACCAAGAACGGAAAATAATGCATTGATTCACTTTAATGCATTCACACTTTACTTTATTATTCTAAGAAGTGGTATCCTATCGGCAGCTTTTAAAGTGACTATATACAGGAGTTCTCTCCTGACGAAATACAAGAAGGAAGAGATGTTGGCATGAGAATGGACACAGCGGCCTCTTTGTCCCTCCACTTCTTGGTTTCTTATCGACAAAAAAGAAGTGTTTGGAACATCACTTCTAAAACGACCTTAACTTCACTGCAATGCCCGGGCCTGTAGACTTGAAACATTTAGACGTTTCGTAAGTATTCTCTACATCTCTCCGTTTCTGAGAACGGAGTTTGGAGGTTAACGCATCAAAGGAACTCCACAATGCAAGTGATCGAAATTTTCATCCATTAGATGATACTAGATGATTCATATTAGATGTATTGTGATATATGAATATGTGAGCAGGTAACAGCATCCAAGTTATAAATGAAAATTTCTTAAACATGTGCTGATTTATATATATTCCAATAAAATAAATATTAAATAAAATTTTCATGCTCTTCACAATACTATGCTTATTAATTATTTATACAGTAAATAAAATTATTGAGACACGAAAGGCCTAATTCTACTAACTTTAAGAGGAAAGTGTCAATATTCAGCACAATAGTAGTATATTAAATCGTCTGTGAATTTTATATTATTATTTATTTAATAATAATTTTCAAAAAAATTTAAAATTAATGATGTTAATATTCAACAAATAATTTTTACTGTTATATGATAAAAAATACAAGTAGTAAGTTTTGATCGTTTTTTTTTGTTCTGTTTTTTTACGATTTCTAAATAATTATATATATTTTTTATTATGTTAAATTTGAAAGCATCTGTAAAAAAACTAATACTAAGCTATACACAGAGACTAGCTTTTGCCCTCGGCTTTGCTCGCATGGAATTTGGTTTGTCACATAAAGTTTCGTGACAGATCATTTTAAATAAATAATTTAAGTTTTTTTTTTTTTTTACTATAAGTTACTAGTACATCCGAAATTTCAGATGTCTAACTTCAAATCTGAAGGATTCCATACAATCTTTAATACCCTATTATATTAAGGGCGAAACCGAAAGCGAAAGGGATGGAATTGTCCAAATCCCTTTCGTAGTGCTCATATAAGCTATACAAAGAACCTATCTGCGAATTTCAAGATGCTAATTTCAGTGATTTCTGCTGTGCGTTGAACGCTGGGTGTGTTAATCAATCAGGTTTCAGTTTTATATAAACTTCGCCTGTGTGGTGTGTTGATAAAAAGTAGCCTATGCTCTTCCCCAGGCTTGAGATTATCCATATCAAATTTCATCACAGACGGATCAGCACAGCGCCGTGAAACATACATTGACACTAATAAACAAACGGGACGGACAGAAGTTTACTGTTGCTCGTGTCAGTAAAGGATTAGTATGTAATGTTTTAGAATTTATTGAAAAGGATTACTTAGTATAACGGTTTCACTTGTCATACGGAAGCAGCGAAAAGTTAACTATGTTACTTGATTTGTTTTGTTCAAAAATATTTAGATTTTGCGAGTAAGAAACACGTGAGTAAGCATACAAACTTTGCCCCCCTTTTTCACCTCCCTAAGGGGTAGAACTTCGGAAATCCTTTCTTATCAGATGCCTACGTCATACAAAGAACACACCCTCCAAGTTTCAGGTCTCTACGATTAGCGGTTTTGGCTATGCGTTGATCCGTCAGTCAGTCATTCAAAACAAATCATTTTATATGAATACATTAAGAAATCGGGTCAAATAGTCATTTTCAAATATTACTTCAATCCTTTTTATGGTTTCTAATTTTTTTATTATCTCATCCATTAACATAAAATGCTCAACTCACTATATTGCTATTTTATTACTAAACTATAGGACATTACATCTTATTCTTTTAAATGAATTATTAGTATCATCACGGACAGCCGAGCTCCTAAAGCATGCTAGAGCAGCAATAAAAATAAATACGGAGCTATAAATTTAGTGCAGTTCATTAATTCATCTTTTAGACCGTTACTTGAAATAGTAAAAGCTATCTCGAGTTTTCAATTTATTTCTGTTAAATCAGATACTTTTTACTTTAGTAGGATTAATTAAATGGCTAAAATAGTAATATTAAATATATTTTATAAATAAAGTAGCTGGCCCGACAGATGTCTTGTTTAAACATATTATATTATTTAAGTCGATTTGATGAAAATATAAACAATATCAGCTTGTTTATCACATCTTTATCTATCAATTAAGCGAGAGTATATCTTTATTCTGTAACGTTAAACTCAAAACAATTTTATGAAGAACTTAACAGAGAAAAAAATGAAGAAATAAAAAATATATCTGATCCAATTGTAAATCTTAACCATTTTCCATTGGTACAACCGTTTAGGAGGAGTTCAGTGGCATAATCACTTAATGAAAAGCTAAGTCCAGTTAACACCCCGCTGTAACAGGGGCTTGATAATAATGTTGACTTAATGGCATCATTGATAGGTTTTAATCTTTTTACAAACGAATTCTATATATTATAGATGAGGAAGAAAATAGTCCGGGTAAAGGTAAACAAAATCTCATATAAATGCGATAAGTGCAACGAGAGCTTGTCAATAACCGATATCTTCGAGGGCTGTGCCTTTTAAAAATATTTTAAGATAATTAGACTGCTCATAAAATGGAAAATCAGTGAGAAGCTAGCGACATTCATTTCCACCTCGGCGTCAACACCAACCCCCTCCGACCCGCTTCCCGTTCCGGACAGATGATTGGCCAACGCCGCTGACGACTGTAATCAAATTACCTGGGGGCCCACGAGGGCAATCTGAATTCTGGTTCGTTACTTTTTTATAAACTCCGACGAAGGCCTAATGACGTTAGCTAATGTTGGTGATTTGGTAGCTCGCCTTCTCCACGGCCGCTGGAGAAAAAACTCCCGGAGCAGAAGAATGTCGGCTGGAAGGCCGCTCAGCTACCTGGAACCTCCTACGTCTGACTTGTGTCTTTGCGTCTTCTTCGGTCCATCACAACATCTTTTCACAATCAGATGCTGGGGAATTCCTATCGAAAAATGTAGCTCGAAAGGTCTTTGAAGTGAATCAAAATTTCGTGAGGATAAAATCAGTTTCCAATACGGAGCAGAAAATAAAAAGTAGTGGAATTCAAACCATTTTTTTGCTAATGCCATTTCATACATTGGAATGATCTTTAATCTTTGTCTGATCAGAAGACATATATAGATTTATAATCTTTATGATTAATGTTAAAGTATAGGTTAATAAAACTTGACTACTGAATTTGAAATAGATAATAAAATACCATTTTTAGACGTCTCGATCAGAAAATTAAACGGGGAAATAGAAACTAAATGTTGGCAAAAACCTATTCACTCTGGTCGATACATACGCTGCACGAGCCTATGCCCCAAAAGATATAAAATAAATACGGCTAAAAACCTAATAAATCGCGTGAGAAAATTATCATCCCCAATACACCAAACAGCCGAAAAGAACTTAGTTGACCTCTTATTAAAGAATGGTATCCGAATATATTTGGATGTCAATAATAAAAAACTGTACTGCTACAACCCATGAAAGGCTCAGTACTTGATAGAAAGAGTAATGTTAATTAATCTGCCACAACATGATTTGGACCTGGGACCTTCTCCGTATATTTTTTATTTTTATTTTTCCCTTCACGCAGTACCCCTGCGCGAAGGACGTTTATTGCTCTGCATGTTCCGTACATTTATAGTACATTACATACAATTGTACTTAGATGTTCGCATATATATATATATATATATATATATATATATATATATATATATATATATATATATATATATATATACATATATATATAAATTTTATATGTATGTATATATATAATACGAGTATATGTATATTAAAGCTATAGTTACTTTAAAGCAAACTATAAAGGTTCCCACAGAATTAGGTTAAAGTGAATGTACTGCTTCAACTCTTTTGGAAATATAACAAAAAAAGAACGAGGAAAGTGAAAATAAAGAATGGATTTTTTCTATTTCTTTTTATTTAGGATTCTGATAAAAAATTTAATCAACTCTTGAAAAATATAACCATCCCTGTAAAAACTATCTAATATTTTTTTTCTCCTTCATTTCATTTACTGCGACGTTGCACTAGATAGGGCCAGGCATAAATTTTTAGTTTACTTCTTTCCTGTTGGACTAGTCCAATCTATTTACCTCATTTTACTAAAAAAAAAAAATAAAAAATGGGTATTGGTCACAACTAATTTTAAGTTTCATTCACTCGTTCGTTTCCTTTTTAATATTCTCGAAAATAAAAATAATTTTATAACTGACTGTATATAATAACTATCAGTGACTGTAGATTAAAGATTAGATCAATAAATTCATAGTTTAAATAGCCAACTTATATTGTTTAGGTTATGTCATCATATAATCATACACCTCGAAACGTTCATTTCTTGATGACCTGAATGGAAATATACACATCTCCCATAATTGCACTCTTTTGTTTCATAAAGTTAATAGACGGTGGACAACTTGTAAGAAATATATATATTTATTGAGTTCTTGAACATTATTATATATAATATAAAGAGAGACATTATATGAACTAACAAATAGGTGACTTATTGCTATTGAGTATCATAATAACTTATCCATTATGGACTACATCCAGCTTGAAGACTACTTTCTTACTTACAATAAACTACTGCATTCCTACTCTCTAATCTCCTACCTCCTATCTTCTACCTTCCCAATCTTAGAGCTGATATATTTATACAGATAAAAGAAGAGGGGAGGGTAAGGAAGTTTGCATTGTTGGACAATCAGGAAGCATTGATGACACAACGCCCGCCTCATTTGGGGCAAACTAGCACTCCGTCGGGTGAGCTAGGAGGTCCTTGATCCTTAAGAACTTTTTGTACTCTTTAAGGCCTTTAGCTTGCCGTAGAGGGGAGGACAGGAATGGACGATGAACCGAAGAAGAAGGGTACGGAGTCCTTGGTGTGGGCGGTGAGAACCGGTCCAGCGAGTATCGTGCCTTACTCCTCACTATAGGGAGGGTAGCCTGCCTACATATAGAGTGCTCATTAGCTGCCTAGATGAGCCTATATTCTCCCGGCGATAGTGTAATATCTCCTTATCTATTGTGGGTCATCTCACTATATTGTGGATACATTATAGTGGGCAAGCGATAGAGCAGTTTGAGGTCACAACAACAATCTTCGATATAATAACTATTTAAACTTTAAATATGAATGAATTGATATTAAATAGTTCAAAATACGAAAAGTATTCAACTGACCTAAATAAGATAGACATACAAAAAAAGCTTCAGAAAAGAGAAAATAAATAATAATTAAAAAAAAAGCATTAATGGAAAACAAAACTAAAAAGAATAAAATAATTTTGTGAATTATTCCCTGAAGCCTCACACGGTAATAAGTCTGGAGAAATATTCCAGATCAACAGAATCCGAGCTAACGTCTATAAAAGATAGGTAAAATGATATAATTATAAAATTTCAACTAATAGTTTGATGTAATAGAAATGCTCATAACAGAATTTGAATTGTATTAAATTTTGAACAAATCTTGTACAATTGATTAGATCTTGGAAAATTACACAAAGACCTTTCTCGCAAAATAAACAGGTAACATACAATTTGATAAAGGGTCATCTTCAAGACTAGTGTTCTATTGGGAATAAAATAGTAATAACCTTAGGAATCACAACATGAATCGTACAATAGAAAAAAACTGAGACTGAATACACAAGTATCTACAGTAAAAAATGGGATAGTTTTGATTACATTTTAAATTGTCTGAAAATTTTATTTGTCAAGTCAGTTTTATATTTCACTGGTTTACTGTTATATAATATAACTTACAATTCCAAAAATTTATGACCAAAGAATTTATTAAATTAACCAGGACTATTTTTTTTCTTTGTATTTTCCGTAGATGCAATAAAAACATTATGAATGTCTAATATACGATTTGACCTAGTTGTTATTGTTAAAAACATATTATTACTTGGAAATCTGTAAACATTTCCAGACAAATACACAACCTTGACCTACAGGATGAGGGGTTTATACCCGCCGGCTCTTTCCACGAAATAAATTTAAATTAGGGAAAGCCGACACAGGAAAGCAGACACCAGCAGCTCAACATGAAAAATAACCCCCCACCCAGTGAGGACATAAAGCTTGTAGCTATTTTTCATACCCTTCGTAAGGTAACACAATATTCAAATAGCTGGAACAGCTAAATATTCCAACGCCGTCTCATGAATTGTTACGTTTTTTAGAAGATTGCATATAGACAAAAGTTTTTAAGCATGAAAAATGTAGGATTCAATTCATTTTTTTATACCAAATCTATTGTTTCATATCAGAAAAAGTATTGAAAATGATCTAAAAATCGATCAATAATGATGTAAACGCGGTTCCTATTGTTCTACTGAGACCTTGTAATTAGCCTTGACAATGTATTGTAATTATAAAAGAATTGGCACCAATAAAACTATGTCAGCACACAATTAAGAATAAAACATAAATATATATCTGTAAAAGTCAATAAAACAGTTTTTAGTGATCGTGATCACCATATTTTATTTTACATATGTATATAATAACATTAAATAATAATGACCGAAAAGGTTCTCATGGTGTTGTACAGCTACCGAAAGATCCTGTCTCCTCCAATATATACAAATAATTTTAATTTATTCTACAAAAATCAGTGCCACCATTAACTTATGAGTGCACTACATCTTGCAAATGGAAATTTTGTTATTTATTTTTCAACAACATTATAAAAAAAAAGAAAAAAGAAGGAGGTTTCCGAAAGACGGGCACAAATACAGTATGTCCCAAATGGCATTTGCATTACTTCTCTCAATAAATATTTATTATTATTATCATGATATAATGCAGAAAAGCTGATAGTAGGCATGTAACATTTTATTTGGACATAATTAAGAAGTAAGATCATAATAATGGGAATAAATGTAATAATGAAATAAAATTAAATGGATAAGAAGGATTTTTTGTATGGGAAAAAACAATGTAATCTGAACTACAGGTTACATGTGAATTATACAAATTGAGAAATGAGAATTACAATTAAATAAACAGTTTTATTATTTATAAAATTTGGTTTGGTGGGTATATTTCCGTCAAAATAGGAGTATATATATTTCATTTTGTGAAGTAAAGAAGTCACAGAGGGCATTATTTACAATTGAATTATTCTATAATAAAATTTCATGGTATACAAATTATTTATTAGTAGCTTTGATAGGTTAAACAAATATATTTTTAAAGATACGAGAAGACATCGAGTTCTTTAAAAATATCTGATCGTACTCGAACTAAGTTTCTCCAATTTGTCCATTTTTTCTTGTTACTTGTATTACCGCTATTATTCACTAAAAAAATTGGTCCCATTGCTTTGTAGATACAGTACTAAAAATTAGACTAAATTAAAAATAATATAAAATAACTATGCTCTTTCTCGCAGAAAAAAAATTAATTTTTCCAATTTTTTATCCGCACGCCACAGAATAAGTTCTACAGCCAAGTTTGCTCCAATCTATATTCGTTTATAGCTAACGCATATTTTTGACATACAGAATAAAAGTTCGCTATATTTGGAATCTTTCTATGCATTTATAAACAGAATAAGTTAGGAAACTAAAAAGAATCTTGCTCAATTCCAGCCGTGATACTCGAAACTCGTGAGATCGTTATGAGGGATTTAAAGGCAGTCCAGTTCCGGCGGTTAGAAGATAGGATCCCAGAAAGCTCCCGAGGGGTCATACACCCAGGTTTTAGACAGGACGAAGAGCGGGCTCTGGAGTACGTGGGAAAAAGGAGTCCTTGGTTAGAACCTGTTCCGGGCAGCCGCATTCCCTCCTCCGTGTCATCATCGCCATCAGGTCCAGCATCCATCATCGCCACTGATCCCGTACCTTACCGCTTCCTACCTCCTACCACTTGCTCAGGTTCACTCAGCCTCGAAGGCTGTCTGAAGTGATGCGTATCCTCTCAGTCGACAAGGCTTTTAGTAAATTGTGCTTTTGGGTGAGAATGAAGTTTGTCGTGAAAGGTCTGATATCAGATTCGAGTGCAATAATAATGTGTAATATTTATTATTATGTATTAGTAAAACAGATAACACATAAACATAAAAGGGTAGTACATAGATAATATCCTACATAAAAGGGCGTGGTTTATTGATGCTCACTTTAACATGCATTATAATTGATTTTTGTTTATAAATTATATTACGTGCTAGATTTTCATCAAGTTTTCAGAAAGAAATCATTGAAATTCAACAAATAAAAAGAAATATTTACCACTATAGGCCATGAAGGGTTCAGTACATGGTAGGGTTTCAAATGTTTCTAGAACAACGGTTGTGTAAGGAGCTGATTTGTCCGAGGTGACGCTCAACCGCAGGCTTTTATCTCTTTTAAGGGTACCTACTTTATAGATGCCGGGTGAGCCCAAGGAGGTTAGAGTCGTAATTCTCTATCCTTAATTAACCTTTTTCCTTAAATATATTTATATTATCCATATATATATAACTACAGAAAAGAGAAAAAAAAATGATCCATGTTACTTATAAGTCAATTCCGATTCATTTAATTATTTATATTTTATAACAATTTATTCTCTAATTTAATCCCTAAATTATCATATGAGAAGGTTAGTGAAGATTTAATAATACGTATGCTTGTATCATGTGGCTATAGCGTATATCTATTGGATAAAACTTATTATTAAAGTTATAGTAATTAATCATATTAATAATAATTATTATTACTCAAGTTCAGGATTACGGTCCTCAAGCCTTTTTTCAACCCGCTGTTGACACCGAATATAGAAGTGACTCCCTTAAGGAGCGCGATGTGCAGTGAAGTGAGCCCTCTACAGTCTACTGAGCCCTCCGAGCTTTGATGTCCCAAGCGCTTATAAAACCATGGACTGTCTCAGGTCTCAGGTGTTGGAAACACTCATCAAACACTTATCAATAGTTTGCAAACTCAGGTGATATTCAGTCATTATAGCCATATAACGCGGGAAAAAATACGGTCTTGACCCGCCATCGAATAAATTTTGGAACTGTTCTAAGTCTTTAAACCATTTTTTTTCTATATTTTTAAATTAAACTAATTTTCATTTGTAAAATTTGACTATTTATTTTTATATACAAAATGTTTACTTTTTAAAGTAAAATATCCACATCGTTGGATTGAATATTATACACGAGTCGAATTGTAGCAATGCATTATTTTTAATTATTCTTAAATTAAATTTTGTTACAATAATTTATTTTCAGAACTTTTTTTGTTGTTGAGAATAACGGCATATGGGTGACATTGATAACTTAATGAAAGTAACAATTCCCATAATTTTGCCATGATCAACAAATCAGCATTTTCTAACCTTTTTAAACAATTTAAAAAAAAACACATTATCATATGTATTTAAAAAAAACAACTGTACTTCTACAAATGGATTCAGTAAATGGGTACAATTTCTAAGACAGTACTGGTTCTGCAGGGGGATCACACTTAACTGCCTGGTTTTCCCCAATTAAGAGTGTCCAATTTATAGAGGCTGGGTGAGCCCCAGGATGGTTTACGGATCCCAAAGTATCCATCCATGGATGTTAGCAGAATAAAAAATTAATATGCCACAGCCGAACTTTTGTCTGGGACCTTCTAAACAGCAACTTGCGCTCTACAATTGAGCTACCCTGCTCCAGTATTGTATATATACTATAATTGAGACAACAAATGCTAACAGGGAACCGGTGGACAGATGAACCAGTGAGAAAGAAATAGGAGATAAGATATAGTGGGAAGTGGAACAGTACACCGCGGTGGATGATAGATGAGTACAGCGCTGAAGAATTGCTTCACGGCGCCCCAGATACCGTACCGCAAATCACCTTTCACTACCGCTATTAACTCATCGCTAATTCTTCTTACCTCCTGGTTTGCCTAATCATTGGAAGTGTGAAATTAGCAAAATTTCAGTAATTACGTACATCTAAGTATATATATTTAACCTTAATGCTCGTAAGGCTTGAGAATAAATAGACATAAATATAGAGAATATATATCACTAAAAGCTTAAGGAAATCCGTACGCTCCCTCCTTATGAAATTAAGAAAAACCTACAAATCTTTTTAAAAGCAGCTGCTTTCGGTTTAACGGATGTTGCATCCTGTTTAGGGGTTGATAATCAATTATTAATTTGATTAAAAAAAAAAGAATAAAAACAAAGAGAAACGCTATTCCATGACAATTTTTCAAACTTCAAAATTAAACTTATTTTTTCATAATTGGGAATGGAATAGAATAGAAAAGCAAGTTTATTCTGGGACGAGATTCGTTCAGAATAACAAACATGAACAGAGAAAGAAACATAATACAAATCATAAAATATTAACCAAAGTATGTACAAAAAAATATATACATTTCGTGACAAACTATAAAGCAACAAATGAAAATAAATAAATAAATAACAGCAAATAAAAACATGAAGCTATGATGTAATAACTTATTTATAGAATGTATATCTTGTTTGCAAGAAAAAATACAATACAACTAAAGTCATTGTTTTTTACTAATCCATTGAAGCAAATAATTAAACCTGTTTTATGTAACATTATGTATGTAAATTATGTACCTTTTTTTTAAAAAATTGGAATCTGTTCTATTTATTTATTCAGAATTTTAAGTGTTCTGTGATATTAATAAAACACTAGTACCGAAGAAAAGGTAATTTTAAAGTTAATTTGTTGGAACTATATATTTTAAATTAAATATTTAATTAATTTTTTCAAAAACCAGAATTTTGTTAATTTATTTTGTTCTTTTTCTCAGTATTTAAAGTTTTCTGTAAAATTAATAGTTAATACTAATCAATAATTAATACTAACAGCAAAGAAAAATAATAATAAAGAAAATTTCTTTTTACTATCTATTTATTATATGTATATAACTTTGCCTAAAACTAGAATTCTTCCTATTTTTTAACTGTTTGTTTTTGTATTTTAACTGTTCTGTGAAATTGATAAATCACTAATTTTGAAGAAAAATAATTCCAAATTATTTTTTTAGTCACGTATTTTTATTTTTATTAATAGCTTATTGTCTAGTTAAGAAAGCAATAATAACCATCGGTAGCTTTCTCAAACCAAAATACAATTTTATTGATAATTTTCTGCAACCAAAAAACAATAACTGGATTAAATAAAAAAAAACTTTAAAAATCCCATTTAATAGATGAAAAAGAAAATGGGACCAACAGTTAATCTTAATCCGTTAGATCTTCTGAGAAAGAGGTACATAAATAATTGAATTTTAACCCCCCACCCTCGGGGTGCCCTTAAAAGGGACATGGCGAATCCGCTAAACATGAAATCCCTTTCAACTTAAATTGAAGGGAGGCCAACGTTTTATTTCCTTACGTTTACAGTACTTCATCGGATCATATTTTAACAAAGCGAAAAAGGAAAAAAAAAAATATGCCGTTGGATTACTACTAACCAGTCAGATGGAATAAACATTTCCAAAATAGAAATAGTGGCGTTGTTTTATCCCATGAACATTATATAAAAAATATAAAATAAAATATGGATATATATTCGTGAAATAAGAGAATTACAAAATGTGGAAGAGAATGGTGCGGGTGAAAGTCAGAAAAAATCTCTTAAATAGTGAGATCTGTCTATTCGAATGCCTATTTATTTATAATGGGGTCAGGAGTAGAATGTGAAACGAAAACCCCCTTTTAACCAACGAAGGAGCCATGCAATGTGGGCCGAAATGTTAGCTTTAAAATAAATAGCTCTCCCTTTTTAAACATTTTCTTTCATATACACATAAGGTCAACTAATATGATTCGAGATAAAAATAAATTAAGACAATTGACAATTCGACTAAAATTATGATTGATGTTGGAACAATAAAAATTTGAAAACTAAACGTTTGTGACGATTTCCGAATCAAATTGAGAACTGCGGTACTTATTCCGCATGTTACTTAGTAGTTAAAGGCCGTCATTAACATCATTTCTACATCACAGCGTCATTATTTTTAAAATTGAAAAGTTAGAAAAAAATTGACTGGAAAATATGCCTGATACCAATACCAAAATAAGTGCATACTAAATATCCTAGATCAGTTTTTCTCAATGTTTTTTACTCATTTTTTAGCAACAAATTGTGGGAGCCACATAAGATTTATTGTAAAACATATAAGATCGCGAGGTCATTTGATGGGAATTTTAACTACCCTTACCATCCAGCATGATAAGGGTAGTTAAAAACAAGTATCTAAACTTGTAATGCATTGCAAACAAATATATTCTATAAAAAAAAATATAAAAATAAATAACGAAAAATGAGATCAGAGAAGCGTAGATAAACCAGCGTAAATCTAAAATCCCATCACTCAGTCTTAATGAAGTTTAAGCTTAGCAAGGGAAGCGTGTAATAAAGTTTATATTAAACAAAAAACTGATAAATAAAATCTTTAAAAAAATATCAGAGGATTATATTTAAAAAGTAGTAAAGGAAAAAATAAAAAGGTCTGGAACGATTATAATCGATAATTATCGACAGTGGATGGCGGAATGGCGACCATTATCGATAGTTGAATATTGTCGCTGATATTTTATGTATCGGATTTACCTTCGATATTTACCGACTTGTGTATTCATTACCCAATCGTATACGTCCTTGGAAGTTGGCATATTCTTTTTAAGTACGCCCTCCAGACATCTAATTTCATCGCCTCATTTTATTGATGTAGAGCATATATTGACTTAATGTCACGGAGCTCGGATCGTCTCACTACAGTTTTATTAGTTTAAATTAAATTCCTAATAATTATCAGGGTACTTTATTTGTACAAAAAAGAATTTATTTTAAAAAGAAATAGGGATGTTAGTAAAATCTAGTACTAGAATTTAAGTGAATCGTTTAAATTGAAAAAGTTTTCACATTCTACAGCATTTTATTTTTTTTTAATCAGCATATTTAGAGGCTTTGTATAATTAAAAATATTTTGTACATTGAAGAGAATTTTTTTCTACCTTTTTCGTTCTCTACATACTTTCAGTTATTACAGTTACTCGAAAATAGCAACGGAAACAAAAGAAAGATACACCACATGACTTCATTTTTTTTGTCATTCTTTCAGAAGATATTGATAAAACGATTGTATTTTTACAAGAACATGAACTTATTCGTACAGAAAGGGAGTACCTACAGAGTCATCAATCGAAGATTTTCAAGAAAAAGCAATCTTTTTGAAGTAATTCTATCAGATATACCGACTTTTTGGAATGAAAAAGGTTAATATATTAATGTGAATACATATATGCAATTCATAAACTATTTTTGTTAATATTAAGTTTAAGTAAGTGTGATTATTTAAAGTAAATGTCAGGTATAGAAAGAAAAATATCACAATTTGTAAGTGTCTTCTTTCTTGTAGAAATGCAATTACAACTTTTACTTTTCATTAAAGCTTCAATTTCAAGAAAAGAAAACCAAGTTAATGTTAAGAAAACCATTAAAAATATAGAAATAATCTCAAAGGATAAAAAAAAAATATTTTTCAATCGAAGGGTTATAATTATCGTCGCTCATAGGTATATATTTTTACAATTAAATATTGTAATATATTTATATATATACATATATAAAAAGAGGTATGTGCTCTCAGCAAGACACTTAAGTTTCACCCGAGTAAGGAAACTTTACGCCTAACAGAATTTGATGACTGTTGCATGAACCATGAAGCTTGGATGCAAAAAGAATTTTATGTCGGTGTCACCAGTCGGTAAATGGATCCCATCAAACTTGATGTCAAAGTGGCATCTTTGATAAATAAATATATATATATAAATGAATTTATTTGTCCTTTATTTAATTATTATTATTTAATTAATTATTTATTTAATTATTATTAATTAATCTATTTGTCCTTTATGCATTACTACTCCAATCATCCGATTGTCATGAAACTTTAGGAAATAATTCAGTAGACTCTAGGGAAGGTTCTACTAACTTTTTTTCTTATTTTATTTTATTTTTTTGGATTTGAAAAAAATTTCAAAAATTTCTAGAAAAAAAACTAATTATTTGTCTAAAAATCGTAATCGACCTTTTTTAAAGAAGATTTACTTTCCTACAATTTCAGCCCAACCGCAGCTCTTTAGGCCAAATCTGAATCAAAGAATCTGAGTTCAGTCCTATAATGTATTAAATAACCGGAACCTTATCTATCTATATATATATAAAAATGAAAATTGTGTTAGACACAAGGAAAGAGAAAAAAATTACGATTCTAAGTAGATAGCTTGAAATTCACAAAATTCGACTAAGCCCACTATGCACAGGTGCCACAGATATTACCACGCATTATATTTATGATCTTGTTGTGGTGTTCTTGATCGAGATTTAACTATTTCTTGGAATTTTTTCTTTGATTAGCATATTTATACTTCAAACATTCGCATTGCCAAAACGTGGCATTTTCGCATAAATAAAATGGTGTTTTTTATGTTATTATTTCTTTCCTTAACAAATTACATGACAAGATTAAAAAAACAATTATTTTTGGTTAGTTGAATTTTATTTAGACATTATAACGTTCTAATCTAATAAAGCTTTATAGCAATGATATTTTTTCTTTAAAATTTCATTATCAGCGTTATTGTAGCATGAAAAAATATAAAATTTTATAATCCTCTGAGTATAAAAGCAAACTATATACATGGTATGGGTTTAGTAGAAGAATAATTTATAACTAAATAAATTAAGTATTTCAAAAAAAAAACGAAGAATCTATCACAACCCTTTTAATATAAATATTATTAAATGTTCTGAATTGTTTCTTATTTTAAAAGGAAATTTAAATAAAAAAACATTAGAATAAAAACTACAATTAATCAAACGTGCAGTGTAAAATAATGAATAGAAACAATAAAAGTCTAAAAATGACAATCAATATTATGAGAATCGAGACGATGAACGGTAAAATAAATTTTCACATTTAATTATGAAACTTTATTTTCAAAATTATGAAGTGAGATCAAAACATTCTCTGATGAGCTTAGATCTATTTTTATGAAATCTCATTAAACTTATTAATTTTAAATAAATATTCCATGCCCATAAGCTGGAAATGCCATGGCAACGTATCAGGTGTAATCTGCTGGCCATAATATTACCTGCTAAAGGCAGCAATAAACATTTCAACAGCAATTCTTTTAAAGAAAAAAAAAGTTAAATTAAAAGTGGAAAGTTTTATGCCTTTACTTACTCACTCATAAAAAGCAAACAAAAAGAACCATATCCCCCCACAACCGATAAACAGGCCAAGGTTTTTAGTGGTCATAAAAATCTTTCCATTCTTTATAGAACTGGAGTTTCTTTTGAGGAAGAGGTTATACCTTCTAACGAATCGAGGAAATGACCGGTAACAGTACTGCAACTATCTTTTATTTCACCTGATAGTTAAAGAAAAAAAATTGTCAACTAACACATAAAAATATTATCAGCATATTGGAAACAATAAATGTATTTGATTGATGAAATCTAATGATCACCGCTTTCGTTCAGCTAGTAATATATATTGTTTACTCCCCCCCACCTAAAAAGAAGTTATATATTTATTTCGCAATGCAATACATAGAACGTAAAAAACAAGAAATTTCGACTTATACTGAATGTGGATATTGATTTATATTTCATCAAAAATCGGTTCTTCAACCCATCTTTGGGTCCTGAATTCCTCCATCTGTATGAGGCGTTTCAGATCAAAATAGGAGTTTCGAATTGCTCCGAAATTTCATTTTAGGCTAACGAAACTTCATGTTCAGAACCGGCCTAAAACCATAAGGCGCTAAAGTGCCCAGTTAGACAAAATAGCTTGATTAAACTAGCGAAAAAGTTAAATTTAGAAATTCATATAAAAACTGTACCAATAGAATCTATGAAGAGTATTGGGCTGAGTGAAAGATAGAGACTGTTTTTAAGCCAATTGCTGCGCATGGAAATTCGGAAAAATTAACTGCCACGTTTTACACAAGCAAGGGTATACTTTAGAGAGGCTGGGTGAGCCCCATGAAGGCCTGCAGATCTCCTCTTTAAAGAATAAATAACTTATTTGCCTCCACCGGTTACAAAACAGGGACAAACAGAGAGTGTGGAAGGGTGAAGAGAGAGATCTGTTATATAACCTACAGCTGGAGACAGCTGATGGCGGCCACGTGAGCGAGGAGTAAACAATGACGAGGACACACCCCGGAGGGATCGACCGTGGTAACCATGGCGACGGATCCACCCGCCCCCTCTTGCAGGGCCAGGGTTCTCCCGCCGGCGCCGCTCTCGGAGGAGGACATCTCCGGGAAATGGGGAGAACTGCGAAGAAGGGGAAGCAAGGATTCCAAGTTAAGCGTTTGTCAAGGTGTAGTCCTAAGTACCGGACCTGTTCTATAGGAATCAGTGGAATGTTATTAAACGATACAGGAGGACAGGAAGTCGTTGGTTTACGACGGAGGAAACAGACACATAATTTAAAAAAATAATCAATAAATGTGAGCAAAAGTACCAAAAGAGGCACACATTATAAACAGAACGCAATAAGTCAAAATCCACAAAACAAAGCCTTATGTCTCCAAAATGTCAAAATGAAAAAACAGTCAACGTTTTGCATATTACAGCATTATTAGAGTACAAAACTCTAGAAAATCACATCAATGAAGACAAAGTGCAGCAAAACTATGTTGTTTGGGAGAGATATCAATGAACTGTCCTGAATAAAACACAGACTACCAAAAAAAATAGTCAGATGATTAAGGCTGGTGCATTGGTCAGCCATGGGTGACTAAACACTTGGTGGACAAATATCCATGCAATTAACGGGATGTAGATACCATTCAAATAGAAAAGATGTCTGATAGGATTGTTGAAGAGTGATTTGTCTGACTTGGATACGACCCCTGTTGTCCCGGCCAGGACAAATCTTTTCTCTTCAAAACCAAAATATTTGAAAAGATGTCTAGTTTGTCCACTCCTCGTACTTTTCTTATCGTTGTGGGTAATTCAGTACATACGAAAACGTTTACTGTATCATGGCAGATGTTATTGCAAATACGATTTTTTTTTAATTCAATAATAATAGGTAGCAATAGGAAAATTCACAAAAACGAACCCTTGTGTATCTAAAATACTAGAAAAAACCAATCCGACAACAATTATTATTGACCACACCAGCTGTTCATTTATTAGATTCATTTGCCTTTGTTTTTGTGGAGCGCCTTGGAGGAAGGTTGCTATGTAATATTTGATGACTCTGTTTGGACTGTTGGTGTGAAATGTGCTGCACCTGTTATATTATCTTGATGTCTGCCCTGATGATGCCGGAATAGGCGAAACGTCGACTGATTTTTTTTTCCAATAGTTTGGAGACATAAGGCATTGTTTTGGGTTTTTCCCTAATGTATCCTATCGTATACACAAACAAATTTTAATTTTAGGATATCTATTCTTTTAAATACTATTTTCTATGAGCTCCAATTGAACTCAATTATACCTAATTATCAGAGCATTGTTCGAGAGAACAATAAGTCGCATATAACCTTGAGAATCCACCTGGTTCCTTAAGTATAGCTATTAGAACCAGCGCTCAGGTGGGCATCAGGATTTCCGCAAGGAAATAGCCGAAATTTCATCCTTCTACCAGAAAGTCTGCATTAAAAAAGAGATAAGTGGTAGTTTGGTCGCTTTATCTAAAAATAAATTAAGAAGTTCCGCAAAGAGATGGCGTTACGACCATTTAAGTTGGCAAATTGGACTGTTCCCTTTCTGATGAACGAAAATGACCATTCCTCAACTTTATAACAAGTCTTCTGAGAATAAATAATGACCGGATAAGAACTAATAAGACGTTGGCTATCATAGAGTTTATACATATTCATTCAATAGCCAATAATTTTATGAGGTGTTGCGTTTCAAACATTAATAAATCTACAATTACAAGATCATTTTCACAAGTCATTTAACAATATTTATAAAAAGTTAAATAATTTTATTATATATTTAAGTAAATAGTAAAGACATATAAAAAACAAAAACAAAATTAGAGAAGACAATCGCTAGAATACAATAAGCAAGGTGCTATTTTATTTTATTCATATAACATCAGTTTAAGATGTTATTGCTAATCTGCCGATATTACACAGAGAGTCCTAAATTTTACTTATCCAGGTATAATTAAGAGATCTTCAACTGTGTTTAACGAGTTGAACAGTTTAAAGAGCACCTGAAATCGTACAAGTTCGGGACCCCCATTATACACCCCTTCCGAAGGTCTGCTTAACTGAGGATTTTTCCTCCCTTTAAAAAAGTCTGGGACCACGTGCCGGGCTCCAGAACTCGCGATCTTGACCGTAGTAGGTTGTTATGCCAATGTAGGTTGTAACTTTTATAGGAAACCCCTAAAAGTAAGTACTTATTTTTGTAGATTGCAAAGCATAATCATCAGATTATTATTAAAGATATATACATCTAATTAGTGATATAATCCTGCATTCTCAGTAATAAAACAAGCTAAAATTAATAATTTATTTATTTTATTTTATTGTTGAGGGAGCGTGTTAGAGCACTGAGTAGTCATGCCAAAAATTCTAGTTCAAATCCCCCTGCAGGCAGTTTAGTCTGTTATTTTTATTTAGTCTGTTTGCAGCGGGAGATGGATCATATGGGATCTAGGACCCTCCTGGGGTTTACCCAGCCTCTATAAAATATTATAAAGTAGGGTACCCAAAATAAGAGGGAAAACCTGGCGGTTGAGCGTGACCTAGGACAAGCCACCTCCTTGCAGAACCGTTATCCATGAAACAGTAAGTCTCTACTATGTACTGAACCCCAGTCTCGTTCACGGGTCGTAGTGGTAACAGGTTTCAGGTTTATTTTATTGTTAGATGTTATAATTTTTTTAATATTGTTAAATATTTTATTTGAAAAGAAAAGATATGAACGGGACCGTTATGTACCACGACGGATACGTGGAAGACCCGGGTTCGGATCCCGGCCCGGGTCAGATTTTTTTTTTAAATATTTCACAATATTTATAAAATTAATAATTTTGATTAGTATTCGATATATTGTTATATTATAAAATTAAACCGGAGATGAAAAAATGATATCAAGTATAATAGGATGAAGGAACACATTAATTCGGAGATATGTAAATTGGGAATAGAAAGAGACAGAGCTCGGGACATGATGGAATATCGATCACTAAATAGGACCCAATTCCCTCCCTCTTCTCTCCCGTAATTAAATATCTCCCTGCCACCCCCAACCAACCCCGATGGGACCGGGAGGGAATTCGGAAAATCCTCAGCACAGGATATCCGCCATTTCAAACCGCCTGGTCGACCAATAGCCATTAACCAGTCGACCAAGCATCCTAAGCCTTTTTGAAGTAAGATAATTCGAGGAGAACTTTCCACTAATCCCTTTTACAGGTATCTACCGCCCTTGTTACCTGTCAGAATAGGATTCAAATCGGTCCTGAAAATTGGTGGAAGTACTTTTTATATCAGGATTTGGCAGAATTCAGATAATTACTTCAGAAACAGTACAGTTACGTCTAATAACTTTATATATAGAGGAAGCGGAATTATAATAGGAGTTCAAATCCAGCTACGACATCTAAAGGATTTAATTTGGTAACAACAGTTGATACACCGTTTGTGATTTGCACAGACCCTACCGGGGCTCACCCAGCCTCCATATGGTGGATAACCTTCATTGGCGGATAAACCCAGTGGTTGTGTGCGGTAAATGTCAAATGCCAACGTTATCTAATAGCCCGTCAATGTTAATTCAGGTTAAAGTTGATATCTTAATAATTAAGCTTCTGTTGTAAATTTATAACAGAATGGGGGTTATATGGCATATTAAAACTGTCATATGTATGTAATAGAAGGCTGACATTTCATTAAGAAAACCATATTACTTCATCTTATGTGCAGCGAACGCCAAACCCGATTAGTTATCCCCTATAAGGGTTGACCATATGATTAGATTAGGCGGACCTCGGCCGCAGCGGTAATAGGCGACGAAAATTGGAAGAAATAGTCTTAGGGAGGGGGGAAGGGGTAGAGGAGAGCTTGAAAACTGGTACCGATATTGGAAGGAGAGAACGCCTTTATAGGGCAACTTTAACGTTATATCTCTCTTATATTTTAGAGGATCGTTTTACCTTACAGCTATATTCAAGGGGTACTAGTAGGATAATATGTTAGGAAAATACTTAAGGAAAATCCAAAAGAGATTAAGATTTAAGTCATTGCAAATAGGACTTTACAACGTACGGTTATATGCTCTTTGAGAGAAAACAGTGTTGCCAAGACGTCGGATTAAACATGAATATACAATAAAATATGCATGTAAATTATTTATTTAATACGATATAAAAATTATTATCGTACTATTAGCCCTATGGTCTTGGATTCAGTACACGGTAGATATTGAACTGTTTCTAGCACAACGGTTGTGAAGATATGTGAATTGTTGGAGATCATGCTCAACCTTAACGTTTTCCACCCAATCAAGAGTACCCACTTTATAAAGGTTGTGAACAGAATAAATAATTTATCTAACACAACACAAATTTCCTATATCTTTTTAATAGAGTCATTTCCACAACCCATATAATACCTAACCTTATATAGATTTTTTTATAAACATCTCTGAAACAATATGATAGTCCAGGTATTGGTCAAAAACGAATTTAGAACAGTAAAAACTGTTAATAAACAGGCAACGTTTCGACCCGAATTGCAGGTCAGGTCTTAATCAGTTTATAAGACAGGATTGTAAGTGAGCAAGATAACTCACCAATCAGTTCAATACATTTTAATAAAAACAGAATAAAACAAACTAACAGGGAAAATGATGAATATAGAAACATAATAAAAATGAATTGAAAAAATATAAACTAAATAGCTATATAAAACTATTGCTTGTTTGTATGTGAATATTAAGATATACCATATCAATTTATTTACGCCTTATCTTATTTGCCATACCATTTATAAATCCTATAACTTACCTTATTGTTAAAATAAATATTTATTTTAAAATAAAATAGCGCTAAAACTAGAACACCAAATCTTGTGTGGTTTCTTTCGGACCTGTGAATTTAGCTTTTGATGAATTCGGCACAATAAACATTCCGATTCAAAGCTACGTGGGTTCGATCCACCTTGAAACTTTTTACGGCAAAATCGTGGCTTGGAAGAATGTTACAGAGCGAACCGACTGAAAAGTAATTATTTTTTATTTTCTTACAGTACTCATCTTAAAAGTAAAATGATACAAGAACTCACAAGACATTCTCAAATCTTCTGTACACAGACCTTTGCTTGATATACAATAAACACCTAATCTATATTATAATAATACGGTGCAGAACTATGGGGTTCACCGAAAGACATCCTTATGCACACGATACAATTAACACTACCAAAATCCAAGGAATATTGTCAGTCCTCTTTGCGTTTTTTCGGAACACACCATACCAACCTCTTAAACATTTCCACTATAAAATCATACATTCACAGCAAATATACAACTACCCATCCACTCATCAACAAAAAATCAAAAGCCACTTTCCTACTCTCTGTTAACCTGTATGTGCTGTGAGAAGATTAAAACTTGTGTGGAGGAGGAAAAAAAACACTGAGATCATATTTTCTGGATACAGGTGCAAATGTAACATAAAATAATAATGATAAATTGTATCTTTGAAGCAAGAAGACGTGCGGGTTTGTTATTTTTATTATCATTTTTTTAATAATAATATATTTATCGATATTGCTGATAACATATCCTCCGCCGATGGTTGTTCCTACTTCACTACCTATCGAGAACTTCCACTAGAGAACTCCTGTACAGGGGACTGATAGGCTGATACCAGGATGGAATGGGGACGGCACCCAATCTCCCGATCAATTAGACTAAACTGCCTCATCCTTATTACTGTTCGTCCCAGTGAGTCGTCAATGTCAGCTCTACCAGCTCCTATATTCCAGGTCAGGAGTCATGTAGGAGTTCATCAACACTTCAGACCAAGTATTAATATTAATCTTTTAGGAGCAGTATTAATTCAATATTTTAGGGTTTAAAATACTTTATCTTTCCTTTAATCAACTTAAAATATAAATGTATCCATTGATTATATTACCTAGAAGCGTAAATGACGTGTTCAGGATCAAAAGAGGATAATTCAAAATTTCAAAAATTAACTTCACATTTTTGGCAAGTTTTGTCGAGCAATTATTTGTGCTCCCGAAACTTCAGGTTCAGAATCGGACTAAACCCATGAGATATGTATAACAAGATCCTTTAATTGCTAGGCAACACTTCACGTATTTTCTAAAAATTAAAATTAGTTAGGAAGTCTATGTTTGGCTTAAAAAAACATCCATATAGTTTTTTAACCTTTGATTTTCTCTTTTCTTTCCCACCTTGATTTTTCTCTCTCATTTTTAACAGTTATTTACATCCGTCAAAAACTATTGCAAACTTTAATTTTTCTTTTTTATCAACGCTACTCTGTTACTTCAACCTGACAAAAATAGTTATCATGCCACACATGTATAAATGGATTTCGATTACAATAAGTAATTATATTATTTACCTTAATAAATCATCATTATCATCATAATTAGTATTTCCCACATGAAAATAATCCAAGGGTAGTAGGATCACAAATTGAAGATAATTGTGGACAGCGATGCATATTTATAGCCACTTAAGTTAATAGTTGATTAAATGAATTAAAGACCACTGATTTAAAAACCGAATCGCCGAGCATCATTAATAAGTTTTAATTCTGTAATAATTAAAACTATAAACTATTCGTTCTAGAAAATCAAACGATTGAGAGAGTAGAGGAATATAAATACACTGTGAGAAATCAAGAGAATGAATACAAGGTAAAAATCAGAATACGAATAGAACATGCAAAGAGCTATTTTTATTAAAAGAAGGGACAATTTTGCAGCAACGTTAGACTTGAAAGTAACATTGCCAAGATACTATGTGTTCTTACTAATCCTTTACGAGGTAGAATGCTGAACCCTACAGAAAAAAGGAAGCGTTTGAGTTATAGATTTGCCGAAAGATTCACAAATAAGTTGGACGAGCAGATTTACCAACGATGCTGTCTTGAAGAAAATGAGGAAGGAAAAATAAATCGTGATTGCTTTAAAGTTAGGCAAACTCCAATACCGATAAAGTCCCATACGCATGGAGATAAATATTACTTATTGCAGTAGAAAATGCAGGGAGAAAAACACTCCTTGCTGTGAAACCTATGGGAATGAGATCTTGACCTATGGGAAGATTAGATCTGCCATATCCCAAAATTCCAATAGCCTAGATGATAAACCAACCTTCGCAATGGTACTTGAAGAAGATAATCAGCATAAGGATTTGTCCAGGATACGTCCAACGCAAGTAATTTCTTGTCGAAATTAATACAAATTATAATTTAACTTTCAACGGATCTTGAATTAAAGAACTCTTTAATTAAAAAATGCCCGCATAATAAGGAAACTTTTCTCGGAATTTTTTTTTTTGACTGATTTTCCACTTTCTGATTCTAAAGGGGCCCGTTGGCACCTCTAATTGAGTTGCGAGATTTGTTAATGCACGGGCGGGTTTTTATTGGACGATATTATCTCCTCGAATTAAAAAAAATGATTTATCGATGAAAGACTTGCGAAGGACTGGATTCAGTAAAGAAAGAATGTTATTAGAAATGGATAATAGGAAAACGTTGTATATGTATTTTGATTAACATTGAGCTTCTTTACAATTAAAATATATGAAAATATAACTATGACTCTAATTTAAACATTAAATAGAACTATGATATAATTTTATCAATAATATAGCTCTAAATTAATCTTGGAAATGTTTTAACTAAAACAAGCAATTTCTTTACAATAGGCATATATTTCTTAAAAGGCATATATTATTTAAAAAAATAATAATAATAATCAATACTTATTATAAAACAGTGTCCTCGTCCGCGTTTGTTCGCGGTAAACTCAATAACTACTGCACGGATTTTCATGCGGTTTTCACCAATAGATAGATTGATTCACCAGGAAGGTTTAGGTATATAATTTGTCGAGGTAAATGGGTTGTAATATCGATGGTTTTCACCGAAGAAGATGCTTAATCCCGTGCAATTATCTAACGTGCAAGATAACCAATTCGTATATAAATAAATATTTGGTTTTGTTTTAATTTTTATAATTTCTATATAATAAAGTACATTAGCTGAGATGGGAAGAAAGAAAATCAAGACTCCCAAAGAAGCCTAACCAATGATATTCACGTGGCCCTTAGTGGCCGGTACGTGAAAAAAAAATACATTACACAGACAAGTTATGTAGGCATAATATGCCTTATTACCCGAGCAAAGCTGGGGTGGGTCGCTAGTAAATTAATAAAGTAATGATACTTGCATATTACTCAAATAATAAAACATCGATACCATAAAAAAAAAACCGAGTGTGAAATACGGATAATGAATGAAGCGATGTAGAGTTAGGAAATCGATGGACATCCCATGGGGTGATGTTGGCGCCCAAACAATATACGACACCCCCGGACCCCAATCCACTTCCCTTTTCGGCAATTATAAGGGCGTGTTTCAATCTGAATTGCATTAAAATTAACATTAAACAAAACTCCTTTATTAATTAATACTTTACTCTGTTACACTTTATAATTACGTACAGTAAATCAATAACCAAAAAAAGATTCAAACTAATTTATACCTAAACCACGACAGTTTGAATGAAAGATGATAGATACTATTATAGTTTTACTTTAAATTTTAATTTTTCTCCTTTTTGATGCATGGTATGTTGTTTTTCCTGACCAAATAAAAATTATCATGTTAGTAAGTTACCAAAAAAAAAATAAAAGAGTAGCCTCTTGAATAAAATATTGAATTTTTATTCCTGTATTTGTAGTTGTTTTTTCAGTGGCAATATAGCTATTATCTTATGTACGTATTTTATCAGACGATTGACAAAAATATTTCAAATCATTCAAGAAACATCCTCTTAGGAGGCTGGGTGAGCCCCAGGAGGGTCTCCAGATCCTACAGGACCCCTTCCTGTCTCTTAAAAATAAGATAAATTATCTGCCATACCCGAATATGACCGGGACCTTCGGCAGGGCAGCTCAGCGCTCTACCACTGAGTCACCTCGATCCCCAAACCCTTAATACACACTGGAGATGAAATACAACGAATTATTAATTATAATAACCTCAAACCAGAAAATGTTTAAGGAGAAGTTAGGGAAAATTCTTAGTAATTAGAACTTATTAATCGGAAATTCCATTAATAAGTGAATAAAGATAGACCATCGGACTGTTCATATAATTTTAATTGGTATTGCATAATTAATAATTAGGTTTTTTAATAAGGTTGCACATACAAATGATTAGCAGAGTATTAAATTAAACTTTAACTTAATTTGTTTTTTGTTATTGTCATTATCTTTTGTTGTTGAAGGAATTACTTTAAAACAAAAAAAGATGATGAAATCGAACTAATCAAGAATGAAAGTTTAATGTATGAGGATGGAAATTAATTAAATTATTTTAATTTGAGAAAGATATTGATTGATCATAAAAATATGACCATTAATTATTCCTAATAGCCCAGTAGATTCAACCCCTATAGAGGGTGAGGAGATCGGTGCAGGGATAGAACCGTGCCCATAGCAACAGCACTGGCTAAATTACATCCCCGGGGAACAGATCATGCCTCTAGGCTAAGAATTCTCGTTGAAGGTACAAAGGCTTAGCGACTTAATAGGATCGCAAAGGACCTCCGAATAATTAGTCTTTGCCAGGATCTGGGGGGTCTGGAGAGTATCGTCTCTTTGGATCTTGGAAGGTACAAGGGATGGAGGAGAATTGGGGAAGGTACCAGAATTCGGATTCGACACAGTGCTCGTGTAAGATTTTATTTAATTTACATAAAAGAAATAATGTAATATTCCATTTTTCTAATTTCTTAAATTCAAAATGGAATTAAAACTTCTGTTTACTATAATTAACATTTGCATATAGGTTAATGAGCTGTTATTAACCTATCTTTTTAATGACATTTACTATCACTACAATTGTACGAAAATTTTTTAGTATGCCATCAAATACTACCATAGAAACACATGATTTTCGTGTATTTTTTTTTTAGTTTTGAATTTGGACACTCGGTAACCCACGGTGCAAGAAACAACCACTGTGTTCGGGAAGCGTTTCGTATTGAAAATTTGATAACACTGTGGGAAAACGGTATAGAAAATGAGAGTAAATATTTGGATTGCATAAAGTTGCTTTACTAAGTAATTTTTCCTTTGAAAACGGACATTTCATATGGAACGATTCAATAATAACAATGTACTAAGTAACTTGTGGAATCGTTTGTTGTTACTTGATAAAAATATACATATAGTACATCAAAATATTAATTTCATATATCAATAACAAATATAGACATGCAATAAAAATCAGAGAGTTTTTACAATAAATTGTAAGATATTTGTACAATCAATTACCGAGTCATGTTTCGTAATAGTTTTCATAATAACAATTGAATGATTAATTATTTTTCTTTATATTTCCATGTTATAGATCAGGAAATCAGGATAGTAGAAAATGATCTATAAGAGATTATTCACATGCTTATAAATAAGGATAAAAACTAATTTTAAATTTATTATTGACGTTAATTGAACTTGAAGAGGTTATGTCAAAAGAATTATAAATATATTTCTGCTTCAACATATTTTTTTAATTATCAATGCAAGAGTGAGGCCTTAGTGTTCAAGCAGGAACACTTAGGAATATGTGTTATAGCGGAGTCGGTAGTTAGTGATTGATCGATGATTCCACATCGAATTCAAGTTTTATAATTGTTATTTACAGCACAAGGCGCAGTTATCAAAGAGTATAGGTAAGAACGGAAAGAGACTTCTGTGTTTTCAACATTTATAGATCCAAGAACATTATATCGCATGGTACATACGCGAGGTATATAGCCGGCTCATAAGGAACAATATCCTCTCCCTGGAGGATAACGACAGAGATAGAGGCCGGACACTTCAGAAGGGATAAGAGAGTGCTAGAAAGTGGCGCGAGTAATGCAGCCTTTGTATCGGATCCCATTGCTCCGGCCCGGCTAACTGCCAGTGTGTCCATTGTAGCATCTCCTGACCTCCTTCGGCATCTATTGTCTTATCCGTCGCCCTGGAAGGAGAGAACAGTTAGGAATCCGAGCTATCAGGTGAGGTTACTTCAGATAAGATATTCCGAGATGGGTTTGCTCCAGATGCCCCATTTATACTCGTATGAAACAGAGAATAAGTAATGATATGAATCGCGCAAGCCATATCGGGCTTATAATTAGAAAGAGAGATATGAATATGGAGAATAAGAATAGTCAAAACTAACGGTTATAAAAACTAGTTCACGTAGGTAGGTACCTATAGTCCATAAGGGAAGAGAAACACCGACGATTTTACTTCGGGTCGGAAGTGTTGCTTGGAGGACACTTCTGGAAGGAAGACCGAATGGAGAGGAGGCAAGCTGGCTTGGGAAATGGCCAAATTCAGATGTCCTTACCACAAACCTTCATCAACCTCAATCAAAGAACTCTAAACGAACACCTGTAATACAATATTATTGATGACTTAATTTGAGTACGTATTTTATAACAATCCTCTATTTACCTGAATAATCACATTCATCCGGATAAAAAACAAATTTAACATAAAGTAAGGACATTAAAATAAATAAGTCGAGTAATTATAATAAATTACTCATCGCATCCCAAAATCGAATAAATTAATAAACATAGGAATAAATTAATAGATAAAAAACAAAATATATAGGAAGACCAGTGCTTATTAGATATATCACATATTTTAATGATTTTTTATTGAACGGTTCGCAAGTATTACTTTATACTGTACCAAGGCGGAGGCTAAGTTCGCACGACCCGACCACAGAGATAACACTCCCCTAAAAGAGGCTGATGAATGGTAAGGGGGACGTGGGAGGGTGATAAAGAGACAGGGCCCAACCTTTCGACGGGGTTCTCTCCAATCCATATCCAAAGGTTGCAAGAATATTCCTGGTGGAGGAGGGTCGCTATGGATACACCCTCCAATATCTGAACCCCCGCCGATGAGAAAAGGAAACGATCCCCTGTCACGGAGTTGTAATTGCCACGTGTTGGGAGGATTCGGCTTTCTGAGCAACTTTAAAAAAGCTCTCAGAGAATTAATAATAAGCAGTATATTTAAGGTAGGATAATCAGACGTAGAATTAAAATTATATATGCAAAACCTGTACTGCTACACAACTCATGAAGGGTTCAGAGTACATGGTAGAGATATTAGTTAGTTAGTTCATTTAACGTCACTTTATGCTGCTATGGCTAATCGGACGATGCTACCGTAGGAACTCTAAATTTTGCCTATCCAGGTTTAATTAGGATAGGTATTTTTAACGAGTGCCTGACATCGTACAGGCTCGGGACCCCCGTTTAACGTCCCTTCCGAAGGACTGCGTAACTAAAGATTTTTTACTCCCTTAAAAAAATCCTAGGGCCACCTGCTGGGCTACGAACCCGCGATCTTGGGTTTAATAGGTACTATGATATAGAGATATTAGTGTCACTATGCAAACGGTTGTGCTGTGGTTTGATTTGGGCGAGATCACGTTTATAACTATATTCCTAATTAAAAATACTGACTTTACATAGACCAAGTGAGGCCCGTACTCTTCTGGGAAGTTTTAAAATATTTTATAATTTTCTTTTTACAAAATAGTGTAATAGTATTTTACAATTACGGTTCGCTCTACTCTCATAGTTGGATTTGAACCCGAGACCTGCAGCATTGCAACTGACTCTTTATTTATTTATGTAGTGAACCCTAATAGGTAATACTAAATGGAGAACTTAATTTAAACATCTAACACAAATTACTAATGCTAATCAAATAAAAAATATACAATGCTTAAAGACTTTTTATTCATGAATACCGAAAGCGAAAGCAGAATATAAAATTTCTAATATGATTGGTACATAACATAATAATAAAAATTTCTTAAAGCAATGCTCGGATACTCCTGATCCTCATGACAGCACACGAAATCGCCTACATGCCTTCACAGGATCCATGCTAAGGTGATTTCACATTATATGGTTCAGGGGCGCAGGCAGACAATAGAAGAAAAAATTTCGTCCGGAGGGGTCTTAGTCAGCAGAACAGGAATGCCCTGGGGAAGATTCTTTAAGACGTGACGATAGGGAGGCGATGGGCGACCGCGTCGGAGAACATCACAAACACAGGGAAAACTTATTTCTGAGGAAGAATGAGGGAAGACGAAGAATGGTAGGAGGTCGGCGAGCTTGATACAGGCTCGAAGTTGTGAAATTTGTTTTGTGGCGGACAAACGGAATAATATGAGGATTTTTTTTTTTAACGACTCTATAACTACAGTTCTAAATGATTACAAAAATATATGAACGTTTTTTCTTATGAAGCTTTAAGGAAGTCCCCGCTTAATGTGAAGCTAATCACAATATACATCAAACCTAATAAAATAATAAATAACAAAAGACATGCTAGTTGATATAAATGATGGCAGATAGACGGACAACATCTCTCAAATTATGACATAAAAGTAATAAAAAAAAATGTAACAAGGTAATCGAAAACATATAAGAACAAAAGTATCGTTTATCGAATTCCATGGAATGAAGCAAAGGAATTACGACAAGATACCTTGCGCAAGAAACAATTGTTCAATGAGACGGTATCCGATGGCTAACATCAACAAAACCCAATAAACGACAACGAATGACTTCAACAAAAACTGCTACGGTAAAGGCTTTCGTAAGTGCTGACGGAACTCAGAGGAGTACGGTTACATAAATAGCATGTTATCAGGAGAAATTTCACCAAAGGTGAAAAGATCGTGCAGTTTTTGGAAAGTGATCATGACCAGTGAATAAATTGATTCTGTAATTATTTTACCGAAATTTCTCAAAATGAAAAAAGGATACAAAACAGATAAAATTTAATTTGATGAAAATTATAGGGAATATTCAGAGAACTGAACCTTAAAATCTTGAATCGTAAAGCAGGTTCTTTGTCGTTTCAAAGTCAAAGCACTCCAAATAATGCGCAAGCCCTTCCAAATATTCTATCCCTATATAATTGCTTGAGCTTGTGGGCACTTGTCATTCCATGACAAACGGAGAAAACCTTTACCAGTTATTGGCAAGAATTACCATGCTACAATGGACATCTTATTAAAGACAAAGTATTCAAAATAAGTAGAAAGTGAAATCACGTGATAAACGTACTTCCATCTTACAACTAAAAATCAAGAAAATATTATTTTTACTTTTAAATAATGTAGCTAATAATGTAAATAATTTGGTCTGCCACATAAAGTTTAGTGAAAGATCATTTTAAATAAATAATTTAATTATTTTTTAAAAATATAAGTTACTCGTACATCCAAAATTTCAGACGTCTAACTTCAAAACTGACGAATTCTATACAACCTTTGAACCCCTATTATATTAAAGGGGAAACCCTTGGGGTGGAATTATCCAAATTTCTTTTTTAAACTATACAAAGAACCTATCTACAAATTTCAAGATGCTAAGTTCCTGATTGTCCTTTAATTATGTACTATAACGGGGGGAGGACATGCCCCCGTGCCCCCACATAAATCTGCCCTTGCTATATCCTATGATGTATAACCTATTTTACTCAATAAGTTTCATCCAACTCCGTTCATAATTTTTGCGTGAATGAATAACAAACAAAAATACAAACATTCGCATTTATAATATTAGTAGGATATCAAAACAATAGTTTCGCTCATATTCTTTCTGTTATTTTAACCACTATTATCATGCGATTTGCCTTTAATTATGTACTATAATGGATTCTCCACAGTATCTAAAAAACTGTCGGGGGGGCACGTCCGCGCTTGCTATAGCCTATGTGTTATTCTGATGTATAACCTATATTACTGTAAAGTTTCATCCAAATCCGTTCAGTAGGTTTTGCGTGAAGGAAAGACAAACTTACAAGCTTTCAGATTTATAATGTTAGTAAGATTAATAAGCACATAGAATAATCAAATCCGTGCTTCTGCTACCTATTGATAAAAAAAAATGTCATCCCAACAATTTTAAATACTATTTCTAAAATAATTCTGAATATTAAAGAAAAATATTAATACATTTTTAATTTTGTGTTGAGGGAAAAGTGCGAAACTAAAAATTGTCTTTAGGTCTCCTAATGGCTTCGTACAGTGATATGATTTTTCTACGTCATTTACTTAAAAGCCTTTTCTTTTCTAAATTAGATTTTTTTTCTATAATTAGGTCATCGGTTTTAAAAGCTTATTAATGGAGTTAGAAGCAATAAAAATTAAAAAAATATTGAAAAATGGCAATGCATAATTAACAACGCTAATGTTAATTAATATAAACTGTATACAATATTTTACGATAATAATACAATAGTAATAAACCAAAATAATAGACAATAATTGATTTTATTGTTAATGGTATGCAACTTATTTTTTTAAATGAGATCGTATCCTTTATCTACAAAAATAAAAATAAAAGAATGCTGATATGAACTCAAAATGACCTCTAAGCATTCAGCTGTTGGGTCAGTTTCAGTTTAATTTTGATCATTTATTTAAATGAATCTTGACCTAAACTTTAATTTAATTTTGATCGTTTATACGACAGTTCCTACCACGAGATACATGATATCAGAAATATATATACGCATTTAGTTAAAAAGAATACTATTTCCTAAATTTATTTTATTAACAATTTAAAGAAAGGAATTTTGATTAACCTTAAATTTAAATATGCCCGAACTCGATATCAATCCTAGCTTCCACATTCCCGATAACCCTTCGATACGTTTATACGTTTTTAAAATTTTAGTTTTATTGATGAAGGAGCATAACGTCCAAAAAAACGCGCATATTACAATAAGTTTTTTGTTTATTTTTTATATTTGAACCATTTATTCAGATTAAAAGAAATTTCACTTAGCTTATATAAGAAGAAAAACAATTAGCAACGGCACTTACTCTAGAGGTATAATTCCTTCAAAAGACCCTCTTTGAGACGGCGACATGTGGGAGGCATCAATGGAAAAATTCCTGAAATGAAAGAGACTAAATAGCCTATTTAGCAAGTTAGATGGAACACGCCAGTTCCAAACTCGTTCCTAAATGGCTCCCGAAATCCAGTTGGAGGAGACAGTTATTTTGAATATAAAACGACCCTAAACAATGAAAAACAAGGGCCTGGAGAGAAGCAGCAGCCTCTCGGCAGGGACTAAACGGTCCATTATCTCCGAGATAATGCCAAGGAGGTCCTCAGGAGAGGAAAGAGGATCCGCAATATTGGGCGAGCAGATGGCGCTGCGGTCAGGTGTCGAGGGTGGTAGGGGTGGCAGCTGCTGAGCTGGTTTCCAGTTCCGCTGCCACCGACATCGTCGGGATAAATAAAAAAATAAAAAAGGGTCAGCGAAAAACAAGCAATTGTATAGCTTAATTTATGAGCGCGTTGGGGAACTCCACAGCTCTTTCCTTCTCGTTTTCCGAGCACCTGGAGAAAAGAGTGGATGCGTGCCATCACCAAGACTATTATGATCGTACAACCTAAAACTAATTCACATATCATGTAAAATAAGATGATACAACCATCGAAATCGATAAGATCTAAACTGTATGCCCTTAAAATCCTACAATAAATGTATTATGAACTTAATAATAAAGCCCTCCTTCTTAATTGCCAAGGATTCTCTCATTGCTAGCGAATCCATCTAGCGAATTGTGTCCACAAGATCCTTCAGCAAGATTGAAACTGCATAAGCAAGCACAACTCTTAAGCTACAGCTTCGAGCTTCTCTCCGGTTTCGTAATAAATAAATCAGTATATTTATTTTAAATTTATAAATCACCCATTTATTTTAAGATCGTGTCCGCCTTTCCGTTCTCAAGTTTCCAATCCTCTCTGTCGAAGCACATGTTTTCTTACAAATCTCTCGAGCCCATGGCTTCATCTATCTATCTTTTTCTTTGGTTGTCCTGTTTTCTTCTTTCTTCTGGCACCTATTCCTCTATGTCCTCCCATTCTTTTTTTGTGTCCAAACCATGTAAGCTATTTTCGTAGGATTTATTTTTTCTAATTGTATCGTTTCTGCTCAGAATATAAATCTGTTCTCCCTACAGCTCTGTCTTAGGAAATCCATTTCAGCTGATACAAGTTTAATACGGGTTCTATGATTGATACCCCATTCTTCTGCTCCATATGTTAATTCAGCGTCGGGCTTTTGTAATACGCATTATATTTTTACTAAACGTCAATGTGTACTCAACTCGTATCACTAGATTATTACCATTACAATAGTACAGCAGTATGCAGCATATGCAATGCTTATCCTGATGCTGGACTTACAAGGGGCAACCGTAAGCTACCGATCATGACAGAAGCGTATTGCACGAAAGCGTGGGACACAATCGTGCTTCATGCGCCCTGAGACCCCAGATCAACATCTATACCTTGTTTTTATTGAATTAGAAAACTATAATCGTCTAAAAAATGTTTTTCGGAACTTATTTTTATCATGACTTTTGATCATGGAACAATAATTATTTATCTTTTTTTCTACAAACGACATATATTCAAAGTACGTCTTAATATTATCAACAGGTTACCAGATTTTCAAGTTTTAATAATTAATAACTTAATAATCAGGATTCCATAAATGTATTGATACTGTTACATGTCTGAAGATATACCAAGTTGTGACGTGCACCTTGTGGCAGAACAACACGTTTTAGATCAAATTATGGAGCCTAAAATTAAAATGAACAAATTAAAAAATAAAAGCGTAGAAAATTTAAACAAGTGCTCGGCTAACGATATTGCTAATTTTATTAACGTAAAGTTCAAAGAAAATCTTAAATTATTTTATTTAGGGTGTTGTAAATAATAAAATTGTCTTACGACATTTAAGAAGTTGGTAAAACTTATTTTTATGAGAATCGGGTGCTAAACTTTTTTTTTTTAATAAATAAATAACATTTTTCATTAAAATTTAAAAAAATGAGAGGAATTTTTGATCGATGGGTCAACTTCAAAAGCTTTAAAGAAGCTCAAATTTCAAGACCACCTTACTTCTGGAAAGTATAATAACAATCAATGTAGGAATAATAGAAAATTAAAAAAACGTTACATGGGAGATACCATTGATATCTTTTCATTGTTTAAGCTTAGTGGACTGAAAAATTGCTCTTTATAATACAGTATTGTTGTACAGTATTATTATTTCATTGAACCTGCTAAAATAAACAAAGCTTTATTTCTCAAATTTAAAAACAAAAGATAAAATTTTTATCAGCCCAAAATCGCTTTAAATGTGCCTTTTTTTCAGATAAATTAGTTTCAACTAAAGAATAGGAACTAGGAATTCAAATTAAAATAATTTGTGAAATTAATAAGGCGTTTAAGAATTCAAAAAAAGAAATTCATGAGAATAAAATAAATTATTCAAATTAATAAAACCCCCGGTAAAAGATGAACCAAGAGCTGATGAAGCAGCAGAAGCATTTGCATCTGAATTAAGTCGGAGTATAAATCGGCCCGGTGACTTGACAAATACCTGCAACGACAGCTTTACTTAATTGTAGAAAGGATTTAGAGATCGCCCAGCAGTAAATAATTAACTAAGACGAGAGGAGGGGCTTGAAAATATAGTGAAATGTTTCGGCTCTAAAGATTTGTCTAGGATCGATCCCCGCTGTGGAAGAAAGTAGTGAGATACAGAACTATCTCCAGTAACTGGTTCATTACTGAACGAGCTCTTTTAAGAAACGATTTCTTTTAAGAAACGATCTAATGATAGAACACTGCGATATAAGCTGGATAATATTTAAGTTGTTGATCAAGAGTTAATAATTAAAATAAAAAAAGAACCTAAAACTAATAAACGAACTTATTTTACTGGCGATACCAATCATTAATTGTTTTGTTTTTTTGGAAAATGATACGGTAATTTCTTACATTTCCGGTGCATTTTTACACATAATTAACTTCTTTAAGAAGGCACTATACCATTTTTCATGACAAAAACTTTCTCCAGAAAATAATGGAACAATAAGATAGTTGTACGATTAAGGCTAATATAAAAGAAAGAAACCTTGGACACAAAGATTTTTTTTTTCTATTAAACTAACAAGAAAGTACTATTTAATAAAAAACAATAATTATTTGCGGCAGAGCGTAAAAGAACATTTAATAAAAAAAACCTTTACTCATACAACTCATGAAGTCTTGGATTGTTAAAGACTCTACTGTTTATAGGACAATGGTTGTGTAGGGAGCTTATTAGTTCGAGATCAGGCACATCAGTCAAATTTTTCTCTTGATTAAGGGCGCCCACTTTATAGGCTCTGAGTCAGTCCCAGTAGAGACTGTAGATTCCAAAGGGTCCAAAGGACAGAGCATTGCCAACCCTATCAATAATACCAAAATCACTATAATAACGATAAAATAGTCATATAGATTTCAACGTAGCCTTGGATAGGATAAATGGCTGACGTATCGATGTCTTTGTGGTATACATTATACCTGCGCACACTCTACACTTTATACCCTACGCACACCCTATACTTTATCCTCTACCCTATAGCCTGAAGCAGGTAAGATCTATAGGTAAGAGACCATCCACCCCATCAATCCGGAGCTAATCTGGCCATTCAGTTAGCTTTTCCTCCACCTCACTACCACGTCCTGTCCCCAGGGTCAAAGCTCCTATATAAAGATCCTCATTACCATCAAGTACATACTTCTTTTTTTTCCTCACATCCTGGAAAAGAGTAAAGAATGCTTGGAAGTTCTTAAATCTCCACGGTTGAGGTAATACGTATTATGCTGGTAGGACATTCTTCGTTAGGCTTCGCGATATATATCATTACGAATAAGATCTAATTACAAGTTGCATATAACATTCTATCTATTCTAAATCATTATTTTTTATTTCATTAACAATTATTTCCGAAAAAGAAAAAAAAATTAAAGGCTTTAAATAGGGAGGACAATTTTAATTATTAATATTGATGCTGAGACTATATGAATGGAAGCAGAATATACTTGATTAATGTAGATTGATGAAATATTTTTTAATTTTTAAAAAATGTTAGTTTAATCATGATGACATAACCAAACCCCTTCTAAGCAGCTTAATACCAAAGGCTGAAAAAGATTAACCCATTTCTCAAATAATTAAAGTTGTTTTTTTTGGAATACATTTTATTTTAATGAATAAAATAAATTTTGGAATGGGGAAGCTTAGTGCGAAATTGAGACAGATAACTACTTTATACGGTTTGAATTAGACATGGAATATCATTTATGGATCTGCAGGCCCTAGTGCTCACCGAGTCTCTATAAATTGTTTATCCTCATATGTGGAAAAAAACCTGGCGGTCCTGAGTGATTTTTGCTCAATTTAAAATCAAAACTAAATCAAGAAAAACAAAAACAAGCCAAGGAAATTAAATGTATAATATAAAAAGATTAGAATATAGATAGGTTGTATGTAGACTAATATAAAACAATAAAAACGATAATACTTTAACAACTTGCGCAGTAGTAAGTTTCAGAAGGAATATTTGTTAATTTTCACTTTCACATCTCCAGACTAATAAACCTTAAATTTAAATTCGTGCGCGAAGTAATGACCAAATTTGATTATGACATTATCCATATAAGCATCTAATGAATTATTTAAATACAACCCTATCCGCAAGACATTTGTCGACAGAACGCACGCCCTATTTGGCAAGGCATTGCGTAGACCTAAATGCAAAAATAAAACGGCGCAAATGGATTCGCGATGAAAGTGAAAACACATGGTTAATGGCCATAAATATTTATCACGCTACCTTTTACGTCGGCTCTGACAAGGAAGTCCTCTGGAATGCGACCTGTATACTTGACATATTTTTTTTATTAGTTTTTTTTTGTTATAGTAAAGGATACATTTCTTGAAAGAAGTCCAAGTGAGGAGGTTGAAGGATATCTAGTGAAGATAGTAGCTGTAACAGAAAAACAGAACAAAAATATTAGTTGAATTCACAACTGTAATATGGAATTTATGTAAACATATTGTATTTAAAAAGTTGTAATAATTAAAATTATTACTCGGAATTTGATTTTGTTAGTAACACTTATTTTATGGAATAATACTCATTTGGTATTGAGCCAGATGGTACGAAATTAATCAACTTTTTTTTTTTAATTGTACAAGTATTTTGAAGTTGTTTTCAATCAAACAGATGCATATTTGAATGTTTTTTACATGCATTTGAGAACACTTTATATTTCTATATCGCTTCATAAAAAGAAATTAAAAAAACCTAATTTTTCAACAAAAGTATATAAAAGTAAAGTTTCACGTGAGTTAAAAAAATAATAATTTGGGCATTGGTAAAGCAAAACCATTCCTATTGTAATGATGGTATTGAAATTTTTATAATAACCATTAGACCATTTTTAAAAACTTTAACTAATGTCATTTTTCTCATAAAACGTTCAAAATGATACAACTAAAAATATGACTTTATTAAAAAAAAAAGTTTTGGAAATGGAATATCAGATATGTCGTTCCTGAATTGAAAACCTTCAACCAATACAATTGGTACTGAAAGCTTGACTGAAAAATGGCATATTTTGAGTTATGTCCTTGTTCTTTTGAAGAAGCGATATATGATTTATATTAATCTAGGCTGTTCAGAGATTTTTTTTATCAAAAGGAAAACTGCAAAGGGAGACACAGATACAAAAGAGATCTAGATTTTCGAGAGCCTAGAAAGCGTGAAAGACAGTTTAGACACGCTCTCTGCAATAAAAGATACTGTCTGGCCAAAATATAATGACACCACGAGCACAGACAACGTTACCTAACTCTAAGCTCCAAGAGTTAATCCGTAAAGTCAGGTATCTTGAAACATTGAAGGATGGAAGAAAGATGCCGAACGAAATAGGATTTAATTTTAATAATAATAATATAATACAGTATAATATGAACCGAAAAAGGTATACATTACAGAAAATATCTAAAATAGAATAACATTCTAATATACACGAGAAAAAGACGTCTTAAATTCTATGGCCACATAAAGAGGCTTTCCAATCACAGACTTTCAAAAAGAATAGTAAAAAAGGTGGCATCCATCGTTAATGTACGGGAATGGATCCAAAATATTAAGAGAGACTTGGAATTGACCCAAATTACAAATGAATACACGAAAACAAGAAACAATTTTAAACTTAAAGATGAAAAATTGTAGGTTAAGCGAGAGAAGTAGGAGAAAAGCGCTGAGACTGGAACAAACTGGAGCGAAGAAAGAAAGGCCTCTAGCAAAGAATAAAAACCTTGAGGGAAAATAAGAAGAACTTGAAGCCCATCTTTACTTAGCGTCTTCCACTTTGGGAGCTTTACGACTAATAAATTATAATATAGTATAAACGAGTACAGTAATTTATATAATATTATATACTTGTATTCAGCAATGGCTTGATTTCTGAAGAAACTATTAAATCTATGAACGCATTTGAAATAAGTTGGGGACTTAATAACTATACGTATATGAACTCAAGATCTTAGTGTAGAAAACTATTACAACTAAATTACTGAATGAAAATGAATTCGGAGTTAGCTTCAATAAGAATTAAAAATGATTAGTATTAATTAACACCAAAATATTAAATTAAAAAAGGATAGAACAGGCCAAATATTAAAACATATTTAGGTTACATATTAGTGAAATCAGGAAGAATGCTGTAGTCCTAAATCCAAAAAATTAGATTTTTTTTCTATTGAATGATATTTCTTCCAAACAGTCAATATCTTTTCATACATTCATATATCGTGCTCTCGCTATAACACATTTCCTTCATAAACATTGACAGATTTGTTTCTGAATCTACAATAAATCAAAAATTTAAAACAAAAATTATTGTAATTTATTTTAAAACTCATACGTTAGAAATAATTTCATATCTCAAATGTCATTTATATCTTACATAGTTAAAGTAATTTGGTGATGTCTTGATGCAGAACTGATGATCAATGACGAAGGTTCGTTAACGACCTATGATTTATAATCATACTTAGTTGCATCATACGATTATTTGATTGTAATAAATGGAAAATTGTTCATTACTAAGCAAGAAAAACATTGATGATTAAGCTATTAATCATAAGGATTAGTAATAAGGTTAACGGTGTTGTTAAAATTCAAAATAGGTTATTTGCATAATATACGAAATGATCAAATATCCTACATGAAAAAAAAATATATCATACACGAAAAAAAGGCATATCAAAATCTAAAATTTATCAATTTGATTTTAAAACTACCTGAAGCAAATATAATGAAATATTTAATATTTACGACATGGTTCTAAAACCGATAAGGGTAATACATATAAATAAATAAATACATGTGATTAATACTAAAGGAAACAAAAGTATTAAACTATTATTAGTATTTTTAGTATTAGACGTCCATTAAAAATACATAAAAGGCATTTGTTGAAGTGATACTGTTGTTGATTGTTCATTTAACGTCACTTTATGCTGCTCGTACGATGATACATGGGGAACTCTAAATTTTGCCTATCCAGGTTTAATTAGGATAGGGATTTTTAACGAGTACCTGACATCGAACAGGCGGGACTCCCGTTTAACACCCCTTTCGAAGGACGGCGTTACTAAGAATTTTTGACTACCTTAAAAAAATCCTAGAGCCACCTGCGGGGCTACGAACCCGCGATCTTGGGCTTAGTAGTTTGTTACGCTAACCACTAGACCACAGGTGACCGTGACGGAGTATTGGAGCTGCAACAAAGAAGCACTAAAATCCATGAAGACAAAATTAAACGAATCCCTCATTAAAATTTTATGACAAATGTAGTCAATCCACAAAAAAAACACAATGAAATGGATTGATGAAAATGATCTAAAAACTGATCAGATATACACCAAAAGGTATCCAAAAACAGGTGATCAGCAGTTTCAAAATTCATAAATGGCAAGTTGACCAGTAGGAGGAATCAAAGAAGACTGGAACAACGTAATCTCGGAGAGAAAGGATATCTATATATTTTAAAAATTAGCCTTGTATAAACTTTACTCTTATCTGTACTCAAGGCATTCTATAATGTCATCAAAAATATTACAAGTAGTATAACAGCCCTGTTAGATTGCTTTTACAATTCGGCAGTGTAAAAAATAAAAATCCCTGAAGCTTTATTTTCCAGAGAACCATAACCTCAGATACAGAGAAGATTCCTCAAGTCGTTCAATTTCTACTTCGGAATGGTTTTATTGTTACGATTTACAACGGTCTCGACGGAATACAAGACAAAAATTCTACCGAGATAGACTGCCTTGAGGAAGATGACTGCTTGGCCCTTTAGCAACTAACCGCTAACGACATGAGATTAGTAGCAATAAGTTGCATGCAACTCGTAGGAGCAATTACTGCCATCAACATCCGACGCCTGGGCAGGTTATGATCCCGCGCCACGAACATCAGGACTAGGTTCCCGTTGTTTGTTCGATACGCTCTGATAATTGCACGTTTAAATCGCTCACGACAGAATTTTCAATAATTATGAGCGTGCGCCAACCACATTGTTCCAATAACTTGCAGCATCCGTTCTTGCAAGTTCTTCAAGAATGTCGATGAATCTTTGGACGATCGGCCTAAAGAATGGAAAAGACGTCTAATATCAGCGAAATCAAAAATATCTAATGCTTTTTCTGGATATTATATGGACCTAGAATTCTCGTTATCTCCCATCGTTCACAAAAATTGTGTAGACCAGTACTGAAAGCTCTTTAAATTATTTATTCCACCTTACTTATGGGTTTCTTTAAATAGTTTTTAATATACCAAAGCTGAAATTCACTATATATAAAGGAGAATGTATTGTACCACTACAACCCACGAAGGGTATTGGGTTCAGTGCACAGTTTGGCGATAAGGCGACTGTACTGTTTCTAATTCTTCTGTTATGAAGTGAAGTGATTTGTTCGAGATCATATTCAAAGCCAAACTTTTCATACAATTAAGAGTATCCATTTTAGAGGCTTGGTGAGCCCCAGGAAGGTCTGTAAATCCTACAAAGTCCATCAAATGGCTGATAAAACATTTAATAATTTATCCGCCACAGCTAGATTTGATCACGGAACCTTCGGCATAGCAACTGAGCACTCTACACACTGAGCTACACTGCTCTTCTTATTAAGTACATACTTCAAGGAAAATTATCTTAACACAACTTGGGACGATAATCGATACTCACAATTATCACGTAAGGTTAAATTTAACAAGTTAACGTTACGTAAGCTGACTAGCTTTCCCCCGTCCTCTTGATTGACGTCTTGCTCTGCTTACTTGTTGGAGCGGATCCGTCTCGTAATGAGGACTAACTAAAATTAATTAAAATCGAATGCGTAAAATAACAAATCTGACGCGATACACGAAATATACAACTTTCTCTAATCACTATATAAAAATAATAATATTATATATTTGTTTGAAACCCCAAAATCAGATTGCCATACACTTCATGAACCAAACGATGATTGTTTATACAGAGATAACGATTTAAAGAGACGATATGGCGTATAATATAATAATAAAAAATACAACTATTGAAAACAAGAGGAGAAATAACTCTATTTGTTTCAGTTGTATAATTGTTCAAATCACTGTTGTGTCATACATTTTTCTGTTTGATAAAAGTACTACAACAATAATAATATTAATTCAAATCAATTTTCACATATGTGGTGGAATAATAAAAATCGAACTAATTGGGTAGAAAATAAAATATTACACGATGATGATGATCAGTAAAAACTTTATTATGTAATAGAAAGAAAAAATAAACAAACTTGTTTTTCTGAACGCACTAATTTTTCTATTTTTTTTAAGTAAAAAGGGTAGTAAATTTTAATAATTGAGTTGTTGTGTACTTGATTCTTTTTCTTAATCAAGATACGACTCGTAAATTATCGTCGATACAAATGCTAAGAAGTACCATATATGAAAGAAACATTCTTCGTTTTCGATCTGTACTGACTGTATTAGGATTGAATTTTATGTAAAATTCATACGTAAGGTGATACCAGGTATAATGAATGATATAGGTAGAATACGTTTGAAGAAATGCATCGTGTTGTATGAACGTTGAAACAGTTTTTTCACTTTTCTGAAAACTTCAATTTGATACTTTGCATTCGAATCGACGATATAGACAGAATGATGAATCTACGATGTTAAAATAAAATTCACCAAAGTATGGCATACGAAAATTCACTTTTGAGTATTAACCAAAACCTCCAGGGAAAAACAAAGTAATTGTAATACAAAGATATATTTCGGTATATTACTCTGTATACTCTATATATACTTAATAAATAATACATAAAAAGAATAAGCGATGACAAAGGCATTGAAATATTCATAACGCCAGGAGATTCGGCCATTGTTGGATGAAAATGGAGGCAATGCTGGTTATCAATGATTCAGGTGCCCACCTCACCGCTCTAACACCGCCTTATAAACGACTTTTCACGAATCCTCATCCAATTTCTTCCCCATTCCACATTGTGGAATGAGTATATGCCGAGATCGAATCGGAATAAGCAGTAAGAAGAAGGTAATTGGAAGAAGGTAACACTCATAAATTGGATGAATTCCTTATTAAAACAATAAACAGTAAATAATTTTGAATATTTGTTAGTTGACCGTATGGATTTCATAGAGGAGAAAAAGTGACTGAGTGGAGGTAAATTTTTTTTTAAATTTGTTTATTGAAATTGACGGCTGTATTACGATAATACAATAAGTAAATATAACGAATGATTCATAATGACATTGATAAATGAAAGTAGAGAAACTACCCACTGGTAGTACTAGAATAACTTAGAAGGGCAATTGGCAGACTTCTTTTCAGACGCATCGGCGGACTAAGTAAAGTTTGTCATAAATAGACAGGTACTACCGTATTGGGCCATATCAGCAACAAATGAGATATTGTGGTCATTACGAATAACTTTGTTCTAAACAAAGTAAGTAGTATTGAGGATTTTACGAAGGATTTTGGATGGTAAGGGTTGGATACGAGAGAATTCGGTGGCTTACTGGAGCTCCTAAGCTCTACTCCAAACTCCAAATAGTCTGATAATTGTCATGTACATGAGTCTTTTGTAATTGAATGGGAGCTTAGATCGTTTGTTTAGTAAGTGTCGAAGTAGCCTGAAACGGCGAGATGTCTTGTCTTTTCGGTCCAGAATGATATTTCCAAGTTAAAGGTCCAAAATAAATTCTTAAATAGTTAGCGACTATTTATTAGAAACAAACGTTTAGAACAACATTGCAAATTTTATTCACTAATATAAGCTTATTTGTGGATTTGTTTTTAAGATAGTGCATAACGTGACACAGATAGGAGGAGAAAACATGACTCGTGATTTGTAATAAGATATCTATAACAGACTTATCCACTGTAAAAATTGATTATGCCCAAAAGTATAATAAAAACAAAGAACAATAATAGAGAGTTCATGTTATCGTGCCGATTCATTTTACAAATCCTCCTCAATCCTTAATGGCCACAATTATGTAATGAAAAGGACGGGAGAAAAAAAGAAAAAAAAAACACGATCACCGTTTTCGAAAAGTAATTATTCAGGAAAATTTTTTTTTAGGATAAACTTGGAAAATTATCCGGGCCGATGATTAATTTCTAAAAAACTCTTTTCCCCTTCCACTTTTGGTTAAAGTGAAAATAATATCTAATGCTTGCAATCAATTCTGTCCTCAATTCAGGAACTGGCAATGTTTAATATTATGTAGAAGTTTAAATCTTTATTTATCGGAAACAAATAAGTATTTAAGAGGTTTTTCGACATTAGCTTTGACCTAAAATAAATATAAACCAATCACCTTTATACAATTTAAATTTAATAAACAATCATCTTAAACATTATACCGCCGGTATAAATTACAGGTGATAGATACTAAGGATGGAACTACAGGATGCCACGTCCCTATAAATTGTGTTAAGGATGTGTCAGACAGCCGGTAAGGGAACTGATAAATAATAAAAAAACGAAATAGAGCACAAAGGATATGTGACGAACCCAGGGACGATGTGGGTCCTAATATTGTACCCACATGCGGGCCCCACACGCTACCAACATCCTATATGTTGCATTGTAAAGCGTTTTAACTAGGTCCTTGCCAGTTGTTCTCAAATGCCTGACGAGGCGGAAACTCATGGGAACCCTAGGGGATATCATATTATTAACGTCATATAAATTATAGTTAATACATTTAAAAATAACAACTATATCGTTGTCATGCCATCGTATCACTCCATATTGCAGGTGTTCTTCGAGGATAGAAGGCGTATAAAATATAGTGAAGATGAAAAGCAAGAAACTATAAAAAAATATATAAAACTAATAATAATGTAAGAAACTAATTACTACTAAGAGTTATCATATTTGAAATATATCAACATATCACCCAGCCTGCGGGGGCACCGATAATTGAGTAATAAAAAGTAATAAAACCTAGCAGTTGAGCGAGATCTCGGACAAAGCATCTTCCTGTACAACAGTTGTCTAGAAAGGGAACATTCTCTACCATATAATGAAACCAAGATCCTTCATTGGTGGTTTCTTTTTTCAACATTACAACAAGGCCAAGAAAATGTGGAATCAACTCTGATATAGTTTATGAAATAAGCAGGTTTTTCCTCTAGCCATTCTCTAAATTTCTGTACTTAATTTTAGCTGTGTATGAGAAGTAGGTATCCTAATATTTTTAGAAATTTTATTTGACGGTGGTATAACATATGCACACGATTTAAAGGGATGCTCTGTATGATTCCTGAAGGTTTTGCAATAAAGCGAGGCTATTTCAGGATGAGCCTCGGATATACAAGAGCGGAGAACTACTACCCTTAAAGTTTTGTTTAAATAGAGAGGGAACGGCTCCGGGCTAAATTGTTGGTCCTTATTACTTTCGGGATATTGTGAACTTTTTTCCTTCCCTCCAGAGGAAGCCCTTTGCCCTTTCTGCCCCTCCTTCGGTAGGCTCTGGTGAAATCCCTTATACCGTTTTAAATAAATAATAAGTTTCACCAAACTAATGAAATCTCATATGCGAGTGTAACCGTGATATCTAAAATTAATAAATATTCTAAAAAGAAAATCAAAATTAAAAAATTGGAGATTGGCTATATTTTATTTTACGACTAATAATGTGAAGGCTAACCATAATTTAATTAATTAAAAATTATGAATACTATCTATCTATTCTTAGATCGAAAAGGCCATATTATTGTCCTATAATTTTTATTAAAATATTTTAATGCAATATTAATAAAGAGGATAGGATCCTATAGTTAAAAATACGACAATATGGCGAATTGTTTACTGCAAAAAATACACATCTATACCTTCGCAGACGATACAGCCATTATTTCTTCCCACAGAGACACAAACCAATCAAATCTATAGCTCTTCAAAATCATTTATTTGATTTAGAAAAGTGGTTCTATAAATGGCAAATCAGAATAAACGCCTCAAAATCGAGCCAAGTAAGCTTCTCTCTACGCAAAGCTTCGTGTCCAGCAGTCAAAATTGACAATGACGAAGTACCTTCCAAAAATGATGTACCTTATCTCGGACTATACTTGGACAAAAGACTTACATGGAACATACATACAAAATTAAAAAGACAAGAACTGACTAGGCGGTACAAACAACTATCAAATCTTCTGGACTACGGATCTTCACTCAACTTGAGGAACAAACGAACCATCTATAATAGTATACTAAAGCCTATTTGGACATATGGAGCAGGACTTTGGGGTTCAGCGAAAAAAGTTCACATACACAAGATACAAACAACACAGTCCAAAATTCTCAGAAAAATTATTAATGCACCATGGTATATTTCGAATCACACTATACACAACGACATCAACATTCCCACTATAAAATCATATATTCATAACAAATACATAACATTCCACCCATAAACACAACATCACCCAAACCCACTCGTTCTTCCGTTTTCCTACTCCCTGTTACCTGGACATGATAAAAAAATATTAAAAAGACATTGGCCAAGAAACCTACTCAACAATTGATATATATATACACACATAAGTTATAAGGACAAATAGACGGTAAACATAAATAGTATGTAAGTTAAGGATTGTTATTATAAGTTGTAAACATTATAGACTATATATATGAGAGGTACGAGAAATAAAGTTTAGTTGTTATCTTGAACTTGTGTCGTTACTATGCCCAAAACCCTATTTTTTTCAGTGAGTGTTTCAGTCTAATCGTAACTTTATATATATATCCAAAATAACTGTATGAACATGTAGAAAAGCAAAGAGAAAGAAAGACACTTCAATCAAATTTGCTGGATGCGCAATTGCACAGGCGCAAATGAAAATTAAATAATAATAATAAAATATTCAACATAGCAGAATGAAAATTTATCGCGATAATTAAATTAAATCAGGGAGTTACAGTAAATGTCGCATCTAGATGAAAATCGTTACTGTAAGTGTTACTTATAACCCAAAATCTGTTCTTTTACATCTGTACGATGAATAAGTGTTTATGTCGAATTTTTTTCAAATTCTATATATAAAAGTTTCTTATATTCAGGTAATCGGAATCGAGTTATTTTCGTAGTGAATAAAGGAAGGGGCCAAGTCACGCATTGGCTTCAATAGGAGTTGATGCTTATGTTACTAATCCTTTACAAGCCAAAAGTAGGAGAATGATGCGTTCCCACTTGCCTCAATACAAAATTATCTTACTCTTTCTCAACAAAAGTCGAATTACTTACTAAGGCTGCAGATATTTGGCAAACTAAATTACTCCTTCCGCTATAAAAATCAATTTGAAATTAATACGATTTTTTTCATCATAACATCGATAATAAAAACTTGCTGAATTAAAATAAGTCTCAAAAGTAACTAAAACTGTTCGGGTAGTTTAGCAAGCTCTAGTATTCCGTCATCCCACACCATTGTGCTACTAACCAAGGCAGACTATCATTATTGATGTAATAAATTCTTAAACGGGTAATAAAGCAGCCAAGTTGCCCTTAATTACAGTATCTATTATTAATAAATAAAAGGAGAGCATGAATGAAATAAAGAACTTGTAGACGCCCCCCTACAGGGAAGTTTTGCATACCTGGACATAACTTATTCATCGCGTAGACCGCTGCAGGGAGGCCGTATCGGCTCCTGGAATAGCCAGGGGGTTACAACTCGTAAATTGTTTACAACCCACGACTACACGACCGATTACCTAATCACTACCAACAATTACAACCTTCTGTAACTACACTATGGATTTTCTATTTTTGTAATTTAATAATCCAAAAAATACATCATTTAAGGAACTCGATGTCAGAATAAACCTTGAGAGGGCAATACAATTATATTAATCTTTATTTAAATATTATAATAATATGTACTACATCTTTAAGTAAATTAACAACTATTTAATGCATATTTTGCGTGAATTCTCCAACACAGTAACGATGCCGCAAAGTATACAATTTTATATCAATTTCCTAGTCATAGAGTGGATTTCCTTGCTCTCATTTGTTACCATTCAAAATTATTTTTCTATTTTTTTAAATTTTTTATTTCATTTTAATAGCCATTTCATTTAAAGTTCGGATCGTTCCTTGTCATTATCAGTCATATACTATTCAACTGCGTAAACAACATATGAAAATTAATTTAAGATGTAATGAGGTCTAAATTTAAATGATAAACAACAAAATGAGTTTAAAATTCTTACATTTATTATATGCGATGTTCAGGATCAAAATTGGATAGCTCCAAGTTTTATAAACTGACTTTTTCACAAATATTTTTTTAAGGGACTATATCCTTAACCTTGAAATAGGATTGCCTCTTTCAAATACTACGGAGCTCTATATAGTCTAAAAGAGAAATGACGACCGGTAAAATTTAAAAGAAAGTGATTCAGCACTGAACAACTGTTTGAAAATTTGGAAGTAGCTGTGGGACTTATGGGACACAATTATGACAGACTGAAGCAGTTTTTAGTTAGTGCAATATATAGATATCCAGTTTATTCAGAAAGCACAGCAGCTTGCAAACCAACACAATTAATTTTAGGAATGAAGGTGACAAGGTAATGGACAGTAAAAGTGACAATTGTTTTTTAAATGACCCCAATATGTATGAAAAATATTTTGTATGATATGATTAAATTTTAAAATAGATCAAACCGCTCGAAATGTTCTATAAGGAATAACAAAAGTCTAATGAGTTCCGGATCCAAGAAATTATTAAATACGTTATTTAGACTTAGTTACGTTATTTATTTAGAAATAAGGAAAAATTTATGAATAATATATGTTTTTACGTAAAACATCACTTTCTGGGAAGGATTAAAGACGGATTTAGACGATGAAAAGAGAGAGAGAGAGAGAGTGAGAAAGGGGTGGAAGAATTATTAGTGACCTGATTGACGTCAATCAAAGAGACTTGGAGGATATCAACGGAGCCGATCAATAGCCTCTTCAGGACTAGGCCATGAGAGGGACCGGGATGAGGAGATCCACGATATCCTTAATGACGGGGTACGTGGCTACCAACTGCTCGCCCAGCTGTGGACCAGCTGTCTCCTGTGGGCAGGAGGTGGAGGCTCTTCGGTACAGGAATCGAACAACAACCAAAGCTGATGTCAGAATTGTCCGGAACATTCTTGGATATCTGGTAGAGATAAAAAATAAAACAACAGGAATCCAAAACAATAATCCATGAAATTCTGGGGTGACCAACCAAAATAAATGATCTTGCGGACCACTTTGGAAATGCATCTTTGATTCAGACCCACTTAACATATATATTTTTTTTTTGTGAAAAATTGAACTTCAGGAGTTATTATTATTGTTTTTGCTAGTATTCATGCAATCAAACATAGTTAATATGGTAATAATGATACTAAAAGCATTTTGTTATCATTAAAATGACAGTATCATGTCCAATTTTCTACGATTAGTTTTTGAATTTATGGAACATGCCGTTTTCAGTTCGATATTCTTACAAAACAATCACACTGTTTTAAATTTTGATTATTTGTGTTGTTGTGTAAGAAGTTTAAAAATTAATTATACTCCAAACATTAATTTTTTCTTTATTCCAACTTTTCGAGACGGAAATTTAAGAAACAACATTTCAAAGAGTGAATATCAAATAAAAACATATATTCATTGTTGTGATTTATGAATTTGTGACGTGGCTAAAAAAACTGTGTGCCTTGAAAGATAATAGGTTCAAAACTACTTGAAATAACGCACTCTAAGTTAACGGAACACGGGAATGTTAAACAGACACGACATTGAATGACTGATGACTAAAGGACCCGAACTATTATTGCTATAATTAAGCCGCACTATCTTGGCATTTCAATTGACTCGGGCAAAACCCCTCCTAGCTCGGGTGCTTGGCTAAGTTGGTCCTAAGCAGGGCCACTCAATGCCTCGTCCAAACTACCTCATCTCCCCACAGTTCGGGTTAATAGCGAAATCATAAAGCTTACACCCGTGCTTCGTCCCAACTCTTGTTACTACTTCGATCAAGTCCTCATACGAAGGGGATCATACTCAAGAATTCGAGTTTTAGTGAGTTAATATAACGGAAAAATTATTTTAGCAACAAATGAACGAAAAATTCGTTTAAAAAAATGTAAACTGGAGTGGTCGTTGATGCGATTTGGAGAAGACGGACGAACCAAGAAGTATACAGAGCTTGGCATAGTCCAGATTATAAAACTAGGCAGATTACGATGGCTGTGGCATCTGCTACGGATTAAGTGGAAGTGGAAGAACAATGCCTGAACAACACTCCGCGATGTTTGAAAAGATCCAAACGTTGTTTTGAAATACAAAATTATGTAACTATTTATGTAATGCTTACGTTTCGACCAATCCAGGTCTTCATCAGAGATGTCCATATCCTTTATGGGAAAGGAAAAAGATTTATTCTGCACACAGTTAGTGCGTAGTTTTATTTATGGTATCCTGACACCATCTCTTTTCCTCTATTTCTGTCTTTTCTCATAGAATTCTGATCACGACCAATGAGATTCGAAATATACACATCCAATAAATGAATCCAATAACTGTTTTATCTTGTTCTGGACCACCACTCAATCCATCTCCAACTTGATATCACATATGATGAAATAAATTTCCTTTTTCCTGTATCAATCATTTGATTATTTCTAATTATTTCATTTAATTATTTATATTTATAACTAAAAAAAAAAGCATTATACATTTTGGTACATATATTTTTATATATATTTTGGTATAACTATTGATAGAAGTTAGCAATTTATACCATTTCATTAAATTCAATGTTATGAACATATTGATTTCTATGTTATAAGAACTATAAATTGATTGTACATGTACCATTACAACCCATGAGAGGTATAGGGATTGTGTACTGTTTCTGAGCCAATGGTTGCGCTAGGAGGTGATTTGGAAGATATCACACTCAAACGCTAGGGTTTCTCCAATTAATGGTAACCACTTTATAGAGACATTGGTGAGTCCCAAGAGGCTCTGGAGATCCCATAGGGCCGCTCCATGGCGGTTTATTCATTAAAATTTTTAACAGGATTTTAACCCGGGCCCTTCATAGCCAGTTTAACAACTCAATACACCGAGCTACGCCACTACCACAGCAGTATAGCTCGTGAAAATGTTATTAAGTCCCAAGAGAGGGAGTATTAGTGTCGCACAGCGTGACAGGAATATTCGTGACTGGGTACATATTGTTAATGACATACTATTTCCCATGATCATATTTATTATCTTGATAATTTGGTGCAATTAAACAGATTAACGTTTAAGATTAAGTGTAAATTCGTAATTATTGATGTTATGCCTCTCAACATTAGTTATTAAACTTTAAAAAATATAGATATCTAAGTAATTAATTTATTGGTACATCAACTGTATTCCGTATTAGCGAAACGCGATAGTAACTCAAATAAGAATAATACAACAGATTTTTTTTTATTACGACAAATGTGATAGGCATTTCAATAACACCAAAATCATTGCAAGATATTCGAAACCAGTTCAGCGGAACCATTTGGGTCAGTAACTATTTTTAAAAGGATGCTTCCGCGCTCGAAAATAGTGCGGCCTTCTTAATATGCACGCTCCATTGGAATCGCAACCAATAAATATATTTACAATAGAGAGTCGATTAACCGTACCTTCCATTATCCGGACTGGCTTAATGGGAAAGTACAAAGAGAGTTCGGCACTCCTATTCCTAGAAATAAGTTTGAAGAGAATTTTGTCGAAAGCTTTAATGTTATTTGAACTTATGCTAAAATAATTAAATACAGCAACGATGAAGCTAAAGTCAGGATTGAAATTAACCAATACCATAACTTTCTTCATGTCGTAACGTTGATAAACATTGTTTTATACGTACAAATATTTCGAAAGTACGAATTACTATTTTATAGATATATAAAAGAATCGTTAGTTTGGTAATGATATATTTAGCATGTAGCGAGCCCTAGATAAATTATTAGTTATCCAATTTTCTTTTTTTTTTTTTTACTTATGAAAGAATGAGGAATGTGCAACATCGTATTACGTAAATGCACATGGAGGATGGTGTTTCTCTGACATTTGTAAGATACCATCAAGTCCTGGATACGCGAGGTGAAGACCGTGTGATGGATGTCCAATATAGCAGGAACAGAAGGGGAGATAGCACGGTGCATTGTATTACCCCACGAGGTGCGTTGTTCCTAACATCTCACATCAACACTAAACCTGAAATAAATTTGTAATGCATGATTTCTGATATGCTAAACCATTTATAACGATTTATATACAAGAAACATGATTAATGTTTGTTTTCTTTAGAACTGCTATGTATTGTTTTACATCATATTTCAAATCATCTGATGCAATTGAAGGTATCCCCTAAATTGTTTAAGAAAATTTATGGTGTTTGCTAATAAATATGGAACTTTTTTAAAGAAAATTTTTTCCTCGCAGGATCAGAAAAACATATATAGGCTAAAGCAAGGGCAGATTTAGGGGAGACACGAGGGCACGTTCTACCCCTCCTCCCCCCAGCCAGTTTTTTTGTGTTCTGTGGAGAATTCATTATAGTAAATAATTAAAGGCAAATCAGGAACTTAGCATCTTGAAATTTGTGGATAGGTTCATTGTATAATTTAAGAAAGAAATTTGAATAATTCCACCCCCAAGGATTTCCCCCTTAATATAATAGGGGTCCATGGATTGTATGGAATCCGTCAGTTTTGAAGTTAGACATCTAAAATTTTGGATGTATGAGTAACTTATAGTTAAAAAAAAAATTAAATTATTTATTTAAAATGATCTGACACAAAACTTTATGTGGCTGACCTAATTCCACGCGAGCGAAGCGGCGGGAAAAAGCTAGTAATTAATAATCTAATACAATATTTTCCAACGAATACCCTTTAAATGAAAATAAAATATTAAGTTTACCTTTAACTAAAGTCAGCGGAATCGAGTATGTTAAAAGACATCTGTCATGGCAGCTAAAGGATCGAGAATGGCAGGGGATAATTTTTCATATTGCGAATAATGAAAACCACGCTTGCAATTATTAATCTATATAAGGTTAAATAAATGTTAATAATAATAAGGTAAATTATATGACTTGTTCATTTTTAACAAGGAATTCTCTATCTGAAGAAACTATCTGAATCAATTTCTATAAAAAATAAGAAAAGTGTTTGCTAGCTGTCATAAATTTGTTAGTTATACTTCAATGGTCCAAATCGGCTTTGGATTTGAAGCTAACAGCTAACTTTGCTTAATCCAGTCAAACCATCTTTACCCTTCGTCGGATTTCCAACCCTCAAGTATCCTTTAATAATAGCCCAACACCAATACCGACTCCTGCAGAACAAATATGATTCCTAGGACTACATCTTGAAAAACGTTTATATTAGTGTCCTAATACTAGACTGAAAAGACATGAAACTGTTCGCTGTTTTAGGCTAATTCAAACCTCACTTGACAAACGGTCTATGGTCCCGACTATTTAAAGAAGACTCCATGACACTATGAGATCTATTTGGACTTAAGGAGTAGAGCCTTAGGACTCTATAATTTGGTCCGAATCTGATATCAATCCTTTTATGATAAACATTATACCAACTCACACCCAATAGTTTTAAACCAAGCCAACTCTTTAATTCCCGATAATCCTCCGATGATTCTGAAAAAAAGGCCTCGTGACCTTTTAAGTTTAATTTGTTATTTGACTATTATCAGTGGGTAATTTTTCAACACTATCTCATGTTATCAAGTTTCCATAAATACATTTATTTGCCGTAAATTAAGTAAAAAAACATTCTTATAATTTTTTTTCTTTTTTTAAACTGGATTTAATTCTTCATTTATTTAGGGTAAGAGAAATAAAACCGTTTTCCAGTTGTTGTGTTTCCAGGTACTTATACTTATAGTGTGTTATCTTTGGACATTTATGTTAAATTATTTATAGTAATGTTAATTTATTTATTAAAGTTAAAAGATGCAGGAGAAGAAAGGATTGAGAATGACGCCATAGTGTCGAAACGTCTCTAAAGAGTGAAAATTAACGAATAAACAACAACTTGAAAACGGTTTTATTTCTTTTACCCTAAATAAATGTAAAAAAAACATTTTGCTTAACTTCGTCGTAGCGCATACATATACAAATACATGACTCCAATCGGTTATGAACTAAACGGCCATCACAACCTAAACCGAAAACTCCCAAAACGGAAGAGACTAACCAAATCAATCGATCGTACGGTCTAAAGCTCTAATTGTTAACACGGCTTCATCTGCATTAACCGGCGCTTAGCAGGCCTCGGGCTTTGACACTGCTCTGGTCCCTGGACCTCGCTGTCACAATTATATATGCAATCTGGGCTAGCACCTGGTTCGATCAGCTAGGAAGCTTCGCCCTGCGGTGGTAACTCGTATATACACGTAATGATATATGAAGTATATCAATGCTGAAATAAACCAAACACAATGGTATATTCATAGGTGCAGCTTGGAGTTCACATGAGCAGAAATTATACTGATAAAATATATTAATGTATTAAATCTTTAGTATAATATATCATAATGTTTGTAAAAACTGTAAAACTATCACCCATGAAGGGTATTGACCCTTGAGTATGGTAGATACTGTTTCCATGACGGTTGTACAAGGAGGAGCTTCATCCCGAGATTACACTTAACCGTAAAGTTTTTCCCCAATTCAAGGTAACGAGATTATAGAGACTGAGTGAGTCCAAGTAGAATCTGCATGTCCACCCCTGTCTGTCAACAGTTTAATTAATTTTCTATAGCCGACTTTTAACCCAGAACCTTCAGCATAGCAACTCAGCGCTCTACTGAAGTGAGCTACCAATATAGAACTGTTCCTCCAAGCATGTACAAGTGGTCAAGCCTCCGTCCGATTTATCGTTAATGGTATCAGTAAACATTTCATAAATGTTTTGCTTTTTTTCTTTTTAATGAAAGAGAATCTCTTATAGATTGTAATTTATTAATGAAAGATTTGATTACTCTTCATTCATGAGATTTCTGTAATAAATTATACATTTTTACTACATATCTATAAACAGTGAAAACCCTATTTATTATAATATAACAAGTAATTATTCATAATATCATTATCCTATCTCGTTTTAATAACATTTAGTATTAACTTAAAATCATTATCATTAATGTTTTATCAGATAATCTATTTGCTGGCATCATTTGTATAATTTTAAATTCGATATTTAAATGTAAATTATTAAAATTAAATGTCATTCTATTTATAATTTGTATATTGACTATAATATTTTTACGAAGGTTATGGCTTTTATATTATAATAAATACAGCCTATGGTAATATGGTCTCGCAAAGCAAAAAACTTTTGTTGGAAAATCGTGTTAACGTTGTTCATTTCCCCTAACTCCGGGGATAGTAACTTAACATATTTAACCACATAGTGTTATAAGACTTCTTCCAACCCTACAACCTATGTTGACCCCGGCGTAACGTGACCGAGGTGGCGCCGGAGGAGTCGTAACACGGCATGATAAGGTCAGCACGCTCAACTTCAGTCGTCAACTATCCTTTAAGTTTTGAAAGGGGAGGTCTCTTAGAATATCTCGTTTACAGTAGAAGCATATTTGGAGGCAATGTATGCCAACAACACCTGATTATTTTTTAATATTTATATTGCAACATAAGAGAGAGAGAATTCGTTGACAATAGATAATGATTTAACAGCTAGTAGATAGGGTTAAAAAAACTGTGACAACAAATGGCATGTATAAAGTTATTTTAAGACCACATTTGGCAGATGACTATTTATTCTGTTATCAGCCTTGTTCAGACCATTTGGAATCGAGAGACTCTTCTAGGGCTCAACCAGCCTCTATAAAGTGAGAAACTAAACTTTGGGGGAAACCAGGCGGCTTTCCGATATAGACCAAGTTATCTCCTTGTTTTGTTCAACAAGTACTATTCTTCACCTCGGTAGTAGTGGTATATATACAGTCTAATAAAAAATATATGTATAACTTTATAGCAACGGCGGATCCTGGATTTTTTCTAGAGGGGCACAATGGGCAGACGGGAAAAATCTATAGAAAGATTTTAAAGGCTTATTAAAATATCAAAACAATAGTTTCACTCATGTTCTTTTATTCACTTATATTTTAACAACTATGATCATGTGATTTGACTTCAACTATGTAGTGTAATGGGTTCTCCATAGTATACAAAAAACTATCCCGTGCCTACCTTCCCCAATCTGGGCGCTTCATAGAATAGAATAGTATAGAAAAGTAACTTTATTCTGGGACTAAGTCTCTTTAGAATAACAAATATGAACAGGAAAAGAAACATAATATATATCTGGCGATGATTTGACAGATGGGTAAATGATACAAATCAAAAAGCGTGTAAAAAGTGACAGAAAACAATTTAAAAAGTAATAATTAAACAAAAATTTATAATAAGTAAATAAACAGCACGAATCCTGACAAGATATTAAACAATTAAAGAGAATGGATAAATCCATAAATTCTGTTAAATGCATGACCTATCATGCAATAATTTCTTTACATGATGTACATCTTCTTAAAAACAAAATTAAAACAACTAAATAACACAATGAATTATTCTAAACATTATATTCTAAGCAAATGACTAACCTACTTAGAGAGCATCTTTTTGGAAAACTAGGAGATGTTGGTAAAGCAAGGATTGAGCCCAACCTATGGTGGAGCGGGCGAGAAAGGAACGTTTGAATACTGTGGATACTGTGGGAACGTACATAGACATCGGAAAGGCGAGATTTTGTTTTATAGTGTTGAACTGAGGATTTGAATCGGAGGAGACTGCAAATATATGAAGGGTGTTGAGAGTTAATGGATTGATGTAAGAATGAACAGAGAAAATATTGTCTTCGGAAAGGAGGGAAGAGCCACTTTAACTCATCAGAAAGGTGGTACATGCGCGATCACCTCGGAGTACCAATCAGAAATCTTAGAGAGCAATTCATTATTCGCTTTAATTTGTCTTCAAGCATTTTAAGCTTATTCCAACGTTTGTTGGACCACGATTGTTGAAAAAAATATTGAGCTAAGAGACTTATAAAATTTGTTATTTCAAAGGCCCTGTTAGAGATTACATGATAAATATTCAAAACAGGTAGCTAGGCCAACCCCTGAATAATAAAGAAGTTATTTTTGGAAATTAAAAAAACCAACAGGCTTTGGGGGTTTTGAGAAAATGGATGGACAGCTTTATTATTCACCCTTAAACTCTGTGTGAGCAACTTCGTGGAAATCATTACTTTCATAACAAGGAGAAGATGAACCTCAGTTAGAGGTTACCTTAATAGATCACGCAGTCATTATAGATTGCTTTATTATTTATAGAGATAAAGGAACCTTATTTAAATATAATTAATTCTTGTATAGTGATATGCACATATAAAATAAAGACAGAATAATCTTAAAGTTGTAACTAAAATATAACTCAAAGAAGGGTAGTAAGTATTTTTACAATACATTTAAGAACATCTAGCAAGAACTATAAACATGTTATTACAATAGCAGGAAGGTATATTTAAAAGATGCTTATAAGAAAACATAAAGCATGCTCAGGTATGGAATATCACATTGGGAAGAACAATAGAAAACAAGGGATTTACTCACGTTTTCGTGTTTGAAGAAGAGGAGCATCTTGAGTTCCCTGAAAACCCTCTTCGAAGATACGAGTGACTGGAAAACGTTGGGTAATTTCTTCAGGGCTACTCTCCTACCATCCCGGGGGTCCGTCACTGCCCTGGAAAATAGAAAAAAAATACAATTAAACAAAAATATACAAAATATGAAAATAAAACATAAATAAATAAAAATATTCCTGAACTAATTGTAATACAAACAAATGGAGAATCTATCGATATAGTTGTACTGGTACTTGGGTATGGATACTGAATATATGATGATAACTTGGACGGCCCTTATGTATAATAAAATAACCATCGGCATCTTTCAACAACTCAATTGGATCGCCAGCACTTCATCAATTCCTTAATTAGCTTCCTTAGATTAGTTTGCTATAAATTATTGATTTATTTATTTTACTATAGCAATAAGAAACTGTTATTAAAAAAGGAAACAAATAAATTACTGAAAACAGTGCCATTACGAAATCTGTGGACCTTCTATAAAGACAAAGTGTATACTATTAATTGGTAGAAAAATATTACGGTTGAGTCTGCTACGAGCCAAATCATCTACTTGCACAACTGTTATTATGGGCTGTTGGAATAATTGCTATTCTGTCAGATTTCATTCCAAAACATTCCACATTTAGGCACACTGATTAAAAATTCTCCTACAATCACTTGTTCCACATTTCCAATCTCATTCGAAAACGCACCAATTGTATTTAAATGATTCGGTTTTTAAGAAGATCTAAAGATATGAAGGCCATTGACCTAGGATTTGTTAAACAACGTCTTATTATCACCAGTTAACACGTTTACTGAAAATAACAAATGAACATAATTCAACATGGCTTCAACTTAAATATACCTCTCAAGGAATTATCACTCCTTTATTTTAAAATATATTATTTTATACTTTACAAATAATGAAATAGGTTTTTGGTTTGTCACTAGAATACGTATTATGGTCAATATCTATTTCTACATATTATTTACAACAGTTCAAATAATAAAAAAAAACATTAAGCAGTAAATGAGCCAGATAAACATTCTGAAATGTCTCTAAAAATGTAAATAAATTAATTAGATATTTTTAACAAGGTAAACTAATGTTAACGTGTCGTCCAACGATAAATACATTAATGTAAAAATGTATTTTTTATATTCGAAACTTCGAAACCTTCTGGCAAAGTCTCGATTCCCCAACTCCTGAAGAACAAGAAGTCGGACCTTTGCAGATTATGGATTCAAGGTTATTCCGCAATGCGTGCCCCACTAGAGCGTTACAAAGTGATAAAAAACCGGGGATATATAATGGACAATATATTAAAACACAATTAAAGGATGTTTAAAAATAAATAATTCAAGATAACTAATTTATTTTGTCGACAATATAATTAATTGAAGAGGCACGTATATATCTTGTTTTTAATCCGTCCTAAAACCGCACACGAAGGAGCAACATGCCCCCCCAAAGCGCTTGCTTGAATGCGGTCAGATCTGCTCTCAATCCTCTACTTTGTCCTTCGACTTATGTCGGATATTTTAAGGGAAGAGTAATTTCGAAGAGAATAAATCAAACTTTATTATATACTACTACCCCGACAAGATCATACGATCTTTCTTCCTCAGCAGTTTGATGTTATGACTGCAAGCAGGAACAGGTTTGTTGGTTGTAAAAATTTGCTGGTTTTCTTTATGTTATATCTAATCCACCTTGGTGGTTTTATTGTATTATTATATACTTTCAATTAAATCGAAGAAACTATCACATCTTCTGGACTACAGATCTTCACTTGACTTACGGAAAAAACGAGTTATCTATAATAGTATACTAAAACCTATTTGGACAAATGGAGCAGAACTTTGGGGTTCAGCAAAAAAAAATCACAAACACAAGGTACAAACAACAGTCCAAAATTCTCAGAAAAATTATTAATGCATCATGGTATATTTCGAATCACACTATACACAACGACATGAACATTCCCATTATAATATCACATATTCATAAAAAATACATAACATTCCACTCATCGACACAATATCAGCCTAACTCACTCGTTCTTCCGCTTTCCTACCCCCTTTTACCTGGACACGATAAGAAAAGATTAAAACGACATTGGCCAAGAGACCTACTCAATAATTGATTTTTTTTTCTTTCCAAAATATCTCGATGATCATGTAGAAAAGCGAAGTGAAAGACACTTTGCTGGATGCGCAAATGTGCAAATGAAAATTAAATATTAAATAAATAAATAAAAATCGAAGAAAACCCAAAAAGAGACAATAATCATATATATGATGCAAAAGGTAAATTCCCAAAACAAAGTCTAAAGTATCAAAAATACTTTAAAAAAACAACCATTCAACCAACGCCAATAATCAATAAATCTAGAATAAACAAATATTTTGCCAAATCTTTACACATATAATTCTTCTGTTCATATTGATGTCACTGAGTTCCTTCTAAAGGGTTGGACCTATTTTAATGACAGTTTGTGAATCTTTTCAAGCGGGTTCGAGAATGATTAAGATTCGATCCGATGGATATTCTTTATGAGATTAATTCATCCTCCTCCTAAACGTTAGAACAGAACAACGTCTGCTAGAAATAAATAGAAATCTAGAGGTATCGATAGATTTTTATTATCTATATATATATATATATAGATTTTAAAATGAGGGTTACAAAGTTGGATGGTTACGATAATATATACGACTTTAGAAGTTGCCGACCTCAAGTCCCAGACGACAGGACCATAAAATACAGTTAGAGGAGATATACTTTAGGGATAGACACATGTAGGAGACAGAACAAGAGTTATACATCAGTGAGTCGGATGGGGTTGCAAAATGGGACAACCCACCACCCGGTCTTGCACAAGATGTCTCAGTCTTGCAAAAGGCCACTGCGCGAACCGATAACTATCATATAAATAATTGTAATACTTTCAATAATAAAATCGTTTAAGAATAAGGGACTATAAAATTAAAGAATATTTAGCAAGGTAACTACGCAAGGTTACACAACAATTCCCAAAACAATTAATTTTACTAGTTTAGTTTATCCACCTGAATAAGCCATCAATATGCCATTTATTAAAAAATGAATAATTCGAAAGTATTAATTCCTAAATTGAATTCAATACTAAGCGACCCTTCTTCCTATTTTATATTAAATTTATATTAATAATTTGGCTGAATTTACGAAACATTAGTTTCAATAGTAAAGTAAGTAAAAAATATTAATAAATAATAGCATTAGGTTACTACATACAATTTTTATCGGCAATAAACTTCCATCAGCTGTAATATAACTTCTATAAAGATTTTTATAATTTGTTTTAAAAAAAGAGTTTTTTTTTTATCTGTTAATTTTGTAGAACTGCTTGTTGAGCCTCCCTCAAGACATCAAGCGTTATAATATTTTTTTCATTATAATGGTATGCATAATATTATTGAAGCGTTACCTAGCATCAAGAAAATACCCATTTTCAACCAAGAATAAGATTATTATTGTTTTAACTGGACTGTTTTCAGGGTTCCTGAACGCCGAATCAATCAAAGTACTCATAGAAAAGAAAATATGAACATGGTTTTTCAAACAAATTTTATTGATAGATTGAAGAAGAAAAGGATTCACTTTTGCATGAACCGCTAGGAAAATTGAGGCCCCTTAAGGAAAAAGACTTCGCCTGCTTTGACGAGGTCTTTTGTATCGATTTCCAGGATATTGTCGCATTTCCAAAGACCGGAAAGATAGCGTGGGTGTTGGATCCGACGGTGAGATTTGAAAATAGTGACCTTGACCAGGCGGGTGGAGTGGAAAGGGAAAAGAAGGAAATATATGACAAATGCATCCCTTTCCTAAAGGAGAAATTCCGCGAGACCTTCGGAGAGAGAGAGTTCACCTTGAGAGGCCTCTGGTTTGGGTCTCGCGGAACGATTCCGAAAAGAACATGGAGCTTCCTCGGTGACCTGGCTGTCAATGGTAGGGATGTGACAGTGCTCGCCGAAAATATTATTCTTGACTCACTGGGGATAATTCACCATCATATAGATAGTAGCTGATACCCACAAGCTAATATATTTAATACATTTTTTAAAAATAATTTCATAGTATTTATTTCTTTTAATAAACTGCATGGTAATATACCTATGAATGCTTAGTTTTATTTGTTATGTATTTTCTTGCATATAATTTTTAAAAAAACAGAGGAAGAAGAATTAGGAATTGTACTGTAGTATTTAAGTATGTATTTAAGACAAACAAATTGTAATGTACAGAATGTCCAATATGGATTGATAAGTATGCTGTGTGTTATGGCAATCCAATGTAGTTGGACAGCTCTGCTGGAAAATAAAGCATTTCTTTCTCTCTCTCTTGATAATATCGAATTAGAATCGTTTTTTTTTTTTTTTTTTACCAAATAGACTTGATTGCGTGATAGAAAACTTAATTATTAAACAAGACAAATGGCCCGCCATCTATGATTTATAACAATACTAACAACTCTGACCAAACAATGTAAATAATAAAAACTTATAACAAATCAATAAAAATGTCGGCACTACAGAAGCAAAAGAATTATGTAATAAACTTTCCATGACATTGATTTATATATATCTTTTTTTTATATATGTATATATTTTTTCAGAATTTCCGCTAAATCTGAATGCAATAATACAATACAGAGGGAATCCAAATTTATTTAGCGAGTGGAAATAAAAATTATATGCAATTTAAACGGTAATGTTATTGTTAATTAAGTCAAGTTGATTCTATAAATGCAGGTTTTTCCAGTAAAAAATTTAAATTGTAAAGTTTATCTTTGAAATTTATTATCTAGTTAAAAGCTAGCGGGCCAGACATGCGTAATTATGAACAAAAAATTATCTGTTTCCCAGAATACTGTCAGAAACCGATAATAAACCTTTGGTCGTTTATTCCATACGAAATATTTAATTATATTAATTAGGAGGATTAGGGGCTACACATGTTTAATAAAAGCAAGATTGTTAACAATAATCGCTAATCACAATAAAAATCTATTTAATATATAATAATATAGTTCTGCTCTCACATATATAAAATTTTAAGGTTCTGCTATCCCAGGATTGACACTTGGGTTTAGGTTTGGTTTATTTCTTCCCTTAAGAATTTTTACAGTGAATCATACCAACCCTTAATCGAAAGAAATTGAATTAGCCGGGAATGTTTAATTTATAGCAATAAAATGTGCGTTATATAAATTATCATCGTATGTTTTTTATGCAATATTTTTGCATGGATATTATTACTTAAAATGTTAAAAGGACAAATTAGTTCGAAAAGTAGATTTAAAAATATTTCTTCTTTTATTTGAAAACAAAAATATTGTCTCAGTAGGTTAAATCAAACAATCCGTAAATTCTAAAAATATATTTTATGTTTTTAGTTCCTTTATTCCTTTATTCAATCTACATCTTTAACAAAATTCAGTAAGAGCTTTATTCTTTACTTAATAAATTTCTTATTTTATAGTTGATTATAAATATTTTACTTCAAAACGGACAAACTAAACGTCTAAAAAAGAATGACGAAATATTGGGAAACACGAAGAGCCCTAAGAAGAGTTGAAATAACATACTTATCATTCCCCATTTCGGAGAAGTTCGCTAATAATAATATATAATATAGCATAAATGTATACTATATATATATATATATATGTGTGTGTGTGTTTGTGTGTGTGTGTGGGTGTGTGTGTGTGTGTGTGTATAGGCATATATCCCCGATGAATTATATTGTTGGCTGAGAGTACTAAGTTGTGACCTCGGTAATAAGAGATACCAGCCAAGAGAGATAAAGTCACAGGGACTCTACAGAAAGTTCTAACTATTACACGTGTAGTCTATAGCCTTCAGAACAGGTTGTGTCTACTTCCTTGCTGTCAATGCCGAGTTGTTCAAGTAGAGATTGTTATATTACATTAAATAATTGCAGCAAACATTACCTCTTCAATATGACTGTAATAAATATCCTTAGTAGTCCTTTAAACGGAGAGCTCATTATGTACTAAAGTTGAGGGTATAAATATATATACATATTTGGTGGGTAAGTTACTAAGTTTCTCCAAAATAAGTTTCTTGTGCTTAGGGAAGCGAAATAGTGCTAATTTCGTAATGAATAAGACAAGAATTGGCTTGAAAATGTTACTGCTTATATGTATATGTAGTTATTGCTTGTATTCAAATGCATTTCAAGCCAAAAATTACGAAATTGACATTTTATTGAGTTTATCTCTCTCCGGACAAAATTCAGCTCGACCACTATCAAAAAATAAATTTAAGAATTTTCTGAGAATTGAAAAATTTAGAATATATTTCATTGCATGACTTATTCATAGTTCTTCTCATAATAACAATCAATCCTTTGTTTATTCATTTAACGTCACTTTATTCTGCAAAAGGCTAATCAGGTGATATAGTGAGACTCAATAAATTTTGATTATCCTGGTTTAATTAGATTAGGAATATTTAACCAGTACCTGACATCGTCTAGGGATCCTCATTTCACTTCCCTTCCGAAGGTCGACATAACCAAAGATTTTCTACTCAACTTAATTGTTATTTAACATATGAATATGGTTGTTTATACACATTGATTCTAGGTACTATTAGAAAAATTCTATTTGATTTAAAATTCCAAACTCCCCCTAAACTCTACTACAACTACATCATTGTTTACAACTGGACATAGTCAAATGTAAGTCTGAAAGTATTTGACTATAGACAATGATCCTGCAGCAATTAAAAATTACATAAAAGATAAATACTCAGTTATACATTTTTTGTACCTTTTGAAAAAGGTACAAATATATACATGCATATACTATACGTACAAGGTTGTAAAAACTAACAGAATATTGTTATAAAAGGAAAATTTAAAATATCACTAATTTTAAGTTTGTTTAATTAAAACAAACAAATGATTGAAATTAAGTTTTATAATTAATTATATCGGTTTCAAACGTTCTTTTAAATTTGTATTTTAAAAAACAAAACTCTAAATATTATGTTCATTCTGGATTTATAAGCAAAATATATACTTTCAACCCACTTTATATCACCCTGACATATAATGTGCGTATATATATTATTATAGCAATAACACATTTCATTGGACTCAGATTTATCGGGACGTAGTGTGACACATATTCCAGTAACCAGTTGCAAGGACACTGGCTCGACCTGTAAGTCATTAAACTGGTTCTAATCACTTCCTAGTTGCCGGGTTTTTTAATCTTCTGCAACTCATGACATTTCTGCTATTGCGTAAGGGTAATAACATTTATTAGAGATATAACTTTGAGAGACGCAACGAGGAAAATTAGGAAAATCGTAGTTGAGTTGGTGGTTCGTCACTAAAAATATTTATAAATTATGGAATTAAATCAAGAATATATAGCAATTATAGTAATAAAATTTATGACGATTAAGGTTTATACACACGAGATGTAACAAACATCTTGAACTCAATTAATATTTGGCATAGTTTACTGCTAGATTCATGTTAACAAACTGAATATATTGGGGAAATTAAAATTCCGTTGGGGTAAAATAGGTTACTAAATGAAAATTAAGTTTTTCTAATACGCAAATACACTATAGTATTTATTAAATGTATTTATTAAAGTACACTGGTAAATCTGTTGGGAAAACCAATAGAAAATTTTTATTTTTTTTTATTAACGCTCAATTAGGAGTCTTAAAACTAGAAGAATATCTAAAAATTGCAATTCACATTTGCATCATTAACTGAAAACCTATTTTTTTCGTCTCGTGAATCAGTTTGCTTTAAAAAAGTGATGAGTAAAATTTTGAAATCCACTGCTAATAATTTTACAGGGAGATTCAAAAGCCTAGAGACCATTTAATATTAACCTGAAAAATAAAATTTCGGCCACCCTCAACGATCCGGCTTTTCCCTTATTTTGGGTACCCACTTAGTAGAGGTTTGGTGGTTTGGGGTGGTGAGCCCCTGGAGGTCCCCAGTTCCCAGAGGATCCATCCCGGCTGTAAAGATTAACTAAAATCTGCCATCAGTCGAATTTGAACCCAGCACGGCAACTCGGCGTTCTAACACAAAGCCACTCCACTCCCTTTTAATTTAGTATAAAACTGTCATTAAAGCAGTGGCGTATTTAAGGTCTTAAGCACCCTGGGAGGTCTAACACTTACGCCTCCCTCCCTTGCTTTTCAGTTCATTTTCTTCCCAAACTGTAATTAAAAATGGGAATAGATATTGTTTGTAAACATCTTATAATAGGGTTGGTATAATTTGATGTAATATTGATACAGGCCTTCAATTTTAGTACACTCCAGTTCGTTCTCCAGGCCCCATTTGGGTTCCATTTAGGCATAACCCCACTTTGGCAGTAAATTTCTAACAAATCACAGCCGTGATTTTTTAATGAGATAACTGTAAGTATACTTAAACATGTTGGAGCAAAAAAAAAAAAAAATAGAACACCCAGATAGACATAATTCTCATAAATACCACTTCTTCATCCCGTAGAAACTCCCAAGCCTAGCATTGAGCCGAGTTCATGCGGAATGCACTAGTAAATCAAGTGCACGATCAAAAGGATACGCGCCGAAAGAAGAACACGACGAGTATCCTCCCAACAAGTTCACGCCCCGGAACAGTAATCACAATCCACCCACGGTCCATCAAGTGTCTTCACGTCCGCAATGGCGGAGGAACACTATCATTAGGTCTTCCGAAGAGGAATCTCTATGGCCCGGTCGTATTTCCTGTAAGGCTCCAGGCACTTAGGCGGATCGTATCATTTCGGGCTGCGGATACCACATCCTATATACAATATATCTAATCATTGCCCATCTTAGTCATTGAAAGGGGTTGTATCCATTGTAGGCATTGTAGGGCGTACTCAATATTGCTTCATTGTACCAATAAGGCAAACAACAGCCAATAAGTGTCCCTAATTAAGATAGAACCAATAAAGAGATAATGTATAATGAGAAATAAAATTTCAGAAGTAGAAAAAATAAAGGTATACTATAAAATTAGTATGATTATTGTAAGATGGAATCATAATATAGTGAAAAGGTATCAATACCATAACCATGTAATCTCAAGATCAGTATTCATCTGTATAATGAAATTTGACAAAATACTTTTGAACTATTAAGAGTCAACCACAAAATACCAAAATGCGTATAAATTATGAAATTTTTATTTGCGAGATATCCATGTGATAGAATGTCCATTTTAAACTGATTTAGCATTATTATATTTAATTGTAATCGAATCGCTAACTGCAGAAAGGCAACTAGTTCAACTTCTCAGATTACTTGTTTTAGAACTTATTACTTATAAATTTAACAGAGACATTGTTTACTACGGAAAAGACACTCGTAAAATTTAGAAAACTGGACTTGGTCCCTTACCGCAATGAGCAATTCAATTATATTTGAGGATGCTGATTAACCTTGATTTTTTTTTTTAACTGGCTGTTATGTGCAGTTAGTTATGTGAGTGTTATAGACGAATTCACACCGGGTCCCCCGTCCTTCTTCAAAAGCCCTGAAGAAGACCTGCAATGTGGGTCGAAACGTTGGATCTTTAATAAACATTTCTCCCTACTTAAGGGAATTTTTTTTACCTCCACCCGGACCATTTTCTTCCACAAAAATCATTGTCCTTTGGTTGAAATCGCGTGTTTGAACTACTACTAGTAAGCAGCCAGTAAGCTAGCATACATTTAAATTAATGTAAAATAAAAAATCTTCTTGAAACCTGTTTCCCCTGCATTAATTCAATAATGTTCCTAAAATTAAAATGCAAACAAAATCTTTCGTAATTTTGAAGCAAAACCGAGTTAGTAGCGTTAAATTTCAGGGTTTCTGATTTTATACTAATTCTCTAAAAATCGATAGTCGAACGAATTATCTGTTATTATCTTATTGTAGTAATCATGAAACGTAAAACGCCTAATTTTTAGAAGGGCTTATGTTTTTCTTTTTTATTATTTGATTATAAAGTTCAATATAGAAAATGATAAATTTAGATATAAATATCTCTTCTTTGTTACTGCGATGTTTACATAGTTTTTTTTTTGTTTTATTTTATTCCCAGGCGTTAAGATTGCCGAAAAATTAGGTCAAAACGTAGGCATAAATAAAATAAGTCCAACATATTTTGTATAATTTGTTGACTGCACACTCAACTTTATTACTATATAACTGCAAACCGTTTTATATTTTTCTGATAGATATAAATTATGATTAGAAAATTTAATAATTCTCCAATACTAAGGTCAACAACTTTAATGAAAGTCACAAACGTTCCAAAAAAAAATGTTTTAACTGGAGTAAAAAAAACAGTAGTCTCAGTAATCTGATCTCTCCCAACAAGACTAGCTGGGTCCCAATTTCCAGATTTGTTACACAACCGTTTGACATTGTAGGGATAAAAACTTCCCTTCTAAAATGTATTTCAATTTCACAGACAGAGCATTCAATATCATCTAACACCATCTAACAATATTTGAAAAACTATGCCTAGTCTAAAAAAATTGTTAATATTATTACAAATTCTATACTGGTAATATATCCAAGCAATATTGTTAATAAGGTAGTGTTTACTGCATGAATGCAAAACGTTTCTCTATAATTCTCTTTTTAAGACTATATTGTTTATTTCCAACCAACAAAATAAGAATACACAGTGCTATGTGGCAGGCTTTACATCTGCATCAACGGAATATTGGGAAAAAACCCCAAGACAAATCAGAATTCGAAATGGGGACAACCCGAAACGTGGATAAACCCTGCTAAATTGAATACCCTTGACATAATTTTTTTTTCAACAATAAATAATGATAAACTGGGACTGGGTCACAATATACGTATTTTTTTTTCTGCCTAAACCACTGCGGCTTATTATAGACCAAGTATAATTCAGAAGCATCGTATATTTAAAAACCGTACCACATATTGCTTAACAACACTTCACAAGTCGAACTAACTCCGTAAAAGTGTTTAAAATTTAGATTAGGCACTAACATGTAATGCATTTTAATACTGTAAGTCCTGGAAGGTACAGGCTGTCAAAAGTTTTATTCTTTATGAATATTCATAACTGATAACATTTAACACCGTAATTAAAACAAATATCTGATTACGAGCCACTGATGTACAATCAAAATGTTGTAAATATTGAAAAAAACAACGTAAGAAAATACAATCTTTGTTGAGTTTATGTTAAGAACATGCAACGGAATGCACTGCCCCTAAGCCAACGTTTGTGCAGAGAGCTGATGTGGCCGAGATACTCAACTGCCTGGCTCATCCCCCAAATAATTTTACCCATTTGGAAATAAAATTGTTTAACCTCTTAATACCCACGGTCCCTGTGGGATCTACTAACCATCCAAGGGCTCATATAATCTCTATAAGGTAGGTACTCTTATTTCGGGAACTTGTCAGTTGACAGTTGAGTGGAATCTCTGCCGAATCACCTTGCTGAACAACCATTGAAAAAGAAACAGTACAGTCTCTCCCATATCCTCAACCGAACTGAATGGGCTCTAATACCACAGATTTTTTTTTTTTTTATAACCATAAATATAAAATAAAATACATGGCATTACCGTCAATCATTTCAAAAATTAAGAATATTTTAAATAATATACAGCTTTACGGTTATATCGAATTTCTATTTCTTATCGACAAGAAGGGTTGAAAGGAAATTAAAAGATACCAGATATTATTGATGTGTGACATGGCTTCAACACGAAGCACATTGTAGGGATTCCCAGGAAGCTCTTGTTCAGCAAAACCTTGTACCTAATGCTCTGTTCTGGATGGATTTTAACAATATACAAAGTAAGCAGCTAAAGAAATATTTTATTTTTAATAGGTACGTTATATACCCAAACCTCGTAAGCTCCATATAAACGCAAGAAATACTTCTTATTATTCAGTCTCGACATTACTAAGCTCGCATATTTTGCCCCGAAACCTAAAAACCAAAATTTATAAAACTATCAGTCTTCCAACTCTTCTTTATGCATATGAAAAGTGATCGTTAGCTCTGAAGAATAAACAACGCCTTAAGGTATTCGAATATGAGAGAATATTCTGTCCAAAAAAGAGTGAGATTGGACTATAGAGGATTTAGGAGATTACACAACCCGGAATCACGGAGCCTGCGCCCGGTTAATATTAATTAAATGGTAGAGTCTGTAAGGTTAAGATGGGCTTGTATAGATGTTGAGCACACTGGCAAAAGAATTGCAATTAATAAGCGGTGTGCCGAATGGCAAACGTCTGAGGGTAAGACCGAGGTGTAGGTGGGAGGATTGATTTGGGGTTGGATATTGGACGGTGGACGAAAGTTTGTAAGCAGAGATTGGTGATATTAATTTTTTTCTCTCTCAGATTCCTCTATAACCAAAACCGCAATTAGGAATTCAAAACTCAAAGGGAATGTAAAAGATATTGATATAAAAATTTCAATTAAACAATTCTTCAGGTGTTCAATTGAATCCAGCAACTGCCTCCTGTGCTAATTCCAATTTTTCCAAATCAAGGCTGAGGTCTTCTATACCCTTTGCGCTTTTCAGTAGCAGGCCATTCGTCGAAATGACTATAGATTTTACAAGCACTTTTTCCAAATGATAAATTGATTTGAATGTATATATATATATATATATATATATATATATATATATATATATATATATATATATATATATATATTACTTAACTACAGATTCAGCTAATTATCAGACTAATTAGACAAATGTGGTGATGAGGAGAAGTTGATCGCGCCGGCAATTTCCGCTCAAGACCCCGACTCCTAATTTGCTTTCCTTGCACATTTCCACCGAAGGAGCGATCCTTTGTAGTCGCTTCTCTTTGTTCCCTCTGCTCGTCTCCACTTTCATTTTCCCCTTTACTGGTCGTTTCGAAACGGCTGCAAAACAGACTCCTAGTTCGTTGAACCAAGAAAACCTGGGAAAGCCAGTTGTAAAATGACCTTTCAAAACAACACAGTCTTTGACGTATTTATATAAAATTGTCCGGATGGAGGTAAATATGGAGATCTATTTATTTTAAACCCAACGTTTCGACCCACATCGCAGACCTTCTTCAGAGATAATAGTAATAGGTCCAACGGTTGAGTGCGAAATGATAAATCATTTGTCTGTCCGCCCACATTTTTAAGCTAATTCAAATGGAAACCATTAGATATTGTATGAAAAAATATACTAGTACCACTATCAAAAATAAAAGATGATATATCATACAATTGAGGTGTTAAATGGAATAGGTAGTACGGGGAGAACAATTATTTTTCATTGTTTCCAAAGAATTTCATTGTGTTCGGTAGAAATTAATCGAACCAATAGTCGATAGAAGATGAGTATAACAAACCTGGGAGTGGTTTAGTTTCTATGAACGGTGGTAGTTACTATTTTCCGATTGAAAGTAGTAATTAATAATAAATAATTGAAAGTAGGTATTATCTTTACCTGCCAAAAAAGTTTTTTTGCTTTTCCTTAAGTAAGATTACCTTTACCATGACAACACAAGTTTATTATTATGCATAGCAAATACAAGTTTTTCTGTTATTTTTTTAAGTGGATGCATGGGACGAATTTGATATGAAGGCATTATCCCAGATCACGTTTCTCAAATACGTTTTATCGCTTTTTTATTTAGTTTTAGTTAATTTTTCGTCATCAGTTATTTTATTCGTTAAGTATTATTTAAAATATAAACATTATGTAGGTGAGTATGAAAGCCATATTTCTTTTCCTTACATTTCGGAAGGCGTTACCTACTTCTGCCGAATATGAATTTCTCCAAAGACCAGAGTCTTGACAAATCCTAACAGTAATAAAAATATTTTAAAATATAAAACTAATATGTAGCGATCACAATTTTTTTATTGAGGTCAGAATGTGATAAGAAGGCACGTGGTGTTATCCGTGATTAAATGTCTAAAGTCGCCAAATACATTTTAACTCTTTGTTATTTATTTTCAATTCATTTATTTTTCGTTACTTGTTATTTTATTTCATAAGTATTACTTAAAATACAAATATTATGTTTGTGAGTATGAAAATCATATTTTTTTCATAAATTTCGGAGGAAGATGTTCCCTTCGCATTAGCTACTGGTAACAGTAAATCTGCACCCCGGAGTTAAAGGACACCATGTCATATTTTGTATTTGTTCAGGAGAGCCAATGTTCCATAACTTTGAACTATTAAAATTTCTTTGGTTGCTAATAGAAACTGGGTAAAGAAAATTGTTCATCACATTGTTATTGGCATTGATAAGTATTGATCATAAAATTTATTAATAGCAATTTACCTAAAATAGTACCTATTTTGTGGACCTGGTGTCCTCTACTTCATGTCTATAGCTTCATTTGAGTTTTCCTAAAATCCATTAATAATCAGGAAAACTTAGCTTCAGGAATAAGGAAACAAACTTAGGAGGGGTTCTAGCAATTAATATAGTTTAGTTGATTCTATATGTAAACTGATTGATGTAAGTTAAATCTATATGTGTTAATGTTGAATCTATAATAATTAGTTTACTCGGAACCTATATGTCACCTCGAGTTATAATTAGTTTATAAATTAATTGAATAAAATAATAAATAAGATAAACTTTACTGCAATGATTGTGTGGGCTGACGCCCGTTTACGAAGCACCACCTGCCGGTGATGAGGGGAACAATGATCTCCCACAGCATGAAAAAAGTTCAATGAATTAATTTAGAATCCTCAATAATATTCATAATATTATTGAATATTCATTGGCATTTCACCGAACACGTGGCTCCGCGTTGTGAAGAACAAGAAAGGTCTGACGTAGGTTTTCATCATATCTCAATGTCACCATCGACAATGAGCTGATCTCTAACCTTGCTGCGCTTCGTACTTACAGTGGCGAGAGTATATTCTTTGAACAAAACTTTAATATTTTATTAATAATTGATAAATATGAGTCTTAGACAACACATAAAATAAATCTATTCAGTTGTCGATGTACGATGTACGATGTGCTTTTCTAGGTATTTTTAATAGGTGTCGAGCCTTCGGGTTCGATAATAATTAACCTTAGTATTTAAAATAATCACGAACTTTTTTCTCGAATTATTTATGCTATAAACGTATTGATCAAAAGAATAACAATAATATAACAATTATTATTTTATCCCTTATAAAATCAATAAACGACCTCTATTACAGATATAAATATTTGTGTGGATATATATTTTATTGTGAAATGATAAACTATTTTAAATCATTACACTATTCTCTAATTTATTCTCACTGAAACATATTCACGCATTTCAAAATCAAGATTTATAAGCATTATTTCGAACATCTCGAGAAGAATGTACGTATATAGGTAATACTTGTGTTGATATAATATATTCAATGATAAATCTAATCTCACAATAAATCGTCCTGATTAGGCTAGACTTAACGGATGTGTGGCAATAATTGATCGTCCTGTAATGAGAGGTCTTAGAATGCATTTTAAATTAAGTAAAGCTTTGAAGTACCTATCAAGCTTTGAAGCAATTATTCAATTCAGGAAATCGAGTTAATTCCTTAAGGTAAATGACCCAGATACGTAAGTACAGGTTACTTTTAAATGATTATAATTAGTCTTTTTTTTAATGTAAATGATTTCATACAATAGAAAAATAATAAAAAATACATCTGCAGAATTAAAGCAGTTCTCTTTGTGGTTTTTGCAACAATAAAAGTATTTCGAAAATGGCTGAAAGTTTAGCGGGACCATAGACTTGAACATAATGGAGATTCCATATACTTAAAGGTCTAAGCTAGGCCGACCACAGAAATCGCTGAGCCACAGCATACCATCGAGGATGCAGCTAACGGTCCATCCTACCACTCTCTTCTCCTCTTCAGGCACGGGTCGAAGAACAAGAACAGATGGCCGATAAGCCGGCTGACGACCCCACTGTTTGGGAGTACGTGAGGAGCGATCGTCCAGATAAGGATAGTCCTTCGGAATACGTGATTTCTGGAATCAGCCACGAGGAAAATTTAGTAACGAGATCATGTTTGTTTTTTTGAAGCATGCGAAGGAGAGAATAACATACTATAGGCGGAGGAAGGAGAGCAAGGACGATAAATAAAATACAATTCAGAATTTACCAAAAAAGATAAAACAAAACTAAAAACAACACCACAACACTGTAAATAACTGAGTTTATTATAAACACATAACATTAAATCTTGAGGTTATCAATTCACTAAATATATAAATATTTTGGCGATGTTTTGATTGTTCTCCTATTCATGCTCATAGAAATTAATAATTAGACATTGAGATTGCCCATCCAGTGGGCATCCAAAATGGGGGGGGGGCAAATCTGACGGCCGAGCGTGATCTAGGAAAAACACCGTCGTCCAAGAAACAGTACAGTCTCCACCACGTACTTACGCAGCCTTTTTCATGGGTTGGCAAAGGTTTTTTTTAAACATAGTATAATTATAATATACTAATTATTGTTCATTTTGTATTCAATTAGATTGTAATGTTAATGCCTTATAACTATTTTCAATAAACTTATTATAATTCTGTTCGTTCAGGGTGTGAGTATAACAATAAAATCTTTAAAAATTATTTGCATATTTATAAACTTAAACTGAAAGACTTAAAAAGTGATTTTATGTATATAACAGGTTTCCACTTTGTAATATACACAACAACGCAAAAGTAAAATATTGAGTTGTGTAAGTTATAAAAGGAGACACCTTGACCTTCTCAACTTCCTTAAGCCATAAAATAGGGCCTTAATGACCTTACTAAAAGGGAACTGAATTGACCAACGCCTCGAATCAGCTGACCTTTTTATATATTTCAAGAGGCAAGAAAACAATGTGAGTACGAGGAAAAGCTAAAGATAATAAGTGCTACTTTATAAAACTTTATATATATATATATATATATATATATATATATATATATATATATATATAGTATTTATTGTTATTTTTGATTATTTAAATATATATATTTTTTTTAAGAGAAAAGCTTAAGTCCCGGCCAAGACTAAATATTTTCTCTTAAAAAAACAAAACAAATATATATATTTTAATTTTGAAGAGAAAAGATTGTCTTGGCCGGGATTCGAACCCGAAATATATTTATTTTTATAAATATATCAGTGTAAATATAAAGATATTTAAAAATTAATTTAAAATATTTAAATATTAAAAAGAACCATAAATAATAAAAATATATATAATATATACTACCGGCAACAGTAAACTTTTTTTTGGAGTTATTGGGAATCGAATTAAACCGGGAGACATGCTTCTTTTGATTCAAAATTGTTTGATAACGTTTAACCAAGTCCATTATTAATATTTTATTTTATTAGCAATAATATTAGGGGTTATACAAGGGTATGTGGGTATCGATTAGTCCGGAATATCATTCAACCGCCAAGTTTTCCTCCAAATAACAATTCCTCCATTCACAAAAGTTGACCTAGAATCCATCATATTATCAATCCATCATTATATCAATTATCAATCCATTTAGGATTGATAATTGATATAAAATTCATTTAGAGAGATTTGACTGAGTCACAAAAACAATGTAAAACGAATGTCATATGTTCACTAAATTTGATTGAGCCTCGAAACTGCTTTTTTTTTTAATTCCCCTCAAAATAACCGATTTTCACATTCCATAGTTAGAAATAGCAGGGACGACATACTGAACTCAATAAATAACTCCATGGCTAGTAGTCATAGTAGTTTTTGTTTACAATTATTAAATTCAATCCATTAAATCACTTCCACTATTAAAATTTAATTTAATTAGCAATACTCAACTGTGGCTGATTAATTACGTGATCTATAATCAGCCACTGAAAAACGATATGGGATCGACAGACCCTCCTGGAGCTCACACAGCCTCTATTCTGGAAAATCTAGCGGTAGATATGTTTCATTTAGAAATCAGAAAAAATCACCTGTTGTGCATCTATACACAACTGTTGTCCTAGAAACAGTGCAGTCTGTACAATGTACTGAATCCAAGACCCTTCATGGATTGTAGCGGAACAGTTTTTTTCGCAATACTATTGAGAATCGTACAACTGTAATAAGCACCAAGAGTGCTCGGATCATGTTCCTGTTTAATCTCGGAGAACAAGATTGTTTCAGCTAAAGGAGATAAAATATTTTCTTCCATGACTAAAACACATCCCCTCTCCCTTAAAATTTCAACTTCATCTAAGAAGTATCATACATTAGAAGAAGTTTCCACTCGAGAAGATCCAACTAGAAAACTCTTTCCCTGGCCTAGATGTGTCAGTCTTGTATACAACCTCCTCCCTCAGAGTCTTTTTAAGATTTCTCTCAGTCTCGGAGGACTTATGTTGCTCTGCACTCTCTCTTCCTCTTCTCTCCCCTCCTCCACAAATATAAAGATTAGATCCGGGCAGTCGAATGGAAGTAGGGGAGTACGGACGTAACATCGCTCCCTGTCAAGGAACAAGAGAGAAAGGAAAAGAAAAAAAAAGCAATTTAAGTTGGCGTCTGGAAGATGGGATAGGCTGAAGGGAAGATGTGAGTGTTGTTCTTTACTAACCCCATCAACATCGAAAAAACACAATCTAAAAATGCTAGATTCATTAGATAATATTAAAATATATGTGTACAATTCTATTACTCCGTTAAATTAAGATTAACGCTACTCTTTGGTAGTTATTATTCATTCCCGAATATTAACAACATGAAATTTTTCTGTAATCTGTCTGGTAATCTCAACATATTTAACCCATATTTTTATAAACCCATTACGCATCCTATGCTAATGGAAACCAACAAGATTAAGATAGGCAAGACAAAGGTTTAGAGAAGTACCTTTGGGGCGGGATCAAAAGCTAATAACTCCATATAAGTTTTTCACATTTTGCTAGTTTATTAGAGCAAAACATTATGTTACTGAAAATTTAGTACAGAATTGGACTAAATCAAGAAACAAGGAGGTAAAGTATTGTGCTCGAGAAAATGTCTTGACTAAAGAATATGTGAATAAGTCAAATTTAAAAATTTTTGAGTTTTTGCACTTTTGATCCTGAACGCGTCATGTTTAATTGCTCTCAAGAGTTTCTCGCAAAGTAAAATATGCCAAACGAATATATTCTGAACAATAAGCATTTTTTTTTTAAATGGGGATAACTGAGAGACATGGAACAGCAATGAAATAAGCCCTGATTTTAAAATAAATCAGCATCTTAAACAATACGTTTTCTACCCGCATATACTTATTAGGTATCTTAGTTTGGATAGACCCAATGCGATAATGGTAATATTAAATGGAATATACTCAAGATACCAAAATAAATAAACATAAAGATGAACAAAGTGGCATACTGCCAAGACATATATATTAACTTGTGGCTTGTCAAATTCTTATTCCAAGGTTTCCAATTCAGTAGTAAAAACTGAATTAAAATAACAACTAAAGACTAATTGGATAACTATGTTTTTTATTTATTCCAAACCATAAATCTCATGTCAAACAGTGTTTTTTTATGTTTTGCCAAATAGATTTACTTTGGACGGAAAACGTGTTATAAATTTCATGTTAGAGAAGCAATTAGTTGACTGGAACTTCTAAGGTAAGGATAGAGATAGTTGGGGTGCAGTGAATTAAAACACCATAATAAGTGCATACTTATTCATTGTGTGCCGACGTTCCAGAGAGTTGGCAGTTGCCCTTCCTCGCAGCCGCTCGGTATATTTGCCCTGAAGGTGACCTACAATGTAGGTCGAAACGTCGGCACACAATAAATAAGTATGCACTTATTATGGTGTTTTAATTGACTGCACTCCCAACTTTCTCTATCCTTACATGTTATAAATTTCAATGAATACGCGGATCCCACTAAATTTGGAAGCCGCTTAGTTCTTTCAATTGGCAACACAAATATGCAATAGTCTCCAACCAATATATCGATACTTGTTTGCTTATTCATTTAACGTCACTTTATGCTACCATGGCTAATCGGAAATGCTTAACGAGTAACTGACATTGTACAAGGCTTGGACATCTTGATACACCCCTTCCGAAGGAAGTCATAACCAAGAATTTTTTTATTTCCCTTTTAAAAACCACCAACTGAGCTGCGAAATCGTAATCTTGGGCAGCCGTATTCATCCCACGTCTTTATAACAACATAGTTACCGTTGAAGAGTTCTGGGCTTATAATAAAAATACAAAAGGCATTTTCCTGCTGAGTCGTCAGTGGTTGTAAGGAGTTATGAATGACGATTAAATGTACAATAACTACCTTACAATAAATATTACACGGTTAAAGAACTCCTGACATGGATGGAATTTCGGGCACTATTAAGAGCGACAAGAAGTACAAAGCGAGGAGTTCCGTTGGGTGAACACCCGCTGATAGTGCCGAAGATACAGAGTTAGCGACCCCGGCTTTATGCGAGCGTTGCTCCCGCTGGGTCGTCTGCCCCCACCGTGCCCCCCCCCCAGGTCGTCGGCTCTCCAGGATCAGGGGGTCCTTCTGAGGCGTACTCTCAACGTAAGGACTTTACTAAGTTTCCGGTAAAACAATCGATATATAAAATAGCCTTTGTTAAAAACAAGTTTACCATTTTTTTCAGTATGGGAGTATAAGCAGCCTAAGTTCAAAGGATTCAGAGAGAAAACTATACTGTCCCGACACTCCATAAATTGGAAGGCGGTCTGAAAAAAAAGATCTTATCTCGAAAATAAAGTTGATCAATAAAGACCGAACACACAAAGAGCCGGAAGAAATAAACAGCGAGGCTTGGGAAAGCCATTAAGACGAGAGCAGGTGATCTCCAAGAACAGGTGGAGTCGCACCTGCCCTCGTAAGCTGCTGGACCAAATCACAACGCGGCACGGGCTGCCTCAGTCACTCCTCGTCACGGGTATCCATATATCTCATCGATCGGTCCAGATCTGAGGATATCTCGGTAGGGACGTCACGGGGTAAGTGGTCGTAACTAATTGAGATATTTTCATGTAAGAACTTCCGGAGCAATCGAAGCTGTCAAGACAATTAAGGGTTCCTCCCCGTACCGGATACAGATACTTGTGTTCATAAGAAGGCAAAGCTATTGATTATAATTAGTTGATAATACGTACGCTCTAATGAGCAAAGAAAGTGTTAGCTTGCCTTGTACAAAGAAACCCGTAAAAATTATGTAGTCATTGCTCAAAGTGTAAACATACCATCCCTCTATGATTTGGTCCCACTCAGGTAATATGGATTGTATTCAATAATATAAATCTATTGCTGTGAAAGAAAACGAACCTCTATAAGAAAGATAGTGTAAATTCGGGAGTAAGGTGAACCCTTGCTGTACATTGAACAGATATCCTGCGTCAGGCTTGTAATAAAAAATGGTCTTACTTTTAGGTAACATAATTTAAAAAGGTATAATAAACACAACAATGTTGATATAATAATGAATTCTGATATAAATGAAACTGGATACAACTTCATTTTAGATTCATTATAATTAACTCCAAAGTCTTAATTAAAGATATATTTATTTATCCATACATTCACATAATTTTTCAAAACCTGTGAATGACAATTGACGTTTGTCCATATCAAACCAAATTTATTGCGATTTACAACTGTATTAAATTTTACAACAAGCGAATATAGTGAATGATAGTTCAACGCAAGTAAAAAACGACAAGAAGAGAAATAACACGCTACTAACGCTAGTACTCCAAGAATAAATTTGAATTGGAAGGCCACTAGGCCATCTTCTTTTCAGACACCTCGGAGGATAATCGGAAATTTAAGAAGAAGATAGTTTTGAAACCAGTGGGTTTGAGTGAAAATAAATTCAAAGGAGTGATAACGGGTTAGGACTAAATCAGCAAGAAATGAGACATTAAGGTCATTATGGATGACATTATCCGAAAAAAGTAAGCAAAATTGCGGATTAATAGAAAAATCAAACCTGAGTTCAAAAATTAAAGAAAAAACATTTTTTATCTTTAAACCATTAAAGATAAAGAAACAACAGTATTTTCAATACTTCAATTATATGTTAAATAAATTAGTATTTATGACAAAGCAATCGTTAGAGAAGTTGAGCATGTTACATTATTTTTCAAAATAAATTTAACAAACATAAAAAGGAAAAGAATAAATAAAATAAACCTTGGCAATAAGACCCTACTGCACGTGTTTCTGTCACGTGGACTGGAAGAGCCAACAGGAAAATGCGAAAGGAATAAAATCACAGATATACTTTAACGAGAAAACTGTTCATGAGATGATATAAGCAATAATCATATTCATCGCTATCAAATATCTCACTCCATTGCTCTGATTGTAACATTAAAAAATAACCTGTACCACTACAACCCGTGAACAGGTCTGGGATTCAGTACATGGTAGAGACTGTACTGTTTCATGGAAAACTGTTCTGTAAGGAGGTGACTTGTCCTAGGTCACACTCAACCGTCAGTTTTCACCCATTATTTTGGGTAGCCTATTTTTATAGAGGCTGGGTGAGTCCGAGGAGGGTCCTAGATCCATCATGATCCACCTCCAGCTACAAACAGACTAAATAAAAGTCTTGCCCGCAGCGGGATTTGAACCAGGATTTCCAGCATGGCAGCTCAGTGGTCTACCACTGAGCCACTCCACTCCATTGCTCCGATTATAACGTTAAAAAATAGCTATGTATAATGAACCTACTCAATTTTATTAGTAAATGTGGTTTACTTAGTACTAATGGTTAATAAGGCTGTTAAAATATTAAAAAAGAAAGTATCCTATTAAATAAAAATCAAATAATAAATATTTGCAAACCGTACATTATGGAGTAATAATTATACATAATTAATGTACTTGGATTACAATGGTAATGAAATATATGTTCAAAATATATTATAGGGCGTTAATTTAGAATTTATAATCTATGGTAAAATTATCTTTATTTATTGACTTATAACATGCCAACAAAGACTCGGTTAGATAACTAGTTTTTCTTCCCATTAATCTTATACATAACCTCTTAAAAATTACTTTAATTTATTTATTTAACTTTTATTAAATAGATTATACTACCAAATTATTGTTCAGTTTTCTAATTACATTAAAAATCATTTTTTTAGAAAATACTGGGATTTATTATTTAAACATTTTATTGAAACTATAATATAAATACTAAATATTAGAAAGGAAATTAGTTGACTGGAACATCTAATGTAAGGATGGAAATAGTTGGGGGAGCAGTCACATTACATACCAATAAGTGAAAATTTATTTTTTATTTGTGCCGACGTTCCGACCTACTTTTTAGGTCATCTACAGGGCAAATAGAAGGAGCGGTCACACCGTCAGTTTGGAAGGAACTTCGGTATCTCGTCCAGAGGGCGCAATAACTGGCTAGTAATAATAATCAGTGGCTGATCAAGACCGAATATTTTGAAGGCTGAGTGCAATTTTCAAAACAAATAAATTCGTCAAAGTACACTACACAAATATCAAAAGGATGAGTAATAATTAGCCTGCAACAAATGAACAAAGAACGCTTTGAACCGAGCGATCAACCCTTCCAAGAATGTCGTTCACGGAATGGAATGGAATATACGGCAAATAAAAGGAGATTCCAAAGTGAGAAGGTAGAAGGGCCGACCGATAGTCAGGGCAGGGACCTGAAGGATTAGGTTACGGAGCAGGTAGCTCTTCCCTTCAATAGCCAACAAGATTATATTGTACAACAATATTGCTGGCAGTCTCTCATTGTTCGAAACATGACCAGCTTGAATCAGTGGCAAGATTCAATCAAGATTGATTGGCCTCGATCAATAAAGTCAAAATGCCACTAATCAAACAAATCGACAGAACATGTCAATAGCGTGTATCTTTGGAGATATAAAGTCTGGCCTTTGTTATGTTAATTTTGTCGTACAAAGCAAATAATATTATAATTAAATGTTGATAACATAATTAATACTTGCTGAGAGCTTTCCCAAAGTTGTGATTTTCTCCAACCAAATTTTACGATTTTGGAATTTAAAATAAAAAATAATTACATATTTCGGTTTGAAAATAGATGATTATAATGAGCGAAATTGCAGTTTTCTAAGAAAAATCTCAAGGAGAGCTGCATATAAAATCTTATAAGTTGCATATTTCCATTGTAACATTAACCTCACACCTACACAATATATGTATTGCTTGTATCTATAAATATAAATATATGATCTATAAATCTATGATACGACACCCTGAGATTGGTGTATATAGATATGAAACGTAGAATATAGATAAGAAACATTTTATTTTAAAATGTTTAATAAAAAAGAAATATGTACCAAAGGAAGAATTGTTCTTATGATTTTATATTAAATGAGCTTAAATTTCATTGTGATATAAAATTATTATTATTATACAAGAGGACAAAGATGGATTCTAGTTAAAATGTTCAATAGAAATATTTCTAACATTTTCCACCATTTAATTTTATTTTTTCAACAAACTTAGTGTAGTTCCGATATAATCCAACAAAAAATATAACTAATATTTATAGTGGGTTCCAAAAAAAAAAAAAAAAAAAAAACATTGTTTCACATTTGGAAATATTTATTAAGAATTTTTTAAAATATAAATGATAATGACTATTAACAATTTTGTTTACTTTATATTATAGCTGTATCACATATCAAATATTTCTTATAATTTACGAAAATTAATCCTATACACATAGCCACTGATGTCCTAGCATGACGTAAACATATAACTATTTCCATCTAATTAAATTATTAAGTTAGTAATAATACTTAGAAGAATCTTTTTATCGCAAATTCTTTAAATATTTAACGAAGGACAGATCGAAAGAGGAAATCTCCTTGTGGGATGACTTCCTCTTCGATTCAGTTGCAAACCAAGGTCGATGAAAATGTGAAGACGAAGAGAAACCCTGTCATCATCATTCATTACGGAACACTTCTTTCGATGATTAAGCTAATAGTTCACCATTAACCACTTCATTTCAGGTTCTTCACAGAGAGAAAGCTACCAAAGAAAGGCTATAATGGAGTTCTATAAAGTTAATTTAATGAAACATATAATGCTTATTGACATGGTCTGTATGTCAATACGTAATATATGTTTTATAAATAAATATAACAGTCACAACTTAGATTATCCACAATTCTGTGTTTACATGAAGGTCTTCGAGTTAATAGTTCCTCATACTTTGATTATTTTTTTCTACAGACTTAGATGACACAGAAAAACATTTAAAAACCGTTACAAAAATTATTGCAATGTACGTTACAAAATATATGAGAAAAGCAACTAAAAAGATTTTATATACGGCACTCCCGATCAATTTCTACATACACTTTCTTATGTTCTGATAAAAAAGGGAAAAGAAAGCCTAAAAAATAATGTAGAATGCTACCATTAAAAGACGTTTATATACATCACTACGAAGTATAAACAATGAACGTAGTCATAATCCAAACAATTTATCAGATTGAGTCAATAATTTAACAATTATTGATATTATATATATTTACAAATACACTTAGAATATTATATAGATGTATAGACTTAGTATAGGCCATAAGATCGAACAATTGTTAGAAATTTTATTTGATTTACGTGAATTCATTTTTTTATTAAACTTTTTATTTTTTGATTAAACTATTTTTAAACCTAGAAAAGAATGACGAAATCATGACGATCGAATCAAAAAATGCATAAACGGGCATAAAATAATGGAATATTGGTATTGCACATGCCTAACAATCTTTTAGTCAAGCATAACAAAAGTTTTGAAGATGCAGTTCGAAAATATCTATCATAGATGACAAAGGAACATCTTAGATGTTAAAGATTCGGCAGTTAATCCATAATTAGAGTAATAATGCAAATTAAAAAAACAAAAATATTAGGTACACCTAAGAATTGAAATGTTCAATATTAAAAATCTAGAATACAGATTATTTTTATTAATGCACAATACAAATAGATTTTATTAATATGCAATGCCAGCCTGAGAAAAAAAAAAGGGTATGCAAAAGGGTATTTTTATTAATATATTTATGCAAATATATTAATAAAATAGCAAATCGTATAGTTAATAATGCAAAGTAATTACAAAAAAATCATATCATAAGTAACAAAAAAGCTACATTAATGTTAAAGAACAACGTGCCTTTATGCCCCACAGAAGCAGGTGCCAGGCGCTGGTCCTTGTGGAACACACAACCAATAGGTATGGCAGCCTCTTTAAATCAAGGCCTGAAATGTTTTTCAACCTACCTATATACACCTGCAGAAGCTATCTGCTTTCAAAACACCAATTAGAACAATTTGGAAATTCAATTCTTCTTTTCATAATGTATTGGGAAAGGATTTTAATTTTCAAATGAGGAATGGATAACCGTTACGTATCTATTGTTCATTACAGCCATGAACAAGGATTGCTACACTCCATAAGGACTTACAAAGAAAGAAAGAAAAAATTATCATAGATATATACGATTATATAGCAATGATTTTTATTGCTATGAAATCGGACAATTAGATAAAATGTTATAATAAACATACGAGTAGCAGTGCAACATACATTAATAGGGACATTAAGAGTGACAATCTATGCACGTACAAACTCCAATGTAAAACAACAATGGTAAAAAATAAATACCAAAATATAAATATACATATATAGGAACAGAAACCCATTAAGCCAAACTACATATTGGATTATAGCTAATAGCCATAATTCCACCTCGAAACAAGCCCTTGCAACATATTTATACTCCAAACGCTTTTAACCTATCAAGGAGTAAGATGTAACACATAGCTACGCAAGAAAGGTTTACTGGTTCCCAGATCAAGGAGATGCGAAGGGGCTAAATTTATCTTCACATAATTTATCTTTAGTCGACCTTTTCAACAAATTCCGTCGAGTCAGTGCGAGCTTCCAAAAAGGTTAGCTAAGTCTAGCGACGTCGTCCGAGGCTAAAAATTTCTCATCTGATCTTGGCTGCCCTCGGCAATCTGCCACGGGGGCGTTTTCTTCTTAGAGGATATTTCGGGAAATCTCACGATCGTCGAGGACATCGAAGAACTTATTCCCTTAGACGAATCATCTAGAAGTCTACACTTAGGCAAACAAAGCGCGGTTTAATAATCTAGATAAGAAAAAAATAAAAATAGCAGTCTATAAATTAATTAATTTTTTAATAGACAATAAGGTAACAACTATGTCATATTACTTGGACAATTATAATTGTACCACTATTTTTTTTAAAAAATCCATGTCTTTCAAACACAGCATGGTAAAGACTCTACCGTTTCTGGGACAACGATTGTGTGTGCAGGGGAGCTTTATTCGATACCACGGTCAACCGTCATGTTTTTCACCCAGTTTAAGGTACCCATGCCGGTCCACACATGCCACAGGATGATCTGCAGATCTCACTGGATTCGGGTGTTACCTAATCCGCACATGGCACTTACAGCTCAGCGCTATAGAACATTGAGCTACAAACATAAAAAGTCCGGCCATTGCGGTAATAATCTCGATTAAAATACAACAGGTATGAAAACTTATACTTATCACATTCCAGTAGACGTAACGAAAATGGTTATTCTTAGAAACATACCTGAAACAAACCAAAGATATCATCAATAATTTTATTAGTAATAATAAAAGAATATTTTAATATCATTAATTAATTATGAGATTATGGCATAGCTGACAGAAATCGACTGTGACAATCAAAAATACTGAATTTTTGACAAAAGCACCATGGTATATCAATGGTAAAAACATAGCACACTGGCCTAAAAATACCAACGGTTGACGAACACATTCGAACATTTAAGAAAACTAAATGGACACTCAAAGCCATTGATAGAACAAATTAATACGACTCTCACTCTGAGAACACTACTCATAGGAGTAGACTAAAAACTGCATGGTTGAGGATCCTTTATCATAAGAATCTTAAATCAAGCCATGGGAGACGTATCGCTGAGTCATGTTCTTTTTCATCCCTCTCATGTTGTTTTGTTTTATTTTACTGACGACCATTCAGCTCAGTTCATTGTACGAAAAGTCATATTATTTCCGAACTTAATTACATTCTTTAACATAAACAGAAACAATATAGTAGCCCTGTAAAGATATTCCTAATTTCAACTGTTCAATCCAACTATAATGAACAAAAGGTATTGACACTATTTATATAAAAACTGATCTGTTGCGATAAATAATCCACAGCTTAAAGTATTTCAGGAAGTTGGCAAAGGCAGAACGTTCAGCAACCATAGCCTTGCACCAAAGGTTGTGAAATGAACAAAGACTAATTAGCTTCATCGAGGTTAGCCTGATGAAATTACCTCAATACCGAGCTATTAACAGAGATGCAAGAATAATTTAATGTAAATAATTATAGTTTTATAAAATAGTTTCACTTTGTAAAATAGGTAATGGATTCTTTAAAAAGCAACCTTAGAACTATAGTCGTGAAATGAATAAGGTCGATTAAATACGAACCGCTTAGTGGTAGCATATTCTGAAGTATTGGCTGCTTCTATCTCACTTAGTATATAACCTAAAGTAAGATTAAGACAATTTTGTTATAAAATATTTATATTTTTTATCAACAAAACAAACCCAAAATATAAAAATCATTCTATAATTTTATTTAATGCAAAACACTCAATATCTCAACTCAAAACTATGTGGTTGATCATATTAAAGAAGGCTCACAAGAGAGTAGAAATTAAGTACTAAACTGAACTGTAATTTCTAGAATAATATACTAAAATGGCTAGTCGAATAATTTGTAAAATGGAGCTGTAGCATATGATATAATATATACTATAATTATATATTATAATATACGAGGCTGGTCTGAAAAGTTTTCGACCTAACAAAAATGGAAGACATTTTTTCTGATTTTATTTTTCAACATAGTTCCCTTGTAACTCTACACACTTCTCCCAGCGCTGCTCCCATCTCTGTAACCTGTCCAAAAAGTACTCGGCGTTTTCCTCTGCAAACAAATTTTTAATCACGAAGGTGAGCGCAATTTTTAGATGAGGGAACAAAAAGAAGTCACTTGGGGCAAAATCTGGTGGGTAAGACGGATGGTCAAGCAGTTCAAACCATAATTCGTGGATTTCCGCCATGGCAACCGCTGATCTGTGGGACGGTGCGTTGTCTTGGTGAAACAGGAGTTTCTTTTTCTGCAAATGTGGCCGTGTTACCGCAAGTTCTGCCTTCAGCTTGTCGAGTAATGATGCGTAGTATGCTCCTGTAATGGTTTTTCCTTTTTGAAGATAATCGATTAAAATAACTCCATGACTATCCTAAAAAACAGTCGCCACCACTTCCCCAGCTGAGAAAACTGTTTTTGCTTTGCCCCCTTTGCAGTCCACTGTTTTTACAGTATTTTTGTTTCAGGCGTGGAATGGTGTATCCAAGTTTCATCTACAGTAATTAATGGGCAGTTTGTTGCAAAATGAGCGTTGGAAATGTTCATTCGAACACATTTTTGGTCTAACGTGAGCAAACGGGGCACCCAACGTGCGGGCAGCTTTCTCATATTAAATGTTGATTTAATATTTAACAAACACGTTCTTTTGACATGTTCATAACCTCTGCTATCTCTCTCACTTTAATTCGACGGTCGTCTAGCACCATTTGGTGAACTTTTGCGATGTTCCTCTGAAACTTTTCAGACCACCCTCGTATATATGTGTATATATTGTATAATATAATGTTTTTTAAGAAAATAGAACGAACACAAACTTAGGATGCATTGCGTTGCTGGCAGTAAAACGATTTGCTTCATAGGCATAAACACTGATGTAGAACATAAACAATGATGCGAGCAGAAATAAATTCATGTTAGGGAGAGATAAATAAATAACATAGAGCTCAGCTATTCTAGGCGGGAGCTTTTTACTCTGCGAGTTCTAGCGTTTTTTTTTTTTTATTAATATTTACTTATACTTCAATTATGTTAAAATTTATAAGCTTGCAAATAATGAACTGAATATAAATGATTGCACGTTAATAATATTAAAAACCTGTTAAATTTCATTTTATTGTAGCATATTAATCGGTAAAAAAATTATAGCGAAATTTTGTGACGATAATCTTTTTTTTAATTATAAGGTGTTTTATCGAAGCCTCAATATTTTCCCCTTTGAAGTTTCTTGTTTCTCAAAATTCTTCGCATTCTGCATCACTTCAAAAATTACTGTCCTTACATTAGCAGCACATATTTTGAATAATAGCTTTTATTATCTTTTATAAATATTATGAATCTAGCATTGTATGTTCAAATCCAAGGCACAGCTATATTTTAGGGATTTGCAATACAAACTTCTATGCAAAAGATCGCCGGTTGAAGCACGGCAGGTGGCCATAGTATTTTTTAAAGGGGAGTAAAAATCTTGTTTACGCCGTCTTTCGGAGTAGAAGTAAACTAGAGGTCCCGAAGCTGTGCGGTATGAAATACTCGTTAAAGACCCCTATTCTGATAATATCTGGATAGGCTAACTTAAGAATCTTACAGTAGCATCGGATGATAAGCCATTATAGCACAAAGTTAAATGAAATAACAAACATGTTCAATCCGGGATTTAAAACAAAAAAAAATATGAATATAGAACCCTTAAATATATTGAATCTTTAAAAATATATAAATATAAATTGTTAACAAGCGAATAGATAGACACCATCGACAGATAACCACCGGCAAAAAATACAACAAATCCTTGTACCCGATCGTTCCGCCGAAAATTATTATTCTTAATTACTCTTGACAAATGGATGTTATGAAATCACACTCATGCACGGATTCAACAGGAATGGCGTACTACATATCCGAAGGCCAGACAGAAAGATATTTAGCGCAGCCTACGACGGGTAACCACAGCCACTATCAGCTCCAGCTTATCGCACTGATGAAACAAGACTCTCACTGCACTCGCAACCTGGCACACTAACCTCAATACAGCAGTTTGTCTTTCACTAATATGGCCAGCAGATCTATGGCTCCGTCTGCAGCAACAATGTCTGCCGATCTACTGAGGACAACTAGAGGAGAAGAGTCTTCTATTCTGAATTGAATTAATATTTGAAAAAATAATAATAATAAGTATGGACAAATAATTGTAAAAACCTAGGCAAATTGTAAGCAGCTATTGGTGGTATCTGGAACGAGTCATTGCCAAGCTTTGATATATATATAAATATTGATAATACGCAGCACAGTGAAAGGATGAAAGAATATTGAAAGAGAAAACAACAGACAGGATGGGAAGAATTGATATTGGCACGTGGTCCCTTGGAGGCCTCATCGAAAAGAATAATAATAAATAAGGAGCGGTGTTCACATGGCACAACGTTCTATAATGACCAATTTTTAAAATAATTTGAAAGTGGTTACAATAAATATTGCTTGATATATGATTTAAATTAAATCTTTATTGTATTACAAAAACGTCCTAGATCAGTACATAGGGTGCTCGGTTACTGTTCTTAAGACCCCGAGATCGAGATCGGCAGTGGCATAATATTTTTCTAGGAACTATGCTGAAGGTCCAAGGTTCAAAATTGACTATGGCCGATTTTATTTAATAAGTTAACAACTGGGGATGGATCCTTTAGGATCTGGCACCCTCCTTAAACTCACTCAGCCACTATAAAGAGAGTAGCAAAATTAGGGAAGAAAATTGGCGGTTGAGCGTGATCTAGGGCAACTTACCACCCTGCCCAATCGTTATCCAAGAAACAGTCTCTACTTCGTACAGAACCCAAGATCATTCATGGGTTTGTAGTAGTACATAACAAATAATTTGCTATTCTATTAGAAATTATATTATAAATTTACAATATACCGACTATAAATAAATAAAAATAATTGAGTCATTTTTTTGTTTATCACACTAGTAGTAACCTGACTTCAGAGCCCGAAGTCATTCTCTCTATGTGCCCACAAAAGTCTCTTTGTGCCCCAAATTTATTCCCCCTCCTCAGACAAGTGTGACACATTGCCATTTGATTCGCTAATCTTGCGATGAATAGTTCACAAGTGCAGTATTTCGAGTTGCAATACGGATATTGTTCCTGTCTCAGAGTTCGAGAAGACGTTCTATTACTACTTTCCCGTATTTCCAAAAATGTTGGTTTTAGACTTGTGTAACTTTAGAAATACTAGTGCGATATATGATGGAAAGCTTAAGGTTAGCATTGATCATTATTCTATTCTATTATCGATATTATCGATCGATTATCAGTATTGATTAATATTCTACTGCGTACTTCGCTAGAATCCCTCCTACACCGTGATTAACTAATGCGACGAAAGCTATTCTTTCCCTTGAAGAGCGGATGGAGTAAAGACAGGGACATAAAGGTGAGACGACCTCTATCAGGAGAAGAGAAGAGGGCGATATTTCACCGAAAGTAGATGCTATCGACCTAGAAAAGGAGCCTCGAGTTGAGTGATGGCTCTCCACCACATGACCCGATTGGAGTGGTCACCGCTCCGCTCCTTTCAGAGTGGACCGGCTGCTCTTACTGGACCAGGCTTCAGGGTTTCGGACAGCTGTCAATGAGCTTCGTCAGGAGCGAGGTCCGGTGGTCGGATCACCTGTTTTGGTACTTCTCTAATAATAACGGGCGGTATATTGTTGGAAATATACCAAAGAGTAAAGTCGTAAGTCTATAAAATACTGGGGAAAAAAACTAAAAAGTCAACGTTTCGCCATCAAGAATCAGGACATACGCTAAGAAGATAAAATGCAGCACATCTCACTTCGATAGTTTAAGCAGATTCATTCAACAGACACAGCAACCTCGCTCATAGACGACCATCAAACAAGTAGATGTTATGCACTTGGTCTTATGTGATGTTAGGTTCGGGAGCATAAAATTTCTCGAATGGACCTCGAATGGGAAAAAGACAATTTTTGAAATTTCGGAGCTATCCACTTTTGATCCTGAATACCTAAAAAGAAATGTTTTAAGAATTAACAATAGCCTAATGCTGATTGGCTGGCCAAGAGACAGCATTCTACCACTGGTTTCTTCATACATTACTACGATGACAAACTGATTAATTAAAAAACATTTTTATTATTGTCTGCACAACTTGACCAACTTCTTTTTATTAGGTTTTTGGAGTTAAAAACGATTCAATAATTAGTAATAAGTTAGTAATCAATGAGGACCATTAATATCACTGTCAACACAACTAAACCATCTTAGCAGTCTAAATATTCAATCAAGCAGTAATTGATCGGGAGACTCGAAAACTAAAAAAAAAATTGTAACCTGCACGGCATTCAAAGCCTGATTAGGCTCATTTCATGATGTGATCGAAACCTGCCATGGCAAATAAATTATTAATTTTTTAAAATATTTTTGATGAGATGAAAGTCATTAGCCATGAAGTTGTAATAAATTTAATTAGCTTTAATTTAAGCAAAGCTATGCATGCGCGATAGAAAATCTTTGAAATTAAATTTATTTTTGTACGCGCTTTGGTTTATACTGTAAAAGTACAAATTAAAATCGACGATACTTCTTAAAAATTACCAGCGATAACCTTAAAGAAGGCATCAAGGTTGATTAATAAAAAAACAAAATGTAGTTAAAATCAGTTTAAACAAGATAATTAGTTAAGAATGACTTATAAATATTTATTAAAATTGAAAACAGATTTTTATTTGGAAATAGTTTAGTCTTTTTTATTTGTGTTTATTTATTGATATTTACAACTGTATTACAATAGTACAACTAGTATATAGGCTAAGTGATTCATAATGACAAGTAGAGAAACAACCCAATGGTAGTACTCACAAGTTCAACTAAGAACGTCACGTGGCAATCTTCTTTTCAGACGCCTCGAAGGATTATCGGGAATTGAAGAGGAGCTAGGTTTGAAACTAGAGGGTTTGGGTGGGAATGCAGTTTGTTATGAAAGGAAGATATCGGGTTCGGACCAAATCAGCAAGAAATAGGACATTAAGGTCGTTATGGATGAGTTTATTCTTAACAAAATAAGGAGCATTGAGGATTTTACGAAGGATTTTGGATTATAGGGATTGGATACGAGAGGAATTCGATGACTTAGTGGAGCCCCAAAGCTCTACTCCGTAAGTCCAAATAGGTCGTATGATGGTCATGTAGATGAGGCTTTTGTAATTAAGTGGGAGCTTAGAGCGTTTGTCTAGTAAGCTTTGAAGGAGCCTGAAGCAGCGAGAGCGGGTTTTTGTCTTTTCAGTCTTGTATGAGGATTCCAGGTTAATCGTTTGTCGAGATGTAACCCTAAGCTTCGGATCTGTTCTACAGGCACCAGTGGGATATTATTAAAGGATACTGAAGGGCAGAAAGTCATTGGTAAAGTAAAGGTGATTTGATGCGATTTTTGAGAATTTATTTTAATTCTCCAATTTTGACACCATTCTTCAATTTCAGTGGTATAGGGTTGGAGGCTTTGGGATGCAATAACTGGATTGATGTTGACTGATAATACGCATGCGTGTTAAAGATACTGTTAGGATGAGTCGGGATGTCAGCTATAGCTACACATTATCCTTTATACAGGTATAAACTGTATAAAGGATTAGGCCAAGGAAGTCTATAATCAAAAACGTGATTTAGATATTTTATTATATCTTTAATAATTTTGTTAATTATTTAGAGTCACTTTATACTTCTATGCTTAATTAGACGAGGCTACAGTGGGAGCTCCAGTTATACTCGTAATTAGGATACGGATGTTTAACGAAGACCTGACTCCACACAGGATCACTACCACTAATTTACGTACTCGTCAAAGGAAGTCATAACCAAGGATTTTTAAATACCTTTAAAATATTCCAATTCTAAACCGCGATGTTGAGTATAGAATGGAAATTAGAAAACTATTTTTTATGAAAACAGTTAATAGTTTGGCCTTTTAAATAGTGGTATGTAACTTCTAAGAATTTTAGAGTGAAATTACAGAGAAAATTGAACATATTGATTTATATTTACTACGCTGAAAACTATATTTAGGTAGATAGCTAAATAACGATGGCAGGAAATATGAGTAATGTCATCTAAAACAAGCTACGTTAAAATACCATTTATTAATTCTATGACATTTAAAGATAGTTAAACTATAAATGTTCTAAGTACTGTTTCTTTAATAGAATCAAATACGTATGACAATTTTCAATGGCAGATCCAGTTTAAATCGATCAATATATTTCAATCAGAAAACGGATGCCTTCATTCAACTGTAAAGCCTCTATATTGTCTCAACTAAGACAAATAGATGAAATGACGCATCTGATTTAACAAAAAAAAACAAAAGAATAAAAAAGAGAAGAAATGATTCCAGCTAAACATAGTTCGTATTTATATCATCGAAACCGTAACAAAATATGGAATTTATAACAATTTTAAGTCACAACAGAAACTCCTGAAAGCATTGCGGTAAATAACTGAGAAGGCCGGAAGAGAAGTAACTTTTTGTGGGATACGTTTCGTACTTTTTTTTTTGCTTTTTCCTGCAACGAGGAAAAAGAAAGGCGTGAAGTTACTTTAAAAGTTAAACCGAAGAAACTCCTGAATTGGGTAAAAAACGAAAAGAGTTTTATCACGGAGTTCCAAAAGAGTTGGAAATTATTGCAAGAGGACTGAACTGAATAGAAATTTACGTTATAGGTTAAGTAGAATCATTGAGAAATAAGTACAATAGTAATTTTGTTTAAGAATTTCGATTATTATTAACAGCCAGGTTTATACATTGCGCACAAAAACTGTTAAGCATATTAGGATAAAACAGACTAGAGGCTTCCAATGCAATATACTTAGAATCGATAATATAGTAAAAAACGACTACAAGAAGAACAGTTCTATCATACAACACAAGAAAAAATCGCTCACGTGGGAATCGAATCCATCCATTACGAATCACCACAACGTGCTCCACCATCACGATCTCTTTATATGAAAGTATAATATTTTCTTGTTAGGTTGATCTTTAATACGTATGAGTATTTATAATACATATGAGTATTTCATAATAAAATAACAATATGCATACAATATTTATGCATATGTATGAAGGTCAAGTGTAATCCAAATTTAAAAATATATTATCGGGGTGCAATTACTAGACTTTCAGAATAATAAATTTATATTAATATAAACATGTGGGAGCGAAGTAATATTAATTGAGCAGTGGCCATCATGAATATTAGATTAATATTAAATAATTAATAATAACTTAAATAGTAACTAACTACAATTAATAAGTCAAAGTATTATTGAGTATTGAAATATCATGGACCGAGCTAGCTCAGTGTGTAGAGCGCTGAACGTTCGGGAAACAAATCCAGATAGACGCTCAGGCATATAGATTATGTAGGATCTGCAAATCATTAAAATGGGTGCCCATAATTGGGTGCAAACCCAGCAGCTGAGGGTGATCTCGGACAAAACACTGCACAAATGTTGGCTTCGAAACAGTTTCTACCATGTAATGACACTAAGACCCTTCTTGAGTGATAGCGATACAGGTATTTTTTGATATAAACATGAAGAAGTATTATAGTAGATAGTGCTATATCCATACAATATGCACATCAACATTTCAACTGAAAAATATTAGATTCAAGAAAAACATTCTTTACTACACCTCATCACTGTCTTAATCAAATAGTTTTAAATTTTTTCTCAATACTGTTATCGGGTTGATTGTAATGGAGTAAAAGAACGAAAATAAATCTTGAAAATTTTTATCATTTGTATAATGAATCTATTATAAAGAAAAGAAAGAAATTTGTTGATTGCTCTGTAAAAAGGTTGCAAATACATAGTAATAAGTTGAGTTGAATCTGAGTTATATTTTAATGATTTTATAAGCAAAGGTTCACTCTGAAAAATTTAAAAACTCTCGAGTGAAGGAATCCAGGTTGTTGAGGCAGCTGAAGCAGCGGCTGGCTATTTTAAAGAGTTCACTGACGGTCGCTCACTAATGAGTGAGTCACCGAGGAAGAACTCTTCAATGAGTTCTGACTCAGAGTCGCGTAGAGACTTCACGGCCATTAAATTATTTGAGGAATTAATTAATTACAAGTTAACTAAGTCCGAGCCGCAGGGGCTAAATTACACGATGATTCAATGGAAACCTATTTAAATGGTTTACGGAGCTCATTATAATGATCAGAAAACAGGAAATTGTAGATTTTTGCTCTGATTTATTGGGCTCATACATACTGAACAATTGATTATTTATCGAGGAAACTGGAAATATATTACAAAGGGATATAAACTGTAACATTATAGCGAAAATTATAAGTATACATTAAGTGGCAAGGGTGGAAGTCAAAGGAATTTTTTTTTAACAGTAAATAATAATGCTAATTTGTTATTAAGATATTTTCTATATATAAAGAAAAAATGTGTAGAACTCGGAGTAGTTTGGCTGGTTACTGGTCTAGATCCGGTACATGAATTATTTAATCAACTAAAAGCCATTGACCGACCCTTTGGTATTCCAAGCCCCTCTTGGGGCTCACACAGCCTCTTTAAAGTGGGTAATCTTAATTGGAGAAAGAAATCAGGTAATTGAGTGTGATCATAAGTGGTCACATATTTAACACTAAGCCTTGAAGAATACCTGTGACGTCGGTCGAAACATCGGTTTCTAATAAATCCTTTCAACATTTAAGGAATTATTTTAACCTCCACACGGACCATTTTCTCCTCCATATTTATACGGCCAATTAATAATAATTATTTAAATATTTTTATTTAAATTAATCACCATCAAATAAAAATAAATAAAATATAATTTATTGATATTTATTTAAGATGTTTACTATTTACAGTTTCTGTTTGGAGCAAAAGATTTATTTATTCAGATTCCCAATAAATATTTTATCAACTACTTGAACTTACTTTGAATGCCACCAGGACCATTTAAAGTAAACTGAAATCCACCTCCATGTAATTGATACGGCCAAGTAATAAATTATTTGACTCCTCGCCCACAATACTTAAGTACGAAGTGAATCCGTCGTAAAGTAAATCTAATTTTACTTTTGAATAAACATGAATAATTTGGCCTTGGTCTCAGTACATGTTATGAACGGTATTGTTTATTACCAACGGTTGTGCAAGGAGGTGATATGGCCTATATCACCCTAAACCGCCAGGTCCCACCCCAATTAAAGGTTAGAGGCTGTGTGAGTCCCATAAGGATCTTCAAACCCCACAGATCGATATATGACTTATAGTTGATTCAAAAATGTATTTGTCGTATCCAAAACCGGGAACAACAGCCTAACAACTCAGAGTGCTACACACTAAGCTAGCTCCAAAATATTATATTACTTAAGGCATATATTATTAATTATTAGTCTAATATTTATAGTAATTTATTATTATCATATTCACTCTTATATGAAATTTATGACCAACACAGACAGAAAGTACTTCCTTATATAGATTGATCCTAATATCCCAATCTCCCTTGAAATTAAGCCAAACCTTCAACCCCCTTCTGGGAAAACCTTTCCGCCTCTTCCGAGAAGCTGTAGACACCCCCACACAACGAATTTTATTCCCACCGTTATCTTTATTTATATAAAAGCTTAATTTTCTGGATAAATCTAACCTCTCTCACCTCCAATAATTAAACTACCTGCAATTAGTAGGATCAAATTAAGTAAAGTAAATAGTGAAAATACCTTCTTATAACAATCAGGTAGAAAATGTAAATAATAAGTCAAATCTTGAACGCTGCAAGATGTTTTTTCTGATAACAAAGTTATTTATTTTATATTCCTGAGGTATCTAAAAAAAAAATCTATATTTTGTTGGCTGAAAAAAATTGGTGTTTCCCATTTCTTAACATCTTGAATACTTACAAAATTAAAGAATTAATACAATTTTTTAGAAAACGTACTAGACAAACGCTCTAAGCTCCCAATTAATTACTAAAGATTGATTTATATGGCCTATTTGGACTTGCTGAGTATAGCTTTGGGGATCCACTAGGACTTGGAAGTCCTCTCGTATCCAATCCTTACAATACAAATGTCTCCATCAATTCTTTAATTATGAGTAAAGCTCCTTAATTTATCATGAATCATATCATCCATAATGACCTCATTGTCCCATTTGTTGCTTATTTGGCCCGAATCCGATATCAGGCGTTTCATGACAAACTTTATTCCCACTCAAACCCAATAGTTGCAAACCTAGCAACCTCTTCAATTTCCCGATAATCCTCCGCGGTGTCTGGAAAGAAGGCCTCGTGATCTTTTAAGTTGAATTTCTTATTCGAGTATTACCATTGGGTAGTTTCTCTACTTGTCTTAATCCATGTCATTATGTATCATTAATTATATTTACTTGTTGTATTGTTATAATACAGTTTTAAATTTCAATAAATCTTGTTTTGTTTTTTACATATTTTTTTTACAGTTCAGATTATTTGCCGTATTGAAAAACTTTATTTAAAAAACTATTCATTAAGAAATAACTACATGCAAGTTCCATATTGTTTTTTATTTTAATCTCCAGAGACTAGTCATTTCATAAAGTTCTGGGTTCACGATCGGAGGTTAGTTTATGTTATTCTATCTAGATCTAATAATAAAAAATGAAGTAATAAAATATTCTTGATCAAATAAAATTAAATTGTGTGATCATAGGGAATAATAAAGGAAAAATCTAACTACAGTTTACAGCTTATACTGATAATATTAATACCTCTTTCTACTACACTCCTCGTACGCATCACTGTGGATATAAATGTTGCAGTGATGAATGGGTCTGGTTCCCTGCCAGTAAAGATCTCTATTCCACTGAAAGATGAGGATCTGTGGTTCTTGGCAGTTAGTGACCTCGACGGCACTCCCCTATGATCACTCACTCAAATGTACAACTCGCTACCTCATTGCTTCCTCGAAGCATTTCTTATTAATAGAAGCAATCGATCAACGTTGAACTCTCTTTGAAATGTGATTGTTCCATTTAAGCAGAAATATAACCCCATCTTGGCAATCGAAGTCAACTATTTGAACGCTTCAGATATATCTTTAAACATTAAAAATGTAAAATATACAAAAAAAAAAACAGGTCACAAAGGTGCTGATTATTTTAATTAAGATCTAAATACCTTACCTCAATAACTAAATAATATAATTGTATTTTTAAAATTTTATTAGAAGCTAAATAGAGTAAATTCAAGATTATCATTTTCGAAAAACTTATTCCAGTCGACTAATTTAACGAAAAGATTCTGTGAATTTGGCATAGACAATTATTTACATGGCATGATTCTGCTATCATAGCTGATTTATGTTTCTGTTGGAAGATTAATATTATTACGGAAAACTATTAATATTAATATTTTATAATATTATGCTTTTATTACTAATATTATCATAATATAATTATTATAATAAAGATTATTAAGGCCAAATGTAGACATGTTTCTTTATCAGTCATGTTTAGAAATTTTCCTTTTTATATAAATATTTTCCTTTTCATAATCTTTTCCTTTTTATATAAATACAAGCAATAGTAAGAAAATACGGAAAAAATCTTATTCTCTCTTACATGAAATTTAAACTTACATGTAATAATGCACTGAATTTTAACGTAAAATTTATTAAATATAAAAACGAAGTCGTGTCATTGATATTGAAGCTTCATCAATTGATGCATCATCGTTCGATAACACGCTTGTCTTATAGTGCTATTTGAATAAGATTATTAACGGTGTCATTAATAATTTAAAGGCAAAATGAACTGATAATTATTTATGAGCAGATATCGATATAATTAGAATTTTCGATATTTACATAATCATGTATTTAATAATAATAAATTTAATAGTAAGAAAATGTAAATGTCATACTTATAATAAATATTATGATATATCATTAGATAAAAATATGTAAAAGTAATATTATATTAATAGATTATTAATATTATAATAATATAATATTGAAAAAATATTCAACATATCAAAAATGTTTGGTGTATTTGAACTGAAAAGTATGAAGATCAAGGTTATTAATAAAAATAAATATTTTTTTGTTTCCCCCCTGTTTATTGGTTGCCACTGACAGACGGTGAATATGATTATTGTGTGAACAATGAAGAAATAAATACAATAAACGAGCGTATCAGGCGTAATAAAAATGGCATAATTAAAATTTCATCAAACGGTTTTATATTTATTATCTATTAAATTGATATAATGTAAATTAAAAAAAATAATAATACTTGAAATAAAACATTTCAATTCAAAAGTAAAATATTCCAAGGACATTGCAGGACAATGCACAGAGAGGAATGTCGGAGAGCGCTAGTATTTAGGAATTTCCGGAGCGTAGTTGGCACTGACGCATTGTCTCAGATCCTTATTAGAAAATCCTTCATTACATACTTAACATTAAAAGAATCCTCATACAAGATTGAAAAGACAAGAAACTGCTCGACATTTTCGCCTACTTCAACATTGAATGGACAAACGCTCTAAGCTCCCAATTAATTACAAAAGACTCATTTACATGACAATTATCAGACCTATTTGGGCATACGGAGTTGAGCTTTGGGGCTCTACTAAAACCAAATCCAATTCATCTCTTATCCAATCCTTACAATCCAAAATCCTTCGTAAAATCGCCAATGCTCCTTATTATGTCACCAACAAATTCATCCAAATCCATCATGATCTTATTATCACATATTGCTGATTTGGTCCAATTTAGATGCCTATCCTTCCATGACAAGCTCCACACACACTTGAATCCTCCACTCTGTCAACTTGCTTCTCATACTATTCCTGATAACCCTCCGAGGCGTCTGAAAAGAAGATGCCCTCGAGACCTTCTACTATAGAACTTAATTGGAGTGCTACCGATGGGTAGTTTCTCCACAAGTGTTTTTTTTTTATGTCATATTGTTCATGTTAGCAGATTTACTTGTTGAAATATTATTATAGTTGTAAATACCGATAAATTAATCTATTATAAAAAATATTAAAAGAAAACAGCCATACCTTTATATACATACATGTGAGTTGTTTGTTTTTTTGTCCATTTAACGTCACTTTATGCAACTATGGCTAATTGGAAGATGCTACCGTGGGAGCTCTAAATTTTGCCTATCAAGGTATAATGAGTGTCTATGTACTGATAGTATGTATGTATGTAAATGTATTACTATTTTTTTAATTAAAAAAACAGAATCTTGTAAGTTTTAAAATTTCCAACCCTCTAATGGTGTAAAAGAAAATCACAACATATTTTGCTAATATTATCCAGTAATAGCTGGAACCTTTATTCTCGAATTCTGGAAATTACAGAAAACATATTTTATTTAAACAAACCATGAAAGGAATTGGACTTCATGTAAGGTAGTAAGGTACACTTATTTACATTACATGGCAGAGACTGCCAATTATAAACCAATGCTTGTACAGAAGAACCTAGACCTATATTATCCACAGATTCCAGGGTTTAATGATTCCACAAGGCAGATTAGGGTCGTTTCTTTTAAAATTATATAAAACGAATAAGATACAACTATTTTTACATCAGACTTGAGATCATAGATTTACAGCTAAATCGTCAGTGCACTTTAATGTGATTAAAAAAGTATTGTAAAAATAACGCATGACAAAATACACAACTCTACTAACGTACAAACCTCCATTTTGAAAAGATCGTTCAATGTAATGAATGAACCCATTTTGAATGACCTAATGAATCAAAGGAGTAAACTCAAGCTACATCAATAGACCAAAACTTGCACACATTCTACTGTGGCAATTTTTTTTCCATCCCACATTACAAGAGGGTACAATAGGATAGATGAGGCAGAGGTATCCCAGGTTCCTAGAAGATAGTGAATTTAAAGAAGGATAGGAGGATCTCTAGTGAAAGCGTTTCTTCAACATCCTGTTGGTCTGTTCCAGGAAGTCTAGCAACAGGGGCCGGCATCACATCTACCGAATTCCATTCGGGTCTACCTGCTGCAGGAATAAGCAAGGAACACATCTCAGTATGAATCAGACAGAGCTATTCACAGGCACCTTAATTCAACAGTATCATAAGCAATAAAGCGAGGGAGGAATGCAACATAATATCCATAGTAAAATAAATTGATACGAAAAATAGAATAATTAAGTTCAAAATATAAAAATAATGACATTAAAATAAGGCAACTGCAACTGCTGCTGAATTGTCAGCCATAATCACATATCAAACACCAAAAACAATTTTTCAGTGTAAAATATGTTGGAGGCAGCATGGAATCATATGATACGCCAACGTTAAGATGGACGTCCCAAGCTTACTCGTTCAAGACCGTTATCTTAATAATACCTAAGTAATAGGCTATAATAGGTAATAAATTTAGAATTCCCATCGTCCTATTAGGCATAGAAGCACAATGTGACTTTAAACAGAAGAAACATTTTAGCATACTTCTCATATCTTGTTTGTTTATTCATTTAACGCCATTTTACGATAGTATGATAATCGGTGGATGCTAAAATGGGTGTCCTAAATTTAGCCTATCTAGGCATAATTAGGATAGGAATCTTTAACGAGTATCTGATACCGCACAGGCTTGGGATCACCGTTTTAAGTCCCTTCCAACTGACAACATAACCAAGGATGTTTACTCTCCTTAATAAAAAAATCGTAAAGCATTAGTTGTAATTATAAAATAATTTAACAAGCTCAGCACGATTTCAAACCATTCTAAATAATTTAATCAAATGTTTTTAATTTTTAACAATGATTTTAAAACGCTATCAAGAATCATTGCATAACAACGCATCCGAGTTTAACTACTATTTTTAACTAAAGAAATTACAACACGGTAGGTCCTTGCTGAAATTATATTGCAAAATAATAATACCGCCAATTGGATGCTGGCTATTTTAATTATTCTCTTTATTGTACCTCGTTTAGAATGGACAATTCATAGGAGTGACCTAGTTTATTTTCCTCCTCTTCCCCAGTGCCAACCCTAGATTTTATAAAATGAAATCCTAACGAGGAATAGCGAGGATGTCCTCTTAAAGAGGAACAGAGCGAGAGCAATATAAGAAGACATTTTAATTTATCCCAATCCCTTCATATCAAGGAAGGATTCTTTTATATTCCAGTATAATAGAAACGCTCCAAAGACGAGGGATCTTGAAATAATCCAAGAGCTTCAATAAGATTGGAGGAAGATGAGGGCACGGCCTTCTTGCTCCAGCAGCTGAAACCCCAAAGGATATCTTTCAGGTCGCTGGACGATTCAACTCCCACGGAAGGTTCTTGTGCCACAGAACTTGTCACAGTGACTTGAAGGTCACTACCGCAGAGTGAGCATCTCAGCAACTGTAGAAAATCAGCCAAAGAACTCAGGTTTCTAAATTTTCAGAATAGAAGAGCTGTACATTCACAAATATAAAGTTAACAACATATCAATGTTCATATTAGGATATTCAGATTACGGAAATGTATTACAAGTAGTTTGAAACCTGGTAAATGCTTCGACTCAGACCAGGGACAAGCGATTTCACAAACTACTTGCCAAACGATTAGCCACTGATCTGAGCACGTGACATGCATCAAAGGAATGTGCCGTTGACATTCCAGAACATCCCGGCCAGTTCAGTTCGTCCAATAGGATCCTCATATCGACCTAAATGTTGGATTTTAAAATTGTTGATACATCAAATCTGAGATTGAAATCTGAATAAGACATGTAATAATATAATATATTTTATTTTTCAAAATTATTTGGGATCGCCCTACGGTTTGTCTTCGATACCCCGAAGAAACCTCTCTGGCGAGTTTAAATGATTCTTCCCCCCAACCACAGACAATACTTCTTATGTTTTGTTTCTTCATTGTTTGCCACTTAATGCTGCTATGGCTAATCGGACGATGCTACAGTGGGAGCTTTAAATTTTGCCTATCCAGGTTTAATTAGGATAGGGATATTTAACGAGTACCCGACATCGTACAGGCTCGGGACCCTCGTTTATGTTCTTATGTTCATTCTTATAGCAAACCATCAATTCACACCATCCCTTAAACATTTACAGTCTCTTACAATTTAAATACAATATCCAAGATATACAAGATCTCGCCTTTCCGAACTTTATGCTCGTTCCCAAAGAACCATAACGATCGAGCGTTCCTTTCTTGCCCGTTCCGCCATATATTGGAACTCCCTCCCACCTGATATTAGCCATCCTTCTTCCTTATTCACACTCATGCTCATGCTTTTCCTACATCTTCTAAATTCACAAACAGAGTCTGTCTAGTTAGTTATAATTAATAGCTGATATCCATGACTCACTATCAATCTTCACTTAAAACGATATTATTTTGTGTACATTTTATGTGCGTTAATTTTAATTTTAATTTTTTTTTTAAGAATTCTTTTGTTCGAGTTAGCAGGAAAACAACGCGGGTATGACCTTCAGTATAGATTTTTCTTTCCCCCCAAGAAGGGAAACATATACTAAACAAGATAATAAACTATGAGTTTCAACAATCGCGAGGGCAGGTGAAGAAGGATGGTTGCAAAGCCACATCGGATAAGGCAATACGAAGTTAGCTAAGAGTCCAAGGCTGCAGCTGCTATTTCTATAAGAAACAATTACAGGAGCTATTGGAACCTGCCTTGGCTAGGACTCCAACCTTAGAGATATCAGAGGATCAAGGAGAATCGGTAGCTTCGTGGAGCTGTTTGTCTCAACGGTGGATCGTTAATCTGCAGTTCACGAAGAACTGCAGATAGTTGGTAGAGTAACAGCTCACGATCAACAGTGCTTCATAAAACCTTCAGTAACGGAACTATAAGTCACTAGCAGTAGGTAATCTAATGGGTCAGTAAAAGGGCGCTACGAGCGACTGCGCATTTAAAAGGGTCTTGAATGAAGCAATAAACTATCAAAAGTTTACTTTATAGGACAAATAAGCAATAATTCTATTATAATTATGAATCAAAAGAATACAGAAAATTTACGGCATAGCTAAACAGATTCACAAAAAACGACTTGTAACATTTTAATCAAAAATACTTAAGTATTTTATTATTATTATTTTATTAAAAAATACTTAAGACTCATCACAGTATACCAATAACAAAACTTTGCACAATGACTTAAAAATACCAATTTTTAAAAATTACCAAGACCTACACTGACGAATAAATACTAACAATTAAAGAAAAACTACAAGGGCATCCAAACCCATTGATAAAACAAATGCCTGAGGATACTCAGAGGAGATTGAAAAGAACGTTGATGATTATATTCTGTTTATATTTCACTGACAGCCAATCTGTTGATATTCAATTTTTTTTATATGACAGGCTTGGATACAAATATAAAGAAAAAAAACAAAAACAATAAAGAACAGCACTATACCAAACAATAAAGACACTGGTTTTAAATAGGTCATCATCAATAATAATCTCGTGCTTCTTTTTTGTATGAAATTAAATTATTAATCAGTTTAGGATTATATTCTACCGATCTGAAAAATTTACTGGATTGCAAAAATTAACAGGGAATTGATTGAGCTTATTATTTAACTATAATCAACACGGCCCTAATAAAGCTGATAGAGAATTCAAGCCACCATGTTCCAATGATTGCTGTTAGGTGATGAGTGTCCGCAAGTACAGAAATACACGTTTAAACCTTTCATTTAAGATTTAATAATGCTATAGTGTTAATAATCAGTTAGTTCACTCAGAATAGATCAGGGTGATATAGTACTACCCGTAATTCATTTTAAAAAAAGGATAATTTTCATAATTATATTCATAACTCAAGAGATCACAAATTAAAACATGTCTTCTTACAGCAAACTATTTTGCTCATTTTAAAAAGCAAAAAATGGGTTTTAAAGAAAGAAAGTAGATACGGATACATCATCAGTACGGAATTCAAATTAGTCCTTAAATATTAATAAAAAAAAAGCAGACACTGAAAATTTTGTAACTTAAAATAGCAGTGTAAATAGTCTTAAGAATATCAACCTGATACACATACTCCAATTTTCTTTATAATTAATCATAGCACCCAATCAATTATGCATATATATTTTTTTAATATTCGATTTAATTTTAATAGTAATTAAACTCGTAAAGAAAATATTTTTTAAAATAAATATTTTAGAATTGTCATATAGACCCTCTATAAAAACCAAACAAAAAAACATGTAAAGGCATAGTAGTTCAGTGCATGGTAGAGACTCAAACAAAAACTGTTATGCAAGGAGATCAAGCTCCACCGCCAGGCTTTCCCCCACATTAGGGGTGCCCGCTTTATAGAGGCTGCGAGAATTCCAGGAGGGTCATCAGATCCCACAGAGTCCAATCACGGCTGCTAATAATTTACGTAATATTACTGTAATAGCCAAATATAAATAAGAAACCTTGAGCACATCACCCTCCCTCACTACCCCATACAATTTTATCAATTACAACAACCACATTCATCATTGGGCAAATTAGTATGGTGTAAGTCTGGAATTACAAATCGAAGATCATATACTATGTATTAATACAAAATTATGCAACAGTATAACAAACTCCATATTTGTCACTCTTTCCTTTAAGCGAATAGTAACAAAATCAGGATTTATCCGAAAGCGGTTTGGTAGAGATAATAGTTTAAAAAGTAGGTGCCTGTATAGCCACAAAGCAGCTCGCTGATAAGTAGCAGACAATGGACTAAACCTGCTGAGCTCGCAATCTAACTGCAACAGAGCTCGGTTAGCCACCTGTAGGTTTATATTGCTTCGAGGGCTACGCCAATTCAACGCCTTCAATAAAGCTGAGTAATCTGAGCAATAATTATAAGTAATTGTAAATTAATAAAACCGAAAAACTTATCATAACTGAAAATTTCAAGGTTTTGTGATGAAATGAAGTTTGAAGCGCGTTTTTGACTATAATTTAAAAAAAATTCACTCTTAAGGGAGTTGTCAAAATTTCTAAACAGATGGAATCTTTTAGAGATAAGTCTGGCGTATAAGGTGAGTGTGGATTTCGTAACCCAGCTCGTAAAGTTTCTGCACTGTCTGTCGAGAACTTTTGTTGAATTACGTCAATATCCCTAAAGTACGACGTGGGGGCGTTGGCTTCATTTCTAGGTAGAAAGGAGAAATGATTTATTTTTTAATTAATGTGTGCCCAATCTGAAAATTTCTCAAACCAACGGAGAATGATCCGTTCGATACAGCACCCTCTCCCCGTACGCGGAGGTAATGTTTTTTGCAACTTGGGGTGCAATTACACGAAAATGGCATTTTCCATATTTGATGACATACTAAACAATGTTCGTTCAGTTTTAATGATGGTAAATATAATAAAAAAAGATAGGGTTAATAACAGCTCAATACAATCTGTAAACATAAACATAAGTAAACAACAAAAATCTACTAATTCTAGTTTGAATTTTATAAATAATAAAAAACGGACATTTCATACAAAACGACCCAATAAATATTAAATTATAAGGAAATCATCATTTTTGCTAAGGAACGTTTAACAGTGTGATAATGTTAATTTTTTTTTCCTCCTTTCGATGGCATTGGACACTTCCATACAGCCAGATTAATAAGTAAGAATGAAGAAAATATTTACATCTTTATGTTTTAAATAAATTTTTTTATTGATTTAAAATAATTCAATATGGAGCTTATCTCATCTTTTTCACTTAGTGATATTATTTCTTTGTATGAAATGTTATTTTTCTTAAGATCTTGTAGAAGTTTTTTTCTATGAGGTGTATATGACTTACATTCCATAACGATATGGTGCAGAGTTTCTCGATTATTGCAGTTTTGGCATGCGGCCGATTCCGAAATTCCGATACGGTGCAAATGGCTGTTACATAAACCGTGATTCGACCGTAATCTACAATATGTTTTTATTTCCTGTTTATTTAAATTGTTATTTGAAAACCATGGCCTGCGTGAGATATTAGTAAATACGGATTCATAATATTGCCCTGTAGTAGAAAGTGAATATTGATGCAGCCATGTGTTATGACAATCTTCTTTTATTGTTAAATAAAAATCTGTAAATGGGACCGAAATTTTTACCTGGTCGCCGGTGATCGTAGCGTCTTTGGCTAATTTATCAACCTCTTCGTTTCCTATGACCCCTATATGAGCTTTAACCCATAGGAATGCAACCTGTTTGTAATTTTGTATACATGAACTATGTAATTTTATAATATCAATCAACATATTGTTACTATTAATGTTTCTGAAGTTGTTTATTAATTGTAAGGCACTTAGGCTATCTAATAGTATTACGAATTTACTTTTATTTGATTAATTAATAAATTTTAAGGCTTCCGAAATTACATAGAGTTCTGAAGTGAATGATGAACAACCTGAAGGTAGTTTGAATTTAGCTCTATATTTATATTTTGGAACGTAAATTGCATTGCCTGAAGTATTATTAATTTTAGACCCGTCTGTGTAGATATGGATGTGATCTGGGAATTTGTCTAAAAGAAAGTCTTTAATTTCATGACATAATGCCATATGCGATAGGGAGTTAATTTTTTTATTTAATATTATGTGAAATTTTTGGAATAACGTTTCGAAGTTAACAGAGAATTGTGGTAATCTGTTTGACGGATGAACCTGGTCTAACATTTTTTGATATTTTAAAAAACTATTGAAGATAATTGGAGTGTATTTCTTTTTCTGCCAGTATGCCTTAGTTAATATTAAAGTAATGTTAATATAGTAGTCATGTTAAACTTACTACTGGCATAGATTATACCATAGATCACAGAACATGTTCAATTGGCTGGTCTATTTTATATTATGTCATGCGGTACTGCACGACTAGCTGAACTGCCTGCTAAATTGCTTCAATCGCAAATACAGTACAGATCACAACCTAAGATAATTAACAGATAACATCAGAATTTAATTAGCACCATTATACATAAACAAGCTGTTGTTAATAAGTAAATATTGATTAGTTTTAAATTGGGGCATAGGGCTCCTAATGCCGAATAGAATGATTTGCCAATAAACGAAAACAGACAGCATGCCTTCAAAAATCAAAACGATAATACATTATTAACAGATAATGCATTAATAAGTATATTTTAGTTAAAATGGGACATATGAGGTGTTCAGGTTGTTATCTTGAGAGCCTCATATAGATTAACTAGCGACTCATCATAGCATGAATATCATTGGTCAGGCTTCCTTGGGAGTCATGATTTTCTTTCTTCCCATCTCAGCTAATGAACTTTATTATACAGAAATTATAAAAATTAAAGCAAAAACAAATATTTCTTTACATACGAATTTATTATTTTGCAGGTTAGATAATTGCACGGGATTAGGCAGCGTCTTCGGTGAAACCCATCGATATTCCAACCCATTTACACAAAACCTCCACAAATTATATACCTAAACCTTCCTGGTGAATCAATCTATCTATTGGTGAAAACCGCAAGAAAATGTGTACAGTAGTTATTTTGTTTACCGCGAAAAAACGCGGCCGAGGACTTCGTTTTATAATATGTATAGATATTCAAATGTTTTTACAGATAATGCATTAATAAGTATAATCGTATGTTGCAATTTTTTAATAATTACTTTTTTCTTACATTCGCACATGAACACAGACCATTTCTAGAAATAACCCTTGTAAAACAGTGTTTACTACTTCGTTTGTTAAGCCATAAACTAAATGTAAGGGTGCTATTAAAGGGCATTTGAATTTTCAGACTGCGCCTACTTAAGAACTTTGCAATGTGGGACAGCCATTATATAAAAAATTACTATTTGGGTTCCAAGTAGAGGACTTGTAATGTTTTTTTAGAAGCGTTCGAAATATTAAAGCTCAGTTTGTAGAATGCTATTGGTAGTTTCTGAGTTGTAGGTTCCGGGGTCGAACACAGCTTTCAAAAATTATTTAATCTTTTAACAACCTTAGATAGAGTCTATGAGATTTGCCTGAGTGACCCACCTTAGTAATACAGCCTCTGTAAAATAGCTACCATTAAGTGGGGAAACCACCTGTCAGTCATAATCACGGCCAAATTACGTTAGGTTTTAAAAACAGTACAGTATCTACCATCTACTGTACTATATGTGACGCTATCTGGAACATTAGGAGTACCTAGATAAACAGGGTAAGGGGCGTACAACAGATAGTGTCCCTTAGGGTTAATTACATTTACCCTTAAGATAAGAGCTGCAGCTGTTCGGAAGGAGCGGTCAACACAAGATGCAAGAGGAACTGGATGAAGCAATGGTCGAGAAATAGCCACCCACATATAGCGTCCCCCTTCTTTGTAAGTGTTTCATAAGTTTTTTTGTAACCATGATCAGCACAAATAAATGTAATGTTATTAACGAAATTAAAAATGATCCTTATCAGATAAAACGTGAGTCAACAACGTCAACCTTTGGAGAAGAGAGCGATATGTCTCTTATTAATTAATGATATAGAATTGATATATATTAAGAAAAACAATCTCAGGGTGGCTAATCAACAACATCACAAGCACCTTTATTGTTTTTTTACAATATTGACGTTGTAAGTTAATTCTTTCTCTCACTCATTATGAGTTGTTTGACGTCTTGATTTATTTTATTGTTCAAATATAATTCAGATCAAAGGATCTTACTTTTCTTTAAAATCATAACTTGGGCAGTGAAACCAATATATATTTTGTATTGTATATTCCATTTTATGGAAATAATGTAGTTTTGTATAATTGCTCCAATAAAAAAATATTCATTAACTGCTTCATAAATTCCGTAGGTGTGAAAGGAAATATATTCTGAGTGGGTTCTGCTCCAATTAATAATTTAATATCAACTTGATTGTTATTTTGTTCATTCTCGTTTTATTAATGCCATCCACTGAACTTTAATATCATGTGATAAAACAGGAAATTTAATTGAACGACAATCCAGCCTCCCGTTCACGTCCATTTGAACAAATTTTATTCCTTAGAAGCTTTGCCGCATTCCCCTATTTCATCAACGAATCATTTTGCACAAGTTTGAAGAGAATTATTCCCTCATTGCGTCACAAGCACCTTAATTGTTTTTTTTACAATATTGACGTTGTAAGTTAATTCTTTCTCTCACTCATTACGAGTAGTTTGACGTCTTGATTTATTTATATCTCGATTTTTGTCTTTGTTCGTTTTTACAATTACTAATCCTGTATTTAAATTAGATATAATTACAGTTGTACAATTTAATAAAACAATTAAAAATTAGATATATAATTTTTCTTAAGCAATTTTTGAGCCTTTGTGTAGATTCTCAATGTTACCTTGATGGGAATCTATAGCTCTAGAATAGAATGACTCGCATGTTAAAGAAAAATACATACGAAAAATTATACAGCACAAGCTGCATTTTAGACTCAGTTAATTATTTAAGATCAAGAACTTAACGGACATTGTCCTAGATTTAATTTTTTTCTATTGCTCTTATCTTAAATCTAGAAAAAAATTCTAAAGAGTTTATTTCCCTATAGGTAGGTCTATAATTATTCATAATTATGAACTGTAGAAGCAGAAATAAGACAGAGGGAATAGAGACATAGTGAGGGAAGTAATAAGGTGCGGGGCCAGGGGCGGCAAGGGCGGTATGCAGGGCCACATATCCACCGCCGCCCCCACATACTTGCCGAATTCCAACAACCATCACCGCCCTTTCAAAGGAATGCTCCGTGCTGCCCCACATTCATTCGTTATTTAGAGAGCTCGCCATTCTTATTAATAATGGATCCATGTCCGTTGTTAAATACTATCAGACTATATGTTTCGTACTATCAGACTGTGCAGAATATTACAAACAAGTTTAATAGAGACCCTGATACCTGTACCACTACAACACGTGAAGGGTCTAGGGTTCAGTAAATCGTAGAGACTGTGTTGCTTCTTGGATAACGCTTGTGTAGGGAGCTGATGTACTACGTCACGCTTAAACGCCACATTTTCCCCCTTATTCGTGGTATACGCTTTATAGAGGCTAAGAGAGCCCCAGTTGGGTCCTAGATCCCATAGGATCCGTCTCCGGTCGCTAACAGATTAAATAAAATCTACCAGCGGGATTTGAACCCAGGACCTTCAGCATTGCAACTCAGCGCTCTACCACTCAGCCACTCCGCCCCCAAATAGAGTATATTATGTGAATTTTAATTACTTATTGAAAAAATTAATTCATAACATATATTATAATTAATAAGTATACAAAACATTATTACTTACTTCCTGTTACGGGTACTAAAAAAATCCAATAACAGGAAAGTATACGAAGTACGTTGAAATTTGAATCATCCCTTGGCAACAAATTAACTCTCAAGTAACTTGAATGATAAGTAACAACATAAATAAGCTTAGCATAACAAGGACTGAGCCCTTTTGTCTACTTCTACTCAAACAGAGGCAAACCAAACCGAAGGGAGTTACATAACAAAGGAAGCCTATTGGACAATATCTATTATCCTCCTATCTTATGCAAGGCTTCCCTGCCCGACGGACGGGCGGTCTAAATGAGACAGGCACGATTAAAGGTGAAGACTGGTATCAACTGTCCTGGCATATCACGACCTGGGAGGGTAGCCTGCTCCCAAAGGGGTCACCCGTGTCTTCTTGCGGTAGGGGAAGCAGGAGCGGTCGCTGTTGCAGGGTACTACCAAGCAGGCTTAAGTAAGGCTGGTAATCTATCTCTATGTATCAGAAAACCCTTGTTTGTTAGTCTGTTCTTGCCGCCATCAACCGGAAGTAAAAAAAATAGAGGTTTCAGCTATATTTAGGCGCAACATCTATTTAGGAAGGTTTAGGCCATCGATTCAGAACTTTTGTTTACATCATGCATACAATTATATTGAATGATTTAAATAGTCAGCACATCGAACAGGAGTCTTACGCAGGACGTGTCCGGATCATCTCAGTAATAAATATTACTTAATTAATACAATTATATTTCATTGATTTAATTTAAATAGATGAACAAACGCTGTAATTAAAAAAACAATTTGGGACCAACGCACCCAAAAACGTATTTTACGATTAAAGAAAAGGTATAATTGTGATGCAATGTTTGTCTTAAATTTACGTCCAGCTGTGATTACAAAAAAAATCCAGTTTTTAAACAATTTTTATATAATATAATAATCTATAAGATATTTTAATCTCAAACTAGTTAGTTTTTTAGCTTTTTAAATACATTTTAACATATAAATACATACAAAGTAAAGTAAATACATTTTTACCACGTTCATACTAATATTAAAAATTAAATATAAAACATTAAAATTAAAAATAGTTCAGTGATGGATTGTATAATTAATTTCATAAATAATTTATTTTATTTTATTTTTTATTAATAGCTATAATTTAAGTATTTTTATTTTTAAGAGAAAAGATTTGTCCAGGGCCGGGATTCAAACCCAGGTCTTCCATGTTTGTTAAAATTATAACAATTAATAAAAAATAAAATAAAATAAATTATAATAATATATAATGACGTATGTCAATAGGATCCTAATTAAAGTAATGTTCAATGGACATTCTCCCCCTTGTATACATCGCAAATTGCAAGAACACGGGGATATAGGATCAGTGAAGAGAATGGATTTGTCCGACCGAGATACGAACAAGAATAGCTCATTTGGTAGAGCACCATGACGGAAACATGGGAGACCGGGGTTCGAATCCCGGACCTGGACATGACTTTTCTCTTCAAAATAAAAATATTTAAAATTTTGTAAATAATGGGTTACAAATTTATGCTTCCAAAATCTAACTCTCAGACTGACTATAAAGTTTCCCACAACTAGATGTCGTTGAAGAATGAAATTTAATCATAAGATCCTTATTTGGAGTACTTTCCCCATTATCAAAATGCAAATATTTACATAATATTAAAACGTTCCAGTTCCAACTAATGTAGCGATCTGCGCGTCTTCCATCGCGTTTTATTTTGTTTTCTGTATTTTATAACACACGTCATTATAGTTATGATATACAAAAACAAAATAAAAAAAGTAATTTTTATATACTTTTTACAACTAATAGATTTTTGTTCACCATAATAATAACCCTTAAGTATATCTAAATAAAGAATAAAAAAAAAATTCGTTTAAGAAATAAAAACGATACAATATTCAACAGTATTGTGAAAAACAATTTTAAATTATTATTATTATTATTATTTATTATTTCATTTTCATTTTCACCTCCGCAATTGCGCATCCAGCAAATTTGATCCAATTGTTTTTCTCTTTGCTTTTGTACAGGAACATCGAGTTTTGGAATAAAATATCAATATTTAAGTTACAGGGAGTAGAAAAGCGGAAGAACGAGTGGATGTGTTTTTGTGTCGATGAGGGGAATATTATGTATTTGTTATCAATATATGTTTTTATAGTGGGAATGTTCATGTCGTGTGTGAATTTTATATTTTACAATATAAAGATAAAACTTATTAAACTTAAATTATACTTACAGGAAAACAAATGTAATAGATGATCATTTAAGAAGAAAAAAACACTTACCTAGAAAAAAAATTATTATTTTTCATATTTTGGTTATATAAATGAAATTCATAAAAAAATCATATTAGCATTATTAATATTAGTCATGTACTGAACACAAAGCTAGAAGTTTTATGTAGTTAAATAAGGGATAGTAAAACTATTGCAACATGAGGAATTTTAAAAATGTATTTAAATATAATCTATAACACAGTGGAACCCTGATCCGTTGAAAATAGAATAAATAAATAAATATATTTTTTTATCTTTAGAGATTTCAACCAATTCCTTATCATTACTATCTTCTAAGCCCGCAAGCAATTGTAGAGTATTAATCGGTAAGAGTTAATTACACTGGGAATTTCGTGGTTAATATCCCTTTTTAAAGGGCATAAAGGGAAATAATTTTCCGATAAAGATGGAAAATAAAAGATGAGTGGTGGAGGAAAATGATGAGACTCAGCTAGGGCTAAAGGGTCGTAATTGGAGAGAACTGTATATCCACCATCCATCGGGGATCGGAGAGGTCTGCTTTAATGACTCCCGTCTTTATTGCCAACATCAGCCCGGCAATTATTACTTTAATTTCTTCTTCGGAATAGCTCTTTATATTATAAAAGGTTTCCTCTTACCTATAATTCTTTCTCAAGTATATACGGCAGGTTATAAAGTAATCATTAATTATTAATGATGCTGGGTTAAATGAACGATGAAAAGTTACTACTAACAATTAGCTCTTTAAATAAATCGAAGTATCAATATATAATTGCATTACATGAACTCTGTTAATTCATATTTTTTATATTTAAAGAATGAATATTTTGAAATTATTAAAATTATATACACATTTTTGTAATAGTGACAAAAATGCGGGAAAAAAACCTTGTGACACAATAACCTATAAGTCTTGTAATCAGTACACAGTGAGTACTGTATTGTTTCTAAGAGAACGAGCGGTTGTGCAGCGAAGTGACTTTTCCGAGATGACGCTCAATCATCAGGTTTCCCCAATTAATGATACCCATTTTGGAGAGGTTGGGTGAGCTCCAGAAGCAGATCCCACAGGGTCCATACATAGCCTTCAACAGATTAAATAATTATATACTTAGATAATTACCTAATAATTAGACACCCCACACGTATATCAGTGTCAAAACAGGAAAAAAAATTATATTAAAATAATATTGTTTTATCGAGGCATTCATATGTGAAATGTCGAAGTAGTAGCAAAACAAACTCTCAGGTCCTTCCTCCAAAATTCATCAAAAAATGATAAAATACAAAGAAGGTAATTTTGTTCAGACATGGTAAAGACTATACTGTTTCCAAGCTAACGGTTATGGAAGGAGGTGATTTGGCCAATATTATGCTCTATCGTCAGGATTCCCCAAATTAAGGGTATTAACTGTACAATTAATTGACTTAATTAACTCACTTTATAGAGGCTGGGTGCGTAGTCCTACAGGGACGATTCACGCGTGTTTTCCTAAGAATGGATAGGGGGAAAAAATTCAATTTATAACTATAACTTAGCACAGTAAACAGTACTAAAACTAAACATAACCTCAGTTCAGATTAATTTTTATAAGCTTAAAAATCTAATTACTATAGGTTTTATAGATCTCACTATGTTAAAACTTACGCACTTACTCTGCTACTTTTAATAGAGTATTTCAAACATAAGACAAATAAATGTAATGCCCATTTTGAAAGTGTATGACGCAATAGCCCATGGACGAAATATGAAAGCCTGGGAGGATTAGAACAAAAATGAGCCTTTCACACAATTAACGCTTTCCCGTTACATGTTAAAGTTTAAAAATTGTTTAAATATTTATCTGAGGCACGTTACACATCAACGTGCGATCATTTATCTGATATCTTTAAGGAGTGTCCTTGGTAGAGCAGATATGAACAAATATGGTGTGTGCTTCTAGTTAGCTTTCTAAACATTAAAGCTATAATGATAAAACGAAATGAATAAGGAAATCCATTATATTTATAAACTCAACAAATGTATACGATAACGACTTGCTTAAATTTATATACTTCTGTATATAAAAATAAATTTAAACAAATAATGCACTAGAAATAAATAAAATTAAATAACGAAAAAAGTATCAGATTCGGATTCTGCAAGACTTCCGATCAAGACAGAGAGTAATTAAGGAGACAGTTTTTATTAAGCAAATAAAGATAGATTTTATTTGGAGAGACAATTTAAAAGGCGAAACATAATAAATTATTTGTATAAAATATATAACAGGAAATTTAGGAATGGAACAAATGCAATTAAGTATTATTTTTTCTTTACAAAAACATGTATCGAGCTAGAAATAAATAACCGCTATGCTTGAAGAATCATATACAAAATAAAAATTTTGTTTCCATAGTTTTAATTTAAAATTTAAATATTTTAAAAAGTTTTGAGTTAAGTAATTAATGCTAAGTTCATTTAATGCTCGTACATGCTGATTTTAATGAATTTGATTCAGTACCACACTTTTTTTACCACCGAATAATAGTCAAGTGAGCAGAATAAAAAGTCAAAAATGGTTTTCAAATAAAAGTTTTTTTTGTAAAATAATTTTACAAAAGGGATGGGAGTGGCACAGTGGAAGAGCGCTGAGTTACCGTGTCGACGGTCCCGGGTTTAAATCCGGCTGCTTGACACACTTTTATTCACTCTATTAGCACCAGGAGATGGACCCTGGGATCTAGGACCGTCCTGGGGCTCAACCAGCCTCCCTAAATCGGGTAACCAATATAAGTGGTCGAGCGTGATCTTGGACAAATCACCTTCATGTACAAGTGTCCAAGAAACAGTACATTCTCTGCTACGGACTGAACCCAAGACCCTTCAGGGGTTATCGTGGTACAGGATAAAATAATAAATAAAAATTTTATGAAAATATAATAATTGTTTTATACCAAAAATGAAAGAAACTACTACAGATGACGAACGTGAAGTTGAAGTATTACTGAGAAAATCGAAAAGTGTATCCCGCACAACAGAAACCTCTCGTTTAAGCAAACATAGTAAAAGTTCACAACTAAGAGCTTGAAGTTTTTTTCCCTCAGAACTGGGTACCCACAAGAGCCCCACATGGTATCCCACAACCGTACTTCAGGAAAAAACTGTGTCGGCTCCAGGCAAACATACGTCAGACCTCTTTATGCGAACAAGTTCAGATAGAATATATTCCAAATAATTTACAAGGATTTTGTAGGTGGCATAAAGACATTGATTTTTTTTTTTATGTAGGACAAGTTAGAACTGAATATATTTCCCAACCAATCTATCTGAAAAACAATTTTTTTTTCTATTTATTTAGTAGTGAAACAGATAATTTTATAATTTTTTATAATTATTGGTCATTTTTTATGAGTTATAAATATTTTTATTTTTTAAAGAGAAAAGATAGGCCCTCGACCGGGATTTGAACCCGGAACCTTTGTCTTACCGTGACATCGCTCTGCCAATTGAGCTATCAATAATTGAGCCCTCCCAAAAATAAAAATATTTATAACTCATAAAAAATGACCAATAATTATAAAAAATTATAAATAATAATATGACGAAAGTTAATAAGATCCTAAATTAAAATTAATGTTCAAAGAACTTCGTTCTAGTGTATTCATCGCAAAAATGGCGGGAGTACTCTGGGGCTTTAGGATCTAAAAAGAGAGAAGGTTAGTCCTCGACTGGGAGGGACCTTGATAGCTCAATTGGCAGAGCGATGTCACGGTAAGACAAAGGTTCCGGGTTCAAATCCCGGTCGAGGGCCTATCTTTTCTCTTTAAAAAATAAAAATATTTATAACTCATAAAAAATGACCAATAATTATAAAAAATTATAAATAATAATATGACGAAAGTTAATAAGATCCTAAATTAAAATTAATGTTCAAAGAACTTCGTTCTAGTGTATTCATCGCAAAAATGGCGGGAGTACTCTGGGGCTTTAGGATCTAAAAAGAGAGAAGGTTAGTCCTCGACTGGGAGGGACCTTGATAGCTCAATTGGCAGAGCGATGTCACGGTAAGACAAAGGTTCCGGGTTCAAATCCCGGTCGAGGGCCTATCTTTTCTCTTTAAAAAATAAAAATATTTATAACTCATAAAAAATGACCAATAATTATAAAAAATTATAAATAATAATATGACGAAAGTTAATAAGATCCTAAATTAAAATTAATGTTCAAAGAACTTCGTTCTAGTGTATTCATCGCAAAAATGGCGGGAGTACTCTGGGGCTTTAGGATCTAAAAAGAGAGAAGGTTAGTCCTCGACTGGGAGGGACCTTGATAGCTCAATTGGCAGAGCGATGTCACGGTAAGACAAAGGTTCCGGGTTCAAATCCCGGTCGAGGGCCTATCTTTTCTCTTTAAAAAATAAAAATAAAAAGATAATTTTATATTTTGAAATTTTAGATCATATTCAGGGCCAGCGATAACGGTATCGTTTTATCTCTTAGTGGTATGGTGTAACCATGTAACTCATCCTCTCTCTAGAACAAAAGCATATTGAAACTTCTCCAAAAAAAATAGGATTTTTTTCATATATATATATATATATATATATATATATATATATATATATATATATATATATATATATATATATATATAATATATATATATTAAATTAATAATTACACTTTATGCTCAGATTGACAGGAGAATGATATCTCCAGGGAAATTAGGCCTCGTATTAGGTGTTTTTATGTATACATAAGCATTCCCGCAGTAACCAGCTTTCGAGAGCAACGAAGATACAGCTCTAAAAGAACCCACATCCTGAGCAACGGCTCTGCGACGTGGGCACTGAGCAAATTGGATGAATCGGCTCTGCTAATTCATGAAAGGATCCTTCGATCAATTTATGACGAAATAAAGAAAAGTCAAACGAAGGAGAACCAATCAGGAATTGTATACTCTCTTCAGCCTAGCATGGCTAGATTTATTCGACTCAAAAGATGAAGGTGGGCAGGATACCTGGCAAGAATTAATCAAGATTCAATCACAAAAAAAAACCTTTCTCACGTCAAGTTTATGGACCCGGACGTAAATGAAGACCCAAGGGATTGCCCAGGATGCTCGGAGTGCGGGAGTGGATGATGGCCCCGTAGGGCAGGGGCACATGGCATAAGCTGATAAAGGAGGCCTTGACTCAGCGATGAATTGTTGCGCTGTTGGATTGGATAAACAGGATGGAAACTGCGATGTTACAGAGAAATATAAAGTGGAAAGAATCTCCGATAATATACTACCATTTACTGAACCTCAGGTCCTTCATGAGTTGTAGTGGTACAGTTTTTTTTTTTTCTTTAAGAGCGAAACCGGCAATTGGGTTTCTCTTTAGGAATAAGGAAAAACCGTAAAGGATCTATAGAAAAACACTCACGAAGAGATGACAGGGAACCGGGAGTCGATAAGGAACTGAAATCAGTTTAAACTTAGCAAGAGCTGGAGTCACTACTGTCAGCTACACAGAATCGGGAAACTTGCTTTATATTTTCCAGGGAGCCTTATTTCATTTCCCGGGCTGAATAGCAGACCCGCAGGGGCCGGGGATTTTCCCTTCGCCCCAACTTAAAGGGGGTTTTCTGCGATAGAATAATTCTCTCAATTAATCAGCCACGGTTCGGAATTGAGCGCTTAAATCTGATTTGTAACAATTTTAAACAACGGGAGGAGGACAAATAAATAAATCCTTAAATTAAATTAATAAACAATTATAAAACCAAAGAATCGAACTACATTGCAGGTCTTCTTCAAAGTTTGTAATGTAGGGTATTTATTATATTTAGTTTTCTTATCAATCGTTATTAATTCAATAAGGTATTAGTTATTTTATAGATTAACATATATATACACTCCCCGTCAAAAGTATCGCAACACTTTGAAAATTTGAATTTTACAAAAACGCCTGTCTTTTAATAATAAAGAAAGGTTCTGAAGTCTGTAATAAGCATTTTTAAACTGGACATAAACAAGTCATATTAAAATAAATTATAATATCTCTTCCAATAAACAAAAATGAAAATCTCTAGAACTATGGTTGTAGTACTTTTGACGGGGAGTTTATATTATAAAAAACACTGACGCACTTTTATATATAATATAAAATTCAAATGAAAAAACGTTTGACTTCCAAAATTCATTAATTTAAAAATATTAATGAAGATGAATATTTTCAGGAAAATATTGTACATTGGAAAATCAAAGCAGTATTCTATAAAATATTGCCCCTAAACAATATATTTCAACAGCTGAATCAGTAAATAAAAATGTAACTGTCGTAAATAATGAAAGGAATGACTTACGTAGTTTATAGCTAACTTTATAACTAATAACATCTCTAGTTTATCTAAATTTGAAAACGATAGTAGATAGCAAGCAAGTTTTTTGGTGTAAATGCAAATGAGGCGTTGAGGATCAAAATCGGATTTTTCCGAATTTCAAAAACTGACATTTTCACTTTATTTGCTCATTTAGTCAAGTAATGCTTTATGCTCCAGAACCCTCAGTTCATAACCGAACTAAAACCAAGAGAAATAAGATTGCTTGACTGGACTATATTTGAAATTGCTGAGATCCGCTTTATTATCCACTATCATCTCAGTATTCGCTAACAAAATCATTAGTGTTTAAAACCAAAGAAATGGTTTATGTTTTTCAGGCAACTTTCAATAAGAATAAAATTATATTTCAAGTCCGTTTACAATAAATCATAATAATAAATGTATTTAAAAGTTCCCTAAGCCTGTATAATTAAGTTGGTAGCTATAAATAACGACTAAGAAACACTTACTATAATAACAGTTAGTAATATGGGGCAGTAATTTGTTAATGAGAGGATATTTTTCTCTATTAGGGCCTCTACTAATTGTTATTAATTAAGGGACTAGCTATAGAAGTCTCCACTCCCAAGGCCCTCCTAATCTCGGAGGCCATGGCCGTCCGCCGCTCTCGCTAATGATATTGGATTCGCTCTAGCAAAATACTCTAATATATCAGGCGGAAAATAAAATAAACTAAAATGACATACGACCTTAGCGTCAGTAATTAACAGATAGGATTAATGTATAACAATATTCAAAATATTAGCCTATTAGGCATGACCCAGACAACAATGTGTTCCTTCAAATGGGTAATAAAGTTTTAAGTGTTAATTCACCACCACCACCTCTAATAATCCCATTTTATTCATCAAATAGGTTAACTATTCTAAAAATGTTTGCATAGTCAACGTGTTTGACAGGGTACTCTGAGTGACAGCACATAAGGAAGCCAACACCCCAAGTGTCAAAACAGATTGCTTCGAAAAGTGGAATAGTGATCGATATCCGTACTAACCTCCCTATCACCCTATCATGTTTTCATGTATTTGTTCAGCCTTAATAAGCTACAAAAGACTCGTCTTAGCAGAATAGGATGCATGATAGTAGTCATTTTACTCTGCTATGGCTAATCCAAGTATGCTGTGAGATACTTGGCTATAGACCTACCTAAATTTGACACCGCAAAGGTTCAGGGCCCGGATTTTACGTCCCTTCTGCAGGACGCCATAACCAATAAATACTACTTTTACACCCCCATTAAAAATCCTACCGCCGCCTGTCGTGGTACGAATCCGTGAGGTTGAGACAGGAGGTTGTTGTGCTGACCACTACATCACGCATGACCGGCAACCTTACTTTTCGAATAAAATTAACTGATTTTTTTATATTTGTCTTTTGAGAATTTAAGGTTCTTGTAATTATATAACTTTTTATTCGTTTCAATAATTAAATACGATAAAATATATATGATAGTAACTACATAACTGTGATAACAACAATTAATTGTTTCCACAGGCGATGGTGAAAGGAGAAGCAACACGAAGAGTATTTAATTAATACATAAAATACTGGATAGATAAATAAAGTAATTTTACTTTATTCAACGACCATTTGGAGCCATCAGATTGATCCAATAATCCCCGAGTTATTAGTGGACAAATTAATTAACGGAAGTACATTAGAATGTCCTCACACTGATGCGGCCATGGAGATTAAATTGTGGCTCGCGTATTATGCTCGATGCCTGTCCAATAGCTGTTAGCAATAATAATATAACTAACACAGTAATAAATGAATAGAATATATCGCTATTTAAACAACTGGAGAAGAAGAAGAAGTTGAATTGTCGTGGTCGTGGAAGTTGAGTGGAACAAGATATTGCATAAATTTCTGCTAAAATTTAGGGTACACTAAAAATTATAGAATATAAACAACAGCCAAATTTACCAAAAACATGTTTGAGACGTTCAGGATTAAAGTAGGATAGCTCCAAAATTTGAAAAATTGAGTTTTTTTCTAGTTTAGTGAAGCAACACTTTTTGCTCCCGAAACTTCAGGTTGAGAACCGGACTAAAGCCATGAGCAATAAGTTGGAAAAGTATCGTGTTGTGCAAAATTGCTTGACTAGACTAGAAAAAAGATATAGCAAGAGATACCTGCTTTGAATCCTTATTCCTCAAATAGTTGTTTGGTAAATTTTGCAGTTGTTTACATTCTATAATTTTTGGTATAACGGCGATAACTGCAATGCGAACATCATATTATATATTTGAACTTAATAAAAAAAAAATTAATTAATTAATAAAAAAATCTATCCAACATATTTGAGTTGTATACATTGTGTAAGTGACGATGAAAGTCTAATGTTTATACCGTTCATAATTCAACTGATGCCCTCTTATTTTTCGGGTGAGCAAAATTCCATTTTATTTTCTTTGTCAAGTTGTTAAATAATTTACCTTTCACAGCCGGATTCGATCCTGGGATCCTCAGAACAGCAACTCATCCCCCTAAACACTCATATGAATAGCTAATCAGGAAGACCCTCCTCTCCCTTATTATAAATAAACAGCCCTTAACAGCTGCTTCTTCCGTTCTAAAACTCCCCTCATAGCCTCAGGGGCTACTTGAATGCCAGGAGTTCTTGGCAGGAAGGTATTTTTTACAAACTTTTGAAGAACAAAAACGAAACTCTGTAATTGCTAAATTTATAGCACGGTAGAGTACTTAAACCAACAAGAAGGCCTGACCGGCTCGTACTAAGTATATATTAATTTCGCCAATCAAACCAACTTATTCAAACCGATGATACACAGAAAAGCAACAATGATGTTATACAAAATGAGAATCATTAAATTGCAGAATTCTACAATTGAGTTAACAATGACAGAAGTAAAATAACTTCCATCTAACTTAATTGTTCTTCAAAAGCAGTATTTTCGCGTATTAAATTTTAGTTCAAAAGCAATAAGTTGTAGTTTTGTGAAAAATAAGTTGAGAAGTGAAAAAGAAAAAGTGTTTATATGTTCTGTAGTCGTGAATTCTGATTAATTAATAATATTTTATATTTTAGGACGTGTTTAGTTGTTTTTAATTACATTATTAAAAAAAATTTATTGAGAGTTTCCACAAGGTTGGATAAAATTTAATTATTTATTTTTTAAACAAAGCTCTATGACAATAATTCTTTCCAGGCCTTCCTATTTAGAATAACTTCTTCATTGAGGCTGTATCCCCTCTTGTGTCGCACTGAACTTAGTAATGAATTAATCCATTATTGATTATTTACTGAATTAGTTGAGGTGTACCATCTTTAAACTTAAAGTTTTATGGGAATCTCTACATATAAAATGCCTTGTCCTGAATGACTGAGGGTAAAAATATCATAAACCGCTAATCCTAGAAACCTGAAACTTGAGGGGTTTGTTCTTTATATGAAGAAAGATGATAAGAAAGGATTTTCCGAAATTCTACCCCTAAGGTGGTGAAAAAGGGGGGCAAAGTTTTTTATGCTTGCTCACCTGTTTCTTACTCGCAAAATCTACATATTTTCGCAGAACAAACCAATCAAGTAACTTAGTAACTTTCTGTTACGCTAACCACTAGACCACAGGTGACCGTTTGCCTCAGACTGTCTTTGCCTTGACAAACTGTTGACAAGTCACCAAGTTTTCGGATCACTATGCTGAAATCAGCACTATAAGAACAGACCCTACACAAACTGACTTACCCACCGAAGAAACAGGAAACAACTATATGTTTGTATCTCCGAAGCAGCTCAAAGTGATTCTCCGTCGTTTAAAGGAGAATAAAGCACCAGGCAACGACGGGATACAAACCATATTGCTGAAGCAACTCACAAGAAGAGGAATAGCTCACATGACAAATTTATACACCTGCCTAAGGGTAAGATATTTTCCTGAGAGTTGGAAAATATCAGCCAGCAGACTACAGGCCCATCAGCTTGTTTCCGTATCTGGGCAAAGTCTTTGAGAACATTATACTCAATTATCTTAAGACATATTGCTCAGACATAGCCTCATCCCATCGGAGCAAACCATCTATCATGCCGGTCTCTGTCCGGGTCATCACCTGGCGAAGATACATGCGGAAGTGAGCCAGTGCACCGCTAAGAACGAAGCGACCGCTATGATCTCCATAGACTGCATGGAAGCGTTTGACTCAGTGTCCCATAGCCTACTGTGCAAGATACTGCAGGACAACAGTTCTACTCTGTCCTACGATCGTTTCTTCAACAGCGAACAATAGCAGTCCGTATCAGCGAAACATCATCAGAAGGCATCGCATTCACCTGCGGAGTACCTCAGGGTCTGTGCTATCTCCAGTACTTTTGGCGATATACACAGCTGAAACTGTAGGAGCCAACTATAAAAAAGCTACTGTAGCAGCCTATGCCGACGACATAGCGATCTACAGCAGCTCGATCAGCGCAGAGAGAGCTCTACGGCAGGCGGAGGAGGTCAGTGAGAAAATCACACAGAAGCTAGAAGGACTCAACATCTCAGTAAATCCTAAAAAGACTGACTGCATAATTTTCTCCTTTCACTGGAAAAAGCGCCCCCCTCTCCCTAAGGTCTATAGGGTAGCGTGACGAGAAAACAAACCAGTGGTCGGCATAGTCTACTTAGGTGTAACACTTGAACGGCACCTTAAACTAGAGGAAGAAACTCAGGTCGGTTAGGACCAAGTCTTGCTAACTTAACCACCTGCTTACATCTCCTAACTAATCCCTCCGTCTCAAACTGATAATCTATAAGAGTATCCTAAGAGACCGGCGCTCCTTTACGGAGCACCATTAGCAGACCATTATCACGCTTGCAACGGCGAAAAACCTCCAAAAGTTCCAGAATGGTGTACTGCAACGCATTACATAAACCCAAAACGCACTACTCTCGACATACCGTCATTAACAGACTTCATTAAACGTATACATATTAAATTTTTCGACAGCCTGAAATACTGTACAAACCCACTTTTCACGACTCAAAAGACATGGTGAGCCTCATCAGCGGAAAAATATAAAGTTAATGAATTTAAAAAAATAAATTAGAAATTTTCCTTTTTCTCCCCCTCCTCTTAAAATGTACATCGTACAGTACAAGAGATCCTTTCCATCCTCTATCCTGAATCCTACTTAACAACCTTCAAACCCAAAGGGGTTAAGAATGTTTTACGGGTGTGCAGATCCGTCTGTTATGAAATTTGAAATCTCAAGTCTAGGGAAGGACACAGGCTACTTTTTATCAACACATCACACAGGCGAAGTTTATATAAAACCGTAATCTGATTGGCAAAAGCTAGTAATGACATAAGTTAAAATCAAAAAAGGTTCAAGCTAAAATTCTCAAATAATAGCTAATGAAAGAATTTCAATACCATCATTATAATAGGAATACTTTGCTTTACTAACACCCAAACTTTCCGACTCACATGGAACTTTCTATATTGAAAAATATAGCGGTATCCCAAACAAAATATTGAGTAACTGTACTGAAAAACAGATAGTCTCCTCAAAGTAACTATGATGCTAAAAACGAAGTTAAATCTTACTAATATTATAAATGTGAAAGTTTGTATGTTTGTCTCTCTTTCACGCAAAAACTACTTGACGGATTTGCAAATCAGGAACTTATCATCTTGAAATTTGTAGATAGGTTCTTTTTATAGTTTAAAAAAGAAATTTGGATAGTTCCACCCCAAGGGTTTCCCCTTTAATATAATAGGGGTTCAAAAGTTAATAATTAAATAATTTAATTATTTATTTAAAATGATCTTTCACGAAACTTTATGTGGCAGACCGAATTCCACGCGAGCGAAGCCGCGGGTATAAGCTTGTATTTGATAAATAAACAACAATTAAAACTATCCATATATAGACAAAAATGCCAAGAGTAGGTATCCTTAAAATAACTTGTTGATCCTCGAGGAGGCGTTGACCTAAACGTTGAGATTTAGCCGAGATAGTTTTCTAAAAATAAATTGCCTATTTTCTAATCCCTTGAAGTAAACAATCGCGTAAAATCCGACGTAACTATTCTCGTAAACTCCGACGTACAGACTGCTTTCCAAATCCGGTACTTACTTGCTTGCCTAACAGTTGCTTTGCATGGACGTTTTACACTTGCACTATGGTTCTTTATGACATACCTTTTTATTGTTCTCCCAGGAAAGAACACGTATCTTCTTCCATTCATGTTTTTTTCTTTCCTATTTTTCTTTAGAAAAAGAAAAGTAAAGGAAAGCTTTGGAAACTTTAATAGAGATGATTCCTTCTCAGTAGGTTGCTGCATGCATTTCATTCAAGGATTGGTATCTAGAGAAAATAGTTGTGAATTCTACGAAACGAAAGTAACTTGTTCGTGAAGGCATGTTATGTAGATTATCAAATTATTAACATGTTAAAAAATATACATAAATATTTTTAAGCAAATAAATTATAAAGAAGAAAGGAACTTTAATTCAGTGCACCTTAGCTACTAAACTGTTCGTAAGCTTATGTTGGGCATCTTTATCTTCTTAAGTACCAACGGATGTGCAAGATAGTGATTAGTGGTGATCACGCCCAATCTTGCGGTTCTCTTCTAATTTAGTGTAGTTATTTTATAGTGGCTGGATGAATACTAGGAGGTTCTCCTGAATCACGATTGTTCCACAGGCTAATTTATTTTATTTTAGAAAGAATTGAACTATATTACATATTATATTGAAAAAAAAATTCACTTCTCGCTGCCGCCGTCCGACAAGTGAAACCGTTATGCTAAGTAATTCTTTTCAATAAGTATAATAACATTACATACTAATCCTTTAAACTTCTGTCCGTCCCGTTTGTTAATCAGTGCAATGTATATTTTACGGGTGTGCAGATCCGTCTGTGATGAAATTTGATATGGATAATCTCAAGTCTGGGGAAGGACATAGGCTACTTTTTATCAACACACCACACAGCTGAAGTTTATATAAAACTGTAACCTGATTGGCAAAAGCTAATCAGGTTAACAAACGGGTTAACCCGAGCGTCAAAGGTTTAACAATCTGACTTTCCTTGCTTCTTTGAACCAGTGCATTCATACCAATTCAAACAGAAAGGACTTTCCTAAATTGGAGTTTTCTTACCTAAAGCTACATTTACTATTCAGAACGAACATGAATTGAGTCCAAATACTGCTAAGCCCAAAGCGCCGATCTATTTCAGTAACCGTCATATCTCAAAGCCGAACAAAGCTCCTAAGGAAGAAAACAATCCATATTTCGAGATCAATGGACTGGAACCCTAACTCCAAGGTTGACGGAGGGGAACCTAACGTCTATTCTCAGCGTCTTTATTTCTGGCCTGTTCCTGGGGGGTACGGCTCGACTTCTTCCTATTTTCCTTTCTCAAGGCGATATTCCACATCCAAGGGTATGAGGGGGCCAAGGTAATGAGAGAGTAAAAGTTGTCAAGACACCTATTTAAGCAACTAATAAATACATTAGTTTAGAGCAATTAATAAATAATAGAACAGACATAAATAATAATGAGAAACCAAACAATGTAGTTTCGTTTAAATGGTTTTCATCAATATTGTTTATAAACATACCATTAAATATAAGAATGGGAAACAAGGAAAAAATCAATTTTATAAGCACTTTTTAACAATAACGACAAATAAAATATAATTTTAGACCATGCTTAGTACTTTTTATTCAACATGAACTACTGCAACCCATAAAGGATATTCAGTTCAGAACGTGGTAATGAATGAACGGTTCATAGGGCAACGGTTGTGCAAGAAGGTGAACTGTTTGAGGTCACGCTGAATCGCCTGATTTTCCAATATTCCCTTAATAGAGGCAAAGTGAGCCCAATGAGGGTCCCAGATCCTAAAAGATCCATCCCCGGTCTGCAAAAAGAATAAACAACGTTTCTGCAACAACTGATTTCGAACGCGGGACGTCTATAACTCCGTTCCTTTAAATTTAATTTCAAACTTTATTTATGTATTGAATAATATATTAGTATATCAAAGTATATTATTGAATTTAATGAGCCAAATCGCCTTTTATGAGTTTTTTAAACCTTCTAAATATAAAATTAAAAATATATGAATAATAATTGTTTATTGTTTTCAAAGAAAATATATTTTATTGTTAAATACAAAAGTTTGGAAAAAAAATTATAAAAATACAAAATTGTACTAACAGAAATGCTTAAATAAAATTTAAAAATTACGGCACACCTTTTAAACATAACGAACATAGAACGGTAAGCTTAGGATTGAATTTTTAATTAATTTTTCTACCCTCCCTATTTTTGTTTTATTCCTGGTGTGGAAGATAAAATCCTATTGCATTTAATAATTCTTATTCTTGGAACAATTACTCATAAAATAGTAGAGTCGACTGAAAAACCTCGGATTTTCCCGATGCCCTTGAGTGGCGTCCGTTGTGAAGTGTTGCCAAGTTCCGTGTCATGCTATAGATAGTCTCTCTCTTAGTCTTGTGTCGTTACTTTTAATACGTTAACATGTTTTAGTCAAGTTCAAAATAAGATTCGAAAAAAATAAGATATAAACTGAACTTTCTTTAGGAAAAATAATTATTTAAAATAAACATATATTTATAAATTTATGTTTCTTAACACAATCAAAGATCTGTTTCAATACCATGTTGTTAATGTTAGATAAAAAATTAGAAGAGACAAACTCAATCAAGAATACAGGTCAATATTTAATGGTTATATTAATCTAATAAACCTAGCTATTGATCATTTTTATTACCACTAACTATCATTAAAAAACTATAAGAGTATTATATATACTCAGTCAATGAATTCCCAAGCCAAAATATATTTAAGACAACGTAAACAGTAAGTTTTTATGACAACTCTGATTCTGCCATCGAATGACTAAGGTATTTTCTGAACAGTTCATCAGACTGTCGCCTGTGACTTGCGTTTCCTTTGTGCTTCTTGTGCCTAGATCACAACTGATTTAATGTCAACAAGACTAGGTGCAAGAATAATAAAAAAAATATAAAACAGTGTAGTAATTTCCGTACAAAGTTTTCTCTATTTTTAAGTTTATTTCACGACTAACCCGCTGGTCAGCCCAAAACATCAGAACAGAACGCTTCACCATACTTAAAAGGAATTTTGACATTCGACCTTTGCAACTCGACGATGTCTCAGAAGGATCTTTTTCTTAGAGGAGGAAGAAGAGAGATCAAAGATCAAGGGTATCCAGTTCACTAGCTGTAGGCAATTTGTATGCAGCAGATCCAATCCAGCCACTTCCTCAATCTCGTTGCGAGCCGATAAAATGTCTGAGTCTTGTGCACAATTCTCGTCAATTACGATCTTACCTTGATTAAAGGATATTGACAATCAATATCCACCACGGTAAGGAAGTATAAGAGCCAGTTTAATTGTTTCCTTGCTGTGAAGAAATGTGGAGCTAGAGATTTTGAATAAAAATTGATGGTCCAAAAGACGGTTCTGTCTAGTACTTATAGTGGTAGCAAAGTAACATTGTATATATACTTATTTAATTAATAAAATAAATAAACATCACATTGTTTTTACTCCGATACATTATTCAACAATTGGTATAAATAATCTAAACAAAAGTACGACCGACTTATTTGTTTAAAATTTGATAATGCCACTAAGCAGTAATAACATGATCCCAGTCTTGTGCTTGAAGTTGGGAAAAAAACTCAAAACACGATGGGGACCTCTCAAAAGAACGGAAGAAAGCACTGAGGTAGATACAGACACGGGAAATGACACTGATTGTTAATTTGCTGTCCACAGCGGCTAAATACGATTGTATTATAAAAGAAAATTTTGATCCCAATTGAATATAAGTTGAGTGTGACACGATTCAACTAATATACCGAAGTGGTAACCAAACTGATTCATTAGATAAGTCAAAATTACTCCTTATTCTTGAAGAGTTCAAGTGTATGATTACTGGTACTTATGGGCATTATTGGAAAGTTGGAAAGAGTACATATTAAGAGCAAAAGGAGGTAAATTATATAATTATTGATTACTTTCAACCGTAATTGTATTGGCAACGTCAAAGTAATAATGTCACAACATTGTTACTAACCCATAACTTAAGAAACAACGAGCTAGTCCTTTCAATAGAGTAGTAACAACAATACCTATAAACTACAGTCAGGTTTACATGAACTTTTTTTATTAATAATATATAATAGATTAAAAAAAGTATCGAGAGGAAGCTGTTACTAAGCAACTGGCCGGGATGGAGACAGGAAATGGGGCGAGTTTGTGGCCTCTCCCACGGTCAATGGGGTCATGTACCAGCTGTACCTCTTGTACGTACCCAACATGTTCCTCAGTCCGAGGAAACTGAGACGAGGAAGTTCGCGTTCTTGTGAAAGCTCTAAGGATCCCGAAACACGCGATAATACAGTAACAGTAGTTAGTGAATAATAGTACTTAAGAACAGACAGGACAAACGCTGGATGGATACAACATGTGGTCTAGGAGCAAAGGAATCTTTAAATTTTTGGAACAACTTAACATAACAATAATAATGAATCGTTTCTAGGAGTAATTAAATTGATTTATCGCATTATTTAATAACAAGACTTATCTAAGAAGGGAACTTTATGTAAGAATTTCAACCGTGGAAAATATTCCAAGGAGTTTAAGTTCGGGGAGAACTTCACATCTAATGAAGTACCCAAAAGCTTGATTGGGCACAAAAGCGTCTTAATTGGAATTTGAATAACGAGACGAGTATTGTTCGTTGATGAATCCAGATTCGTCTTACACCCGGCCCGGAGAAGGCCCGGTTCAGACATAGCAAATGGAGAGGTGTTCACAATACAATCCCTCTAAGAGTCGGTCTGGGAGGAGCTCCCATTATCATATTGAGAGGGATTAAGATGGAACCTACCACCAAATTTCATTTCGTACAATGATTGCTTGTGTGCGGAATAATATCGGGCTTGCGAAAGGTATCTACGTACGAATTGTGTCTAACTGAATAATTATATAATTTCAATGATGCATTGAATTGGTCAGGTGCAGTCAAAAATAAGACAAAATAAGCCAAACTTATTTTTTAATTGTGCCAACGTTTCGGCCTAAGATCTTCAGGGCTAGCAAAGAAACAGAAAATAACTATACTTATCTTAGCATCATACCTCTAAATAGAGGTCTTATTCTATACCTGTAAAATTTTAGAATTTTATGTAAAGTTCATAAAATTTATTTTTATTATTTTTATCCGGTGAATTTTATATATTACAGAGGTTGGAAGATGAGAACTAATAGAATCCATTGTTAAATAAATAAATATATGTAAGTTAGCCAATGATAAATTATGCTAATTGTATAAACTAAAAAAATGTATCCTCAAATCAGATTTGAATAATAGCCCAATATCCGGAAGATGATCCAAGCGCAGAGACACGCAGAGTCCACTCCGCCCTGGCACGACCGGCCTGGGGTAACCACTATTAATTAAGCAAATCGGGGAATGCATTATGGAAATGGATTTTATTTGCATCTCGGATGTTTCAAATGCGTGAAATTTCTAGTTGTATACCGGCAAAGTGGGGATCAAAAGGCAACAGGACGGGAAAATAAAAGTGAACCAACAGAGGAACACATCCTAGCAACACGTCGTATGAATATGGAGGAGGATTAAAGAGGGTTAAATATCGGTCTGGTCATATTGCTAATTTCCCGTGAGCCTCCAGCAGACCCCTTCCAGAGCAATATACCTCTTCCAGCCTTCTACAGCAATCTCCAGGGACTTAGGAAGGAAAGGATATCCGATCGGGGTCGATGACTCGGAGGCGGGGGTGTCTGGCCCTTGCCTGCCACGCAGTTAGCTTCTCCTGAGGTAGCTCAACCGAACGTACTGCAGGCGGCAAGATCAGGCATTTGTATCACGTTATTCAACAAATAATATACCTAACGAGTAAATATAGACAGCATATAATCTAGCTTCATCACATTGAATTACACCATTCTATAGATAATATACCTAACAAGTAGATGTCAACAATATGCAAGTTACAAAAGATTATAGAGTCGTGCACTTACTAAAATATATACTTCTGCTGTCAAGAAGACCACTTACCTGTAAATAAAAAAAAATTATCATTAATAATGGAAACAAATATGTAATAGTAAAGCTATAATATACAATAAATACAAATGACAACAAAACATGCCAGAAATGGAAGAACTTCCTACTGTTGATAAACTTTTTTTTTTAATATATTCGAATATTTAATCTTATTCTAGTGAAAAAATAAAATAAAAAATCAGGAATTACCTTTCAATAATTCAAAACTACTAAGTGACAATCTATACTAAATCAATATTCAAAATGAATCTTTTATACAAGCATTGAAATTGAACTCCATTTCAGCGATTTCCAGAGTGGTCAATCTCAAAAAGTGTTTTCTAATGAAGTTAATATGATAAATAATATATAATATTATAGTAGCGATATAACAATAAAATATTATTTATAAAATTTTATTGTTATACATTATATTCACTATATCGCAAGAATAGAAGTTGTTTATTATTACTACTTTCATTTTAACTGGTCCCATTCACAAATAGAGCATTAAATAACCGAGTAATGTTGAAGAAACGTCGACGGTCTGATTGTTAACTAGACTAGAAGATTCAGCTTCTGTTTTTTTATTTGCTTCTTAAATAACAATTACAAAACGAGTTAAGAGTGCGATGAAAAATCAGAACTTGATGATGCTTCCTTTGTGGTCTTATCTATAAAATTGCATTTTCGGCCATCGCGGATTATTCCACCATTCGGAGCGTTCTTGACACTATTTTGTTGCCCTACACGGATATTGAACTACATGGTGAGGATTCGAAAGCCTGGCGTGGAAACAGAACAGACAGATGGCCAAGGGTTGTTCACCATTCATCGGGCAGATATCGACCGGGGTAGATTAGTACTGGCAGCTGCACTCCTCTGAGGGTCCTCGATCGATTACATTCCCCAACGACTAAAATTTATTGCACAATAGAACTCCAACACTTCTGAAATTCGGGGAAACTATTAAGGCATGTAATGTACCCTACTACTATCGGATCAAAAATATTAATATGCAGGCCGGGGAGGTGCGATTAAATAATTAGACGCAATCAATAAAAACTTATTTATAATGTGCCAACGTTTCAGCCATAAAAGACAAAATAACGTAATAGCGTTTGAAAATAATGAATATTTTGGCTTATAAAATTATAATATTTTGTCCTCTCCATACAACCATTTTTAACATTTTCAGGTTAAATCTACACCCCCGTGAATAAGTGGTTAAGTCAAATTCTTTCCAAAATGAGTTTTTTATACTTGAGGTAGAAAAATCATATTATTTTCAGGCATTGACCAGATATAGAGTTCTTGCCTGTAGTACAACTTCATTTCTAATACTAAAAAAATATTATTTCATTGTATAACAGAAGAACTAATTCAATATTTTCTTAAAGATTAATTTTGTGGAATCAAACTTATTAAAGTATATCTTAAGAAGAAGTACTTATTGCAAGGATATTTTTATTTTTATTTTTAATGTATAAATAAATAATATAATAGTATTTACTTATTTAATTTATTTTAATTAGTACTTTATTTTTTCAAACAGGAAATTTATTTAATTTAGTTTAATTCTATTCCCAGTTCTAGAATTATAAACTATGTTTTTTAATAGTATTGAGTATACGAAAATCGATATACCTAAAAACTCACAAACTTAAGAAATTAAACAACGTAACATAAACTAATTTTATAATTAATTTATTTTATTTTTATCTTGAATTTATACATATTTTCAATTATATCTTATTTTTTATTGTGTACCCAAACACACAAGAGAGATTGTAGTATGAAACAATCAATTTTCTCTCTTGTAATTTTATATATTCTTTTTTAATTTATTTTTTATTCATGAGTAGTACCTACTATTTTTAAAATGTTCTAAACAACTTTGAAAGGACTATCCAGTAGCGAATACACTTAATTCTACAGAGTAAAACTCTACAACGAACCTTTGGCTTGATAAAATTGAGTCCTATCACGTTAATACAACTTGCCTTCACAAAAATAATTCCCATACCATGTTATCAAATTAAAAGACCTAAATACAATTATAAGGATTCTAAATCAATATTTTTGACATACACTTCTGTTTCTGACATGTGTATTTACATATAAAACTGGGGTACGAGACTGACATGGAAGTCGGAGAGTGAGTGATGGAGTTGCTGCGAAATTTAATATGCTATTCTGGATGAGGTACCCACGCTTTCATTCCTGACAAGCTGTAATTTTCGACTCATACTACTGCATATACATAGAGTGTCGTAATTGTTGACAAAAATAATTATATTATTTTTGCTGGGTTTGCCTGGATATTAGTTTTCTGTTTTCACTATGGTCTGTTTTCACCCATAAATCACTGTATCGTTCATTTATGAAAAATGGTAATATTGTAATATGGTAATAATATGTTAATGTGTCCTGAATCCTATCTAGAAAATCTTTTTACAGTACTTTAATACAAAATTAGCTTATGAACTGGTGCAACAATATTTTTTAATACATAAAAAAATACGTAGTTCTCAAAGGATAGCAAGTTAACTATCCTAAAAACACTCGGTTACTTTAAATCGTTCAGGAAGTGACGTAAGGAACTTGAGAACACCAGACTCGAGAGATAACACAAGATCAATGACCCCTAAAACGAGATCAAAAGAGGAAAGATAAACAGATCAAATTGGTAATACGTCCTCAGGAGTTCAAAAGAGATGACAGGAGTATCCAATCCTCTAAAGATAAAACCAAGTCTTAAAGATAAAGATGGCTCTGGAAGCACTTCTTAGGATCGAACCCCTTACGGTGGTACATTGCTGGGGGAACTTAAATGACAAGGGTCCTAAAAGCTAATGCGTATAAGAGCGTAAATCAACACTGTTCTTAATAAATAGAAATAAATAATTTAATTATAAGAAATAAAAAGAATAACCACGATCACATAGTTCATCTACTTGCAGTACTAGTGGATTAGCCGGTATCCAGGGACTATTATCCATCATTGTTTATGACCTGAACAAAGATTATTCTGATTCTGATAACACTCATATTATTTTAAATTGAAATATATAAAATGTTAATTCTAGATCTCTAGCAACGTTCCAACAACATCAACATTTTTATCCTACTCAAAATACATTTGATGACCCTTTTCACCCAATATTCCGAACTTCTGGAAGTAGTTCATAGCTTCTTCTTTTAAAGATAGCTATTCCAATAACAATTTTGTACATTTTAAGTAACAATAGCAGTAAGACAAAAACACAAAATTAAATTTAATGAACGATACAGATCTTTAAACACACTATAAGCAAACTTAAAAAATCAAAAACACTAAAAAACAAAACTGAAAATCAAATATAAGTGACGAAGAAGTGAGAGACGAGTGATAAGAAGAGGTTACACGAGATAAGGAGGTAGGCTTCATGGGTACCGGCTAATACACAAGTACTGCTGCTTCAATGATTAACATGGTCAGTTATGAAAGAATGATTTTTCATATAACAAGTCGTTTTTTAACATAGCACCGTTTTTATTTGTCGCTAACAATATGAAAATAATACTATCATGATTTTTTAGTCAATAAGCTACTTAAAACTACTTTGAATATGCCATTTTATAGTTAGATCTACCAACTGAAAAAAAAAGTAAGTATGGAATTCGACCAACAATGTTTCTTCCACCACTTTACTTCCACTAGGCGTAAAGAATGTGGAGAGTAACGACGCAAGCTGTTGGAGGAGACAATAACGGAAGAAGTTGATGGGTTGCCGCTATTGGAGAAAATAACTTAGACCGAGAGAAAAGAAGAAAGAAAAATGTAAAAAACAAACTAAGAAAAAGTGTGTTATTCTTTCCTCTTCCAGCATCATTAATTAATTTTAATTTACACCTTCCTTGTAACAAAATAATTTTCCGAATATTAATTAAATATATACATGCATACTTCCCTTACTCTTGACTAAATTTTAAAACAGTTTGTTTAAAAACGCAATAACAAACAGTAACCTTAACTTTTTAACATTAGAATTATTTAGTGAATATTTTATTTCAGATGTATGTTTTAAAAAGTACTTAATATTATTGTAAATAAGGACCTGTTTATTGGTTCCTTAACCTACTGATTAAAATTACAAATCATGATAACTAATTCCAGTAACAAGATAACATACAAATATTGGGTTCAGTGTGTGGTAGAGACTGTATTGAAGGTCATTAGAGTGGGGTATTATATATTTTAATAAATAATAACCGATATAATACAGTGCTAGAATTGAAAAGAAAATTATTGACTAATTGTCTAAAATTAGCAACAGGTTAAGCAACAAGTTTAACCCAAACTAGTTAGAGAATATTAAAATATTCTGATAGAAAAATTTATATTTGGTAACTTTCTCCTAAGAAATTGTTGTAGCCCCATTTCCCTAACCACCCATAACTTTATTGTTTTCATATAATAATTTGCTATAACGTATTAGCTAAGGCTATTATTTTATTATTATAGACCACTTTCATATTATAAGTAATATAATATAAAGTTATACATAATGTACCATACTCTAAAATTCTGGAAATTCAATAGATAACATTAAAATGGAAATACAAGTAAAAACGGAAATAGGATTACTAAAATCTAATAAATAACTATAAAATAATTGATGTGCCACATTTACCAACTGTAAACATAGAACGAATAATTGGTACATACTATCTGTTTGCAAACTAAACATTGAGAAAGTAATTTTACTCCTTCTAGATCGTTTACATCTAAAACAATTTCAACAGAAAAGCATGGTAAGTGAGTAGCTAATAATATAAATGTTTACCAAGACTTAACTGTGCTCATCGCACTTCTACTAAACGAACCAAAACGGACTATTTACGGTAACTTATTTTTATTTATTGTTCTTTTGATGGTGATTATTTATAAGAGAATGGTTTTGTCTGGCTGGTATACGACCCCTGGTAGCTCAGTGGTTTAGAGCACTGCACTAGAGATGCGGACGACCCGGGTTCGAAACCCGGCCAGGACAAAGCTTTTCTCTTCAAAATTAAAATATTTAAAAATAATCACCATCAAAAGTACAATAAATAAAAATAAATTATAAATATAAAATTTACGTAATTCAACAAGATCCCAATTAAAGTAATGTTCAATGAACTTTCTTCCCCGTGTATGTATCGCAAAAATTGCGAGAACACGGGGATATAGGATCGGTGAAGAGAATGGATTTGTCTGACTTGGATACGAGCCTCGGTAGCTCGACGACGGTAGCACAGTGGTTTAGAATACTGCACCAGAGATGCAGACGACCTGGGTTCGAATCCTGGCCAAGACAAATCTTTTCTCTTCAAAATTAAAATATATACGTTAATATTTTCGTGTCCCTTTCTTTAATACATACTAAATTTATTCCAGGGACGTGGAGTATTCAAGGATCATGGAATGATCTATGCTTCTCTTTTTACTAAAAAAAGGTAAAACATTAGATTTATTTAAATTTTATACAGATAATTATTGTAATGTAAATAATAAATATATTTTAAAACGAAGGAAAAAAATCAAAGCTCCAATACCGTTTAAATTATTTTCAGAGTTTGAAATAATTTATATAAAAATATGTTATCTTTAAAAATTTATAATGAAATCTTTAATATTAAACTAACACACTAACTCTATTTAGAGAGTTTTGGTAGAGCAGTGAGAAATACTTGAAATATCGAAAAACCATGCAGAACTTGAAGCGTGAAAATTAACACTTTTATAATATATTTCTGGCTGGAAAACTTCAACCTATACTGAATTTAGAGGGTTAAAGTACTGCTACATTACTATAGAAAATATAAACAATTTTAGGATAAGCAAACTATAAGAAAATCAACTTTTTCCAAACAGTTTTTCCTTTCCTTGTGAATATTTATTCGTTTTACGTCACTTTATACTGCTATGGCTAATCGGACGATGCTGTAGTGGGAGTCCTAAATTTTGCCTATCACGTACAATAAGGTTAAGGATTTTTAACGAGTATTTTAAAGCACAGGCTCGGTACCCTTTTATTTTTCGTTACTTCCGAAGAACTGCGTAATCAAGGATTTTTTACTCCCTTTAAGAAATCCTAGGGTTACCTTTACCTTAAGTTGTTGTTAAGTACAATTACGTAACTTGGAAGTTTCACATAAGAATAGACTAATTCGTATTGAACATGTTTATCCACAACCTTCAGGTTAATTCAATTATTAACGGACCTGTTATGTACAAAAAAAAATCGATGATTAAAGACTGAATATAATGGCGATTTGAATAATGCATAACGAGGGAATAGAGAATTATAAAGAAGCACGCAGAGGACTCCACAGGTAAATCGGCCTCAGTTTATCGAGATCAAATTGGACAGGCGTTAGATGGCAGCTTTAGATACCTACAGCGTGTTCAACAAGCAACAACTTTCATCGCACGATCGATATCCAACATCGCCAATCGATTTATTAATGAATATCGATCGATCCAATGACTATTAGATTTAAGATACATGATGAGGGGAGTGAAGACGCATATGAGCCCATTAGTGATATTCAAATAGCATAAACCTGTACCATTACAACAAGAAGACTAAGGTTGCGCAGGGAGGTGATTTATCCTATATCACGATATAAATAAATGAAAAACAGAGTAAATGAAAATATGCTGTAAATAAAGGAATTAATTAGACCAAGTTTGATGGGTTTGGTATTAGTTTCTTTATAAAAATTGTCGATTCTCTTTTTACTCACAACGTGTTTCAAAATATCGAATATTTTACCGCATTACATTAAAAGAGAAATTTAAATTTTATAGACATTGTTTTATCTAATGCAAAAATTAATATATGATATCTTGATTTATTTTATTTTAGAATTATCAGAATTTAAAATAGTGCAACAAAAAATAAATATCAGAAGTAAAATCATACACTTACAGTATTCAATATTAACTAGCATAACATTAAAAAGAGGTTATGATTTTATAAATATTGTTTTATCTATTGTATTTTGAACATTCTTACATGTTGTTATTTAAGATATATAGTATTTTAGAATTATCATAATTTAAAAAATACAATAAAGAATCAATGTTAAAAGTAAAATTATTCACTCATAGTACCCACTACTTTAAAATTAAGGGCTTATTTTCTAACCACTTCATTGTAAACCTTGAGAAAGACAAAGCGGCAGAATAAAGAATTCTAAAGATATTAAATATTATTCTTGGGACAATTTTAACTCCATGTTTTATTTAATAATATGCATTTAAATTCAGAACGCTGAAACGAATTAGGATTATGAGTATAAATCAAAATAATTAAATTTTTAGTAATAATATCATTATTACCTACAGAAAAGTTTTTTTTTTTTTAAATATAAGAGTAAATGCTTTTACTTTTATAAACTGATTTCAGAGGAGAAGAATAATGGAAAGGTATATAGTTAAAACGACTGTGATAGAGGTACAGCTTCTGATAGAGGCAGACGGGGAGCAATAAAAGAAGTCGAAGGCCAGCGACCACAAAGACCACAGACATCAGACATCAACCCTGAGGATCACAAAGGCCCAGCCTTCGACCGCAGAACATATAGCCCTCCACATCTGCGCATGAACCCACATCCCTTGTAGTCAGGAAATTACATGGATAATAAAAGGGTGATCGCCATGGGAATCCTAAGAGAAAATTTTTAACCTTGTGGAGGAATAGATAATAAACATCGCAGTGTTAAATAACTATAAACTTATCTTCATTACTTTTAGCGCACTGTTTTCTTAAAATAAAAAATAAATAAATATATAACTCAAGTTTATTACCTCTTTTCATGCATATACATCTCAACCCTTAAAAATAAAAGTATAAAAATTCTAATAAATATTACAATAACAATTGAGATTTATTTAATGATAATACATACAATATTTATAAATTATAATACATATCTACACCGATGAATAGGGGGTTAAGTCGAATTTTCTTCAAAATGATTTGCATGTAGTTAAGGATGCGGAATCTTATAATATCGTCAATAAGGGACTAAGTCAGGCATTGTATTGAAAAAAAATTAATGCTATTATCTGCAGTCCCGGTGAATAAGTGTTTGAGTCAAATTTTCTTCAAAATTAGTTTCTTGTACTTAGGGAAGCAGATCATATTTCAGGTAAAAAACTAAAAGAATGACACGATTCCACTTGCATCAACACACAATGGACAAAACTCGACTTGACCACTTATTCACCGTGGCTGTATATTATAGCTAAACCAAAAACAACGACAATGACACAAAGCCGCGTCCCTCAATACAGGGAACTCGATCCGGTCGTACCACTTATTAACCGGGGCTAACGATATATTACCAATAATATATAAACAAATAGTCTTATTTAAAGAATATCATCAATACGATTAAAAATATTTTTTCGGTCACACATCCTATTTTTACATTTAATTTTTTTTTTATATCTAGTGCTAAAATTAGTTTGGAATAGGCCTATTCATTACACAGAAAATTAAAATACTGATTTTGATATTACCTAAAACTAAAGTAAATAACAATCATGTAATTGATAGCGTATTCCGAAACAACAAAAATAAACTAGTTGCTTATAAATAAAATAACTTTTTATTTCCCACACAATTATAATAAAATACTTCCTAGTTATCTACCATTCCACCCCATGTATCAGTAAGAAAATACCTAGATAATAACAAGAATAGGTAGGCTTAATATTTTTAAACAATTTAGTTCAGCTAAAATGTATACTTGAAGATAAATACATAACTTTGATCCCCCATTTTGTCTTTACAATTAACAATACTAAGCTCTTAAATTAATGAAGATCCCAGACGAAGAAGCTTATACATAAAATTAATTAACTACTGCCATGCCATTTCAACAACAGATTCTTAACCTTAAAGATTTAACCTAGCAAGAAATTCTTAGAACCTATGAAGCGACCATTATATCATACACTAGAGCCATATTATATTATAATACTATATATTACAAGAGTTGAAATATGCAGGAGAATATCTCAACTCAAGCATAATCCTTAATGTAAACAGTAGAGAACTATTAATAAAGACCACTCCACGGAATAGACGACATAAATCCATATTGGGCTGGAAGCGACGGTGGAACGGTGGAGTTGGGATGTTCTCCTGAAGCCCTCTCCCTTGAATATAGATGAGGCCAACTGATACATACTCTTGCCCTTGGAGTTTGTCGTCGCTATATCACTAACTCGAAATAATATATTTGAGGGTCTGCGCCATAACATGGAATAAAAATCGCGTCCTTATATTAATACGTCACGATCAGAAAATTAAATTCTGGAATGGTAAAAACTAAAATGAAAATAAACAGCTAATGGGATGTTAATGAAAACTTAAGACTTTGTTTTAACCCTAAAGAACAAAAACAAATGAAAACCATAAATAAATAATCCATACATTTCTACATACATGACTATGACAATAAAATTAAATGTAACTAGGAGATTCCCTTTGTCCAACTGACGGCTACCAAGTTTATTAATATTATTCTGCATTAACCGTCCCATCTATGAAGTTTATTTGGCCAATTCCAAAGTAGGAAAAACATCCCCAGACTTGCAGGATGTTTCACTATTTGTATGGTACAGGATTCGTCAAATCTTCCATTTGGCCGACGTCGTAGGCATGGAGTACCGTCAGAACTGAAGATCATCTGAAAATATCTCTTTCCTCCAATCATCAGATGTCCAATTTTTTAAATTCTGCGCCCAATTTAGGCGAGATTGTTTCACATTTTTGTTAAAAAATGGCTTTTGGCTGGTTTTCTTGCCAATAAACCTTTTTCTCTTAATCTTCAGCAAACTCTTAATGTTCAGCAAATAGCAAACTCAGTCAACTAAGCTGAATGGAGTCACTGATTCCATCTCGCTCTAATACTAGTAGGTAAATAAATACAATCCTGCTATTTGTTTACACATTTAGGATCAATCATAGATGATACAATTTCTATGACCACGACTATACAATACATGGTCACGACAAACTTCTTTATATAATATAGAGATTATGTATAATTGTCCTAAACTTTAAGAAACTTGAGAAATAAACGAGACCTACTCCCAGTAAATATTCTAAGCAGGCTTATAATGAGCAAACCTTTCAGAATTTCCTCACAAAAATAATTCACTCATTTTGCGTTTTAAATAAGTAATATGCATTTTATTCTAAACAGCAATCTTTATTTGCTAGCCCATTCAGTTCTAGTTGATCCCCAGTTCTCTCAATTTTTGCAATGCATGGGGACGAATGTCATTAAACATAATTTTTTAATTATGATCTGGTTGACGTACGTCTATTTTATATTTTTAAGTTTTATATTTTTTATTTAATTGTGATTACTTAAATACTTAATTAATCACCATCAAATAAAAATAAATACCAAATAATCTATAAATATAAAAATTGACGTCAACGAGATCCTAATTAAAAAATAATGTTCCATTCGTTCCCACATATACATCGCAAAAATTGCGAGTAAGGGGGATATAGAATCGGTGAAGAGAATGGATTTGTCTGACCATAAATAAATATTATTTTGAAGCTTATTTATTAATTTTTAAAGAGTTTATTATTTGAGATGATGGGCTTTATTTCGAAATACATTTCTCGAAATTCTGTTAAAAATTTAATTAATTTTATTGATCAGCGAAAGAAAAAACGTAAAATTATGCTTCCTCACCAAAGAAAAATTCTTAATTTAACAGTCCTCCTTTATATAGCACAATCTACCTGGAATAAAATTGAAAATTTTAAAAGTCTGAAAAGTCTAGAGACCACCTGATGGATGATGATAATTTATTGATTCCAAAGTTATCAAACAGGTATGAAATAAACTAAAGGAAATCGGATTTGATTGATGTGTTCAGATGCATTTTCAAATATAAAGGTAATATAAAGGAAAGAAAACACCAACTAACTCTAAATTCTGAAGGGATCGTTAAATTTTTTCAACTTCAAGATACAAAAGACGTCGGTAGATGAAAGTAGAGGATGGATATTATTCTGCATGCATAAGATATCGTAGCGATTCATTCGCCACAACAGAACAGAGGGTGAAGCTGAATCAAGTATGCTGGCTTTGATTATAGTCAAGTACAGGTCGGCGATGCATCAAAGGAAGGTAATCAAAGAAAGAAAAATTGAATATTCATGAGAATTCGTTCGAATCGTACAGTAATAAAATAAATTCAATAAAAGAGTCCCGTAGATTTGGTTACCCAATCGAAATAAATTTCGAACTATTTACAATGACATTATTCCCAGTGTAGATTGTACTTCGAAGTTACTGAAACTAACTCTTAAGAACTTTTTTTTCCCGGGGAAAACTTGAAACAAACTTCCCAAAAGTAGCTATCAAACTCAGGCTAAGAGAATAGCGAAGTTTCTCAAGGTGGGTTACAAAATCATCTAAATAGAATATTCTACCCGAACCCGCGACTTATAAGTAAAAAGTTTAAATTATTAGTTTGTACAACACAGTCAGGCTATGTATTGAAGTTTATTTTAACTCAGCGAGCATCTCAATACCCTCGGTATTAGCATGGCTATAGTCATCATTCTGTATTGTATACAACATTAAACAATTATTATTAATCATAAATCCTAGCTTCCGCCGTCCTTCGGATGAGGCGTGAAATGGTAGTCGTAAGGCAGTGTAGTTTTCAAGAACTCGTTTAAGATTCCCACCCTATTTGTAATTGGATCGATAAAACTTAAGACGCACACTACAGCACCATCCTATTAGTAGCATAAAGAGACGTTAAATAAAAAACAAACAAAAATCTTATAGTGGACGAAAATGGTCCGGCCGTAGGTCAATAAATTTCTCTTAGATATGGAGGAATATTTATTAAGTTGCTAACGTTTCGACCTACTTTGCAGGGCTTCTTCAGGGCTAAATATGCAAAATACAGACAATTAGAAATTAAAAAACTGCTAAACATAGTAAATATTAAGATTTTTTTTTAAATTATTTTATTGAGTTGTACAACTGTAATATATACATCTAGTACAATTGCTACAAGAATAAATAATACATGATAGGACATGTAGAGACACTACCCACTGGCACCACTCTAATAAAATTTCTATAATAGAAGGTCCCGAGGCCATCTTCTCTTCAGACGCCTAAGAGGATTGTCCGGGATGGAATTGGATGCAAGGATGGAAACTATTGGGTTTGGATGGGCCTGAAGTTTATTATGGAATGATAGGTATCTGGAATGGACTAAACCGGTAACATATGGAACGTTAAGGTCGTTTAGGATCGAGCGTTTAGGATTTTGTGAAGGATTTTGGATTGCAAGGATTGGATACGAGAGGAATTCGATGGTTTGGTGGAGCCCTATAGTTCAATTCCGTAAGTCCATATAGTTTAAATTAATAAAGGTTAAAATGTATTAATGTTAACAGTATTAATAGCCAAGTGACATGAAGGTAGCAAACAAAATTAAAAAAGCATTAAAAAGTATTAAAAAAAGAACATTTATCAATATCTAATATAAGAGAAATTTATTGACCTCCACTCGGACCATTTTCTTCCACATATATTATCAAGGTCAACCATTATCATTCAAGAAGAAAAACCTTATAAATAAGATATTATAAAAAGAAAATTTTCTTTTTCAGAGATCAGATAGATGGAAGGAAATGACAGGGAAAATATTTTTCTTAGGTATTAGTGAACATTTATTATCCCTATTTCTTTATTATACAATAAATAGAACTTCCAGGCGTAAGATGAAATAAACAACCTTATTTATTAATCAATTACAAGTACTCTATGTATTTCAGATTAGTTAGGCTACTATTCACAGGTTGTGAATATAGTTCTAGTTTCCTATTTAAATTGTTTTATTGTTTATACATTTAAACAGTGTTAACAATATGATTAGTAATATGTCTAAAACGAAAATAAATTTTAAAAATTGTCAATAAATGTAGCAATAAATCGAGAATAGGTCGGTTAGATGCATTAATATTATATATTTTGCTATTTTAAGAGTGCAATAATAATTTAATGTGTGTCAAAATATCAAACCACATAACTAATATTTTTTTCGCAATATCAGAAAACACAATAGTGGGCATGTAAACTAAATATATATTATAAAATATATGATAAATTATTTATGTACTTATACAAATTATTTCAAGGAATATATAAATCATGATAGCAATAATCTAGTTTTTATTGTTTAACATTTGTCCATTTTTAATAACGTGCTTAACTTTATCAATATGATAACAAAAAACAATAGAATATTTGGTACTATGATAATGTACTAATTTATATGATATTTTCCACAATTCTTCCCTTTCATCTGAATGACAATTTTTAAGAACATTTTTGATTTTTCTTTTTAAAACCCAGAATTTTCTTTTTTAGAGATCAGATAAATGGAAGAAAATGACAGGGAAAATTAAATTCAGGAAAAATGTTGTCTATAAAACAATTAACAGGTCAAAACTTCTACCTCGATCTGTATAAATATTGTTCTACATTGAATTGTATAAATTGAATAAAATTTTGACAGCTTATTATTGAGCCCGGTTATTAATGAATTTTGTAATAACCGATACTTTAAAATATGAGGTATTGCTGAAGCATTAAAGTATTATCTAAAATAAGTAAGTATTTAAAAAGTAGGAACAAACGAGATGAAATTTGGTAATTAAACTCATCCTGAAACCGTTGGGTCGTTTTTTCTTACAGCAACAATAATTATAAAATGCGACAACATAAGTATTGAAGTACGAGTTATAATTTAGATGATGATCGTAGTTACAATTTAGATGATTAACACAAAATTTTAATAAGTTTAATAAAAAATGCTGGTATCAAGAAAAAAAAATTTAAAGCGGGGCACATTAATACACCTATGTTCATTATTATTAAATAAGGAAAAGCCTATATCGAGGTGGACAATTTTAAAACGCATACGCAAGTTAAAATTATATTTAAACAACCATCATTTCAGGAATCAGTAAAAAAAAATAATCTGCATTTGTCTTTACATTTTTATAAATTTATCCTAATTTTTTTTCTAGAAACTTGTTATGAGAGTAATACTATACGGAAAAAACAATCCTAATAATTTTAAGTAGATAAAATATTTCAGATTTTTTTTTTTTAAAAAAATTATATAAACAATTTTTTTTTAAACCTCAAAACTGAAATTATATATATTCTTTATCGATATGAAGAATTTCATATTTTATTTGGCAGTAAAAAATGAAGGTCATAATATAGTATTCCAGATCCATAATTAGTTCTGATATGAACTAAGTATCGTTATCAAATACTACTTCTTGAAAATGTATTAAAAAAATTGAGTTCATGAAGGCCTACGATCTCACTGAGTACTTTTGTACATAATAGAAGGTAGTAAACAAAAAAAATTTGTAGGTTTAAACGTTTTTTTTTTCTATTGTATTCAATAGACAGAACTCCAATCAGACAGAACTAGTGAGCCCCATCACTAGATCCCCCACTCCTTCCATCTAATAAATGTTCAGAAAATTCAATGTCCTGAACAACCCTCTCTTAAAATGCACCTGGTTCAGTGAAAGAGATACCTTATATCATTATTAATATGTTATCTTTCAAATATTAATAAAAGGGGTTAAGAAAGAAAAAAAAAAGGTTTAAACGTAAAAAATAAAATCTATTAAATATCTCTTTATTCAGTTGAGTCAATTTAATAACACATAAGATGTATTGAATGGTTGAATAAATTATAATTATTATACCAATAGGTTGTGAGATAGCGACCCCAAGAGCGTAAAGATTATCGCTGGAATAAAAAAGATAATAAATTCGACCGCTAGATTTTCCCTGCCGATTATCCACTATAACAGTTTTCATTACAGTAATTAAGACTGGGAGAGGATCATTAAGAAAGAAGAGTGTGTGTGAGCATCATCCACTCTAATTTCCTTCTCATGAATCCTTATCGAGTGATATCTTGATGAGCGGTCTCAGTAGTAGTGTGTAGTAGCTCGGCTAGGTTAAGTTATCTAGTCCCATCATCTTGTAGGGTCTATATCTGGACTGCTGGGGAAGTCTCGGGTTGTTAGACTATGGATCGTAATCTAAACAGGAATGTCTATTTTAATTATGTCTTCCATCTAAGGATGTTTTTTGGGGAACATGCCGAATAGCAGTTCGACTATCAAAACTGGCACTACAATAGAAGGAATTTCCTACAAAAAAATCTTATTAGGACTTATGTCTAACTGGAGATATGTCAAGGAATAATGGCCCAGAACATGGTAAAGGCTGTATTGATTTTACGGTATGCATCGCAATATGTTTTTATGCCAACGGTTGAGCAATGAGGAGATTTGGCCGAGATCACTCTCAACCTCCAGGATTTCACCCACTTAAGAGTACCCACTACAACTAAGTGAGCCCAAGGGGTCTGTAGTTCCCACAGGGTCCATCTACGTCTGTTAACTCTAGAAATAAAACAACAGCTGAATGTGTTTAAAAAAGTAATCCTAAGAAAATTAAAATAAAAGAAAGCCACATCGAGTATTATTAAATTAGAACATAATATATCACTAATAAACAAAAAAAAAGTAAAAATAATAGGTAAGATTACAACTGGGAAATTCTAAATAGTTGAATTTTAGCATGAATTCTATGCCTCCATTTGGCGAGAGATAATTTGCAGCTAACGTTTTTAAGAAAAATATTTTTTATTGTTTATCAATTGCATCTAAAATGTATTATGTCCTGTAAAATTAATGAAAATAATCGTTAAAAAGTAAATTTTTAAATACTTCGTTTATAGTTTCATATATTTTTTAACCACTTACTTACTTTTTTTCATATCTCATTCAGTAATATGAGATAATGATATTTATTACAAATATACTCCACAAAATTTATTATATAGCTGCCGACTTTTATCGGAACTGGAGAAGAAAAGGAATATTGATAACAAATGGAACGACAGCAAAATTAAGCTTAACTCTCCTTTTAAAAGTTGTGATTCAGAATCTTCAGTCTTACTGTATAATACTGTGCTATTAAAACAAAAAAATGTTTTAAGAATTTTTCCAAGAATTAAATTTTTTGTGGATCGAGCCGTGAAAGGTTAGGTTCTATTCCTACGAATAATATTATCATTCGTTACAATTAATAGCAACTAAGATAGAATTTAATTATGTTCTCATAGGTATAATGTATTACCATTGTTTTTTGTAACACCATTGATTACATTCGCTCCAGAATTAAAGATACAAAATATCTATTATTAAAAACAACGTTATCTAAAAATTTAATTTAAGTTGTTATTACGTTATTCTTACTTTCTTGTACTTCTTGCCATGAACATGTCGAGTCGTAACCAGTATCTGTGGTTACTTTTTGAAGTTATTCAATTAAATCACTGACACAATATTAATATGTGTATCATAAAAGTAGTGAATTCGATAAAAACTCAGCTTATAATATTTAAGAATAAAAACTTAGTTTTCCTTTTTTTTTATGAAGAAAATGGTATGAGTGAAGGTCAAAAAAATTCTCTTAAATAGAGAGAACTGTTTATTGGAAATCCAACGTTATAACTTGCATTGCAGGTCTTCTTGAAGGCTATAATGGGGTGAAGGGGTGACAATTGACTACAATGGATTGTTCAATAGCCAACTGTCAACACAATTGACACAGCTGTCAATTGACCACATTATAAGCCTTCAAGAAGACTTTCAATGTGGGACGAAACGTTGGCTTTCCAATAAACAGTTCTCCAATTTAAGAGAATTTTTTTAACCTCCACCCAAGATCATTTTCCTCTTCATAAGGTCAACTACTATTATTCAAGATTTTTTTCTCATCCAAATGCGCTTATTTCACGAGTACGCAGGATTTATTGAAACAAATTTCTAAAATATTTCTTCTAGACGAGATGCGCATTTTTAAAATTCATAAAACAAACTGAAGAAAGTTATTACGTCAAAATGGTTATGTTGCTTTTGTCATTGCTCGAATCGATATCGAATATCAGCGATTCCGTACCCTCCATTACAAGCTATGATACTGACATATATATTGAAGAAGACACCGACCGATACGACAGACTACGACCCAAAACACATGTCCAACAGCGGCTACAAGAGCGTTGGAAGGCCTCGGAAGAAGCAGATGACAGGAGTGCAGACATAAAGTGGAAAGCACATGGTCCAGATAAGAGACTCCTCCAGAAGTGGTTCGCCATATTCCACCAGCATCCTATCTCGCAGGCCCTTATCTCTCCATGGAAATCCCTCGGGTTCTCCCGCTCTAGTCCTGGATAAGAAATGTCAAGAGATAAAAAAATATCTGTTTCCTTCACTCTACTTTTTTTAGTCCTCTTATTTTGAAATTTTATCATGGCAACTTAACACCTCTTTTATCTTCGTTTATAACCTTTCGGCTTGAACAATATATTTGCTGCCTCTAATAAAAATTCAGTAGAATGTTCACTTCGAAATATGCATTCGTAATTATTGATTTTATAATTTTATAAACAGAGTTGTGTTTATAATTTTATGAACAGAGTTGAGTTTATAATTTTTAATAACAGACTAATGTCAGAACTATGGGGGTATACAAAGGTTTGTTTTAAAAACAAAAATTTGACTTATTTACGTAAACTAAGTATATATATATATATATATAATCTCATGAAATCCAAGTACAGTAAAAAAAAATAATAATTAAAAAAGTTAAACCATGTATAATTCCTTTTTTTTAAAAAAAGGACCGTTTATTTATTAGCACATTCCTTATACTGTATTTCATGTATCTTACTACCCTTTTTTTTCTTGTTTTAAAATATAAAACTTCGTCTAAGAATACATATAGCTACAAAAGAAAAAAGAAACAGAACTTAAAAAAATCATTACTAAAAATTACAACTAAAATTCCTCTGAGAATACCGACAATAAAGTCTGCTAAAATAAAAATAAAAACTAATTTTTGTTTCTAACAATATTTTATAAAAAGTTATAAAATTATTGTATAAATATATTGAGTAATAATTGAATATAAAAAATTTCAGTTGTTTCTTCTGGTTTAGACCGTGTCGGTGAATTTTCTGCCAACGTTTCGTCAGACATGCTGCTGTCTTCCTCGAGCCTTAATTGAGATTCGATTACTTCAATATTACATAATAATTCAATATATTATGCATAGTAGTTAAATATTACTCCATAGTTTTTATTGCTCTAGTTTATGGGTATAAAGGAGGTATAGATTTCATTAAAATAAACCATAATAAAAATACAATATTTGCAGTTTGCTATCAATAAATCGAAACTGCTTCAATAAATTGTTTCTACTCTACTTCTATTTCTCTTTAATAAACATAAAATCGGATTTATATACATGTTTATAGTATGCAAGTCCCCTTCAATTATTAATGGATATAAAAACCTTATTTCAGCATTAATTTCGAAGCTACTTTTCAAAGAGATAAGAATTGGCATCTTACATAATTATTTTAGTATTTTTATACTTTAATACTTCACTCAATTTAGTCTTCCCGGACTCACTCCCATCTGGGAGGTCCTCCGCATCTTCACAAAAAGTGGTACCTGAAACTGGTACTCGTTGGTGTAGGAGTCGAGGGGAAAATAAAAAAAAAACTGGCCTTTTGAATATGTTAAACAAGTCTTTCTTTAAAAAAAGAAGAAAAAAAAAGAGCTATTTTATCACACTTAAGCACCATTAAAATTAAAAGAGAAAAATACCTTATACAATAATATTAAAATATATATATTTTTTTTACCTACTGCTTATATTTCTAATTATCTTAGTATTAGTAATTAATCAATTGCCCATAAATCGCTTGAAATAAGATGTTTAACGACTAACTGCCGAATGCAATACGTCATATTTAACGAGATAGCGATCTGTATAAAATATGTGACTAATGAGGCAGTGATACACGAGACTGAGGAATAAAATCCTCAGTGAGGTTAATAAATTATTTCAATTCCCAACTCTGCTTCGGACATGGCGGCTAACTGGAAATGATATCGGGGGAGTGGGAGAGGGGGATGGAATACAGGCGAGGCCAATCGTTCACAAAGAACAAGCGGTGTTATTGGAATGTTGTGGTGATGGATAGCCACTAATATCTGTTGGGTCCAATTGGAACTCAATATTTATAAAAAATTTACGGTTCACTAATAATACCGTCTGCTAATTAAAAAAAATATTAGTGTATCGTGAATATTAGCTTGGGATACGATAAAACAAAAAACAAATTCAGATTAATTATTACAAATATTTACTACAAACCAACATTTCAGAGTAAATTCTAAGTCTTCATCGATGTAAATTAATAAAAATATCAAGCAGCATGGGTAATGAAACTATAAATCATTCTTTTATTTAAATTTATCATATATATGAAGACAAATCTATGGAGATTAAATTAGGGTAAGAAATGCCTGTCTTACAAAACTAATTTCTAATATATATTGATAATAATTGTTGATCTATGATAATTTATGTTGAAGAAATTGGTCCGGGGTAGAGGTCACTGAATGAAATTCTCAAGTAATTTCAGATGATATTTATTGTTAGCCAACGTTTCGACCTACGTTGTAGGTCTTCTTCAGGGCTGTGGGGGTGGGACGGGGGGTGGGTCCTCTTCAGTCAGTGTTTCATAGCCAGAGAGGACCCACCCCCCGTCCCACCCCCACAGCCCTGAAGAAGACCTACAACGTAGGTCGAAACGTTGGCTAACAATAAATATCATCTGAAATTACTTGAGAATTTCATTCAGTGACCTCTACCCGGACCAATTTCTTCAACATAATTTCTAATATAATTTTAAAAAATAAAGAAAAAATCTAAACTGGAAGAAAGAAACTCTAGGAGATTTGAAAATTCTTTGTTAGAGATAAAAGAATAATTAATTGAATATAGTTCCAAATTTAGAACCATATTAGAAAATAAAAAAAATGATCAGATACTTAATTTAAAATAATATTATTTTATTATACATCATACAATTTTATCATTAAATAAAATATAATATACTTTTTTTCAAAATAATGATTTGCATAAATAAATAATATTATTGCATTATCTGTGGTAATAAATTAGTTGTTTATAGAGGCTGGGTAAGCCCCAGGAGGATCTGCAGCTCCAGACAAATCGATTCACGGCTGCTATTAGAATAAATCATTAATCGGTCACAGCCTTTGTCGAACTATAACACACTACGTCATCTACCCCGATTCCCAATTTCATAATTCAAAGTATATACATAATTGCCAATTTTCAAATAATTATATAATAAACCTATATATTTTTGTATGCAATGTGGTATTTATACTAGAGAATTGTTTTTACCTTAATCATCTTGAAGCCATAAGAAGTAATAATAATTGAACTTCTTTTTTTAATAGAAAAAATGATTGAAAAAGAAAGATAAAATAGGAACTGTCCTCTTGAACTGACCATTAATCTCATAGAAATTTCACTTTCTTTAGGGACCAGTTGAGCAATAGCAGGCAGGCACAGCCTAATCCAACCGGTCCACGCTATTATGTCTTCGAGATAGATTGAAAAAGGGAGCGTTATGATGAAATATAACAAAGAAAAATGTAAATAAATAAACAAATCGGATGCTGGATAATTATGGAACCTGATGAAGAGGTTGAGAGCTTTCAGACAACCGATGAAACTGGTCGTCTGCCTCCGAGACTCGCTCCATGTTTTTGGGAGAATACATGAGTGTGGAGGAAAGTAAGTGCGTCACCAAAAATGTAAGCACCAAAAATACTACGTCGTTAAACGGATCTACGGAAAAGCAGAGGGGAGTTTGTAGTTGTTGCAAGACTAGTCCTGGAGGCTACCTGTTCCAGGTAAGAAGAGACCCCTGGAGAACCGGTATTTGGGGGCAACAAATGGGAAAAGTAGGCATCTACGGGTTAAACCAGGGTTCTAACCTTCTCCAATTCACTGGTTTATCACTTAAACGTTCATTTATCGCAGAAGTGACCTGCCAGCATTCCCTTTCGACATTTGAAGAAGATTAAATGTCACTTCGTCATTAAACCCTGTAGTCAGCAAAAACGACTCCTTAGCATATCCTCCGCTGATAACGCATGGTTCAACACGTGTTTTTCTATCGGCGTGATAATCTGCATACATTCGCTGGCGGTCAAGAGTCAACTAACATAACCTTGGTCGGATCCAATAGGCAGATAGCGTTCAGACATGTCCGCGGCTAGACGCTATTTGTAATTGTGTCAGATAAGAACTGATCGATGAATATAATATAAATACTTTAAATATTAAGATTTTGGGGGCGGATAAATATAAAAATAAATAAATTCCATTTCTCAATAAATAAAAAAAGGCTAAGAGCATAAACATTTTAATCGGTAATAAAATAAATTTTTTCACTAAGTGGTAACTAGAATATAAAAAACTCGATCCATAAAATTCTATCAACATGAAAATGCGATAGGCTTAAAAACGGTTTAACTTTTCTATTATTATTTTTTATTTTAAAGTTTAAGTTATCTGTTACTGTTAAGTTATAGTTATGTCTATTAGTTCAGTCAAAAGCTAAAATTAAGATTTAAGTAATCTTTTTTGTCATTTGTCAATAAGCCAATTCTTAACGTAACTTATATAATTATAATTGTTAATAAATAAATCAAGAGTCAATGAAGGGCATATATATAAATGTCTCTAGAGAAGGATATTAGTTAATCTCACTGGCTTTGAATGACTCTTAATTTACGATAAACAGAAAATAATTTTTATTTTTTTTTAATAATCTCAAAAGCTCTACAATGTTTTGTACAATGTGTATAATGTTTAGACAAACATCACTGATACAGATGGTTCATAAAAAAAAAAAAAACTTTGTCATTCAAGATAAATAATAATTTGGTCCCTAAATCAATGATTTTTACTACTATGAAATTTTTAAAAATCTTTCTTCGTCTTTAGAGTTTCATTATTTTTTCAAACCTCCACAATACCGCAAGGCCTCCATAAATATTTCAAAAGATTATTGTACATTTTTATTTAAATTATTCCAGATAAGTATAATTTATTATGTTGAAATTATTATTATTGCTTTTATTTATCAATTCTATTGCTTATTACTTACAATATGTATGAACAAACATAATTAAGTTGTAAAAATACTAGTTATAATTAACATTTTTTAAATGGACAATATAAATTCTTCAATAAAGAAGCTTCCTTCAGTTTTAATTTATGATCTCTTCGAGTCTTCTTCAATTTACAAAATATTTTTATAATATTTTTACAAAATAATTTTAAAAAGTGTTGACTAAAAAAACAAGAAGATTACTATATATTGTAATGATCCTGGTTTGCCATTTCGTGGTAACGTATATTTTTTCTATAATCACCAAAATTGTATAAAAGATGCCCGTTTAGTTAACCCTCAAAAGGTAAGCTTGGCCGCATACCCCAAAATTATCTCCAAGAGTTAAGACTTTGAGTACCTATAATGTCAGTCCTATTCCAGCTGTGGACGAGAGGGTAACGCTACACAAGGTGAGTCAATTGTCTTTGTTACCCGAAACCCGTGAAAATTCACGTTTAGGGTGCACGAAAACCCCACAGTACCGTTCATGTACTCCACCGCGTTTTGTAATAGATGTTCCTTTATTTAGTGATTCTCTTAGCCATTACTATTAATTCGACTATAAATTGCCATCAGGTAATAGAGTGAAAATGACTAGTTATGGACACCCCAATAAGAAACACATGCACCTGGAACAGAAGCTTCTGGTTGATTGTTGTCCGTCATTCTGAACCACCTCAGAAGACCAGAAGGTGTAATATTTGCCCTCGTAGGGTAGAGAAGAAAAATTGTTGTACATGCAAAAAATCTATTTGTTCGAGTCATCTGAAAGCTGTTCACTATTTCATATCTTGCCATGATAATTTAGAATATTTTATTCATTTTATTATTCATGAGACTGGTTTTCTACAACATTTTGCCTAGTATTTTTAATGTAAGTTTTATTTTTTGTTTTTTTTTATTGTAAAAGTTAACTACTTTTACTGCTTAGGTTCTTTTGGGCATTTTTCATATACTTGAAGTTATATTGCGTTTTAATAAAAAGTTTGATTAGAAAATGTATTTATATGAAGAATAATGTCAGGTTACAGTATTAAAATTACTTCTTATTGATGAGTAGAGAGGCACTGTTACCATAGAACCTCAAACCTAAAAAAAAAAGTTTGAGTATTTGAGGACCCCCACCATTTATGTCCACCCAGCTCACCGTACCATTGGAGGGTTAAGGAACGGCAAAGGAAGAGGTGTTCAAAGTTAAAGTTAAAGGAAGGAGCCTGCATACCACCTTCGATATTCCTTCCTCTTTGACATTTTTAAAATGTTACTGTGACAGAGTTCCAGGTCAGTTGTGCTCCTGGAAAGTTCTTTTGCAGACTAGCATTGGCCCAGACGATGTTTCTTTCCCTGCGGGTTACAGCCCATCGCACAGGTCGTGCCGGAGCTTTGAACCTTCCTCTCGATGTGCACATCCACCCGTGTAATTTTTTTGTGGTCTACGGCCGCTCAACTATTGATCCATAATATTTCTTGATTTTCAACATCACCTTCAATCCCACGGGGTTGTTTTGTTGAAGTGCACAACCACTTCTCTCTTGACAAGTAATAGATGATTGAAAAAATGGCCGGACTTAATAAAATCACTCTATCCCTTTTTTTAATACGAATAATTGGAAAATACTCTTTTAATAAATAACAACAAGCTTTCACACAGTCATACAGCGGTGTATCGCTAAAAACATGTACCACAACAACCCGTGAAGGATTTTGGTTTCAGTATTGGATCTAAACTAACAGTTGTATTCTTAACAAGCCATTTGAACTGTTTCTTAGACAACAGTTGGGCTGGGGGGTGGTTTGGAATAGATTGCGCTTAACAGTACATTAATAATAATAATGCATGAATTGAATCCTTATATTAATCTACTCATGCCTTTGAATTCAAATATTCTGATTAAGCTTCAATGGCCATTGAATTGTGTAGAACTCTCAAAAAACTGATTTTCTAATATTTTATTATTATTCAGCCCATGACAATAAGCATATTAATTATTACAATTGGTATATCAGACATGAGAGGCGTGAATATCAGAACCTACTCCTAAAATGAATTTTAAGAATAATACACTAAAGGATTCCGTAGTCAGTACTAAAAAATTCCGTAGTCAGTACTTTTCCCGCCATTTAAGGGTTGTTTCTGGCAAATTGTTGACTTTTTTTTTATAATTAGACTGTTAAGTCCGTGTAATTCTTGTGATAATTTATAAATGAAGTCCATATTGCTCCACTATTCAAAATACTGACGGAATTCCCTCATCACTGATCCTAAAATCATACAATCTATTTTATTTATTACTATCCCAAACAATTATTATTTTTTCTTATCCATTATTCTTCAATTACTTCATCGAGGATATTATTCTAAGTATTTCCTCTCTGATCAGTTGACTTAGAATATAACTTGATAAAAAAAAATACTGATAGAATACTGTGTCGACTTAGGCATGAATATTAAATATAACTGAAACAGAATCGATGAATACAGCGAAATTTTATGGTTGAAAGACAATTTTGAATTTTCAAATATAAGGAAACTTTAGAATGGAAAAATGGAGAAAAAATGTAAAAGGGAAGGCTGCAAAACGGAAATAAATTGAGAAAGTTAGAGGAATCTTGTTTGCCCCAGAGGTAATTAATATTCTTTCCAGAATCGGTTATTAAATCGGAAAGTCGGGGGGAGGAGAGGGGGGCGAAATACCCATTAACTGCCTATTTTAGACGGCGTCCTAATGTTCATCAAGCGATGCCTTCTCTCTAGCTTCCACCTCCCACCTGCTTCACCCCCTTCTATACAATCACCTCAGGTTCCGTGTAAATAGGTTCTAAGTACAATATACTTTCACATTGTGTATGATTTATCTCTTTTATACATAAAAAGTCTGACGTGTAATACATAAGGGTGCGCCTTCATTGGACTCGATTCGACACAACGCAATCCTATTCTATCACATACGATGGTGGGCTGAAAAAACAAATAACTGAAATACGCAGGGAGTGCCTACACTGGATCAGATCCGAAATGATTCTATTCTTTTCAATCCGATAGCGAAACTAGTCACTGCCTTCCGAATAAATGTGTTGTATAAACCGAATTATTTTATAAAGGCATTTTTACTTAAACCTTGATAAAAAAAAGTATTAGAATACCTAGAAAAGTAACAATTTAATCGGAAGCTGGAAGGCAGGTTAATCATTTCAGTTCACACATAAACTTATTTAAAAACTGGAAACTAGACCAATGGTTCAGTATGTGGTAGAAACTGGGAGGACAGGAGCTACGGTTTTGCAGAGTCAATTGCCATCGACCACGCTCAACCGGCATTAATTAAGGGGTACCCAATTCAATTCAGGAAAATTCAGCTTGTGAGTTCAAACAAAATAAATTTTAACTCCTCAAAGCAGGATGAAATCCAAGTCATAGTAAGTAACTTGGTTGTATGTAAAATATAAAATAGTACAGTTAAAATAAATAATTACCAATCTAAGTTTCGTCCACATCAAACACTTAATCACTCTAATAGGGTTGAATATCTTCACTTACCTGAAACGAAAGAAAAAAAATAATAGGAATTCATGGAATTGTAAATAATAAAACATTAAAGGACATAAATTAAAAAAAAAAGTTTAGAAAAGAAATGCCAACAAATAACTAGTTAATTTATATCATGTTTGGGCTGTGTTACCCTAAGTGATGCGATACAAGCATTATCTTTACATAGTATAAAGAAGTCTTTTTATGCTGATTGCTTGATTCCTTTATCTGAGAGGCTCTACCCCATTCTTGAATTAAAATTGAGAAAATGGCGGATTCACAACATTGGATTTATTTTTATGTCTATAACTGTATATCTTAGTTGAATGATATTTATTTACTTTATGTATTAGTGTCTAGAAATATGTGTTTTAATTTTATTTATTACTAGCGACCCACCCCAGCTTTGGTCGGGTAATAAGGCATATTATGCCTACATAATTTGTCCGTGTAATGTTTTTTTTGTTTTTTTATCACGTACCGGCCACTAACAACCACGCGAATATTATTGGTTAGGCTTCTTTGGGAATCTTGATTTTCTATCTTCCCATCTCAGCTAATGTACTTAATTATATAGAAATTATGAAAATAAAAACAAAACCAAATATTTCTTTATATACGAATTTATTATCTTGCACATTAGATAATCGCACGGGATTAGGCAGCGTCTTCGGTGAAACCCATTGATATTCCAACCCATTTACACAAAACCTGGACAAATCATATATCTAAACCTTCCTGTTGAATCACTCTATCTATTGGTGAAAACCGCATGAAAATCTGTGCAGTAGTTATTGAGTTTACCGCGAACAAACGCGGGCTAGGACTTTTTATAATATGTATAGATGTTCATTTCATTTATTACCTAGAACTTCAAATCAGATAATTTTATCGAATATACATATATGGAACAACACTATTCCCGACCAACAACAACATAATAAAGGTATGAAAATAATTACAGATAGACCATCACAGAATTTATAATTAAAAATTACAATAAGGGTACGAAATCTTTATCTCCAGATCTTCACCACAAGATGTCATGACTTGAATTAAACATTCTCTATATCATTCAAAATAACCTGACCTAAGCGAAATTCGCCGGCTGAGGTTAATTCAAGTTGATTACGGAGCTCAGTAATGAGATTCATTTAAGGAAAAATATATCAAAGGGCAAACTGCCGCGATTTAAATTAGCTTAATGATGTTTTCAACTCTTACGTACTCGTACTTTTCCGAGAGCATCTACGAGCTTCATATGGGATGTTTCATAATTGAGAGTTCTATTAATTAAAAACTTATACACATATAAAAGTTTAAAAATAATTTAGATATATAAATATAAATTAATTTATATTAAAATCTGGCAAGCAGTATGACATACTCACAAACTCTCTCTCTCTCTCTCTCTCTCTCTCTCTCTCTCTCTCTCTCTCTCTCTCTCTCTCTCTCTCTCTGTACATATATATATATATATATATATATATATATATATATATATATATATATATATATGTATATATATATATAACATGATAAATGTGTTGTTGTTGAACACGTTTTGATAAAGAAAGAGAAACATTGGCGATTTGTTCACTACTTGAATATATTACAATTATTTGTGCATCAAAAGGTTCAGTGATTATTATTTTTACAAGTTATCTTTCTTCTGATGTGAATACAAATGTTAATAAATTTGGATTTACTATTAACGTAATATAATGCACTGTTTTAAAAGCATTGGAATTATTCAAAAATTAAAATTAATTTGGCATTAAAGGCCTCAGATGAAAATGATCCGTTGAGCCGCATAATAAAATGAGAAACTGGAATCTTACACAATCCAAGTACTTTTCATCATTATTTCTATTTATCTATCTACATGTATGGTTCACATATAAGTCCATTAAAGAGAAAAAAGTATAATAATATACTACCTCTTTCGCAATAAACGAACACATACGTGCAGGACTGTTTATATGTAACAATTAAAAAGATATTTTTTATAGAGAGTAAGATTTTTTTTATCACTTTCATTAGTGATTTACCACTTTACTTGCACCATTATCAGCTGCAATCTAACTCAATGAATGGCATAAAATGCTATTTATAGCATATAGCAGTAAAATTCAACAGAACAAGAACTAGTAAACTACACAACCATTTATAAATAGGACTTTTGGGAATGAAAAAAAAGGTTTTTCAGGTTCTTGAGATTCACTTAATAATATAAAACTAAGTATCTTAAGAAAAACTAAATAATAAATGGTGAAAAAAAATATCAAACATTATTCCAAAATTGAAAATAAACCAAAATATTTTTACCTTATAGCTAAATATTATTTAACTGTTTTTTTTTTAATGTTATTTTACGAGTACCACCAAGGTAGATTTATTCCGAATATCCAAGAAGCATTAAGCCCATAAAGCTTGCACTGGCGGTGGGAGATCCAGAATTATTCCCCAGGTTGGCCTCAACCCAACACTAAGCCGCTTAGGACGAGGTCTCAAGTAACGTTTTAGCTTCTCATCCACAAAACCCACTGTTTTCCTAAGTCCATTTCAATCTCATTGGCATCAAGTCCTCTTGTATTAGTCAGCGTCATCCAAGTCCCTGCTTAACTTACTTTCAATAAATGCGATAGCTATATTTTCAGAGCCAGATGCTTATCCCAAACCCTTCCCGTTCACAAGATTTTTCCCTCATCTCATTTAGTAGCAAAATCAATACTAAATCCAAACAGCGTAAATTTTTAAATTAAGGAGACACCCTATTATCAAATTAAATTATCTATACCCTTCTAGGGCGAATTGGGTTGAAGGCAGGGAGAGATTAGATTAAAACTCGTAGCCCTTAAAGCCTTAAATATATCGAATTGAACGTCGCGGAAATAAACAGCGATGGAGATTAAATAGAAAATATAAGACCAAAAAGATGACAAGTGAAAATTATAATTTTCAATTATGAGGAGGCTGCGTAAAGTGTTAAGTTCGTAAATTGTTAAGATTGTGCCAAATAACAATTTGGGTCTAAGAATTTGAAAGACAATATTGTTTTATTTTGGAACGAGCTCCAGAAAATTTCAGTCTACCCAAAAATTTCATTTTATGGTTTTTTTTTACTTTATCTATCTAAAAATAAATCCAAGCGTGATTTTACATAAACTAAACGTTTTTCATTCATAGTGTCACATTATTATTTAACACAGTACTAGCTTGGGCATTTTTTCTCTTGAAAGGATGAAAAGAAGTAATTGCCTATTGAATTTTTTTTTCTTTATATATTTATCAACACCTGTCAAGTACAACAAATTGACAATCAGTAGATTGCATGTCAAAAAAATTACAACAAAGTAACCTAAGTGGCATGAAGAGGAATTTTAACCGGCGGTACCTTTTCCGTTGCTTGATTTAACATTCTGATTATTACAGATTCCTCATCTATGTTCTTTGTAGATTCCTCGAGTATGAGTCTTCACTATTTGTTTTGACAGTGGGTTTTGGTGTCCATGTAATATTTATTAAAACATTTATAACATTGCTATATTTCTACTCTTAAATATATTTCGAATACGTAGGTTGATATTTGGGATGCCAGAGTCTCATTTAGGATGAGTACTCAAATTATTACTTATATGCCTTAATCTTAATTGGGTTCCTTTCCAAAGATCTGTTGTTGTGTTTACCAATTTACTCATCTATTATACCTTCAATATATTATTTATAAATAAATAGCGTATCTAGGGTATGTAAGCACCTAAAGAATTACAATAAGGATCGTTCATTTATTCAAACAAGGTTAATGATTCAGATTTTAATATATAAAAAGGTTTGCCATAAAATACCTTACAGGAATAAATTACACTTTTCTTTTAACAGGGGTAGATTGGGTTACAGGTTGGTCTTCACCTTGTGGCCTCCAGGTCTTGCCTTTCTTCCTCAGGATCTGTCTCGCGAGTCCTCTCCTTGCTTCCTCTGTCTCTCTCATGAGTGCTCTCTCAGTCTCGTTTGCTTGCCCCCCCCTTTCTTCTGTCTCCACCATCTTGGACCATAAAGGCTCCATAAGGGGACCAAAAGGTCTGTTCTTTGTCCAAAACATATTCCCTTTCATGTTTGCCGTCCACATCAGTGCCGAGAATACATAGCAACATGTTCGTATGTGATCGTCGATGGTTGGTCTTTTGAAAAGATTAAGTTTTGTTCAACATACCATGGTGCTATATTGAAAAGTCTAAGTCTAAGAAAAGTTTGTAACCGTTTTCTGTGGCTCTTAATGCTAACCGATATTATAAAATCCTAAATGTTGGGCATTACACGCTATCAAGTTTAAAGCTCGGGCAAATTTCTTAAATATCCCTTCGAAAACATAAACATGATTCATAATTTATTGATGAAAATTTCAATTATTAGGACTTTTAATTTAAGCGTTTAATTATTTGAGCATTGATTGAGGACGATAATCGTAATCATATAAAATCATCGAGAAAAAACTTATTCGAGTATCTGCTTTGATAAATTTCTAGTTAATTGTACCTCAAGTATTACTAAGCTGAGTAAACATGTTAAAGGACTAAAAGGCTGGCTGCCTTGTGTGGGTGCTTAATTGCAAAACTGAGAACCCCTTATACAGGAATGTCATTGTCAACATACTTGCTAAATACTTCCAACTAGTTTATACGTCTTTTGACACTACAAGTATTTATGAGAACTTTCATAATGCTATTTAAGACTTAAACACTTAATAAAATAAATAATAAAAGGCAAGAAATTATGATTTTTCCCTATATAAAAGGCATTGCTTTAAAAAATATATAGTTGATAGAATATATATAGTATATAAAAATATATAGCGGTAGAGGACTAAGCCGAAAATCCTGGTTCTTATCCCGCTGCTGGCAGGTAATAAATTAACGTATTAATTCCGGAGATGGATCATGTAAGATCTAGGACCCTCCTGGGGCTCACCCAGCTTCTATAATGTGGGATACCTCTGGAGCAGATATTGAACGCCGTATTACTAAGTTTTTAGTGTAATAAATCATTCAATTGCAATATTTAAAATCATCTATGAATTAGAATAAGCTTGAAATTAAGTGAAACCTAAGATTAATAAATTTTAAAGATTCCTCATACAATAATAAAAACTGATTACTTCATTACCTTGTAGATGATAAACTAACATAATAAAAATAAATTTGAAACACTGTATTGGCAACAGTAAGCCGCAGCCGATACATACCGGAAGATCTGCTCCGTTAGACCAGGGACAGTTAGTGACCTATTCAGTCACGTGGGACTGTCGCTTAGCAACCAGCATTTAACCAATTTTAACGAATATCATTCTAATTATGCTATAAATCAGTATCTACAGTATCGAACAGCCTTTGTAAAATGGTCAACCTTTGTTTGGTGGAAAAACTGGCGGCCGAACGTGATCTCAGCCAATGGTCTGGCACAAAAACAGAATGGCACAAAAACGCAATACGCTTTATGGGCTATATCAGTACAATTTTTTTTGTTAGTTTATCAGGTACCCGTTAAAGATCCTTGTCCTAAATAAACCTGGATAGACAAAATTCAGGACTCCCATTGTAGCTTCCTACGATTAGCCACAGCAGCATAAATAGACATTAAATTAAACAAACACTATTCCAAATAACGTGCCCTAAGAATAATTTTCTGGGTGAAATTATATCTCACAATGTTACACATTAGACATTACTGAACAGACATGTCAGGAAGACATTACTGAACCGAATGAAGACACCTACTGAGACAGGGCAACAAGTTGGCTAGAGTACAAATAGTGCTCACCGCAGAGACCAAATCGCTGCGACCATCAGCGAGAAGAGATAGGCTGAGTTATAGCCAGGGCACCCTGACCTTAATGTGCCTAGCGAAGGACTCCACGCCCTATCGCCACAGCCACCTCATCAAGGGCTATGTGCTACAAATGGGTACCATCAATGCTCCTTCAAGGATGGTGTGTAGTAGCGGGGAAAAAGTACCAGCTAGTCAATTTCACTGTGAGAGGCAGAACACCAAGTGACACCAGTAATGATAGGTGGTAGTTCATTATATCATGTGTAAACATCAGCCAATAAAATTATTAGATTGTAAGGATATGATTGAACGAAATGTTAACCAGAAAAGTTAATTTTTGAATTATTCAATTATAAGGGAGCAGGAAAGTCAGTGCGTAAATCGCTTGTTGCTCTGCTTAAGGTCCCGGGTTCAAATCCGGCTGAGATAGAATAACTATTTAGTCAATTAACAGCCATGAATAGACCTTGTGCGATCTGCAAACTTTCCTAGAATTTACCCAGCCTCTATAAACTGAGCGAAACGCCTGATAGTTGAGTGTGATCTGATCCAAATCCATCTGATCCTCTACCATGAACAAACCCAAGACCATGGATTGTAGTGGCACAGACCTTATATTTATTGATTAAAGTATGATATTTCAAATAAAAATTTAAAAATCACGTTATTGAAATACAAGAAGAAAATCTTAACTTCTTCAATGCAAAATTATTAAGTCCAATATTTCATTTTATTATATATAATTTCTTGGTAGCATTGTGCTTGTCTAAATGCATAAAGGTTTCCACTATATTGAGTTCTATCTTCGAAATGAAAAGAGCCGTATTTTTAAAAAATATATTTTTGTTCAATCTAAAATATATTTTGAACAAATAAACCGCAATATCGAAATATGCAGAATAGTAGTGATGGGTTAAAAAAAAAATAAAAAACATAATAAATACTTTAAATTTTACTATTAAAGTATATCCATCAACAAAAATATTCAGAAACTAAAAAAGATACATAAAATAACTAATGTTTCGCATTAACAGGCATCATCAGCACAAAAGCCAAAATTAAAATTCATATGAAGGTCTTAGAGTGAAGATGCTGTTTCTGATGGATGAGTATAATTGGAATGTCAATGTGAGATGTGCTGTATTCGATCTTTATTTATGTAAATTCTTATATAGGTGTATATCCTGATGATGCCTGAAATGCTGAAACGTTGACTGGTTAATTACTAGTATTTTAGAGATTTAATGTTTTTTATTTTTTAGTATGGCAATTATTTGCAGGATTTACCTTCATCACGATATAATAATAACACGTTATGAACGGAATAAAAGTATTGATGGCCCAGTTCTTAATGGATGGAGAAGAATTCGCCGATACCGCAGGCTAGAGATAAGATAAAGCAACACCTGCAGTGCTCATATTATGTGCTGGGTGGGGCGGCAAAAGCCATATACCTGATAATGAGCAGAGGAAAATACTTCGACGATTCTGGTTATTCAGATTTTCTTTTTTAAGATGGGTTGAGGTTTCAGAAACAGCTTAAAGCGATACCGAGTGGGAATCATTCTATTGAAAATTAGCATTTATTCAAATAATAATACATAATAGGTTAAATGAATGAATAAACCTACTTATAGCACATAAGGAAGCCACAATACACAGACTGAAAACTTTCATGCCTAAGTGCGACTACACTAAAAAGAGATTGCATGCAATAGCAATACTATTGGTCATGGCAGAATGAAATAAACGGAATGAAAAGGAAGGAGGCTGTTTTAAAATTTTACAAAAGAATTAATGTTCCAACTTTACTGCACAGACCAGGATTTTAACAACAAATCGAATAAATGGAAGCAGAAGAAATGAGAGTTTTAAGAAGGCGCATATACAAAGCTCAAGTATCAGCGGAGTACACCGTAGCTCAGTGTCTTGAGTGCTGAAGGTTCTTAGTTGAAATCCGGCGTTGGCAGATAAATTATTTAGTCTGTTAACAGTCATGGATGGGGCCTGGGGGATATGTATACCCTCCAGGGGCTTACTCAGCTTCCTTGTATAACTATTGGCTTTGAGTACAGTCTCTACTATGCACTGAACCCAAGATCCTTCATCGGTTGTATTGTTTTTTTATAACCGGATATACACTAGCATATCGAAATAGAAGCTAGGAAATAGGAGAAGAACATAGAATAAAACGGCATGAAGACATATTGAAAATGGAAGGTGAAACGGTATACACAGAACACGAGGAAGAAGAAATTTTGGCCGCCTTAAAAAACGGTCAAGTGATTAGATAAAACCCTCTTGAAATCAGGACAGGCTATGCAGAATACTGCCTATACAGAAACTGGATATGATGATGAGCATATTATTCTATATGATATCATACAACATATAGAGGCTACTATTACATATTAGGCTATGTAATAAAGCCTAGATATAATTATTTAATTAACCTTGAATAAGAAACTTAAAAACGGAACTGATTGAACTAAATACGAGGTTTTTAGAAAGAAAAGAGAATAACTTCGAAATTTCAATAATTGTCTTTTTCAAATTTCACGCTAGTTCAGTTCAAGCAATGCTTCATGATCCTGTGACTTCAGGTTCAAAACCGGAATAAAACCACCATAAATGAAACGACAAAGTATCGCGATAGACAAAATTGTTTGACTTAACTAGCGAAAAATGTGAAAAAAATCAACTATTGAAAATTCACAGTAATCCGCATTTGATCTTAAACGGTTCATACAAAGTCACATAATATTGGCACCAAGCCTTCGGATTCGATAACTATTAATTTTTATAGAATCTCACACATATAAAATCAGAAATATTTTAATCGAGATTTTAATTGAGATACACGGAAAGTAAATTAAAATTCATTAGCATATTCAAACACAATTATATATGTACTACAGTTATTCAATATTTCTCGTTTTCCATTGGCTTAACTATTCATCAGAATATTTGGGCCCGAATGAAAAACGACAGAAAAGGATTATACATGAGCACGAACTATAGGCGATAATTACGGATCCGGTTAGAAAAACATAAAATTATCTTGGAAACGTGACGACAGTCTAAGCAACTATAACAATTTAACGTTATATAATTTATAACTGGAAAGCAATGACTCACAAACGGAACTAAGATATCTTGCAGTGCCTCGGGGCTACGCTGAGGAGGAACGTTGAACCATGACGAAAGGGCAAATAGACATTACTTCTTGTCACAAATTCCGCTATCCGAAGTCTTGATCATTACTAAGACTAATAATCATATATACAACATATACGCAACACACAAAGACATATTTCCACAGCTAACTAGCTGAGAGAAACATTCATAATTCGTTATGGATTTAAAAAAAAAAGCTTGTACCACTACAGCCCGTGAACGGATGTGGGGTTCAGTACATGGTAGAGACTGTACTGTTTCATGGACAACACTTGTGAAGGGAGCTGATTTTATGGATTTCAATAAGAGTGGATATTCCTATAATATTGAGATATTGGTAACTTTACCAGAGAACTGGCTTTAAATATTTAAAAACATCACTAAATAACCTTAATATTTTTTAGCACATTTTAGGAACTATTTTTGTTGTTTTCTGATCAACTTGACCCCTTTGTTGTGTATTTATCGTTACTTTATGCTACTGTGGCTTATGGCATAGACGATGCTACATGGTGTAAATTCTAAATTTTGTCTTTTCAGGTGTCATTACAATAGGGATCTTTAATGAGTAACTGACAAAGACTCATGACTGCACATTTTACACTCATGTTCAGACAGTCTATAAAGCACACAATGCACAGTTTGTATTATATCTAATCGAAGTTGGCTATAAACAAGACCCCATTCTACTCAATTCCGGCCGATTGAGAATTAATAAAATACATTTTAAATTACCATTCGATCCCACGTATTCAGAACGCAAATAGATACTTATCCCGATTTAAAATGATATATACATTGAGCAACAGGACTTTAAAAGATCGATGAATTGATTTTATCTATAAATGCCACTATAATGACTCAAGCGCAATATCAACCTGTTTCATTATTTCTGAAGTACCTTTGATTAAATCCATTTCACAGGTCCCAATATTAAAAATTAATGGTATACTTTAAATAATTTATAAATGAATGAACAAAAACAAATAAGTCCTGATATGTCGATCGCCTACAACTGTTTTTAAGAAAATAAAGGAGTCGAGATAAACTATTGTAAGGTGGCTTTCTTGTCGATCAATAGTAAAAAAATGTTTATAAAATCAGATAACTCATATCATTTAAATTCATAAATCACCTAGAGATTACTTGCTTAAGGATAAAAGAAGTAAATAATATGCTTAAAAAACACACGATAGAAAGAGAATTAATAAAAATAAAAACAAATTTTCTAGATTTAATACGATACACATGACTTTAACGTGGAAAAACAAAAAAAATCCAGCAAAAACACTTTAAAAAATTAATTTTTATTAATAAAAAATAAGATACGTATCCGAAAAACGTTTTTTCCACACCCTTAATATAAAATCGCTTACTAAAATCTTAAACATTCATTTGAAAAGGACCAGACCCTTTTTTATAGTCCACTTTTTGCCCTTGAAGGACCTTTCTTGGCCCCAATCAACAGCTGACTACACCCAGACGGCTCATAGACTTCCTGAGTCCGAGTACGCCGTGGGAATACATAACAACAATTATAAAGCCTTTATAAAATACTAATGTTTTATTAAGATTACGTAACATAACATTAAACAATGTATAATTAATAATATATATAACGTCCAGATAGCCTAGCCGCCGCGTGTTTTATTCGCCCTGAAGATGGCCTACATTGTAGGCCGAAACGTCGGCACACAATAAATAAGTTACACTTATTTAGGTGTTTTTATTGACTGCACCCCCAACGATTTCTTCCTTATATTATATATAACATAAAACTAACTTAACACTAAATGAAAAAGCTTCTTGTATCCATGTAATCATATAAAATAATTTTGCGGAATGCACTTACGATTCAGGAAATATTTACTAGCAACAGATTATTATCTACATAAAATGTCCCTTCATATCGATTTAAAATTCCACTCGTATTAATTTCTTTTAAGTTTTTTTTCAACTTCATTATTTGGATTACATATGAATAATGAGATGGATTCAAACAGAATATTTTAGGTGTTTAAGCAAAACCGTTTTTGCATTATAGTCAACAGAATAACATTTTTTTGTGGATTTTTTTCATAGAAAAGCCAAATCGAGAACTAAACATAGTAAAAATCTTTATTAATAGTTATAATTTTTAAATATTTTTGTTTTGAAGAGAAAAGTTTTGCCCTGACCGGGATTAGAACCCGGGTCGTCTGCGCCTCCATCGCAGTGCTGCAAACCACTGAGGTCTAGGAGCTACCAGGGGTCGTATCCCAGTCAGGCAAATCCGTTCTCTTCATCGATCCTATATTCCCGTGTTCTTGCAATTTTTGCGGTCTATACACACACACACACACACACATACATATATATATATATATATATATATATATATACAGGAAGAATGTTCATTGAGCATTACTTTAATTAGGATGTTGACTTACATCATTATATTATTTATAAATTTTTTTTTAATTAATTGTTATAATTTTCAAATATATTTGAAGAGAACGGAATAGCCTGACTGGGATATGACCCCTGGTAGCTCAGTGGTATAGCGGGCTGCGATGGAGAAGCAGACGACCCGGGTTCAAATCCCGGCCAGAAAAGATTTCCCTTCAAAACAAAAATATTTGAAAAAAAATAAAATTAACTGTCCTAACCTTCATAAGATAATCTTGGAACAGATAGACCGATCAATAGCCAAATATTCATTTTTTTAAGTGTTAAAAAACCTATCAAGGGAAAAAATGCCAAAAAAAGGGTTTTGGATTGAGAACATGGCAGGGACGATGATGTTTCTACGGTTGTGCAAGGAGGTGATTTGTCCGAGATTAAGCATAACCACCTAATTTCCCTTAATAAAAAGACAAGGGTGAGCCTCAGGAGGGTCTGAAGATCCTGTGGGCTCCATACGTGATTGTTAACCGTTTAAAGATTGATCTGTAATTGCCGGAGTTGTACTCGGAACCTTCAGCACAGGAACTTAGCAATCTACACACTGAAACACTCCGCTGCCTTTTTAATCATGATACTCTCATATATAACTGTTAGACCCATTGATAAAAAGCAGATGGAACACTTGACGATGCCACACAATAATTTTCTTATATATATTATTAGACGGATAGGAAATAGAATAGAAGTCATGGGGAATTTCAAGTTTAATAAAGGCGCCTCAGAGAGTGACGACATTACCAGTGGAGTGACTAAACAGGATAGTCACAGGAATAGCTGCAGCCATTGTATCGATCCCATATTACATATTAAATGAGATTTTATCATATATTTCGCCCAAATAATGACATCCAATAGCCGATGTGCGAAAACGTAATTGTAATTATAAATACTGATTACACCACACTCGCAACGGATATTTATAAATACAAAATGGGATATATGATTTGGAATAAATGCATTTAAATAATTACGCATTAATGAATTACATAAGATTTGAAAATGTTGGGATTAATAATTATTTATTTCTCTCATTCTCACTATATTAACATAGCCCCATAATTGGCTATTCGACGCCCATCATCAACACCTGCTGAATCCAAATTAAATTTAACATTTTATAAATATTTTATCTAAAGTATAAAGTATAAATAGAGGATACTAAAACCACACCCCCCACTTTAAGAATGATAAGATAGACCAAGAAAGTTAAGAACCTTATCCCAATGATGACGTGTACGAAGTATTATAGGAAATGAGAACAGCTTTTATGTCATGTCATAATGATAGATTAAAGAAAAAACACATAATTTAAAATTCATGTAAAGAAGTTGGTTTACTATTCCGTATTGTTTAAATATCTCTTTGCAACAATTCGACACATGTCCTCATACCCAAAACCCAAACCCAAATCCAGATCTCAATAAACACACCATAGATAAAATAAATCATATTTGAACGGATCCGGGAAGGTTGGAAATAATTCGTGGCGTACACATAGAGCGAATACAACAAAACCGATACCATACATATACATGAATAAAATACCGATATCATACATATACATGAATAAAACACCGATATCATGCATTAAATACAGATTCCAACCTTCCTCATCTGGATGGAATCGGTAAGCTATCTTGTTAGTCTTATCAAGATTAACAAAGCATGTTAAATTAAAAACATATAAATGAAAAATGTTTAAAGGTCATCAGGAAAAAAAAAAAATAGTAAATTTTTGAATAGTGAATTTCAAAACTAGAGTAATAATCCATAACAAAACAAAAGAATAAACAAACGGAGTAAATGATTTTCAGGAATATCAAAGAAGTGTTGACCCTTAGAAGGATATGACCGAGTAAAGTGGTCGTAATGAGTCCTTTACAAACAAGAATTTAAATAAATAGGCCCGAAAACGATTAGAAGAAAGGGCCTAATCGATTTGAATAACAGGTTACGCCCTGAATAATTCATCGCTTATAGCAGCTTAGTAACAGGAAAACAATACCATAAATTTGAATAGTAAGTACATGACCTAAAATATGAATTAGTTTAGAAAGCCCATGGGAGAAAGCCACGAGCCTGCAATATCATACCTAGTTTAGAAAATGTAATTATCCAGATAAATGTCAGTACAAAAACCATCGTAACTAACAAACGAGATGGCGAGAAGGGACACCATTAAAGGAAGGTAATTTGGAGTAGGCTATTGACGATAGAATTTGTTCCATTGTCCCAAGGTTAGAAGCAATCTTAGCATTGAATGGAGGGATAATGAGGAAAGAGTATTATTGTCTAAGGAGGAGAGGAGCTATTGAGGCCCCTGCGGGACACCCTCCACTGCCTCTGTGTATCCTCGGGACGCTTCAAATCCGGTTCTGGCAGCTTCTCCTCCAGGAACCTGTAAGTAACTGGGTTGGAGGGCAGAGTCGATTCACCCTTTTGCTGTAACCCTAGACATACAGTTTGCGAGTTTAGAAAATCTCTTTTTCATACTCCTCCTTCAACCAGGTTATTAGGTACTTCATTACACATTTTTTCGAGCTCAAGTTAAAAAACGATTTAACAAAACCTTCCATTTTGAGAATTTTTACAACAAATATCAATGGAAAAAAACGTTCCTTATAAATTCTACAGCCCCTGTGAATAACTGGTTAATATTATACTTAAACACATACTCCGAAGCGGGAGAATTAAACTACACATTTATTTATTTTTAACTGTTAACGAAATTATCTTTTAAAAAATATATATCGTCCGTTCTCTGGGAAGAAGGCGAATTGATAGATTTGCTTTTTTTTAATTCCAGATATCTCAATATGATAATTTTCGATATAAAAATAAAGGCGAATCCATTAATTTTAAATTTCTACAACTCGACGATCAAACTTTCTTTCAATGCAAACATTTCTTGTCAATGCTCTGTTGAAAGGTATGGAATAATGAATGATATTACTTAATTATGATAAGGAAAGCCTTACACGAAAAAAATTTCTTCTAACAAAATTGCCATAAGTTAAAATTGAGGCATATAGCTTTGTTTGGTATTTGTTAATAACTACGGCTGACTCCAATAATCTACTCAAACATTAGTACAAGAAATTATTTTTTAAATTGTGAGGTGAGTAACCTGAAGATAAAAGGTGCCGCTATCTTGGAAGAACAGTTTTTATAGTTGTGCCGATTTACTTACAAGATTTTTTTAAATGTAAGGTTATGTTTTTGCAATAAATTAAGGAAAGTATTAATCCAAAACGTGAATCAGTTCTTTTATAGGAATCTGATTTCGACACTACAATTCCGGTTAGTGAAATATTATGTCCCGGGAATGGAGACTTTTGATAGATCCCGAGCCTGGTGTCAGGCGGAGAGAAAGTAGGCCCCCATTCGATACGCCATCGCCTAGTCTGGCACCGCTGGCTTGAGGAGGAACTAACCTCAGCAGTTCTGGAGTGAGGGCAATGTAAGATGGTCTGTTTCTAATATGGGTTCGTGGAGTACGGACTTTGCAGATGTTAGAAATATATATACATAATAGAATTACTTAAAAATAATTAACACATAAACTAGGAAAGTCGGAAGTAGGTGGATTTAACGATAACATTCACGTTCTATTTTATACTATAAAGAACCAGTACAGTCTCTATCGCTGAAATCCTTCATGTGCTGCAGTAGTACAGTTATTTTTTTTTTTTTTATGAAGGACTGAAAACAATAATTAAAAGTTAACAGGAGTGTAAATACAAACATTACAGCACTCAGTCAAATTAGAGGAAGGGGTTGTGAATTTCTAGTATAACTTTTAAAAAAATATTATAAATTCTATGTTGCAAGGCAATAAAATTAATATTATGTTTAATACGAAACAATATTTCCAAATATCAAATAAAACTTTTTGGATGATTAAATAAACTAGGATACGATGAAAAATATTGAAGATAAAAAATAAGAATATAAAACAAAGAAGTAAAATTATCAATAAATAAAGTCAGATTTATTTACGTATTTCATGCGAATTGCACTTGCTGATCCATCTTTCCTACGATAGACGCCGTTTTCTGTTTCTCAGAGTTGACGGGCAATTTGGGTTCTGGCGTAACATACCCGCTGTACTTGGGACATCTTCTTCCGTCAACCTTAGGAAGGGAGCGAGAGTACTGGTATCCCCACATCTTCAATATCTTTTCCTTCACCGATTGCTTCTGGACTTCATACCACTTCTGCATTTCTTGGTTCATACTTTTAACGTTAATGACTTCTTCCAAAACGCTCATTTTATCCAACTGCCATTTTTCAACTTCTTCTATGTTCTTTCTCTCCATATACTCGACAAACAAGCCCTTCCTATCCTCTTCCACTTTGAGCCTTCTCAAGTGCTCCAAAGCTTCTTCCTTGCGAGCTTTTATCTTACCCTTGAGCCAGTTGTCGAAGGCCTGCTGGTTGACCAACTGGGACTGCTTCTTGACCGAATCCCTCCTCGCCTCACATAGCTTACGAATGCGATCCAACTCCTCCGCTTTGACCGATTTCCTCTTTTTCTGCAATTCCCAGGGTGACTTGGTGAACAGCTCCTTCTTTGAGACATCATTAGGATCGCGTAATAGAACTAGGTCCTCTTTTGTAGGCCACTTCCCCCTCAGCCCCGGTGCTTGCCTGTGCTGGTCTAGGTTTGATTTCCTCGGAAGGGAAGAGGATGACCACATCACCCTGCAATGCTTGGAGGCGATCGCATCCCCGAAGGACCGCACTAAGAGAGGATTCACTAATGGTGAGTGTGCTGCGAAGACTTGTCTTTTTGGAACATTGAATTCGTGTATCACCATAATTTTTGTTTAGCAGTAATAGCGAGACTTAAATGTAAATCAGTGAAATGATCGTTGAAATTTAATAATTAAATCTTTGATTTATAATTAATACTGCCTCTAACGGTGAAAATAAATAAATCGTTTTCAATAAATAAATTTAGAATCATATGATCATATAAAATATTTAAATTGTATGCAACAATTATACCTGAGTAAGACATCATATCATTTTGAAGCAAAAAATACTTAAGAAAGTGAAAAAAAGTATGTTTATGAGCTCATTAAATTATGTACAATGACACTTACATAAATTAACGAGATCGTAATTAATAAAAACGTATAAGCTAAGTAAGAAAACAACTTCTGCAAATAATTACTGAATTGTACCTTATTATTCATTTTTTAAATGCATTATCAATTATTAATATGTCAATAAAAATATTTACGACATCAAATATTTTGCAATCATCAATTGTAAAAAAATACTTGGTAACATGATCTTAAAAGATTTATTCATTACCTGCATGAATGCCTGAGGTAATGGTGAATGAAACCACTTAAGGGTGCTTTTGGTCAGGTATCTATGCTTATGTAGAATTTCGAATAAAATCTTGGAATGATGTTTTAATTACATTACATTGGGTATAAACAATCATTTAAGGATTGTACGTTGTATACGGTAAGGAGCCGAGATTGACAGAAAAGTATCCTTTAGGGTTCTGTCAATCTCAACTTTTAGATGATATTAATAAAAGCAATTGATAATTTATATATTTCTAGTGAATACGAATTTCACACTTGAATTTAAAGCAGTCAACATGAGCAGTGGCGACTGTTATTGATAAGGCGACTCAAGTTTAGGATCCACACCCTTCATATGAACCAGAGTCCCTCCGATAAATGAAAATCTAAAATAGAACCAGAGTTACAAAACAAACAGACTTTTTATGGAGAATGAGAGAGAGAGAGAGAGAGAGAGAGAGAGAGAGAGAGTGAGAAGGGGGGGAGGTAAATAAAGAATGGACTCGCCGGCTCCGGGGGCGGTTCGATAGGCCATTATCTGGCGCCTCCGATTTAGATGGTGACGTCACCGTTCGCATGGGAACTATACCACGCTTCTCCCGTTTTTCATTCTCACTGACGTCATAGGACACCCATCAACTCTGCTGGAAACCGATCAGCTGATTAACAGATTAATTTAAAGATAATAATATGGTCACCAGAAAAATTAAACTAAATTAGGGAGGAACTACATTTTTATTTTTATATTAAATTTTAAAGCGAGTTTAATTTTTATAGTTTAATATTTTAATTAATTAATATCAAAACTATAACTATAAAAATTTTATAGCGAAGATCAAAACGTGGAAAAAGTTTAAAAATCATTTCTCCACAGCCAAAACTTATATCGTTGTTATAAGAATTTCTTTTGTGTTAAAACTGAAAATTGTACTAAACTAAATTTTTAAAATGAGAAAATTAGCTCCTCAAAACCGAAGGTATAAATAAAAAAATTAGTCTGCGATTAACAGAATTATTGAAGGCAAAATTAACACTGCATTTTACCTCATCCAAGAATTTTATTACACCAAAGCTGCCTGAACTGGCAACTAGATAATGACAATCTACAAAGGAGAAATCCGTACTCAAAATAAAAAAATAAATATGCATTTACCTCCATAGTAAAAAAAGGGATATAAAAGTATTTGACTGTTATCGTACAAATAATAATAATTATATATAAATAAAAAAACCCAAGGGTATCTCCGATTGGATTGGTTTCCTAAAATAGATCCTTGGACGGTTTCTTATCCATACTAATATTATAAATGCGAAAGTAACTTTGTCTGTCTGTCACAGACGTTATCACGGCCAAACCGCTGGGCCGATTGTGATGAAATTTGGTACAGAGTAGTCTAGAGCCTGAGAAAGGACATAGGCTACTTTTTAATGCAATAAAAGGGTTGTAAGGGGTTGAAATAGGGGATGATTTAATACAACTGATTTAATTTGAAATAAATTATAAACATATGTTATAATGATTTTACACCATGTGCGTGGGCCAACCTCTTTCAAAGATCTGAAAAAGCTCAATAACCAAGAATTTTCAACATTTCGAGCGGAATGTGATCCAACAGGGTTATTAGAGAATTATAATCATTGGGATAGAACTCTGAAAGAGGCTGCACAATGCAATTCTGCGCCCAAGGTGAGAGAGCGCATGTGGACTTTCAAACCCTCAAGAATTGTTGGAAAAGTATAAAAAATGGCATGGCGGATGATATTTTACATATATCACAAGAATTGAATACGAATGTTTCATACAATGATTTAATTTACAATGCGCTAACAAAGGTTGAAGACCAAGTGATTAATATTACTGGAAAAAAGTTATCCGATTTTGTAAAGAGCAGGGCACAAAGAATTAGAGAAGTTAGTAGTTATTTAATGTGAGAACTAGATTACGATACTGTTTCTTTAATGCAACAAATAACAGAAGCCCTTCCACTTTTAAATTCAGAACAAAGATCAGCTTTTGATACAGTTATTCAAAAATTTACTGTTAATCCTAATCCGGAAAGATAAAGGAGTTGCTGTTGCAGTAGTTTCCTCTGGAATAGCTGCTACGCTACTTAGTGGGGCACGAACAGTACACTCAATTCTAAAACTACCATTGAAATACCAGTATGCGAACATTAGCGAAAGGATGTTGTCGAATACCTCTCAGTACACAATGTTTAGGACACTGAACAAGTCACATCCCCCCATACCCTATTCACTTTCTCAAATCTTTAGAATTATCAGGAGTGTCTTCCCATAAGTTGTAACTGAAAGTTGGTGTTCCGGTCCTATTAATGAGAAATCTTGACGCGCCAAGGCTATGGTACACGGCTACAAATTACACATCTGGGACACAACATTATAAAAGCTATAATCATGACTGAAATGCAGAAGGAGAAAATGTTTTGATTCCCCGTATTCCGATAATTCCGACTGGCTTGCCTTTTCAGTTTAACAGAGTACAGTTTCTCATGAAAACAGCATTTGGAATGAAAATAAACAAAGACGATTAAAGTTGCAGGTGTTAATTTAGAAAAAACAATTTTTTCCCATGGGCAACTTTATGTGGCATGCTTACGTGTATCAAACCCAAAAAATCTCTACGTTTTGCCAAAAGATGGGAAAACAAAAAACTTTGTTTTTAAAAATGCACTTAAATAAGCTATTAGTAGTAAAACCCTTATTTTAATGTCAGCATGTATGTATTTTATTTGCAAAATAATTACCCTAAAAAATTAAAAATTCTGCCCAAAATCACTATTCCACGCGGACAAAGTCGCGGGCACAGCTAGTAATTAATAGAAAAACCTTTATATTTCTTCTCTTTTATTAAAAAAATAAATAAGTATTGGGCCGTAACGGATGAAATGTCAGTTTCATTTATTTCGTTAATTAACAGTTTTCATTTCATTAGGGATTAGATTATTTGCACACAAAAATTATGTTATGGCTACCGTTTGAAATACCCTTTAATCCTTTTTCATAATCAGTCTTACTTTTCTTTTTGAAAGTGAAACTACATTTTAAAAATAAATAAGAATAAAATTATGTCTTCCGCGGAAATTTGTACAACTTTTGTCTACGAATTTAAACTTGGCCATAGCGTCTCGAAGATGTTCCGAAACATTAATATTGTTTATGGTGAAGATACAGTGAGCGAAAGGACTATCTTCCGCTGGTTAGAAAACTTTCGGTCTAGAGATTATGAACTTACCAATAAAAGAACGTGGTAGGCGGAAACTACACGTAAGTTGGACAACGAAAGATTGAAAGAGCTGGTCGAAGCGGGCCCTTCCCAAACCACTAGTGAATTCGGTTCACAACTTTGAGCAAGTGCCATGACTGTTTCCAGGCACCTTAAGGAGCTTGGTAATACAAAAAAAAACTGGAAATATGGGTACCACACGAATTAACCGAGGCCCAGCAGTTCACCTTTTTTTTTTTTTTCAGGAGCTGAATATAGAGGTCCTTCCTCACCCGCCTTATTCTCCAGAACCTTATCCAACTGATTTATATTTTTCCATTGTTTGGATAATTTTTTAAGAAACAAAAAAAATGACAACGAAAATGTCCGTAAATCGGCCTTCCATGACTTCGATCCTTCCTTGAAACCTAATACGTTGGGAGAAGTGTATTGAAAGTGAAGGATCCTATTTTGATTAATACAAGTATTGTTTAATTATTTTTTTGCTAATAATTTAAATTTACACCCTCACTGTCATTTCATATGTTACAACCCAATAAATAGTGATATGAGGAGAAATCAAGTTAAGAATTATCTTTGGGTGCCTGGTGACTTTTGAACCATAGAAAAAAAACGTGTCATAACTCTTATTTTGGAACATGAAACCTCAAAATTTCCAGTGAAGGCAATAATTTTTTCATTAACGAATGCAAAGGTTCATTATTAAAAATAATAAACCAAGAGCAGCATTATGCTAAAATTGCTGACAATTCCACAGCATAAATATAACATACCTACTAAAGTCGTCATCCTTATTGCAGATGATGAATTCAATAGCAAAGTTTTCACTTAGCTGACCGTAAATAATTTTAAATTGTTATTACAGACAGTTAATCTATTTTTAGTTTACACAATACAGTCAGGCTGAGTACTGAAGTAGATTTCAACTCAGCAAGCATCTAAAATGCTCTCAGTATCAGCATGGGTACAGCCATCATTCTGTATTATATTGTACGTTATCGAATAATAAATTTATAAAACATATTCTTAAATCATTTAAAATAGAAACTTATTATAAATAAACAGGGCACTTGTCAATTAATGGATACATTTTAATAACTAACAAGCAGTTATTATTCCGCAGGTTGTCGCTTCGAGTTGAGTCACGACAATTTTTAACTTATATTGGTTTCACTTTTAATATTTTCCAAAAATACAAGTTTCATGATATTTATTATGGAATAGAGAATGTAATTATGGGAAATTTGATATTTCATCTAGAAATCTACCCAACAAACATACATCATCTTTACTTCGAAATATTAGTTGAAACTTTTATTTGTTGATGAAATTATTAACAAAATCTAATCATTACAAATAATTTTTTCCATACTAACATAATTTAATAACTTTTTGGAAAATATTAAAAAGTAATACGAATAAACTGGTAAAACTTGTAACTAAACTCGAAGCGACAAGCTGTGGATCAGATACAATTTATTTGTTGGGTTATTATGTAAATTTATTTTTATTTTATACAATACAGTCAGGTAATTAACTGAAGTTCATTTTAACTCAGCGAGCATCTCAATGCCCTCGGTATTAGCATGGCTATAGTCATCATTCTGTATTGTCTATTATATTTTTAAAAATTATCAAATTTATTTTAGAGATAAAATAATTCTAAAATCAATTTTTAATAGTTTAATAATGACATAGAGCTTCCATTCTGTACCTACTATGTTTTACGTTACTTAAAAATAAATTTATGAAAAGATTCTAAAATCAGTAAAAATATTGTTTAATTCTTAATTGCCTATTTAGCAAAAAATAATGAAACTCAAATCAAGAACAAAACTTCATTTGAAAGCCTACGTTTCGACCCACATTGCAGCTCTTCTTCATGAATAAGATACATATATCAGATGCTTTGCAACGTTTTTTTTCTCCAATATCATGATTTTTTACAATTTGTATGTATCATTTTAATTTGATTATGTCTTATATATATCTAACCCTGAAGAAAACCTGCAATATGGGTCGAAATGTTGGCTTTCTAATAAATAGTTCAACCATATTTAAGAAATTAATTCTCTGACCTCCACCGGGACCATTTTCTTCCCCATAAAGGCCAGCTAATATGATTCAAGATGAATTTTAACTTGTAATGTGAAATATTAATTTATTTTTACATAGTTATAAAGGTACTTGGATTTATAGAAAACGGTGAATTAAGCAACACGTAAAAGAGAACTTATAGAAAGACGTTCTCGAGAGAACATTGTTAGAGAAGCGAGGAAGCACGACTTCCGGTGAAACTGAAGCGTGTAGCTCGGCCGTGCGTAACAGTCCCCACATCCTCTGGTCAACCGCCCGCTGTAGCCTGGCTACGTCCCTCCGTCAGTATTCCAACATTTATATAATTCATTTATCAAATAGATACATATACCCCTTTCAGAATAACAATGAAGTGAATAGCTGAGTAAATGTCTGACTAGAAGACTAATTACCTAAGGATATACGAGTATTTTGTATTCAAAACATATAACATAATAAGGGAATTTTACTCTCAAAAATACAATATCTGATGAAATAAAATTTTAATTCTCTCGTTTTACATTTAATCATACATGAGTATGAAGAAAGAACAAGATAAAAAAAATTAAACACCTAAACAAGGAAAAAGAAAAACGACAAAACAACAATATTAAATCACGAATTAAAAATACAGTTCATTACAAACGAAAACAATTATAACGCCATTACTTGACACATTGATAATATATCCCGATATATTGATCGTATGGTAGAATAGGCTGTAATACAGCCTGTATAGTTTGCATACACTAATAAAAGATCAAGGTTAAGAAAGATCAGTTGAAATGAATGACGTGGTTATTAATAGGCCAATACAAAAAAATAAAACCAAGTATGACATAACTTCCTTATATAATAAAAATTATAATAAAGATAATACGTAAATTGAGAGGTTTTTATGAATATTGATTTCTTAATATATTATATTTAAATAATTATTAAGCTATCATCAATTATCAATTAATAATATCAATTAATGTTCAAAGAACTTCGTCCTAGTGTATTCATCGCATAAATGGCGGGAGCACACTGGGGCTTTAGGATCTAAAAGAGAGAAGCTTTGTCCTCGAACGAGAAGTGCCTTGGATAGCTCAATTGGCAGAGCGATGTCACGGTGAGACAAAGGTTCCGGGTTCAAATCCCGGTCGAGGGCCTATCTTTTCTCTTTAAAAAATAAAAATATTTATAACTCATAAAAAATGACCAATAATTATAAAAATTTATAAATAATAATATGACGAAAGTCAATAAGATCCTAAATTAAAATTAATGTTCAAAGAACTTCGTTCTAGTGTATTCATCGCAAAAATGGCGGGAGCACACTGGGGCTTTAGGATCTAAAAGAGAGAAGCTTTGTCCTCGAACGAGAAGTGCCTTGGATAGCTCAATTGGCAGAGCGATGTCACGGTGAGACAAAGGTTCCGGGTTCAAATCCCGGTCGAGGGCCTATCTTTTCTCTTTAAAAAATAAAAATATTTATAACTCATAAAAAATGACCAATAATTATAAAAATTTATAAATAATAATATGACGAAAGTCAATAAGATCCTAAATTAAAATTAATGTTCAAAGAACTTCGTTCTAGTGTATTCATCGCAAAAATGGCGGGAGCACACTGGGGCTTTAGGATCTAAAAGAGAGAAGCTTTGTCCTCGACCGAGAAGTGCCTTGGATAGCTCAATTGGCAGAGCGATGTCACGGTGAGACAAAGGTTCCGGGTTCAAATCCCGGTCGAGGGCCTATCTTTTCTCTTTAAAAAATAAAAATATTTATAACTCATAAAAAATGACCAATAATTATAAAAAATTATAAATAATAATATGACGAAAGTCAATAAGATCCTAAATTAAAATTAATGTTCAAAGAACTTCGTTCTAGTGTATTCATCGCAAAAATGGCGGGAGCACACTGGGGCTTTAGGATCTAAAAGAGAGAAGCTTTGTCCTCGACCGAGAAGTGCCTTGGATAGCTCAATTGGCAGAGCGATGTCACGGTGAGACAAAGGTTCCGGGTTCAAATCCCGGTCGAGGGCCTATCTTTTCTCTTTAAAAAATAAAAATATTTATAACTCATAAAAAATGACCAATAATTATAAAAAATTATAAATAATAATATGACGAAAGTCAATAAGATCCTAAATTAAAATTAATGTTCAAAGAACTTCGTCCTAGTGTATTCATCGCATAAATGGCGGGAGCACACTGGGGCTTTAGGATCTAAAAGAGAGAAGCTTTGTCCTCGACCGAGAAGTGCCTTGGATAGCTCAATTGGCAGAGCGATGTCACGGTGAGACAAAGGTTCCGGGTTCAAATCCCGGTCGAGGGCCTATCTTTTCTCTTTAAAAAATAAAAAAACTTAATTTACATTTGAATATTGGAACAATCGACACTGAAATTAAGTATCAAACATAATAACTAGATATGATGGTTTTAATTTTGTCTGGTCCCCTAAAGTACCTTGAGCAATCTAATCATTAAGATAAATTAAAACATTTAACCATCGATAGCCGAAATAGACGTCGATAGATACTTAAAAATTCTAAATGGACGGCTGCCAAGAAAACAATTCACTTGCATCTATGTTTCTAATACGATTTTTTTTTTGGAACAGAGATGGTTACTATATATCTAAAGATGCAGGTAAATGAGGACCAAATCACTCAATAGACTTAGCATTACCATACAGTTAACAATACATTATTATATGTAACCATATAATTATAGTATGTGTGTAACCATACGTACAGTTAACCATCCCAGTATTATATTATTACAACCCTTTTCCCAATGCAAACGGGACAACACTTTACTACAAGAATACATTCCTTGAATCGCTTAGCTAAAGCACCCTGCCCTAGAGAGAAGGATAATCTTGAGGGGACATTTTCCCATTTTCCCACTTGTACCCCACCCCCTCGTTATCCCACTGGAGAGCTAAGTAGCAGATATCCCACAAGTTCCTCCAAATCGTGACCGGTCAGTGTCACGAAGTCTTCCCCCATCTCATGGGTTCCATTAAACTCCTTTCTTTCTCTCTACTTTCCACTACATTTTTTCGATAACGACTATTTTTATTTTCTCTGGAAGAGGTATTCACGTATTTGATTATGGCGTATGTACAGGCTTGCAGAATTTGAACCAACAATTTAGAGAACAGATTTGGGCAAGTAAAGCTGTGATAACATTCCATGCGCTAATTTTGTATAATGGATATAACAGTGCCATATTGACCAATCACAATACTATCACATATTAATAATATTAAACTACCCATATTCTACCAAATTACATAAATGGTAAATAATCGCAATTGTATTCGAAATTACATCAGTCCAACTCTGGTTTATAGATAATAAAAATAGATAAAAAAAATTAACAAGAAATTAAAATCTTAAGATGAATGTAAACCTCATAATCAGTAAGAGCACCGCGATACCTTTTCTATTGATTAAATGATTGATTTTATTGAAATTTACATTATATTAAATTCACAAAATATTATTTTCCTAAAATTGCTGCATAAACAAAAATCATATTGTATATGAACGAATTTGTATTTAAAAAAATATACATCATACCAGCCACTAAAGATTTGATGAATCACTAAAATTATTATTATTAAATTATTTGATTTTTTCAAATTATATAAAATTATTTAAAGCATGAAAGAAAATTCTGAACAGCAGTAATCAATTCGCATATACCAAAATCATGTTTTATGTTATGTTAAATTATACTAGTGAGTTAAACTATTATGTATCATAAAATATATTAGGATCTGAAAAACATAACATTATACGCAATTAATAAAACATTGAAATCAATATAGCGAACAATTAAAATATAAACACCAATTCATACGATAAAAAGCGAGCTAACACAATGAGCTTGCATGAATGAAACTCTGTTAATGCTTTAAAATACATTTTATTTTTATTTGTTGTACACTAGTTTTTAACGATATTAGTATATTCGTAATACTTTATTTTACAATACTTTAGTTTAAATAATTTTTCTTAGCTGATTGTATCGAAGCAGTCAGTTCAATTTCCAATATTTTATAGGTACAGAAACTCCTTATTATTGAAATAACTGTAGAGATTTGTTATATTCATACGAAAAAAAATATTTAAATGACCTGATTAGAGTGATAGAACAGGTAGAGTGAACCCTCATCTAATTTCCCAGGAACTGTACCAACTGAAGAAGAAAGTGAAGGAAAAGGACAGTTTTTTTCCAAAAGATGACTGAAGATCCGAGAAACCTACTGAAGGGCTTTCCTTAAGTGGTAATTTACATTTATTATTACATAATGTGATAATGTTAAAACTCAGTAGATATATTTTCAAGAAACAGAAGAAATGTAACAAGCAAATATATAATTAGTGAGTATATCTTAAAATATTAATTAAAGTAAAGCCAATTTTTTATCTAATACAAAAATATATACATTTATTAAACATCTCCTTCGGGGAGTTGTTCAATAAATGTATATATTTTTATCACATTTAGAAAATATATATATATATATATATTTTTATCACATTTATAAAATACGTTTTATCACATTTAGAAAATACATTTTAATCACATTTAGAAAATATAATGATAAATATTTTTAATTGTTAAAAGTATTTTACTATTATTAAGAAGTTATTTAACACAAGAACATATGATACCCAGTACATCAGTTGTGGAGATGGTGGCATCCCATTTTTCTATCTAGATTTATGATATTGATTATTCTATGAACGATCCACACATAGCTCGCTAGATAAGTTCCTGTGTCAAAGGATTTATAGTATGTTACGCTGGTAGCACATACAAGAAGACTAATATTTTCGCACTAGGTATCGGAGTGCGAACTTTTATTTTTTTAATATTGCTCCCTTTCAATAATAAAGAACTTTTAAGTTATTTAACAGAAATAAGAAGATTGCAAGTCACGTGTGCAGTAAAAAGACATCAGTAAGACAGAGAAACATTTAATTCAAAAATAGCAAGAAAGCATAAAATCGTCATTTTTCATTAATAAAAAACAGAATCTAATGCAAAGTTTGGTCGAAATACTCGGGACACAACTTTCCTCGATTAAAATCAACAACAAATTTTGTTTTTATATACTTATATACAGTAATTATGTAATTAAAAATAAATCTTATCTCTACTCTACGTCTACTTAAAATGAGTATTAATTCCTAATCATTATTCTTGCTCACGGTGAGCAACAAGTCTGGAATGGGTTAAAGAATTACTTATACGATCCGTAACATCTGAAGGTAAACAAAAAAAATTATTAGTAATTTACTTGCTAACACGCTCCTCTTAAACTGGTCCTGAATTAATTTAGTAAGTAAAGTAACTATCACCATTGTTATGTAGTGGAGGAAAAATAAAAAATTAATGACGACATCTGTCAAGTCAGAAACCATCAAATAGATAAGAAAACGGATAAAAGTGTGAAAAATAAAAAGCGTACGGTTAAAGACGCCCCATCATTAACCACCTACGACTGCTAACCTCTGGACGGGAAATGGCGAAATAAAATGGGCCAAGTAAACACGTAAATATGAAACGAGTCCCCCCCCCCTTCGGGTAGAAATGGGGGCTCTATCGACCCCTTGGAGTGACGTCAGCGCGGGGGTGGAAACCACCCCATTCATAGCGCGGGCCTCGGAGCAAGGACCGCAGCTTGTCGCAGCAGCCCCACCAATCGGATTTCGGCAAGTGGGTCTTCTTGCAGGATACTTCGTAATGGCTACTCATGTTTAGTCATAATGGTGTCAAGAGGAGTAAATAGTAGTATTGGAGGCAGGGAGAACAAAGATTCCGAAGCAACGTGATCGGTACAGTTACATAAATGCAACTTACCTCCACGACAAGGGCTGAAAAACCCTCAGATTACGAATTGTTAAGTAGTACTGCGATACTAATATTTAATTCTACACATCACACTAGTGTTTCCAAAGTGACATAAGTCAAAATACAATATTTTTGGAAAAAAGGGAAAAACTAGTGAACAAATTATTGAGCATGGAATAAATCGCATCCGGACACTTAAAGTGACAAGCTCTGAAGGTTGGTATAATTTTGATGGGTAATAAACAGATATTTAGCCATTTCTTTCAAGGTCATAACTCACAAACGAAAGAACAACGAGTGTGCTATATGTAATTTGTTACATTTAAACATTTATTATTGCAACGAAAATATAGCAGTAATTTAAAGAAATAAATATTAATTATTTTTATTTTCAGACATACAACTTGTTTGCTTATTCATTTTAACGCACTTTATGCTATCATGGCTATTCTGACGATGTTACAGTGGGAGTACTAAATTGTCTATTCAGGTAAAATTAGGATAGGTATCTTCAAGAAGAACCTGACACCGAACAGGCTAGGGACTCCGATTTTACGTCTTTTCCAAAAGACAACCAAGGATTTATTACTCACATTAATAAATCCACCTGCTGTGAACCCGTCGCTTAGTGCATAGAGGGTAGTTATCCTAACCACTAAACCAAAGGTGACAAACTGGCTACTTTAATCACTAATTATTATCTTCGTCGAGTATGAAACAGGAACAACCAAATATTACTGCAACTCAATTTCAAAGATTAAATAATAATCCATACTGCAGTCTAAAAATGCGTAAAATATAGTTGCAGCAATGTTTTGAATTATTTGAACTGAATTTATACATTTTTAGGAATTTAGTAATGTTGTACACTATTATTTTCTCATATCCAATTTTAATATTGACCCAATTACATTCTGTAAACAATTACATGCTGTGCGGAAGATCCAGGGTTCAAATCCGACTGGTAGAAAAATTATTAAATCTGTCAACAGCTATAAATCCTCCTAGTGGATCTTCAAAACTACTGTATACACAGTCTCAATAATGTACTTACTCTTAATGGAGGGAAAAGCTAGCGGTTAAACGTGATTTCGGACAAATCACTCCCACAACCATTATCTTTGAAACTGAACCGTCTCTACCATGTACTTAACCCAACACCCTTTTATTTGTTAAAGTGTTACAAAAAACTCCACAAAAATACCAAAAGCTTTTTAAAAAAGGCGTCGCATTTTCTAAATAAACTAGGACGCCTGACCGAGACCACAATAATCAGGTTCCAGGAAGTTGTTTATTGATGACAGGTACAAATTATGAGGACGGTTCCAAGTAATCGGAGAGAACTGTTGATATTTTGTCGGAAATTATCAAACTGTTAATATTATGTTGAGACCACAACGAGAGGCATCGATTCCGAGAAAGGTATCAAATTATATGAATCATCATAATATCAATTATATCTAAATAATCATTAATAATTCATAAATAATCAGGCGCCTGAAACTAAATTTGGGGTATTAATTAACTTCTCATATTTTCACATAAAATTTTAAGGTTGAAAAATCTATAAGAAACATGTACATAAATTCTGTAACAAATGGAAAGAGAAAGGTGAAATTTAGTTCTTTCTTTTTTAAATTGCTTGCAGATGGTCAGGTAGATAATAATTTTTTTTTATTTTAATATGTGGCAAGAAGGCAAAAACCTCTATAATAAATAAAATACAATATAATCTGGGTACCCTTCATTAGGGTAAAACTTGGCAGTTGAACGTGATCTCGGAAAAGTCGTCTCCCAGCACAACCGGTTTCTTATAAACAGTTCAGTCTCTAACATGGACTGAATCCTTCATGGGTAGTAGGAGTGCAGGATTTTTTATTGTGGACGGTTATAAAAAGCAAATTTTTTCATAAATTTCAAGAATGGGAAGAGATAAAGCTTTAAACCATTGTTGTTGATAAATCCCTCACATAAATTTATTTAAGTAATAAACAAGGTATTAATAAATTTCGTTAAACTGGACTTATATGAAAAAGATAAACTACATAATGTTTTTAAATTAAATATTATTGTATTGAAAACATATATTAAATACATTATGTATTGAAAACAATATATTTTATGACGATGACAGGTACAAGTAAAGAACTCGAGCCAAAACAAGGAGTTTGCTCATACCTATTCCGTGAACTTTAAAATAAGTGCTCTAAATTTGATGGCTCTAGCTTAGAGGAATTAATAAGGAAAATAAATAACAATTATTTTGTCCGCTTACACAACTAACTAAATATACTTCAAACGGATCCAGACCGTACAAGCTGCGTACATCAGCTGATACAGGAATTTCAGACCGTAAGAATTGCAACCTTTAGGTATAAACTGCAATTAATCCATGGGTTTATGCGAACATTTGTAGAAGTGATATCTCACCAAAGGTTAACTATTTTACAACTACTGCTAAGAATTAAAGCAATACTTTATTTTATGTACAATCAGTAAACGGAAGGAATATAATATAGCATTCTATAGCCAGAGAAATTAGTATTCTCAACGCAGACAACCGGAACACGTGAAGTGTCTAGAGAATAATTTGCCTGATAATAAATTTTAGACAGGCTCATTTGATTGAATCATATCAATAATTAAATTCGATTGAGTTTTCAATAAAACTGCATAATTTTTCGGAAATTAATTTAAGTAAAAAAAAACCAAATGGAAAAGAAAAAATTGGTGATCAAAATAAATTCTCAAATACTAAGGAAGAAACTATATACTGGGAACGCAAATAGTACACTACACTTTCTTTTCCTGTACATATTATTTACCAATTTATTTTTTTTTTATGAAGGAGAAAATGATTCTGGTAGAGTTAAAATGAAATAATGCAAAATAACTATTGAAAAACATAATATAAATATATGTCGTTAAAATAATATTTGGCTACTAATCACTCGATTTTTCCATTTTTAACTTAATAATATTACGTTTTTGATTTATGATTCTTTATTGTTTTCATATCTTTGTAACATGTTTACTAGGACCTCATGAAGATATGCAATATGGGTCAAAACGTTGGTTTACAGAGGATTGTGAAATAATTTAATAAAATCTACATCCGGACCATTTTTTACTCAATATAATTTTTACGGTCAACTAATGATTATACGTGATAGAAAAAAAAAAGGTTGGGTAGAACTTAAATCAAGCATAATCAAATTCAAATAATAAACCAATATAAAAATATATGACTGAAAACGATTCTATAATGAAGTATAAACTTGGAATTGAAACAAGACCAATGCTTAGTTAGTAGTCACAGAATGTTTGACAGTTTCCGTTGAATTTTAAATTAATGATACAATTAATTATTCGGTATCTTGTAACAATTTCAACGCCAAGTCTTTACCGAAACATTGGCAGTAGAGAATATTTTAAAACTAATAAAACAGCCAGTGGGACAGAAATAGATAATTCAAGGCATATAGTAATATATCACACATATTTTGTTTTTAATAGCATTGTATGTACTCTGTAATTAGCGTTACATTTATAAAAATAGTTATAGATGGTACTTCGTTTAAATTAGTCGAGACTAGGCAATAACTTAAAAAGGAGAAATTATACTAGAATAGTATAGTTAAAATACGAGGGTAATATAATTATTTGTTTGTTTATGTATAAAAGCCGAAAAAACATCATTGGCCATCAACGCCAAAACTAAGGTAATTTTAATAACATAATTCGTTATGTTTTAATTTAATTGCTAGTTAGTAATACTGGTGTGTGAATATTATCTGAATACAAATATAGTTTATAAAATGCATGTAACTGTAAATCTGTGGCCCGGGGGATAGAATACCATGTCCCAAAAAATAAGAATATTATAGGTAAATTGTTATAAATACATACTGTTGCTATGATTAATACTTCTAATTACATATCAATAACAATAACAATTTGAACAATTTTCTTTAAGCTGTTTAATTAACGAAGATACAAATTTTAATAGTTCAAAGTTATGGAAAATTGGCTCTCATCGAATGGTATGAAAATAAAATTTAAACTCAAAAATGATAAATAAATACCAGACAAACGTAATTGGTACATTCATATTACATATTTATATATTTTTTAATTTTATCTACGTAAGTAAACTTATCAGATTGGTGGTTTATTCAGCACATATGTTTAACACAGGAAACAGTCCTTGCATACCACCATGCAGTCTGGGAATACAAATTTTAAAATTTTAAAAGACGGGGAAATTTTAAATATAATTTTTATACGTGGAAGTGCAATGGAATTACGATATAATTCTATTAATAATACTAGCTGAGGTACCCGATTTCGCTCAGGGAGTTGATATGAGATAGCGTGGTAGTTGGAATAAAAGAATAAACCTTAAAATATATGAGATACAAATTTTTTATTGAAAAATTCTAACTACAATACTTCTATTTACAATACTTATTTATAAACAACATTTTTCATTTTGTTATCCAGAGTATATCTGTATAAAATAAACAGCTTTATATACTCCTGTTGTGGAATATTCTGGAGCATTGTGGACCATTCGAAGCCTTTTTTCTATGTGGGAAGCTACCTAATGGTAGAGGTATATAATCAAAGATCCGTCGTTCGAACTTTCGGGAACATCCCGAACATTCCAGATTGTGGAAAATTCGAATTCTGTTTTGTATGGGTGGGGGTACCAATTGGTAGGGGTATATAAAGTATGATGCTTCTTGGGTTTGAACGTCAGTTTCCCACCACTGAACTGCAGCGCATGAATAAAAACAAACAGTGAGCTCTGAGTAATCAAAGTGATACAGTGACTGATAGTGAAGTCTATACTAAGTATACTTAAAACACGTTTCACACTTCATTTTCGATTTATATTCAGTCATTGTATCAATTTGATTACTCACACTTCACTGTTTGTTTTTATTCATTTGCTGCACTTCACTGGTGAGAAATTGGGGGCTACCCCCATCCCCCCACCCACGCAAAAAATACTTCAAATGTTCCACAATGATCTGGAATGTTCGGGGATGTTCCCGAACGTTCGAACCAACGAAGGATCTCGCTTTGTATATCTCTATAGTAGGTAGCTTCACCCACAGAAAAAAGTCTTCGAACGGTCTACAATGTTCCACAACATTCGAGAGTGTTCTGGAGTGTTCCACAATGATCTGGGATATTCCCGAACATTCCAGACTATTCCTGAACATTCCAGAATGTTTTAGAACATTCGAACCTACGACAGATCTTGCTTTATATACTCCCATCAATAGGCAGCTTCACCTATAGAGAAAATTCTTCGAACGGTCCACAATGTTCTAGAATATTCCACAACATTCGAGAGTGTTTTGGAATATTTCACAATGATCTGCGATGTTCCCGAACATTACAGAATATTGTGGAATGCTCTCGAATACTCTCGAATGTTCTGGACTGTTCTAGAAATTTCTAGAGTGCAAAACTTCCAGCCCACATATCTTCGAAAGTACGCCCTTCAGGTAAAAACTGGAACCTTCTTCATGGACGGGAGATAGAGAGCTACCTCACCATGTTAACTCCATTGATCGTACCGGGGACTCATTTCTGAGTTTTAGCGGTACTTTCTTTTATAATATATATTGATAAATTGATTTCTATAAGTCATTTTATTCTTTATTACTAGACAACATAGCATGGTTTTATAAGATGATAATTGTGACGAATAATAATAAAAAGTAATTTCTTTTTTTGTTCATAATGAGATGACAAAACACATAAGATCCTCAGATTTGTCACGTATTTCAATAATTTTATTTACAATTAAGAACCACATTGTAAATAAAACTTGCGTTAATTATAAAATATAATAATTTTCCTACACCAGAATATTATCTACAAGGACATAGCCATGCAGTCAGCCATAATGGTTTGGTCGCGGAACTCTATATCGCCTTGCCTGTTCGTAACAGTAACGATATCTCGTCCTTGGAAATTCACAGCTAAATTATATTATTGCAATAAAAATTAAATAAACATGTCGATTAAATTTTAAATAAAAATTAAACAGATAAAGAAAAAACAATAAGGTACTTTTCCAATCTAGCGACGACCTACCCCAGCACGCTCCTCTGGCACTTACCTCAACTATTTGGCAGCTATCAGGTTATGATGCCTGAAATATATTTGAAATAGTAAACAGACAACAGGATTCTTAGGAAATGAAATAGGAGATGATATACAGCTAAAATATGATTTTTTTTTTTTTTTTGGTTTTCTTTCAAAGAAAAATAGATAAAAATGACGTCCACTAAACACAAACAATAACAAAGGACTGAGGAAGGTTTCGCTAACAGTAGGAGGTAGTTAACGAAACTGCCACTTGGGGCACTGGGGTAGGTCGTCGCTAGATTGGAAAAGTACCAACAATAATATTGATGTACAAGTACGAATTACATTTATTACAAGTCCTTGATAATAAAATGAGATTATTAAAATATTTTTCAAACAAATAAATATTTACTAAATTTATCCGTTCAGCCTACTGAATTCTAACAAAAAGAAATGAGGTCAAAATTTTGTTAAACGATAATAATACGGTTTAATATCCTGTTAAATAATAATAAGATCAACACTATTGTTAAAAGAAATATTTTTTTTAGTTCAAAGACACGCATTATAAACAAAGGCTTGCGTATTTAATATCTAATTAAATTCTTACTCACATTAATGAGTGTTATATCTTTAACTTTTTCGCCAGTACTGGCCAGCCGTTAAATCTAACGGCATCGCTCTCCAAAATCGCCCTGAAGATGACCTACACTGTAGGTCGAAACGTCGGCACATAATATAAGTTCATTACTTATCCTGTGTTCTTATTGACTGCACCCCCCAACTATCTCCTTTACATTAGAATTAAAAATAATTTAATTTGTTAAGAAAAAAAAGTAAATTGTACTTACAACAAATTAATATTTTTTAACTAAAGCAAATATTTTTTTTAACTCACAGATAATCATAGTATTACAAAAGTGCACAGAGATATTTAAATTAGGCAACTAAAATTAGAAAATTCACGAGTTATGTTTTTTCTCGTGTTTCTTTTTTATTTCCCTTGTAGGTTTTCCCTTAGTTTAAAACAAACATTTAGGTATTTTATAGATAGTAAAACTAATATAACGTTTTATTTAAGCTTTGTACTTTTTTTTAAAAACGAAAACACTAAGCTCATTCCTTTAGAAAAGAAAATGCAATATTTTCTCTTAGGATAGTTATTACAAGAGGTAAGGGGATTTCACGCAACTCTATAAGCCCTCATTTTTCACCTCCACTGAATACTGAAGCATAATTTAATAGAAAAAGGGTTCCAAGGCATATCGCTAAATAAAGTGAAAGCTTTAAACGGATATGAAAAAAAAATGGAAAGAAAAAAAGTTGTATAGGTTCAATTAGGGTAGCTCAGTATGTAGCGCTAAGTTGCTGTGCCAAATGACTCGGGTTCAATTCAGGTTGAGGGAGATAAATTATTTTATTTGTTAACAGCCACAATTGGAAAAGAATATTATCCTGGGGCACACCCAGCCTGTTTAATAATAATAATAATTCAGTCTGACAGAGAATGATTATACTCAGCTAACCGTCAAAATTTAACTAAGTAATAAATGAATATGTTAACACTCATAAATAAACCCCGTGGGATCTGATGCTCTCCTAAGGCTCACCCAGCCTCTGTAGAGTGGATGCCCTGATTGAGGGGAAAACCTAGCTATTGAAAGTGATCTAGGACAACGGTTGTCCAAAAAAGAGTACTCCATGTACTCAATCCAAGACCCTCCTTGGGCGGTAGAGGTACAAGTTTTTTTTTTTTTTATTTCAAATAATTATGCAAATTATTCTAATAAAATAAATTTATTATCATTGAACTATAAACGACAAAATGTTACTTTGAAAGGAAAATTAAAAAAGACACAAACAATTTTATTGGGTATTTTATGCTCATTGCAATGAATGTAACAATTTATAACGCAAACATAAGGAATTTCGTATTAAAAATGTGTTCAATTTGTTTGTTTGAGGATATAGGATAATTTGTTGATCAAAGTGACCGGTTACAGTCTGATGCTCAAAATTACCCAATGAATTCTCAGGAATATTTTGAAATGATCACAGCTCAAAAAAACAAATACTGATTTCATTATTTTTGTGCCCCGAAAATAAAGGACACCATGTGCAGAAAATAGGAAATATTTTAGGTAAATTGTCATGAATAAATAATATGATCAATACATTACCTCTGGGGTACATATATTTAAAGTATTTTCGATCTTCTGTTTATATTTTAAATAAATTATTTCTGATTTCATGTTATCAAGCTAGAAACCTAATATCCATTCCATGCATATCGTCCCTGCCATTCCAACTATCGAATGCGAAAATCGGTACTATTGAGGAGAAAAAAAAGCAGTTTCAAGGTTCAATAAAAATTAGTGCCTATAATCAAACCAATGACATTCGTTTTACATTGTTTTTGTGACTGATATGTGCCTCTATATGAATTTTATATAAATTATCAACCCTAAAGCAACTGCTAGAAGTCGAAAAAGAAAACTGTGTTTTTTTTTCACATTCGATACTTAGCGATGGCAGGGACGATATGTGCATGTTAATGTTTAGAAAGCTTCTTGCATCTGTACGTACAGAAAATAATATACCGCGTTTAGTAAGGAACAGCCTTGATTTTGCATTGGGTCTGGAAGACACCAGACTAAATCAACAGCTTGCTTCAATATTCATGACAGTCAACTTCGTTAGCAAGCCATCAGTGCGTTTAAGAAGGTATTCAAGTACATTACGTATCTCAGAATAGCGTCATAAGACACAAACTAATCTCTATAGTCGGGTTATTTATTTTTTTAATGAAATAAATTTGATTACAAATACAAGAATTGAATAATTGCTATCACTTTTTTTTCCAATAAAATTTGTCTTTTTACGATGGGTTTTCATACAAATTCACTTTAACTTTTACAATTACGTTACTTTGCAATACAATCACTAAAACTTACTCAGCTAACAAAGGTGAAATTTGAATTCTTTACAAAGAATACTTTTTATCGCAGGGTTTAAATGAAAAAAAATCGCCTGAAATATCAAGAAGTCGTTAAAACAAACTTAAGTTAAATAATAAATTAAAAGTATATGAGTTAAATTCCATCAATTTTAACAATAAATGAGAGAAGAAAGTGTGGAATTAGAAATACGATAATATTAACCACACCTACAATACTTTTTGTTCAAAATTTTTGTTTCTCGTTCTCCAATATTTAATTTATAAATAACACACACTAAACTATGCAATCTATGTTCCATGGGCCTTTTGTTACCCAAGGGTACTTAGTTAAAAATTAAAAAAAATAATAATTTATTATATATTCATGCAAACACTTTTTATTACAGTGTTTAAATGAAACACTAACTACATTTACGCGTGTTAATAGCTATAATAACTGATGTCAATAAATTTGAGTTAGGTTTTAATAAATACTTTTGATGAGAGATATACTAATATAACGTTTATGTGGATTAGGTGAAGTAATTATAAATTTTCACAAATTAAGGGAGAACTGTGTGTTTAAATAAGGAAAAATTTATAATAAGAAATACATATAAATGACGATTTATTACTTCCATCCAATCACTTTTGAATTATGACCTATTTTATAAGTATTATTAAACTCCAATATGTGATATTAACTGCAATGAAATATAAAACATACTGCACATAAAACAACCTCAATGATCTCAATAAATACATGATATACGTGTATTTAACGGGAGCGGGGTATCTCAGTGAGCTGAGTTTTTATTTTTTACTGAAGGGTTCAAATCCAGCTTTGGCAGATATATATATATATATATATATATATATATATATATATATATATATATATATATATATATATATACACACACACATACGTGCATATGTATATATGTATGTGTGTGTATCTTGCTGCATGGGGTATACAGCGGGTCGATGAACGACCACTCATGATATAATATGATCGGACATCAAGGAGGGGTGCGACTGCATTGTCTGTCGGAAACCGTTGGCATTAGGAGTCGTTACAATCGACAACAATCGTCGAACCTACAGACGTTGTTGGCTCGGGAAAGTAACTAAGGATAATTTGAATTTAGTGAAGTATAATAGCGTTCAGGCTCAAAATCGGATAAATCCAAATTACAAAAATAGATTACTTAACTATTGAAAAGTAAAAAGAGAATGCCTGAATAGGCGAAATATTGGAAAGATAATTTCAATTTCTGTTTTATTTTATAGACTTAAGGGCTTTTCGCTGGTTTAGTCAAGCAATGCTTTATGCACCCGAAACATCAGGTTAAGAACGGGACTAAAACCATGAGAAATAAGGGGATAAAACGTCGCGTAAGACAAAATTGATTAACCGAACTAGCAAAAAAAATGTGAAAAAGTCATATTTTACAATTTTGGAGTTATCCGCTTTTGATTCAAAACGCTTCATATCATAATCGGATAAGTGGACAATAACGGAATGAGGATCTTAAAAGTGCAAAATAAAAGTGGGAACCAATAATTGAAGAGAGGCAGAAAGCGAGAGTTCCATTTAATAAAACGTAAATATTGAGGTATTTATATTTTGAATACTTTTACTCTAAAATAAATAAAAGTATAAAATAATATTTATTACTGTAAAATGTTTTTGTTTCCCTTCCCTTTAGTTTTTTTCTTTTTAAATTTGTGATAATTTATTTTTATTTACAAGCATTACACGAATTATACTTTATATATTATTTTCAGAAAAAAAGTTTCAAGTCAATAATAATGTGCATCGATCCCAACAATTAAAATACTCATTTTAATTCAAATATAAAATTACCCAAACATTTTTCATAAATATCAATATCTGTATATGTAACAATATTGATAATATCCTGTTACATATACAACAAGCAATGTTCAAGTAATTAATTATTAAAATACAGTAAGTAAATAGGGAAAACAATCATGGATGAAATGGCTAATAAAAAAGTATTTATTTTAGAATCAAACATCCAGAGTGAGGAAATTAATTTGACTACATTATGAGATTGTTTAAAATTTAGAAACGAATTTATATTTGTGTACATCAAGTTACAACATGGACTTCTCTGAAAGTTTCCAATAATATTTATTATAATAATAAAGTATCTCTACGAATTTATTGTAATCTCCCATTAGTTTTGCAACCCATGGTATCAGACATTTTACAAAACTGAACTTCCTATAAATTCTAGGTAACAATTTTATTAATTTATTCATTGAAATTTCGAACTGTATAATAACCATAAACAAGTTAATATCAGGAATGGTACATAATGACATGGATAAAGACAAACAGATAAATTACCCAGTGGTAATAAGGTAACAATTAAATTGGAACATGAAATAACAAATAATTCAATAATGAATGTTATAGGTATATCATGGTGTAAAATAAAATCTACGTTCCTATTTACAAATTTAAAAATAAAATTTAATAAAATAAATAAATTTTACTCGAAAAATTGGCATCTATGGAAAACCACCCAGCCGCTAGCTCGCACTTTCTCTATTCGATAAACTTTATCTTATCGCGGTTTTGTCCCCAAGATAGCGGAGTATGCTAAAATATTAAATGTTTAATAGGTCAATATATTATAGCGACGGATATTTAATACTGTGCCAATATAATGCAACAATGTTATATGGGTGATTAATGATTCTTGATTAACGATAAGATTCTTACGTACATTCTACATAGTATACACTGATGTAGAATTAATACATACTAATATAATATGGACTATTGATTGTCTTATAGAAAGTGAAACAATAACAAATACCTTATTGTACAATCCCCGATATAGTGATAAAGTATTAGCCCAAGTTTCACAACTTGGACTGCAACAGTATCAGGAATTTACATAATATAGGCTAGGCTCCACCCCCAACATGACCCATATTTTGAATCACTAGCCGTAAGTTTCTGAGAGGGATGTCGAAATATAGCGTAAACGAAGTATATATAAGATACATTAAGCTTTTTTTTTAATGCAAACTACAAAAATAAAAGTAATTTACTCTACATGACACAGGAGAGGTGACCGTTGGGTACTGTTCTTCACGCTTCTCATGGCATTCTGTATTGTTTTACTGTCAGCCAATTCGCTGATTGTCAATTACTTGTATAAAATAACAGGTGTGGATAAAAATATAAAAAGGAAAAAAAGACCACGGTAAAACTTAAATTAAACAGGACAAAGCACGTAATGATTAAGAGAAAAAATATTCTTAACTATAAAGAAGTAGTTCTTAAGTAATTTAGAATTTTATAACTAACTGTTATAAGCCGATTAATTTTAAAATAATAATTTTTATATTACTTTTATTACATTAATTTATTTATATTTTTCATTAAATCCACTTTTCGGTTTCTTTATCATCAACTTCATGTTGATGAAGACTTTCGAAATTTTTGAGGCAATGGATTTAATTAACTTAAGTGTGTACGTAACGGTAATAATAAAATTATATTGGAACTAAATTGTAATAGTTTTTCTCCCTACTACGCAGTAGAGTATTGTAATCGTGCAGATTTTTGTTTATATTCTTATATTTGTTTATGAATATTTTTCTACTAGTTCTACTAGGAATGACATCTGTACAAACGCCTACCTTGCATAATTAAAAAACGATCAGACGTAGAACGTTGAAATTGTATTCTGTAACAAACAGATGTAAACTTTCTTTATTGGTCGTCGATTAGTTGAATTCAATGTCATAATATATTTTAACCAAAAATTATTTTAAAGACTCAAATTAATTGAGGAATTAATAAAATAACAGGTTAAACTTCGTACTTTATTTAGGTCACAAAAGATTTTCATATAAAATTCAATATATGAAAATCTAAATTAATAAAATAAATGCCAGTGTTGCATCCCACCGAAAAGTACCCCCATTGTTTTTCGTTGAACTTGAACCAGCCCGAAATAACCCAGAAATATTTCAAGTTTTAAGACTTGTTTACTCAACAGTAAAATTTGAAGAACCTAGGCATAAAGATGCTGTAGTTCAGTGTACTAACTGTCAAGCCTTAGGCCACACCAAGAGGTATTGCCATCATCAAGCTATGTGCGTCAAATGCGCTGGACAACACTCATCTGACACTTGTCAGAAATCAAGAAACGAGCCTCCTAAATGTGCTCTTTGTGGTGAGGATCACCCAGCGAACTATAGAGGCTGTTCAGTTCATAAGAACTTTCAACGCCTTAGAACTAAGAATTATCAGCTAAAAAGTCAAGAGAAGACCAGAATCCAGGCTCCTGAAGTTGACAATACTGCCACCTTTCCTGAATTGCCTACACCTGCCATATTACAACCGTATATAACCGTAAACCCCACAGATAGACTTCCGGACAACAGAACTAGGGGAACATCAAGCATTCAGCAGCAGCCTCGAGCTCAGACGCCTCAAACCTCCCAAACCAAATCTCAGAATTCCTTTACCAAATCCCAGACGTCCCAATCCAAGCCTCGGGAACCCATATCCAAGCCCAAGGCAGCCAATACTTGTCCTCAACCTCCACGTCAACAAATTCCTCCCCACCATACACCCTTACGGGTCAAATTACCTCCTCAACAACCAAATCCTCTCCCTTCCAACCAAAGCATTCAAACGAATGCTGTAGTTCATCAAACATTGAATGAAAATCCAGCACCTCGGGTACAACCCCCAGCCAACCCTCCTTTGCCCATTAATTATCCCTATCAAACTCAAGGCTCATATCCATCCCATGTCCAAAATCCTATCGACATAAATTCTATCCTATCATCCTTCCTCAAAGACCTTCAAGAGACTATCAAGCCTCTCATCATCCTACTCACGAGAATCTTTAGCGAAGTCCCTCTTAATTACCCACGATGAGCATAAAGCCCTTAGCTATCGTTCTGTGGAACGCTAATGGACTGCTTAATCACCGTGATGAACTTGACATATTTCTACACGACAACCAAATAGATATTGCTTTACTTAATGAAACACATTTCACTCATCGCGCACATTTCTACATACGGGACTACATCACTTACAGATCAGACCACCCAGATAACACTTCACATCTGCCAAAAAACGTCCCGATATCCTTGACATATTTATCACATCCCAAATTTCCCCCGCACAAGTCAATATTGAATCTTTGGACGACCTTTCATCAGATCATAGTCCAGTCCTCCTTTTCTTGCACTCAAGTTTCGCTCCCAAGCCTTCCCCTCCCACATTGATTACAGGACGTGTTAACTGGAACGATTTTTGTTATGACTTGGAGGACAAACTGGACTTAAAAATTTCACTAAAGACAAAACAAGACATTGATACAGCCATAGAAAAACTTACAACATCAATCAGAAACAGTATACATGACAACATCACAAATCACACAAATAATAACCATCAACAGACTGATTTGCCACAGCATATTCGTATCTTATTAAGAGAAAAACGCAGAGCAAGATCGAAGTGGCATAGAACTCGATATCCAGCAGATAAAACTATCTATACAAAATTAACTAACAAACTAAAAGCAGAAATCAAGAAGTTCAAAATTCAAAATTTAATTACCTGGACTGAAAATCTTACAACCACCGACAAAACATTATGGATGACTACCAAAAAACTCCTAAAGTTCAAAGAATTCAATCATCCACTCCTTACTGAATCAAATAACTGGACAAGATCTGACGGAGAAAAATCACAGTTATTTGGCCAATACCTTTCCAAATTCTTTCATCCCCATCCTGATATCATTAACCCAACTCAAATTGAATATATAAAAGAAGCGTTAGATATTCCCCTCCAAATGTCCCTTCCACCCAAAGCATTCCATCCTTCAGAAATATCCAACATTATTCACAGATTACCTTCCCGCAAAGCTCCTGGGCACGACCTCATCACAATTCAAATCTTAAAACACCTACCTAGAAAAGCCATTCTATTCCTTACCTATATATATAATGCTGTACTCCGCTCCACATATTTTCCTGACCTCTGGAAATTCTCCATTGTAAAAATGATACCCAAACCTAAAAAAAAAACAGAATACCTATCCTCGTACCGTCCTATCTCTCTTTTACCGTGCATGGGTAAAATCCTAGAAAAACTCATCCTTAAACGATTGTACCCTATCCTTGATTCAAATCACATAATACCAGATCACCAGTTTGGATTCCGAGCATCACACTCCACCATTCAGCAATGTCATCGTGTGGTGGATGTGGTCTCCTCTGCATTAGAACGTGGATCATATTGTTCGGGCGTCTTTCTTGACGTGGAACAGGCTTTTGACCGAGTCTGGCATACGGGCTTGCTCTACAAACTCCGTAAATTCCTACCCCCGACATACTTTCTCATCCTTCAATCCTATCTCACAAATAGAACTTTCCAAGTAAACCATAATAATTTCTATTCATCCCTGTTTTCCCAATCTGCTGGTGTTCCTCAAGGTGGTATCCTTGGCCCAATCCTTTATACAGTTTATACAGCTGACATCCCAACTCATCCTAATAATATCCTTACTACGTATGCTGATGGCACATGTGTATTATCAGTCAACACCAATCCAGTTATTGCATCCCAAAGCCTCCAATCCCATATCACTGATCTTGAAGAATGGTTTCAAAACTGGAGAATTAAAATAAATTCTAAAAAATCGCATCAAATCACTTTTACCTTACGTCGTAAACCAATGACTTCCTGCCCTACAGTATCCTTTAATAATATCCCACTGGTGCCTGTAGAACAGATCCGATACTTAGGGTTGCACCTCGACAAACGATTAACCTGGAATCCTCATACAAGACTGAAAAGACAGGAAACCGCTCGACGTTTCAGGCTACTTCAATACTTATTAGACAAACGCTCTAAGCTCCCAATTAACTACAAAAGACTCATCTACATGACCATCATACGACCTATTTGGACTTACGGAGTAGAGCTATGGGGCTCCACTAAGCCATCGAATTCCTCTCGTATCCAATCCCTACAATCCAAAATCCTTCGTAAAATCCTCAATGCTCCTTATTTTGTTAAGAATAAAGTCATCCATAACGACCTTAATGTTCCTTTTGTTGCTGATTTGGCCCGAAACCGGTATCTATCCTTTCATAGCAAACTGCATTCCCACTCAAACCCTCTAGTTTCAAACCTAGCTTCCTCTTCAATTCCCGATAATCCTCCGAGGCGTCTGAAAAGAAGATGGCCACGTGACCTTCTTATTGAACTTTGATTAGAGTACTACCAGTGGGTAGTTTCTCTACTTGTCATTCTCATGTCAATATGTAACACGCATTCTATTTACTTGTTGTATAATTGTAATACAGTTGTAAATATCAATAAATAAATTTAAAAAAAATAAAATAAAATAAAATAAATGCAGAAGTTGTCAAATCTGTTGTAAAAGACATTTTGATAAAAATCATATATCAGATTTTTGTAGAAACTGGTCAACCGGTAGTTTTTTACTATCTACAATTTTATAGTAACTTCTTTTTTACTTTTTGAAATTAAAGTAATACTTTTTGAAATATTTAACCAAATAGTGACCAGGATAACGTTTCGAACTACCTATAGGTATATTGTTTAGTAATCGTACATGAACGTCATGTAGTGTACACACGACGTAAAATAGAGCGTGAATGTGACTAAAATATTCTTAGTACTATAACATCAGCAAAAATATTAACTTTTTTTAGAATACTTGACAACATTGACTATAAATAATAAAATTAGCCCAATAAAAAAAAAAACATAAATGTTTTCATTTTTAAATTTGATGGAAGGATTCGCATTTCTATTAAAACTGCTCATTATACCATTTCTTTCAAGACAAACAAAAAAAATTTTAAGTTGGTTGAAAAATTGTATTAGTCTTACATCAAGTAGTTATAATTGTTTATTGATGAGAAGCCCAGTATTGTATTAAATTTATAGTAATTATTAGTTGCTATGGTACTAGTTATTTTTTAATAACGTTCTTTAATTTCAACTTTATTTCTTTTATTAACATTTCAAAATTAAAATATCATAAAGTGAGATTAAATGTCAATATTTTATGAGTTCTTCAACTAATGATGATTAACAAAAACCTTGCGAATAATAAACGTGTGATGGTTAATCGAAATTTTATCTGAAATTGAAGAATTCAGAATTGTTTTTTCAATTAACTAAATTCAATTATTGTATTACTTTAATTAAATTCAATTAAAAAGACAACTGAATTATTCTTGTCTCCATTGAGTATTGTATGGAAGTATAAAAAATTCTGCCAAAGCATCATTATCACTTATAAGAAATAAAAAACAATCATCTAAGATAAATATAATGATTACAGAGATAAAAAGGGAAGAGAGGATGCAAAATAAGAAGAGAGGAATGAGAATGGGAAATTGGCCCGTTATGAGGGGCAGAGCAATGACTCCACTGGCCGCCTGAGTCAACCTCCAGGGTCTTTGACTTCATCTTCTCTACCAAGTCAGGGGAGTCGTCACTAACGGTCGCGATCAGCACAGCGAGCATTCCCATTGGATCCCACGAGGTTGGCTAGGACTAGGGTGCATATCTAGCGAGGGCGAGGCAGTGGTCGTAAGGAATATGGCTGGCACCTCCAAGGGAGCTACGAGAGGGATTAAATTACTGTATGGAATGTAAGGGAACAATAGCCTAATGGTTATGTTTGTAAAGTAATTACTGAATGAGAGACGGGGAGTTCGGTGTGCAGAGAGCTAAGTTACAGAGCTGTAACTCTCCGGGTTGGAAATCGGCTATGACAGATTAATTATTTAATATGATAACAACCGTACATGGACCCTGCGGGATTGTAGTTCCTATTCACAACCTAAAAATTGAATACCCTGAATTGGGTCAAAACCAGTCGGTTGGGTGCAAGCTCGAAGAAATCAAATCCCAGTACAACCATTGTCTTAGAAACAGTACGATCTCTGCCTACATTGTACTGAACCCAAAGCCATTTATGGATTCTAGAGGTACAATTTTTTTTTTAATGACGATGATTTCTGAGCAGTAAATGAATGGAAAGCAATAAACAATGTTACACGGTACATGCTATTCATCGGTTGCCAGGGATTTTTATTGCTAGTTCCATCATAAAGGACCGCTGTCGTATAAATCAAAGTCGGGCCAAGTAGGCTTAGAAACTCAGATTTCACGTCTCGTTAACCGGGCCAATGTAGGATCTTCGATCGGAACATTCGGCAGGAAAATTCAACCACCGTGGTAGTTATTATCTTCCAATAATTATATTACTTGAAAAAGAATAAGCTGTACATTTAACCCACGGGCCAGTACATGGTAGCGACTATGGAGTTTCTGAGAATAACAGTTGTTATTTCGCCAAAATACCAACCTAGATTTAGTTTTCATAGATACTTTATAGAGGTTGGGTAAGCCCCATATGGGTCTGCATAAATAATTTATATGCCAAAACTGGTCTTGAACCTATAGTACAACAACTCTACAAACTGAGCTAAGAGTACACTACTATAATACCTACAAGAAAATATGTGGATATATAATATAAAACGAGTTAAGATTGTCTGTCTACGTAGAATTGGAATACACGGAGAATTGCCAAGTTGAACAATTATATGGAATTTATAAAATTATGGAAAGTTTTCGTATCTCCTATTTTTATAAAGTATTCGAAGGGGCCTTCCTCCGGAGGGCGATCATCTAGGCTATTCTGATCTTTGGTATCCCAGCTCCAAACCAAACCAGCCAATAGTTAGTCATACATTTGTACCACTTCCGGAGCTATCCTTCATATGGATCTGTTGCCCTCAATTTTCCTGGTTTATAAATTGTAGTATTTCACATGCTTTGTATTTTTTCCTTATTTGACATATCCCAAGTATTACAATTTTTATTTTTGGATCCTATAGATCAGTTCAGTGTCCTTGGCAATCCAATGTAAACGTCACGATTAGGAATTCTATCGGTCCAAGGGATTATGTGTTGTACTGATTATGGAAAGTTAAATCAACACATATATTTTTTTAAAACACTTATCTTGAAGTACCCAGGTACCGGTGACCTCAAGCGTGGGATTCGACCGCCATATTGTGACCGACGAGGAGGGGAAGGGAGGAAGCAGCGTGACTGAACTACGGGCTTTTGTGGACTACGTCCTCTCTCCTGCGGACCAGGACCCAGAAGAACCTAACTCTCAGGATCTGATCATAATTTCTCAGCAGAGGATAGCTTTGGGTATTCATCAGGAAGAGAAAGAAATTAAATGGAAACATGGAATATCAATCAAAATTCCATAATGTCCCAACGCAACCTGCTTTTAAATACACAATGGTGCAATTTTACAACGAAGGTCCGAATCCACTTGATTATCAATACTGAAAAAAAGCAATTTCAACAACTCGTATCTTCCTGATAACACACCACACCATTGTGTACATTCTGACTAAGAATTTAATCTTTTAAATCGTTTATCTCGACTTCTGCGATAAACATCGCGTTGATTCAAGATCGTTCTTATTCTGTTTTATACAATACGTACATGCAAATGACTGCAAACTATTTTTATATCAGTATAAATAATACCTAGTATTATATATAATATATATAGTATCAGTAATACCTAAGCAATGTTAAATTTTAATCTAATTTTATATAACGATTTGTACTGTGTATTTATATAAAATTGTATTGATTTATTATAAGAATATAAACCTCAATTAAGGTTTTAGCGTTGATATTTTATAATCGTGTGCGAATACGGTGAGTTGTGAATTATAATTATTAAATTACGATACCTTATTTTAATTTATAGTTTTACATGTGCTAATAAAAAATATTAGATATAAAGAATAAACGTAAATGTAAAAGCCACTACATAAAACTGTTATAGGAAAATATTATATTTTTTGAATTTTTCTATTCATCTATCTACGAGTTTTAAAAACAGCCTGTAAATACATATACGTAAGCTGAGTCCAAACGGAATCACTTCAAAAAAATCCTAATATCGACTAAATTGAGGTTTCCAAAAATATTTAAATGCATACAATTAATTGAGGCTCTAAATTAATGAGTTAAGCAAGGAAAGTGCTGCTTTTATAACGATACTGGTTTTAGAAATATCAAAAAAAATAATATGACAAAAGGACAGTGTTAAGGGAAACTTTCACGAGAAAAAAAATGTGCTATTGCGTTAAAAGTATGCCAAATAAGGCTTTGTAATAAGTTGTATATATTTTTTTAAAATTATACTTATTTATGTATACCTAATGTTGGCAAATTGTCACGGGCAATGTATTCATTATAATAAAGAACTCTATTAATAAAATTTACTTTTGGATAAAATAAGTAAATATCAATAAAATTGTCTATAATTAAAAAAAATATAACTAGGGTAAGCAGGTAGCCAGGTTGAAATTAGATTGGCCATGAGGAAAGAATAGTTCCCACGCTAGAGCGAGAGAGAGAAGAGGGGGGGGGTCCAATTCAATTGGCTGGAACTATTACGTCCGAATATTACCTTCTTACAAAATTAACGTTTCTATATTAAATAAGGTATAGTTGTTACTTATGGTGGTTGTAAATAATAATAAAAAAGACCACAAACTATTTTTTTATTTTTGGAGGAGATGTTAAATTTTTTTGCAGATCCTATTTAGTGACAGGTACTCGGTGAAGATTCCAACCCTAGATATACCTGATTACAGCATCGTCCAATTAACTGTAGCAGTTTATGTTGAAAGTTACGTTAAATGAACAGTCATATATGGTCGTATGATCTCAGTGCATGGAGTATTTATTATAATAATCAATAAATAAAACTTACGTTTTTATCAAAACGTACGTTTGAATCAAAATTCCAATTTTAAAACTTATACTGTTTTACCAACAACTTCTTAAACTATAATTTCCGTTTTTGATACTAATCTACAACTAAGCAAAAACTATTCAAATGTGGCGGTACGTTAGAACCAAAAGTTTAATTTTTTTACTAACTCCCACTTAAACTATCATTTTTGTACGTGTTACCAGTCCATATAACTTTTATAGCCAACTTACTACTTAAGTTACGCTCATGAGAATAGCGTGAACCAATCATTGGCCTAACATATGGTTCTATCTTCATTTAAGAAGAAGAGTTCGGAATAAGTAATGTCAAAAATATTAGAAGTAATGAGAAAAAATAAGCCTAATTACTTCAACAGTTATAAGGATAATAACAGTGTAAGACTTCAACATAATGTTTTGTAAAAAAAAAGTAAAAACTTTTTCTTTTACTATTGAGTATCGATCAGTCACAGCCAGCGAAATAATAAAATTCACTTTCCATTTCCAAAATACAGTTTACAATCTCAATAAAACAATCTAAGGATTTAAATAAAACTAGGAAGGGGATTGGAAGCTAGTTGAGCGTTTAGTTAATGGTAACCGACAAGTCAAGTCAGAGACACGATATGGCTCACAGTACTGAATGTCAGTCTTAGAGAAAAATTACATTTTGTTTTACCTACATAACATCTAATAGTTAATTAGTTATAAGTTGTCCACTTTTATTCACATACTTACATATAAAACATAATAACAATAATATCATATAAAAAATAATCAAAAGCATGGGAAAGGAATAAAGGAGATGAAAAGAAAAGAATTGTTGAAACAAAAGTGGCTCTGTCGTAAATTAACAAAAAATAAATAAAAGAAAGGGGGGTAGCTCAGTGTTTTGAGGTAGCGGGTTCAAATCCGGCTTTGGCAAACAAATTATTTACTCTGTAAACAGCCACGGATAGACCCTGTAGAATTTTTAGACCCTCCCTGGGTTCAGCCAGCCTTTATAAAACGGGTAATCTTACTTGGGGTTGAGTGTTCTCGGCCAAATCAACTCCTTGCAAGAGCGTTGGTTTAGAAACAGTACAACCTTTACTAATGTACTGAACTCCAGACTGCTGTCTAAGATGGTACTAGGATTGGTGTTAAAGATCATGATGCATTATAAAGAAATAATGCTGATGAATAGAAAATATAATGAAATAGTATTTCGATTATTGTTTCAAAAAAATAAGTACGGCGATGAGCAAAACTAAGCACCATGACTCTTGGACGTGGATGGAGACCCCGATGGCAGCCATATTGTCCCAGGGAGGCTTCCACTTTTTACTGGCTAGGAGAGGATATCCGGCCACGTGATCCGCCCCCCAACCCGCTATCGTCACTTCTGAAATTTTAAAGTCCCATCCCTCATTGTCGAAATTCGACATTTCATAAATCAATATGCCATTAGGCTGATAGACATGGAGTTGGTTATTATAACACTTTATTTTTAATGGAGGAGAAATCATCAGGGTGGTGGTGAAAAATAAATTCTTAAATATTGAGGACATATTTAGTAGGATCTTTTTTCCCGGTATTATAAAAATTATTACTTAGGAAAAAAAGAGGAGAAAGGAAAGAGAAAATACGAGTGGGGGGGGCATGTATATCAAATTAAACTTAGGCGTTGACCCAATACGGTTTTGTGCAAAATATTTTAAACAGCCAACTAACAAAAATTAATGATTAAAAATTAGATATTAAATTATTGTACTAAGTACTCCAATTCTCTTATTTAACTACTAACGGCTCTTCTATTGTTCTATTTTATATGCAAGGGGAAGAAATAGTGCGGGTTGAGGTCAGAAAAAGAATTTCTTAAATAGGGTTGATCTATTTATTTATTTATTTATTATTTGTTATATTATTTAGCTATCTATTTATTTTACATAAATGGCTCAATCTTATTAAAGGCATTTTTTCGGACCTTCACCCCTACCATCCCCTCCCCTAATTCGTTGTTTCGACCAATTATTTTACTTTTATATATTTTTTGTATCTTCTTTATTCAGAATGAAGACTGACAAGACGTAATGAAGACCTGCAATGAGGGTCGAAACGTAGGTAGCTCACTATTTAAGAATTTTATTTTGACCTCCAGACAGACCAATTTGTCCTCCTACTAATAATAAGCCTACTAATGATTTTCAAGTTTATTTTTTCCAACAACTATCTAACATACAATTGGCTAATAATACATGTAGCATTAACGATATACGTAAGGGGTATATTAATGTCCTACTTGCCAAATGTAATTGGCTTTGTTTGTGAAAGTAGGCTATCAGAAACTAGTCGCAACCATAATATGGACCTATTTAAACAAAAATTACTTAGTTTTCATGACAGACACATACAGTCTAATATTTACCAGAAAATAAGTCAAATATTAAAATGTTATAGGCTAAATCATATGTGGACGAATTTTTGGAGAACCAACCATTTTAAAAGTTTTGTGTTGGTTGAAGTCAAACATAAAAGGGCTAGGGAAATTCGGACGTTTGCTAATATGTTTATTTCTTTTTGTCGTAATTGAAATTTTTTTAACTTTATAAAAAATATGATAATTTGATCAAATTATAAATATAAAAAACAGTGGAATAATGTTACTCCATTTAATCCCTTTCTATTCTATTCCATTAATGGACGAGGAATTACATACATAAACGACGGATGACGGGAGGTACAGTAATAAGTGTTGGAACTGGTTCAGTCCAAAAAATCTTGTAAATTATAAATATTTTCTCTCTTTTTTTTTTTAACGGTTGACTCAGAATAAATAATCTCTTTCAGACTGAATTATTATAACTATTGTTGTAATAACAATCACATTCGAAATAGTCGGCTTACATGATAATAAAAGTTATGTTAGAGTGTTGGTTTAAATATCTGTTTCGTTCACATATCTAACTGCTGTATAAATTTCTTTTCAAATATTTAATCTTTATGATGTGTTATGTTATAAATAAGAATTAATCTAATAATATGGAAATAGATAGTTTGTAAAATAAAGCGATTATCATTCTAGTAAACGCATCGAGGAATATTGGGAACAGAAAAAACTCCAGCAAAGGAAGGGAAAGCAATAAAATTATAGTGTAATCTTAAGTGGAAAATAGAAAATAAACAAAACCATTTTATATTCAAAGTTAAATAAAACACTAATATATTATTTATTTTTTTGTGTGAAAAATATGCCGAGACAGTAAATAAACCATTATTACAAGCATATAATAATTCATATAAGAAGATTTATAAAGCATATAAGAATTCCGAATAATTTATATATTACCAATTTAACTAAGTAATGTTTTACTAAACTTCAGTAACCATAATTCTAACCCAACATTCTCAGTTCTAGAAATTTTCAGGGACGCCATATCGTTTTTGGAACTTCGATATATCCTTCTCTAAACAACTGTCTATAGTCGCCTAGGAAAATCAGTATACCAAAAAAACGAGTAAACATCTAGTCAGGACATATCTCATCTGTATTACAAGTCAATAAACCAGGCCTAAGCTGTATCAATTTGAATTTGTAGTAAGGTAATTAGAATGTCTCCATTTTTTTAACTATACAAAAATTTTCGGGTTTTTTTTTCTTAGCCCCTGGGGTTAGAACTTGGATTTTTGTTCTTCTACAACACAGTTTTGAAGGGTTCTCTTCTTCTTTACTTACTCTATTTTCCTTACTTAAAATTTGTATATTACATAAAGCGGCATAATGGATTTAACGAGATCAAAGACGTAACTCAGGCAGGAAATCCCAATCTTTACGGCACATTTGAAACCTTTCCTAATAAGGGAAAGTGCAATAATTTTTTCCGAATCTCGGAAAGTTACACTATTATTTGCGGCCGGCTTCGTGACTACCGCCTTCAGAAAGTTTGCGCAACAGATAATAAACAGATTGATAAATTATTTTATTGGTAAAAAATAAGAGGAGAAACCTTAATAATAAGGGGGTTCAATAAAAAAAGATTCCGGGACTTGTTCGAGAAATTGATAACATATAATCCTACGCCTAATTTATAATAATAAACGCCTAGTTTATTAATCAATAGCATTAATAAAATATCCGTATAGTTATAACACTATGACTAATATTTAGGGCTACATTGATAATAATTTTTGAACAATAATTAAAGAATTTATAGACTCGACTCGAAGCCCATAATCAGCCATCGTACAAGCCAGGAGTTGTTTCATTAAATTTTAAATTAAACTAACTACTATCACCCAAAATATAAAATTAAGCAACACCAATCTTTTTAGTTGTTGTGTATTAAATTAATGAAAGTAAATCCCTTGATTAAAGGCGAAATAATGCCATATAAATAAGCACTCCAGAGGCACAAAACATTCTTTCACGATTAAAACACGCATTAAATTAATTTAGAAAACAACACCTACAAAAAATTCAGTTAAGGTAAAAATATCTAAATTTGGACCAAATAGACTCTGAAAAGTGAAATGTTAAAAAATTAAACACAACGAAGAAGGTTGTTTTAAAAAATTCTAGAAACTGACAATAAATAATTGAAAATAATGGTTATTACAATACAGTCAGGTTATTAACTGAAGTTGATTTTAACTCAACGAGCATCTCAAATGCCCTCGGTATTAGCATGGCTATAGTCATCATTCTGTATTGTCTAGTTTATTTTAAAAACTTAGTAAAAAAAAAAAAAATATATATATATATATACATATATATATATATATATATATATATATATATATATATATATATATATATATATGTATGTATATATACATATACATATATATATGTATGTATGTATAAATCGTATTTAAACATAGAAAATAAGTAGATATCTATCTTTCTGAAGAGTCAATGAACTTTTACCGAAAACAGTTTGTATACAATTAAAATATAAAATGATAAATAAAAGATAATCAAATAGAAAGTCGCGTACATTAACAAAAATTGAGATAGCTAAGTGAAAGGAATAAATATTTAGCAGAAATAGATAAATAGAAGTGAACATGCATCAAAGATAACATTTTATGAGCTTAGATTTTAATTAATGCTTTTAGATGAAGTATACTGAGACCGAAAAGAGAAGGGTACAAATATATTTTAATAATAATTAATAGGTTATTATTATCGCAGCGATTCGAAATTAAATAAATTTAATTAAGTACTGAAATATTGTTAATAATATCCAAATACATGGTGTCATGATTAAATTCATTTTATTATAATTGAATAAGACAATTATGAGGAAAAACATTATAAGCTTCAAACATATATCATTAATAAACCATAAAATTTTCAGCAACAGATAAAAATAAAATAACGGTTAGGGAAACAAAAAAAATGACAAAATACATAAGAAATATTAATTATTTCTATTTACGAATAAAATAAAAAAAAAAATCTACGATTGACTTGAAATCAAATATAAGTCTTTTAAAATCATAAACTACATACTTAAAGATAACAAAAAATCTATAATCCCATTTTTTATTTTAATCAGACTCTCGTAGTGAGAGCTTGCCTGCTCTGATTAGCCAGTCTTACAACACGAGTATTATTGTTGTGCTCACAGTCGAGTTACAAAAGTCCTGGGAACTGACCTCGATAGAGAAAAATTTAGAACGAGGAAATCTAAATAGCTATGCCGTGACGCAAGCGGGAAATGTCGGAACGGAAGATGATTATGGGAGATATACTTTCAAAAGAAGAATTATTTTAATTACATTAAAAAAATATTAAAAAATACGGGAACAAGTGAGATCCATCATAGAAATCTTATTTTCATAAAAATATAATATTTAAAACATCAAAATTCCAGAGAGGATTTGCCCGATTTCCAAGACTTTACGTTTGTTTTATATGTGATTTGATTACCTTAAAATACAACAGAAGGGTTTATACAGGTGCGGAAATCCTTAAAAACACAGATAACTGGGCTGATGTTAGTAAAGGGGGTAAGAACAATAACATTGAGATCTACTTTCATAACACAAACTCATTTTATACACAAATTTGAAACCCTCCAAATTAATATGGTGTGGCTGGAAATGTGTGCAAAAGTTTTATAAACTCCCTTTTATGGTATTGTTCTGTTTATAAAACAATTTTACATGCCGAATGTCAGTTCACCCTAAGCAGGAGAGTGGAAATGCCTGAATGTTGTATATGCATAAAGTATATTTTCGGAAGAATAAAATGTGTTAAAAACATCAATGCACAAAAAATTATCTAAATCTATTAAAAAAGAAATATTTAATAACCAATAAGGCTTTTAATATGGTCTAATTAAATATGACTTCTTAAAAAATAATCTCCTAGCATTGCTTGTCTAATGCATCATGTAATGCATTATGTACTTAAATAAATTAATAAAACATAAAATCACACGACTTCCACTCCTTGCCTTCCAGTTAGAGATAAATCTTTAAAATGCTTACAATTAGTTTAGTGTGGTACTGTATTTTTTTTTTTCATGATCACAAATACTTCCATTATTTTTTAAATAACTGATAAGAGATAAACGGGAAAACATCAAAAGAATTATAATTTGGCGAACGTCATGTTTAATTAAATCAGCACGGAAGATAAAAAATACCAATCATTTCAATATACCTGTCAATACTGGTTTAAACACATAGTACCCATACTGAGTATTGTACGTACGGGAGTACATTTTGAAAATTAACCTAACGAAATTTGAAGGAGACATAAGTTCATACAGCTCATAGATTTTCTATTAAAACACTATTCTGACAAAGAATAATTAAAATTATATAGCTGTATGAACCGTGAAATCATTAATAACATTTCTAGAATTGATTATTGTAACTGCCCTTAATTTTTTTTTTAAAATACAGCACTCTCCCATAACCTTAATCATAATTTTCCTTTCTACTAAAATGAAAAACTTAAATAAACCATTAAAATACAAGTTTTTTTTTTATTTTTATGCAGGTTTAGATATAATCGTCATTATTAACGTTGAGATTATGAATCAAATAAGACCATTGGGGTATTTATAATTTAATATATTAATTCTTGAATTAAAACACAATTCTTCCGAAAAGGGATTACAAGCTTTAGAGTTGAATTTATTCAATCATTCATTTTCACATATTTACATTGTTCTAACAATCATTCTCATAACCACTTCCGACAACATAAACCAGGCTATGGGAGTGTGAGAATCATCTCAATCGAATTCATAAGCTCTTTCTGTCGTACAATATGTTTCACTGCTCGGTCAACAGTGACAAGAATAACTTTAACAAATAACTTTCTCATATGAAACATTGTTGTGAACTGTTACGTCGTCAAATCTAATGTCAAAATCAGTCAGCATACAAACTTACTACAATTGACGCCTCAAATTCAAACCAAATAATTCATTTTGCAACTTCTAATGGATCAAATTCCCCTATCAAATCAATCATGCATAGATGGGAATTTATGAGCATTCACAAATTATATCAAATTTCTGTTTTCTATTCGGAAACCCTAGTCAGAAGAATGTAATTCTATGTTACAAAAAAAAATTACATACTAGAAATATGAGACAAAAAAATTCAAGACTGATTGATTGATAAATAATAAATCGATTTTAATTTACACACTGAATTTAAATTTAAACATAGCTATCAAGTTATTAAAAAAGTAAGCTATACAGTAAAACCTCTACTAACGGACACCCCTAAATAGCGGTCACTCCCCATTACCGGACGATTTTTTTTGCACCAACATTTTAATACAATTTTTAAGGCATTTTAACCTCTATTTAACGAAACCTCTCATTAACGGTCACGGACAGGCTGTGTTGGTTAGAAATCGATTAAAAAAACCTCTAAAAGACGGACAGTATGACTTTATCCCTTTCCCGTTTCTCGGAAACAATTAGTTGTTTCCGGTTTAAGGAAATAGGGACAGTATTTACTTTTGAGTAAAGTTTTTCCACATAAATACTTTTTTTTTATTCTCGAACTTGCTTTATTAAAATTTAGTTCTGTTCTAACCCTCGTGGCAGGCGGCTGAAAATGTCTCCCTCACGTAAGAGACTCACATTAGAACAAAAAATAAATGTAATCGACTTTTATGACCTTGAAAAGTTAAGGGTACGTGCGCTAGCGGAAAGACTCAATATCGGTAGGACACAAGTTTCGGGAACACTCAAAAACCGTGCGATGTTTTTTTTTATTCTACTTACCTTTTAAATACATGGGAAATTGAATAAGAGAGAATTAATTTGTACAAATACATATTTATAAAAAAATAAAACCTCCCTTTAAAGGACACCTCTAAATAACGGACAAAAATATTTGCACCAGGGGTGTCCGTTAATTCGAGGTTTTACTGTATTAGTAATATTAATAGACCGATTAGTTCCGATAAAGGTCTCATTAAATATGCATTATTTGGTTTTTAATTACATTCATATGTCAGTACAATTTATATGGTGTATGCTACAGAACGATATTTACTGAGGACATTAACCTAAGACTAGATAATGATTTCCTTGAACCCTAGAACAGAACTAAAATACTACGCCAGCCTCCTCCAAGAGGAATGTTTGAAAAGCTGTTTACTGAGCGAGGACACAGTATCAACAACCTCATTCAAGTTCATTGGTAGATTCTGTTACAATTCATTACCTCCTAGATTAATTAGATAATTATATATAAAAGCAATTCTAAGAATAGCGTTTGGTATACGAATGCTCATTTAATTAAGATATATGAATGTATGTATTATTGAAATTGGGTATTGTATGTTATTAAATTAAATAAAAAAGTACGTAAATCATGATGTAACCAGAGCATTGCTTAACAAAATATTTACACCAATATTGAAAGGTTATTTTAAAAAAAGTAACCAGTTACTGTACCATAATGAACAAGCTAAAGTGAATCCCAACATCATAACAAGTGATTGTTCATTGGGGCATAAAAACAAAAGAAAGTATTAACAGAAAAAATTACGAATTATAAAAAAACAATTAAGCGATGGAGTAAAAATAAAGAACTTATTGATGATCTTAGTGGCATTTCCTGGCAATTAGTAAGCAATGATAATATATTGTTAATCGTCACAACGAATTAAGTCAAAAATGAATAATGCATCATAGTAATAAACAAATGAATATCGAGCATAAATTCATTGGAATGTCACTTGTGTAATCAATTCGATAACATCATTTATCGATTTAAAAACAAAATCAGTAATCAGTTAGGTTTTTAAGACTACGAGGATTTTTTTACAATAATGATTTTTAAAAATCAATCATAACGAGATAGTGATGTTCTGCAATCTTATGCACAAGGATAATTGTATCAGTTGCATGCATTGAAATAATTGTTCTAGAAAAATTGAATGCATTACAGTCATTAATAATTAAACAAGTTTTTGTTTCTACAACCCAGTTTTAAAATGTACCAAATTCGATATGTTTTCATAAAACCATTAGTATAAGACAAAAGTCATAGATGACAACAAATGACAAAAGTCATAGATGACAAGCAGTGTAGAACATTGTAACCATATGTTAGTAAAAATGTTAAGATGCTAACAAAGAATTCTTACGAAAAATAAACAAAACAAATGTATGGTTATTGCAAATTTGTCACCCATGTATTAGATAATCAATTTTAATCTTATGATATTAAAGTACATGGGAGAGATAACATTATCCTTTTGTGTATCGTCAACTATTGAGTAAAATAGTTGAGTATAGACTTTTCAAGGAGAACAATAGATAACAATGAGAATGAAAATTGATTAAATAAAAATAAACTGTTTACATCAAGGAAGAATAACCCTCCCGTATGGTTACGAGCTTGTTTCACTGATAAGGTCATTTATTAGGTTAGTCCTTCCTACTGTTGATAAACAGTATTTTGACAGGTTAGTGCATACTATTGAGGTTAACCAACTTAGTTGTGGCATATTGATGTTATTATTGAATTGATTGCTCACCAAACAACTCCGAAGGCACCGTATCCTATGGGCCTGTCAGGCTGTAGGTCTTGCGACGAAGGCGGGGGCTGGTGATGGTGGTAGAAGGATGCTTGTGCAGAACCTTGCATGAGTGACATGCTGCTTCTAGCCGTCCTGGTCGTTGGCCCGGCTACAGCCATCGCATCGCACACCACAGGTCAGCTGGCGTTTTCCCTGCTCGCCATCGCTTAGACGATACCACTGATCTATATCTGTACACTGGGCGGGAGAGACACGGCGCACAAGACACGACGGGTCCAATGAGGCGTGTGGCCGCGAGGGAGTTTCGGCAGCGACTGAGGCCGCTGACTCCTGCGCGCGCTTCCTTCCCCCACCCCGCCCCCTCTCCCCCCACCACGCCTCCTCTCATCCCCACTCCCGCCTCATTAGCTCCCCCATTGTATAACTCCTCTTCCTTTTTTTATTCAATACTCGTACCGTAAAAACATGAGGGTTTTAACCGGCATGTTCTAAAATAGGCAGTAGATGACTTCGGTATACGATGAACTATTTATGTAATGTTAATTTAGTAATTCTTAGGAATTGGAACAAAACAAAAGTAAATTGTCCCAGTGGTGTTCCGAGGTCTGTGTGCGTCCAAGGTGGTCCACTTCGCTTTTATCTTCACAATTGACCCCTTAACTAAAAATGGAAATACATTTTTATTTCGCATTTACCACTTCAGATCTCGTTACAACTCCATTTTCCATTCTTCTGCTGAAGTTTTCTCTGTCTCCAATATTCCTTCATACGTTCACTGGCATATTTATTTAATCCTCTGTCCAGCTTTATCTAGATATTTTTCATCTAGAACACCTTCCAAATTTTCCTCTTTGCTTCCTTTTAACATGTGATTTGCTTCCTCTGTAATGTTCAACTTTTACGAATGTTTCTATTCTTCTTTAGACCACGTTGTCGTTGTCTTTTTTTTCCAAAAATAGTTCATTTCTTTCTGGATTCGATTTTTCACTTAACTCAAAAAGCATATGTAATATGATATAAACTTATGCGCAGTACTTACTATATTTTAAAAATTAACTAATAAGTTATAGACAACTTCTCGTAAAGTAATTTATTTATACAAGTAAAGAAGGTTCCTATCAAAATATAATTAGAGAAGTAAAGCAAACGACTGTCATAAATACAAATATAGCGCCAAAGATGCACTAGCAGTAAAAAAAAAAAAATCTCAAATTTTAGCTCTACCTGTACGTACTTTACAATTTGTTGAATAAAACTAATTTTATTTACTATAGTAATAAATATTATAAGAGAACAGCCACAAAGTGGTCGGAAAAAAGAAAAAAAAAAGATATGGTTAAAAGGTGGGGGTATTGGTGGAAAATAAAGCAACAAATGAGAAGGAATTGAAATTGGCACGTGGTTCCTAATTGGCCAAAACGAGGGGAAACAAAATGAATATTTATCAAGACTGGATAAAAGAAATAATTTTGTATAGAATCCGTTAAAAGCGATTAGTTTATTAATAAAATAAAATACAAACAAAACAATATATAAAAACTATATACACTTTTTAATCAATTCGAAGATCGAAAAATAAATAAATAGATTGGTTTGTGAAGGGCTAGCAATTTTATTTTTCTATATATTATAATTACAGAGGTAATGGCCGAAAATAAACGAACATGGTAGCTGCATACGTAAAAAAAAAAAGAGCTCTATCAAAATAAGCAAATTAATGAAAATATTAATATCACAAATAAGACAACAAAGTATTTCTTAATAAACTTTAAAATTGCCCTAAGAGCGAACTGTCCCATGCGTTTGCCTTCGTTCCTTCGGCTTCTAGTGCTCAATACACCACACAAAATCATCAGAACAACACAATAACACACACACGTTGCAGGTAAACACGCACGCACGCACCATAGGACTACCTTCTCTAAGTGCCTGCTTTCTGTTCTATGCAGACATTAAAGGGAATGTTCAGTTTCCCTGAAGGGACACCCCCCCCCCTCCGTCACTGAACTAGGATGAGACAGGCAACTCTTATTCTTTGCACTTCCGAAACTATTAAGATCAAAGGAAAAATAACTTCTTACACTCCTTATTTACACGAGGATAGATTTTGAGATAATAGATTTTAAAATAATTGGAAACAAAATTAATTAAAACGTACTGAATTTAAACGTCTCGTCGAGAAAACAATCCAAAATATGGCCTGTGTACCAAAAGATGCTATACAAGCCTGTTATGTTATATTAATTACTTTTTTCAATAGATATGGAAACATATACAGAATAAATAAGAAGAAAGAGAAATAGTAGCTTGGCTATTTTTTCTTCAGGGCTTTAGTTCTTACCACCGTTCTTTCTCCCTTCATTGTTCTCAATTCAACCAGTTGCATCTGGACATAGACATAGAGATGGATAAATATCTCATTTTTTCTCTTCATTTGTCCTTCCGAGAATTCTTCTTTTTGTGAGTATTTTATTTACCTTATACGTTTATACGTGTACAATTAAGTTAAAATAAGGAACCAATACTAATTAAATAAACCTTGAATTAACAAGCTTTTCATTTTGACAATGGTCAATCAAATATAAACGTTAGTTATTACTAAAATATTTATTTATGTTGCAACATTTCTCGATGTGGTATCAGGTTGATAAACATTATTCAAATTTGGATATTTCTTGTGCATAAAAAGATTTATTCAACTGCGCACGTTCCACATACAAGACTGAAAAGACAAGAAACTGCTCTGTTTTCGCCTACTTCAACATTTACTGGATAAACGTTCTAAGCTCTCAATTAATTACAAAAGACTCATTTACATGACAGTTTTCAGACCTATTTGGGCGTACAGAGTTGAGCTTTGGGACTCTACTAAACCATCCAATTCATCTCGTATCCAATCCAAAATCCTTCGTAAAATCCTCAATGCTCCTAATTATGTCACAAGCAAACTCATCCATCATGATCTTAATATCCCATAAGTTGCTGATTTGGCCCAAACTAGATACCTATCCTTCCATGATAAGCTCCATACACACTTAGAGTATTAGAGGCACTGCTAGTCTCTGAACTTGTTTCCCATACTATTTCTGATAACCCTCCGAGGCGCCTGAAAAGAAGATGGTCTCGAGACCGTCTACTATAGAACTTTATTGGAGTGCTACCGATGGGTAGTTTCTCCACAAGTGTTTTTTGTTTTCATGTCATTTGTTCATATTAGCAAATTTAATTGTTGTAATATTATTACAGTTGTAAATATCAATAAAATAATAAAAAAAATTTTAAAAATGCGAACGTAATTCTCATTTTCTTCATCATTATCCTTCAAGTTATTTTTTCTTAAGTGCATCGTCACTGAGGGACGTCTGGACTGTTAGGAAGATGTTCGGGGTTTTTTAGCTCACTTCTTCCTATATACCTCATGACAAGACATCGCGATGCATCGGTGTAAAGTCGGGCGTTGAAATAGAGAAACATTACAGCTCTGCTGGGCATACCTCTATCTTTTCTTCAGTAAGGGGTTTTCGCCATCAGTAACAGTTGTCAGTAAACTACATTGATCGTAAAAAAAACAATTAGAGAATATTCATTTGGGCACAAGTACTGGCTTGAAGGATAACAAGATGGATATCAGAGGAGCATAAACAATTGTGAAATATATACAAGTCAAAATTTACCGAATAAATGGAATGTAAACATATAAAATATCATAAAACTGCAGAATATTACTGTCTCATCAATTCACGGCGCCTCACTGATGCTATCTACCGGAATTGGCGGTAACTAACTGCTCTGAAGATAACTATGCTAAGCGATTCGAAGTTGACACCTGTGATCTAATTAAAATGGCGATAATTAAAATTAAAGTAACTCATTTAATATAAATCATTCAACGATCGTAACAAATAGGAAATCTATAATAATTATTTTTAATTATATCAAGTTAATCGGTAATGATTTCAATAATTCAAAGTAATTAGTTGCCGCATATGCCGCTAGGTGGCACCAGTATAGTGCTGTAAATTGTTAAGACTGCAGTACTTCTGAGTTTTCTTGTAAAACATTATTAAATAATGGAAATTTATTGTAAAACTACCGATCCCAGTGCCCATCTAAAGCAATTACGACTTATTTACTATTAGCTCAATAAATTTTGACGTTTAATTTTTGAAATTACTCGTTGAGAATCTGTGAATATTCTGAAACATATGTACAGATTAAATACTGCAAACACTAAATGCAAAAATGCAAACACTAACAAATATTATATATTATAAAATAATTTTAAACTGTTTTTTCGATGGAATGTTGCATTTTTTTTTACTTTAAAACAATCCAATGGCTCAAATTACTCGGTGTCAGTACTAACACAAGGAAAAACTGTGAGTACATCTATTTTTATGATTTGTATTCTTTATTTGGATTATTGATTGATGTTGGAATGAAAAACAATTATTAGAGTTGATAATGATGGCAAATAACTAATCAACTTCAACCTATTGAAGTTAATTTTTATTTATTGGCAATTATTTCAGATTACTAAGTATTAAGCATAGTCGGTATGTTGCAAACAATAAACAAAATGAAGTTATTCCATTTATAAATTTATATAATTTATAAACATTTATAAATTCCATTTATAAGCTTTTCTGTCTAATAACTATCCTTTGATTAATGCAATTTTCTTCGTTTTTGATCAACAAGATAAAATTAGAAAAAAGGAGATAGTATTATTTTGTACTCTTGAGACGAATAATGCATTTTTCATTGGTAACTTTTAATAACTATGAAATAATTGTGTGGTTTTATGAAACCACGATGCAAGAGTTTTTCGGTTTGTAGGCATTTAACTAAAAAAATTTGGAAAATAATTTGATTTACGGTATTAAAATTGCGTTTTTAATCCTAACTTAATTATTGAAAAATGGGAAATCAATAGTACACAAAATATTCTATTATAAAATTTAATTTCAATTTGCGTGTTAGAGTACGGAATACATAATTAATACAATCATTTAGATGATAAACGCATATTACAAAGAAAGAGCAATATTATATAAAAGGGATATTTACAATATAGTGTTTGTTTATGATTATATATCGATGAATTTTAGATATCATCGATGGATTTAATCACCAGCTTTTGTCCGCGGCTTCGCTCGCAATGAATTAGGTCTGCCAAATAAAGTTTCGGGAAAGATCATTTAAAATAAATAGTTTACTTATATTTTTAAAATATAAGTTACTCGCACATCCAAATTTCAGATGTCTAACTTCAAAACTGACGGATTCTATACAACCTTTGAACTCCTATTATATTAAAGGGGAAACCCTTGGGGTGGAATTATCCAAATTTCTTTCTTAAACTATACAAAGAACCTATCTACAAATTTATAGATGGTAAGTTCCTGATTTGCCTTTAATTATGTACTATTATAATATATTCTCCACAGTACCTAAAATACTGTCAGGGGGGGCACGTGTCCCCGTGCCCCCATCATAAATCCGCTCTTGCTATAGCCTATGTGTTATTCTGATTTATAAACTATATTACTGTAAAGTTTCATCCAAATCTGTTCAGTAGTTTTTGCGTGAAAGAGAGACAAACATAGAAACTTTCACATTTATAATATTAGTAAGATTGTACCATAGTATCCCAGTTAAGTCCATTCTCCGGTAGAAACCGAGAAAAATAACAAGATTATAATAATAATGTCTATTTATTCTGGGACAAGTCCCTTTAGAATAACAATACAGGTGTTGTAAGCTATTATGCCTTTGAGTATAAAAATAATTAAATATATTATTATATGTCAAAATTAAAATTAATACACACTAGTAAAAGGATTTGATAGTCTTTGAAGAGATTTGTTATTAGTAAACAAATCGTTTTTATTTATTTAATTTTATATAAAGTTAATGAACATTAAAACATTTACGATAAAGTAAATAATTGCATTTACATCAATAAACAGATCAAACCACCCAAATACCGCGGAACACTTGCAGAAATAAGGGAGAATATAAATGCTACACGGTCAGCTAACTGAGTGCCGCCTACAGTACATTGAATAAATGTTGAATAGATCTATTCTATGTTCTGTGGTGCCGCCATATTGGTCTAGGCTGTCCTGACATGCGCCTTTCACTTTACCCCTTCTCCAGCTGTAACACGACATGCTGATAGATGGGCGAAAAATTTTGGGGCGATAGAATAAAAGATTCACTTTAAACAATGAAATAAAATATACAGTAATTTTAATAAACCTTTGAAACCTTTCTGAAAATATTACAGGTTTATTTCTAAGTTATTGTTGATTTTTTGCCCATCAGCCGTTGTGCCCCCCCCCCCCAGAAAAAGATTCTGGATCCGTCCTTGGTTGTCAGTGTTGTTTATTGGCTATTTATTGGCTAAAATGCCAATAGCACACTCAACAAATCTTCGTCCTCTTGTGAGTTTATAATTGAACGTTCATTTTAATTGATTAAGTTTAAGTTGATGGCCTCCGAATGGACGAAGTAAGTGATCGTGCAAAGCAAAGGCTTCGTCTCCAAGAAACACAAACGGTAATTTGTAGTCAGTTCCAGGCAAGCGTGTTGCATCGGGTAAATTTAATGTGTTGTTTGTTACATTTTTCCAAAATGTGGTTTCTTAAAAAACACTGGAATCGCATTCCTTTCCGTAGGCACCAATATCTACAAATATAAAACAGTTCTGACCAAATCATGTGGCAAACTTCACGTACGACATAACTTATCGTTTTTATTCCAATTCTATAGGTGAAGTGTAGTGTAAACGTATCTCCGGTTGCTAGATACCTGGAACATTAAAAATTAATATTATTTTTGTTTTTAGGGCAAGGGGTGATGAAGAAGTGGACCAATATCAAAGATAATTGGATAAAATGTAACAAAAAAATGACTGAATGTAAATCTGGCTCTGGAGCAAAAAAAATAAGAAAATATATTTTTTATGATGAAATGCTATTCATAAAAAAAAATTGTCGACCATCGCAAGACTGATTTCAGCATGAATGAACATGTAAATGATACAGGCCTTAATAATGAAAATGCAGACCGGGATCAATCAAGCTCAGGGGACGGAAAACGAGTGAGGCTCAAAAGGCTAAAAAAAATAAGAATCAACTCAGTGAGGTTAACATAAAGTTTATGAGGTATTTGGATTCAGTAGCACAGGAGAAAAAGCCGTAGTATGAACTTTTTTAGGAGTATTGCTGATACAGTTGACAAGTTTACTGATGAAAATATCATAGACTTTCAGTTTCAAGTCATTTCAATCATTAGGGACATTCAACAAAGAGAGCGATATATACATACCGCATAGAAACCAATGGGATCATGGCTATCAAGGATATAAAGGTGGCTCAGCAATGTATGGGTATTCTACAGCTGCTAGATCAGGCTTTGGAATCAGTCATCAGGAATATGATTTTGGACATAGTTCTGGTTCGGAGCCAATCCCCAAGCGACCGGAATCGCAAGTATCTGTGTACAGAATGCAGAAAGTACCTCTGCAAATTCTCAAGTTAGTGCTGAAGAAGAATTCGATTTCAGTTCTGCATTTCAGTAGCATATTTAGCTTTGTCTCAATTTTTTTTACGTACGTAGTTAATTAAAAATTATTAACAGTACAATTTTGTTTGCGATAAATGATTAATATAACTAAATAAAATTAAACATATGAATGCAATTTGATTTTGTACTTACCTCATAATTACAGCCAATCTTTCTGCGGGTAAAATACTTTGTCGCATATTGGTATCTTGGTGTTTCAGTTTCTGGGATAATTTTTGAAGCAATTTATCGAATGCCGTTTTCTGCATTCTGAAATAATTGCAAAACTTGTCTTCATCTTTCCTCAGTTGATTCTTGAAAAGTGTAGGAAATGCACCAAATTTTTCCCGTTTTTCTAAAATCGGATGTATCTAAAATCTTATTTTTCTTTTATCTTCTTTTTTGAGTTTTCTATATACATAATACGCAAGGATAACCTTTTTCTTATAAGGATTCATGGCGAGGCCGTCGTAGCTTGGCGGCGAAATAAGCTCTACTGAGCGGCATGACGCGATGTGCCGCGGCATCTGGCCGTTGTCTTGAACCGGTAGCTTTGCCGTGCCATGTACATCCTTGCACTTTTTTTTTTGTTAAAAACGTGGCGTGAACAAGAGGCCCTAGTCCTGATGTAAACAGTTTACTTTCATATCGACTGTAACATAAAAGTAAAGTAAAGATTGATATGAATATTGATAATCGGTGTATTAGGAGAATATTTCCCGCTATCTACGAATCACATTAAATCTTCTTGCTGTGCTATGCATATAATTATGAAAAAATATATACTAAAATCCTTCCATTTTTGCGTGCGAACTGATGCTGGAATGCTGGAAAGGAATTAATTTATAATGTGTCGGATGTACCTGCTACCTCACCAAATTTAAGTATTAATGGAGACTAACCTCAAGACAACGTAGTGAGACATAAAAGTTACGACCGTAGTAAATATATTTATTTATTTTATTATTATTGATATTATTTAAGAAAAATGAACAAATGATGATCAACGCTTATTATTATTATGCTTTGTTATATTGACAAAAACAATTGAAAATCCGATTGATGTTGATTTTATTATAAATATTTGTTTCTTTCACTGTATCGAATAAGTATAAATCACTTAACAGGAGAAGCTAAATAGTTTGATAAATTAGGCGATAAGATCTAGGAAATTACCTCTACGTGTTCACAGAAGACACATGAATCCAACAGAATGGCCCAATGTTGTCTGCAATAAGTCAACCCCTACGATTCTTAAGGGTTATCAAGTGTCCATTTCCGCTGAGGCTATCTTGCGCTCAAGTAGCCCTTTCTTAGATTTATAATACTAAAGATATTTAAATCTGAATGGGTAAGTTCATTTTAATTTTTATGACGTAATATAAACTATTTTGATTTTATATTAACCCTCAAGTACCAATACAGTGTCCCTGGGACCTTTTGGTACCTATTTTCTGGAATTTCGGACCCTACCGGTCATGGGAAATCCTCTTATGACTTAGTACCTTCTTATTTTACTAGTACCTTATTAAAGGTGAAAGTGGAAGGTTGGTTCTAAAGTTTGTCCCCCAATAATAAGCAACGCCGTGTCCCACGGGCCATACCTCAGTACTTGTGTGACTTATTTGATTTTTTCAAGGTAAGCATTCATTTAATGTTATTAGTTAAATGTTGCACCGGGGGTAAAAGGAAAAAGAGGTAGACCCAGGCGTCAGATGAATGATTTGGAGGAAGATTTTAAAAGGATTGGGGTAAGAAATTGGAGGAGCCTCGCTGAAGACCGTGAGGATTGGAGAAGAATGCTGGCAGAGGCCCAGGTCCTGCAAGGACTGTAGCGCCCAATAGTTAGTGAGCGAGTGATTTGTTAGTTAATTTGTTGCTTTTAAATTTATAAATTTTATCAAGATATTAACTGTTTTTCTTATTATTTTTGAATTTATACACAATTTTATTTGTTAGTTCTGTTACAATTATGAAACCCTAATCTTGCAAATCAAAAATAGTTATTAGGACTGATGACGCAATGTCTTGTGACAAAAAAAAATGAGGAAAACATCTTTGCTTTGTAATATATGCAAAAAAAAAAAACTATGCTTGGAGTGCTCAAAGAAGCTGTTTGTCAATTTCAATTTTGAAAAGTATTTTTATTTTCATTAATAGGTTTTTAATTGTTTAGAATAAAAATAAAATATATTATAATTAATTTGCTATAAATGCACAAGTTTTAAATAGTTTTGGATTTTCAATTTTTCCTTCATTGATCTAATTTGTTTACTGAAATTTGAAAAAAATATCATATAAGTAATAACAAGCAATAAAATGTTTCAATATTTTATTTTGTATTTATTAATGAATTTTTAAATCAGATGGTCTGTGGGACCAGGTGTCAGTACTAACACAAGGAAAAACTGTGAGTACATCTATTTTTATGACTTGTATTCTTTATTTGGATTATTGATTGATGTTGGAATGAAAAACAATTATTAATTGATAATGATGGCAAATAACTAATCAACTTCAACCTATTGAAGTTAATTTTTATTTATTAGCAATTAATTCAGATTACTAAGTATTAAGCATAGTCGGTATGTTGCAAACAATAAACTAAATGAAGTTATTCCATTTATAAACAAAGAATCTTTTCTGTATAATAACTATCCTTTGATTAATGTAATTATCTTCATTTTTTGATCAACAAGATAAAATAGAAAAAAGGAGGGAGTATTATTTTGTACTCTTGATACGAATAATGCATTTTTCATAGGTAACTTTTAATAACTATGAAAAAATTGTGTGGTTTTATGAAACCACGATGCAAGAGTTTTTAGATTTTACTTTAAAAATTTTTGGAAAATAATTCGATTTAGGGTATTTAAATTGCGTTTTTAATCTTAACTTAATTATTGAAAAATGGGAAATCAATAGTAAACAAAATATTCAATTATAAAATTTAATTTCAATTTGCGTGTTAGAGTACGGAATACATAATTAATACAATCATTTAGATGATAAACGCATATTACAAAGAAAGAGCAATATTATATAAAAGGGATATTTACAATATAGTGTTTGTTTATGATTATATATCGATGAATTTTAGATATCATCGATGGATTTAATCACCAGCTTTTGTCCGCGGCTTCGCTCGCAATGAATTAGGTCTGCCAAATAAAGTTTCGTGAAAGATCATTTAAAATAAATAGTTTACTTATATTTTTAAAATATAAGTTACTCGCACATCCAAATTTCAGATGTCTAACTTCAAAACTGACGGATTCTATACAACCTTTGAACTCCTATTATATTAAAGGGGAAACCCTTGGGGTGGAATTATCCAAATTTCTTTCTTAAACTATACAAAGAACCTATCTACAAATTTATAGATGGTAAGTTCCTGATTTGCCTTTAATTATGTACTATTATAATATATTCTCCACAGTACCTAAAATACTGTCAGGGGGGGCACGTGTCCCCGTGCCCCCATCATAAATCCGCTCTTGCTATAGCCTATGTGTTATTCTGATTTATAAACTATATTACTGTAAAGTTTCATCCAAATCTGTTCAGTAGTTTTTGCGTGAAAGAGAGACAAACATAGAAACTTTCACATTTATAATATTAGTAAGATTGTACCATAGTATCCCAGTTAAGTCCATTCTCCGGTAGAAACCGAGAAAAATAACAAGATTATAATAATAATGTCTATTTATTCTGGGACAAGTCCCTTTAGAATAACAATACAGGTGTTGTAAGCTATTATGCCTTTGAGTATAAAAATAATTAAATATATTAGTATTAGAGTACGGAATACATAATTAATACAATCATTTAGATGATAAACGCATATTAAAAAGTAAGAGCAATGTTTATTTAAATCTGGGATATAGATATTGTATCTCGACTCGTACTCGTATCACTGCCGCTCATGCCTTGATTAGAACTGGCGCCCGATTTTAGCCGCTTACATTTCTGACGATATCTGCGGCATCTTTCCGCATTTAGTCGCTTTCGATGCAGAATTTTTTCTGTAATAATATTTTTGGATATAGGTTCGCCACTTTGAACGAAAAACGTATTAAATCCAACACTCGACGCTAGACCCCTACTTGTACTCAGCATGACATCTGTCGGCAGTCTATTAATTTTTTCCGGCTGCTCAGAGTGTAGTTCAGCTTGTGAAGATGACTGAAGGCCTAAATATATTGAATAAACCGGATAAAAATTAAAATACTTCATCAAGTATTCATATGAAATAAGAAATGTGACATGCAATAGATGAACGAAAAATGTTGGGCGATAGAAAAAGTTTCACTTTAAAATTTTTCAAAAAGAATACTTCACAATCCAATTAAAATGTACAGCTATATTTATTTTTAATTAAAAATATATGAAGATCAAAATAACAATACAAACAAAAATAAATAATAAAAAAAAACAAAAAAAATCGTTTATACTTGGTCTTTGCAAAAAAACAATACACAATGGTAACATGAAATGCACATTTTTCTGAAACAGATAAAAGTAGGCCTTATTTTAGTTTATTAGAGGTTAAGAATCAATTGAAATAATAAGCTTGGCTAGCAGGAGGGAATTAATTTTCTGCATTAAATACCAATTGATTTTCAACACTCCCAGACCAGATTTGAACCATTGCTATGGGTTTTTTCTTTCTTTTTTTATGTGCTCTTAGGTTTAAATCAATCACATTTTTCTTCTGAAGACAAGATGAGGTATCTTTAAACAGAAAATTTCCTACTTTTTCATTTATTCAAATGTTTTCTATCACTTAAAAAAACAGGAGATCCATCTATGTGTTCAAGTTTTTTTCCCTGGTCTATTCCATTCTCTTTATTTTCAGATTATTGTCATCTAATAGCACCTTCAAGCATTTGATTTTACCTTTTCTTCGAAAACATGACAATCTTTTAAATAAACCTTCAGATATAAGAGCTTGACATCTTTTATCTAGCATCAAAACATGATACAACCTCATCTAAAAAAAATCAATTAAATTATAGTGTTTTTTCTATTTCCTGTATTAAAAACTTTAAGTCATGATAAATACTTCGTCTGATAGTAAAAAATTAAAATGACATGAATATAAAATATGTTAACAAAAAGAAAAATCATAACTGAGAAATCAGATGATTGCATAGAATAAATTTTCATAGGTAAACATTAACATGAATTGAGACCAAGGAAAAAGATGGTTATAGAAGGGAAATTGTTATAAACAGCAGAATTGTAATTATGTTTTACTGTACATCTATAAAAAAGTTCCAATCTTTGTAAAAATACAATTTGAGCTATGACTAGGCATGATTGTAATTCTCAGTATTAAACAGACAGTTAGTGATTCAAAAAATCAATAAAATAAAATGTTCTCAATTTCTAACATGAATGATTTCAATAGAAATCTACTTATAAAAAACAAAACAAAAACAAATTTGGCATGAAGAAAAAATAAAAAGACCTCATGATGTCAACTGATCAAAATAACTGATTACCTAATTCATAACAAAAATTATGCATTAAATTTCTTTTCACTTGTCTGTTTTCAATGGCCATTCTATACTTTTTGCCTATTCTGTCAAAATATAAAAATATTTCAACCAGATAATTAAAGCAACTTTTAAGTAAGGTAAATACATGAACAGAATAAGTTGTACATAAAGATGTAACTTAATAATCTCAATCGCTTCGAAAATTCATCTGCAACTATGAAAACTATAGTACTATTAAACTTAAAATTTCATCTGTAATAAGGTGAATACAAAAATAATTAAAAATCATCGATTTTTTGTTTCTTTTTAAATTAAATTTAAACTCATTCTTAACCATCTCTGTTATTTATTATGACTAATTAGTTTACTATAAAATAGAGCAAATAATATAAGATTTTTTCCTTTAAGTATTTTATCTCATTTCAGAAGTGCATTTTTTTCTGAGAACTTTTACCATTCCCTCCCCTCTTCACAAATTTAAAATATTCATGCCTTCTGTAAAGTATAGTACAAAAAAATAATAAATTTGAGAAAAGGTAGCTAAAACAAATTGATTCAATTTAAAAACAATAATTAACAAAATACTTTTCTTTAATTTTATATAAATTTGAGCTTATTAAATTTTGCTAGAAAAAGAAACAATTATTAACTTAAAAGAATATTTGCCTTATAAATTATGATACAATATGTCACAGACGTACCCAATTGTTAAATACAGTTATTGATAATTTCAAATTTGTACTGTTGTTAAAACCGTATTGACACTCTTACAATACATATAGGCATTTTAAATATAATCTGTATTTACATCTATTTTTACTACTATTAGATTTTTAAAATCTATAAAGTACACTAAATTTATCAAGTCACTTATGAGACTATACAATATTTACAATGCGCTATGAAACATTATATTACAATTAAAAAGTTCTTTAACTAAATATTAAAAACATTAATCTTCCTCTCCATGAACAATTGATAAAAATTGGTCGAGATCAACTTTATTTAGGAGCTTCGCCCTACTGTCATGAGCATCCTGGAACAACCAAAAACAAATTAATGAGCTCTGGTTTAGATTTCAAGATGTGTTGATTTTTTTTAATAGGTTAAAAAAAAATAAGTAATAGTGATTTTATTTCTATTTAATCATTTAATAGTTTTATAATTTAAAAAACCATTAAATCTTTGTTTTTTTAATTTTATTTCTCTTTTACTAACCTAGTAAGCTAGCTGGCCATTTATTGATACTTTTATAAATACACCATATTTTCAGAGCAATTGAATTGAACCCCTATACTAATTTTATCACATTTATCATTTTAAGAATTGAGCCATGTTTATCTAATTTTATCATATTTATTTTATTAATAATTACTAAATGTATTAATATTTTATGCTGTAAAGTTTGTTGACTACATTACATAATGTAATAGGTTTATGTGAAGCAATTAATCAGGCAAACCAATACTAATTGGTTCTATAGTACTATAGTATAATATTTCGTTACTGTAGTATACATTCTATAATAATACGGTGTGGTGTTGATAAAATGGTGATTTTATCAAATTCCAGAGTTCAAAAATCTGTAAATATTTTAATGCTATTTATTATTTACCAATGCTTAATAATCCCTTTAGAGCATTCTCTAAGCTTGTTTACTAAACACTGGAATTCTTCAAAAAAAAAGCCTCAGTTTAGTTATTGATTTCAAAGAAGAAACATGACAGTGTCCTACGAAATTCTCGGAAATTTAAGACATTACTAGAAAAAAAATTTCACAGTCGCTGGAGCAACTTGTGAAATTATTAAATATGAAGGGGAAGGTGTCCTTGACCAGCACACTGGGCGGCGTTGGTTTGAAAAATTTAGCAGTGGAGATACAACGTTGAAAAGGAAGAAGGGCTCCGGGCAACCATTAATGGATATTGATGAGGTTCTGAAGGAAGCTGTTGAGTCAAATCCGTCCACAAGTACTCATGAACTTGCCAGGGAATGTGGTGTGTTGAAAGATAGTGTATTTTATATCAAAGAAATAATAATACAAATATTTGGTTAAAAAAAACGGTAATTTTTTTTATACACCCCATTATTTCTAGTACAAAGATTTGTTCTAGTTTTTATTTTGCTCTAAACTCTAAATCAAACAAAGAAAAAATTTTTGGGAGTGTGAACAACTAATGACAATTTTTATTCTGTTTAAACTCTTATTTTCTATTCTGACCACACTAGTGAAAACACTGTAACTAATCTTTGGGACTTTTCTTGTTTTCCACCCATGGCTTTTATATAGATATATATATACACACACACACATTATTCTAATAGATGAAGAATTCGCATGCTATAGAATCACAAAAAAAAACTAACATTAAATTTAATTTTATGGATGAATTTTATAGATCCCTAGTGAGTATACTCGTAGTCCTGTCACATTTAGTAGACAATTTGTATGCTTTCATAATGAACTTACTGGTGATTAATATGTTTAACATTGTAATAATTTAAACTAAAGGGCATTGACAATACTCTAGAATAAATATTTAAAACTATTAAAGAGGAATAATTAAAATTCTTTGATTCAATATGAGCTTTAGCTTGCCAAAGTACATTTTGTAATATAGTAAAAAAACTAATTAGGGAATTTTGAGAGAGAGAAAAGCTATGTAAAAAAATAATCTGGATATTAATGCACCCACTTACTTCAGTAAAACAAACAACTTAATAAGTTCTCCTATATTTTTGTTATTAAGAAAGACTGATATTACTATGATAAAAAACAAAATGGCCATGGCTAATAGAGGAAAAAAGCACTTTCTTTTAGCACTTCGGTTCAAACTATAACTAATATAGTCCAGTGGAATCCATATTATAACTATAACTATTGGAATTTAATAGAATTAGAAGACCTGAAACTATTCTTGGATCATTAATACCTTCATGAAATTTTTACTTACTCGGTGTTTAACAATATAAATACCGTTCCATGGGACTCGATTATAAATATAAATATATAATCTCTACAATCAATAATGTTTATAATTCAGATTTCCAATTTTTTTTTTAAATTATCTATAAACATATAAGTTGAATTTAAAATAGTAAAAAAATAGAATTATTTTAAAGTGCTCAAGACAATTAAGTTTATGAACCTACCAGAGAAAGTACAGCACTTCTACTTCCTGCTGGAGATATCCTCTTGCTGTAAATAAATAAGACAAATAATATTTAACAAAACAGAACCACAATAGTAATGATTTATGAGATTTCAAAGCAATATGGCGATGATCCAAACCAAGAGGCCCAAAAAATATATTCTTAGTTGCTTGACCATTTATGTAATTATATGTTATGAAGTATGTATGTTAGATTCCACAATGTTTCTAAATAAAAAAAAGATGAATAATCTTTTCATTGGTTATTAATAATTTTTTCTTTAATTCTTAGGGAAAATTTAAATAAATGCAGTATTTGAGGTTTCATCATTAGTTTGATAACTTTATAAAATAAAAACATCAAACACCATTTTTATACATAGAAGAAAATTACATTTTGCCATTTTAAATAGACATTGAGAGGATCCTGCTCTATAATATATATATTAGTGTTCAGAATCTGTTATTAATTTTTTTTAGAATTTTTTTTGGTAATTTTCAATGCCAAAATCTACTTTGAAACTGAATACAAACATTAATGATGAATATACTGGGTGTCCCGAATTTAAATGGCAAAACTTCAGGAACTTATAGGGGGCCGAAAAACTAAGACAAAAATTTAGAGATTTGCTCGTTTTTGCTTAGTTTTAGAGAAAATTGCAAAAAAAGAAACAAAACAAGTTTTCATTTTTATACTTATTTATTTACATTTATATTTATGTTATGTTCTTTTTAATGTAAATATTGCTCAAAATGTCCTCTTGCACCAATGCAAGCATTACATCTAGCACTCACTTGATAAATTGCAGCTAAACATTGTTCTGATGTTATTTGGTGCACTGCATCTATGATTCGGTCTCTTAATTACTCTCTAGAGTTGATTGACACCGAATAAATTTCCTGCTTCAAGGTTCCCCATACGAAGAAATTCATGGGTGTCATATCAGGTGATCTGGGCGACCAATGTTCTACTCCTCCACGTCCAATCCATCGTTGTGGATAATTTATATAAAGCCAAGCTCGAGCAACTCTGCTATAATGAGCTGGACATCCATCGAGTTGGAACCACATTCCAATCCGCTGTTGTAAGGGAATGTCATCTAAATAATTAGAAAAGTCGTTCACCAAAAAATGTCGTTCTCCATTCAATCTTCCAGGTAAAAAATATGGTCCCACCAGTAATCTGTCCTAAATACCAAGCCAAACTTTAATAGCAAATTCATGCTGAAACATATTCTCTCTAATAGCTCTGGGATTTTCAAGAGCCCATATATGATAATTTCTTTGATTAACGATTCCTCCTCTTGTAAGGGTAGCTTCATCGGTCTATATAATTTTTAATGGAAATAAATTATCATCGCGAATTTTTTCAAGAAACCAGTTACTAAAATTCAATCTCTTGACATAATCTTGAGGTAATAAATTCTGAACTTTTTGAAGATGGTATGGGTAGCGATTATCGCCTTTCAAAGTTCGCCATAATGCTAATGCAGCAGATGCTCTTCGGATGCTAGTCTCAGGATTGTTATAAAAGTGGTGTTGGACACAATTTCTTCTCCGATACTCTGCTTTTACTGCTGCCTGGAATTGGTCGCCTTTATTACGTATTAAGAATGACCCAGTCTCTCGTAGTCTATTAAAAATTAACGAAAAGACTCGTCGATTAGGCACTCTTCTATATTTGGAAATCGGCGCGCATACTCCTGCACCGCTTCTAAAGCATTACCGTTACAGAAACCATACACAAAAATCATATCAGCATATTCAACATTAGAATATGTATACAGCATTGTGGGTGTTGCTATTCACACAAAAATATCTGAGTAACTGACTGAAGACTGATTTAGGAATTATAATCCTAGAAAGGAAGCCAAAATGTAAACAAATAAAAGAATGTAAAGGATAACATTAAGTGTTCACATATCTCACTGTCTAGCCTGACGAACTTTGAAAGGTGATAATCGCTACCTGTAACATTTTTGTTGTTTCTTTTTTTGCGATTTTCTCTAAAACGAGCAAATCTCTAAAGGACTTTTTCTGTTAGTTTTTCGGTTCCCTATAAGTTCCTGAAGTTTTGCCATTTCGGGACACCCTATATAATAAGGCAATATTTATAACTTGGCAAATAATATTTCATAACTACCATATACACCAACATAATTCATGCATGCTTTATACATATCAGAAGTATGAAGCATGTTTCCTATTTACTGCCAAAACACTTGATCATAAAAATAACATTGGAAATCGTGTGGCAAGGTCAGGAAAGAGTGTATACCCTTGGCACCAAAGGGAAGAGGATAAAATTAGATAATGATAAAAATAAAACAAAATTATATTACTGGAAATAGTTAAAATGTGACATGAAAAGATTTCTATATCATAAATTCACTACTTTTGTTTACAAAAAGAATATCTTTTCCCATTTTTAATAGAAAGTGGTGGAGTATGCTATGCCTGAGGGCATAAGGAATACCTTATGTGCAAAAAGAACTCGGCATAGCTCTGGGAATCAGCGCAAGCATCACCGATACTATCAGCATATACATTCATAAAAATGGCATGGTCTCAAAGCGCTCGCCAACAATGAAACAAGTTATTAATTGAGTGGTTATGAATTTCAATGCAGATGATTAAAAAAACTTACACTTCTGAAGAATCAGACAGTTCACCATCCTCCCTCACTGAGTCTAACGAAAGTTTAGACTTTCTACTGTAAGACTGAGACTGTGGCCTCAAAAAAGATGGCTGGTCCTCTACTACCAGCCTTTGACTGCTGCTAGTGGAGCACCTTTCCTTCTGAGCTTCAAAAGTAACTTCAGGTGAATAGGTACGGTTCATGTCACTATGTCTTCCTTCAACTTCACTGCCAGATTTTGAGCTTGTAAAACTGTCATTAACATTTGAATATATTCTATATTTACTTGACTGTAATTTATCTTCTAAAGGTCTTCGATCTTCTTTTTTAATGTTTCTTCTAAACTCAGGAGAACTGTGCCTTGATCTTTTCTTATCATATGGGGAATAATGATCATAATCACGGTACCTACTATCATGATGACTTCTCATATCTCTGAACTTTTTTCTTGGAAAAGAATCTCTTCTGGCGTAACCACCCCTGGACCTAAAAAACCTGTCTCTATCTCTTTCTTTTTTCCTTTCACCTCTGAAACTGCCATAACCTCTACTGTAGTCGCGTTTGTCTTTTTCATCTTCACTACTAGATGGAGATCTGGAACGTTTCCTATTCCTTGTTCCACTTCTAGGACGAGGTCTCTGGTCGGTTCTTGGAGTATCAATCCTCCTTTCATCCTTCCTGAGATATGGAGAATGTGGTTGAGTTTCACCGAATTCAAATATATGTAAAAAAGGACTGGACCTCAATTTTTTATTTAAGTAATTCCCCGATTTATCAACATTCAAAGTAAAAGAGTAAACATAACTGTCTAAATATTCTGTAAGAGCTTGGCTTCTGGCTAGATTCAATTTTTCCTCAGAACCATGTAATTTTGGTTTTACAGTATTACTATAAATATTAAAATATCGTTCATTTAAATGTGATTCATGATAGTTTTTGGATTTAGCTATCAAATTTATTTGTTCTTCAATATTAATAGTAGTGTTAGGAGTTTTTCTGGGATCATTTGATGCCTTAGCTTTTTCAACACTGGCCCTTGAGAATGATGCAGCCAATAGCAATGAGCTAGTTTTTTTTCCTGCCAAGTCAACTTCACTTAGTGGAGACTTCCTTGACTTAGGGCATTTTGCCAAATTATTATCGAGTTTCAAACTCTGATTACTCTCTTCACTTAGATGTAGAGTCGGGAAGCTTTCACAACTTTCCTCGATTTCTTTCGATATCACTTTAGAACTTTCTATCAGCTTACTGGTACTACTCCCATCAGCCTTCTTTGTATTAGGGCCATCTTTTGAATGCTTTGCTATCAAAGAACTACATTCCATTCCATCTTCCTCATTGAAATTTCCAATTTTCTTGCCAGGTACACCACCTTTCGAGTCTTTTTCAGAAACTTTAGGCTTGACAACTGCTTCATCGTCACTAGACTCATCTGATGTTGATGAGGAAGAATTCAACATTCTAATATTCTCTAGCTTTTGCAATCTTTCTCTTGCTGTTTTCAACTGTACACTACTTTTTTTTAACTCTGCATAATCGTTTATAGAAGAATCGGAAGCTGAATCAGAAGAATTATCAGGACCGAACAGCTTAGCTTTCGTATCTTTCAAAAGATGACGAATTTCGGACTCCATTTCCTCATCAACTGACATTTTCTTTGAAGGTTTCCCAATGTTAGATTTTGGAGACTTTTTTAGAGATTTGTTGTTTCTTTCTAAACATGTCTTTTTCCTTGACAATGTCAGTTTTTTGGTTTCCCGTGGTGCTGGCTTTTTATTTACTTTTCCTTCAACTGTTCTTTCTAAACTATTATTATCCGATTGTTCTGAATTGTTGCTATTATCAAGGTCTATGACAGGTTCGTTGTATTTTCCATCAAATGAATTATCTGAATGCACTTTAGGTAATCCTTGTATTTGTTTGGAAGCATTTCCTTCAACTTTACTTTTATGTTGCTCAATAAATATATTTGTTTTCTTCTTGACTAAAGGTTCATTATTTTTGTTCAATTTAGGACTCATTAATTTGATTTTGGGAGTTTTACAAGTTTTTTTTTCACTAATAACAGAATTCGACTTTTTATTAATATTTTCAGATGCTCCATCAAAATCTTTATTTTTTTCAATACAGACATTTCTATTATTGGAATGATCTATAACCAAAGTTGGAGGAGTATTAATAACTGCATCTGGCTGTAACTGAGGATTTTCAATGTTCTCTTTATTCATTGGTTTCTCATTGATAGTATTCGTTGAATTAACAATGCATCCTTGAGGCTTATCAGTTTCTTTTCCAGATAAATTAGTGGAACCAACAGGACTTTCATCAATCTTTTGAGGTGTCACCGATAAAGGGTTTTTTGGTGTTGGTGGCAAAGTCGGTGTCACTAGCACTGTGGCAGCAAAACTTGTTTCAGAAACTAAAACTTTGGTTAAAGGAGTCATTTCGACTGGAGTGCCAGGAGGAATGGGAGCAGACAAGAACTTGGCAGGTGTTTGGAATAAATTAACACTGTTCTTGCAGACTGATTCAAATGTTAATGGTTTATCAACAATATTGGTGTCATCTTTCTTAGGCTCAGCAGGTTTAGGTTCTGTTGTTTGGTCGTTACCACAACTGACTGGCTTAGGAGGACTTAGCTTTTCTATATCTTGAGCAATGTTACTTGTCTTTTCTGTCTCCATTCTTGAACATTCTTTAATTAAGATATTCTCCAGAGAAGATTGGGATGTTGGGCTGAATACAGAAGGAAATCGAGTACTCACTTTCCCAAGATGTGACATGACAAGTTTTGTTGTAGGTGTAAGCTGCCCTCGGCTATTTTCATTTACCGGGGACATATTAAGTTTTAGAGGCGTTGATGTATTAAATTCTTCTGGTATGATATCCTCGTCATGTTTCTCAGCAACGTTCGTGCAATCTTCATTGTTGCTAACATGCGGTTCCGGTTGTTTTTGTCCATCATTTCCCTCTAAGGCATCTTTCGTAATTTCTTTTGTGGTTGTTTCTTCAGGGATATCAGGGCTTTTGATAACCTCACTTTGCTGCTTTGGATCAGCACCGACTTCTAAAGATGAAGAATCATTTTTAGCTATTTCTTCCATTAACTTCTGCTCTATCAAATTTCCAAGCTCACTGTTATGACTTGTATTTAGGGCGATTTCATCGTCACCAATAACATCTCTGACATCCTTTTCTATTTGATCAACTAATTCTTCATTTGAATTTTTCTTTTTAAGAGGTTTCTTGGTCACTTTTTTTCTAGTCACTTTTCTTTTTGCACATGCAGACTTATCTCCTCTTCTAGTGCCAGCTTTCCTTTTTAAACCTACTGATGTGGGTATATCTAAGTTTTCCCTAGAAGCCATAAAGTTCCTTAAATCAGCATCCCAATTTTTTTTAACCTTTCTTTCTACCGGTTTCTTTTCTTCTTGAGGCGTTTCTTTAGGCGGAGAATTGAACATTCCTCCCCTCTTGATGAACTCGAGGGCTTTGGGTTCCTTCTTGCTCTGATGATAGACTTTAGGTGATGTCATTGACTTCCTCAATGCCAAGTTTTTATCAGGAGTTTCGAAGTCTAATGCTCTAACATGAGTTCTTCTAGGGGTACTAAGACTCACTCTAGGGTGTTTTGGAATTGCTTGTTGTTGAGGTGTTGCTTCAGTTATGTCATTAGCATCAACACAATCTTCTTTAGGTTTCTCTATATTTTTTTCTGGTAAAGAATCTTTCTCTGAAGGCATTTCAGTCTGCTGAGGTTCTTCATTTGATAAAGGTTGGACCACTTCGATTACAGGTGGTTTAACAATATCCTTTTTGTCTTTATCATTCCTTTTCGACATTGCACGGGTTCTGATGCCAGAAGTATTGGATTTTTTTGTACCAACAGGAGAAACAAGAACCTGAATACCACTATCGACTGGTTTAGCCATTTGTGGAACAATTGCTTTCACACCACGTATTCCAACTTTTTGTAATCCACCCCTCGTCCGAACTCTTGACCCCTTTATATTTTCAGTAAGTCCTGAAAAATAAAATAAAATAAAAAATAAAAAAGTAAGTGATGTATTTCAATGTAAACAAAAAAAATGGTGTTTACCATACTTCTTATTTTATTTTATTCCCGACATCAGTTAACAATTGTAATTACCACAATCACAAAATAAAAGTAAGGCAAATACTTAATATATACATTGAAGTAGGTTCAATAAATTAATTTCACACACCATAAATAATATATTCTCCACAGCTATAGGTAAAATCTGATTTTTTTTTTTATTTTATTCATAGCCTATACAGAATCCACAAAAATTATATTATATAGCTAACCCTCTTAATAAAAAAGCCATATATTTTTAAGGACATACATAACCAAGGTCTTGTACCACAGACAACTGAACAAATCTTTAGAACACTATTAACAAATTGACAATCAATACATGTCTTGTCCTTCTTGTAATAAGTTACTTATTTTTTTTTTTTTTTATCAGGAATTACTTTTAACCTGTGTAATTTAAAAATTAAGATAAAATAGTTAATTTTATTTAACAAAAAAACGTGTTGAGAAAATAGCAAAAACTTACTTTTTTGAGGAGTGGGAATATCCACTTTAACTTCTTGTACTTGATCATCCTGTGTAGGAACTGGAAAAAGAAGGACTTGATAATATAGGAATTTTATTGAGTTTAAATTTAAAAGAAAATAAACTTCCAGAATTATAAAAAAAAAAAACAGAAAAATTATTTTAAAAAAAATTTTAATTGAAGAAGATGAATTATTCAAATAATAGCACCATTACATTAAATTCAATGGAATAGAACTCCCATTAAATGACCTTACATTGACCCTCCCCCAGATTAGCTAGACAGATTTATTTTGGAGTATTGCAAATTGTCAGTCATAAGTCTTACCAAATTGTGTTTTTTATTATATACTGTAAATGAATTTAAATTTATACTCTAATAAATAGAGTTTTCGCCTGGGAGCTCCTCGCACTTCGGCCCACATTTATAGAGAGAGTAATAACTTGGGAGATGCTTTCACACAGACTCCCACTCTATGGTGAAATATGGCGGAAGTCGCCGGTAGTGAGCGGCGGCAATGCCATTTGTATAATATTTAAATCAGTTATGCATAAAAAAATTGTGTTTTCTCTGAATAAACCCGTATACAAAATTGATAAATAATTATTTAATAAGCTTTAGAATATTTTTCAATTGTTAAATAAATTCTGTATAAATTTATGTCAACTTTATGGCTTTCGATATGCTAAACATCGATAATTACCCTGATTTATTCCTCTACCCATTACAACCCTCAACACTACATTGAATTATCACTATTACATATTTAATTTGAAATAATGATCTCAAGTTTATATTATTATTACAATTATAAGAAATATTAGAAACATGCGTTGTGGAAAAAGTAATTTTGGTTCTTCCAAATAGATGGTTTAAAAGCCTTATCTATCTCTGACGGCCCTAAGGCCCAAGAAGGATCCTTGACTCCTCAATAATTCTCCTCCACTCAGAGCAATCCTCTGCAGCTCTTCTTGAACTTCTCACTCCCAGAAGCTGTAGGTCAGCCTCAAAATTTTTCGAGCAACTGTAGCATGTGTCTATCTCTTCCTCTTCTTCCCTCCGGGCACCCCTTTATTACCTTCCATGGTAGTTTTTCCTGATCAATTCGATTTACATGACCCAACCATTTTATTCTCCCTTCTTTAAAATATGAAACTAAATCGGGGTCTTTATACAGGTCTCTAAGTTCTCTATTGGTTTTTATCTTGTACATATTTTCGAAAGGCCTCGGTTGGGCTATATACTCTAAAAGTATTATATCCCTAAGTAATACTAATTCAATGAAACAATAATTTAGCAGGATTGAACGGTAACAATCAATTGAACATTCAAGCGTCATTTGATTTATTTTTTATTTCCAAAAAAAAAAAATACAGCTCAGGGATGATGAGTGTTTAAGCGAACGCCAATGCAAAATTTGTTAGCTTGTTTTTGTTTTTGTTTGGAAATTTCCATGTAAAAGATGGACCACACTCTGACTGGGCAGACATAGAAAAACATTGATGAAATTATTCAACATAAGAAAAAAAAAAATGTAGATCAACTTATTTCATCTTGCGACATCACTATGGAACTGAACATCGTCCATAAGACAATTATAAACCATTGAAATAAGACTGGTTACCAAAAGAAGCTTGATACTAGAAGTGAGTCCTGAAGTGGAACGGTGAAAATTTTAATGGACTAAATTTCCATTTGTGATCGCTGCTGCAACGAAACAACATATAGCCAATTGGAAACAAACGAATACAGGTGATGAAAAGTGGATCAGGTATGACAATAATGTGCAAAAAAAGATTGTGGTCAAAGCTTCATAAACGGTTGCAAAGCCCGTAATGATGCCAAGGAAAGTAACACTGAGCGTTAGGTGGGAATGGAAAGGAATTGTTCACCATGAATTGTTGGAACCTGGCCAAACCATTAACTTGGCTATCTACAGTCAAAAAATAATATAATTGAAGCCGGATTTTCAAAATAAACGACAAGGAATTGATTGATAAGAAAAGCACTGTCTTCTACCAAATATGCTTTTTCTAATTTGTACGTATAATTAATATTTCAGTGGTTTACTACATCATAAAAGTGTTGATTTTTAACCTAAAACTCCACTCCATTTAAGTTCCTTAAATAGTGGCTTACACACCCACGCACCCACGCGCACACACACACACACACACACACACACACACACACACACACACACATATGTATCAATAATATATATATTGATTGATCAGTGTTTGAAATTATAAAGAATGAATTTTCTCTGAAAAACATGAAAAAGGAAAAAAAAACAATTTTTCCACAATCCTATATGATAACTATTTAATACCATAATATTTAACAACAAAAAAATCAGCAAAGTAACATGTTATAGGTGGAAGAAAGTCGTCCGGGTAGAGGTCAAAGAATTTCTCATACAATAGGAGAAAACTTTATTGAGTAGCCAACGTTTCGACCCACCTTGCAGGTCTTCTTCAGGGCTGTGGGCTTGATAGGTCTAACTCAAGCTAAACACACCTACTGGCCACCTCTACCTGATACCTCTACCCGGACCACTTTCTACCACATATAGTATCAAGGTCAACAATTATCATTCAGTATAACATGTTATAGATTTCTAATGGTATAGTAATGCTTACTCTGGATATAGAAGCTGCTTGGTGTTTCCGTTTTTGGAAGAATTCTTCTCCTACGTGGCTGAAGGCTACCGCGAATGCTTCCTGTGAAAAAATATCATTTGACTACTATAAAAGAACCAGCTATTGATTAAGTGAAGCATGCGACTAGAATTAATTGGGATTTATTTTGAATGGATGCAATTCAATAAGTGGAAAAATAGAACATAATGAAGAATCTTTTACACAGAATTAATTTTAAAACTTATAAAGCACTATCTACCGGGTAGTTATGATAAAAAAACCACAGAAATTCAATCATCTAAATCAAAATAGATCCACACAATATAATAAAATAAAACAAAACAACTTAAATTGTAATGTACAAACAATTATAACTGTAAACACGACTACATTAAAATAATATTGTAAAGAACGGAAAACATAAAAATCTATCCTGCTAGGCATAGGCGTAACGAGGGAGGGGTGTTATTGGGGATGTAATCCCCAGATATCCAAAAGATTCAATACTTGTAGAGGTAAGGACGGTCAATTGATCACAGATAAAGAAGGGATCCTGGAAAGATGGTCCGACCATTTCGGTAGTCTGCTGGGGAGTGTTCGGAACCCTGCCCTAGAAGATAGTTATGGCTCTGACACTATCCAGTGTGAGCTTCTTGACCCACCAGATGATGAGGAAATTGAGGCTGCAATCCAGAAGCTTAGAAATAATCGAGCACCCGGATGTGATGGCATACCAGCTGAACTTCTGAAGGCTGGTGGAAATGAAATGATAAAGGTAATTCGAGATCTGCTACACAGTGTATGGATAAGCAAAACTCTCCCGCATGACTGGTGCATTGGCCTTATCCTCCCTCTTCCTTATCCCCCACAAGAAAGGAGACCAGATGCTTTGTGATAACTACCGTGGTATAACACTCCTGAGCTCTGCCTACAAAGTACTTTCGAATGTGGCATTCCAAAGACTACTTCCCCATGCCCAGAGAGAGATTGGAATGTACCAGCGCGGATTTATTAATGGTAGATCTTGTATTGATCAAATATTCTCCCTGAGAACTCTTATGGAAAGGACTAGAGAGTACAACATAACGACCCACCACCTTTTCGTGGATTTCAGCAATGCCTATGACTGTATCATCAGGGGAAAACTGTTTCAAAGTATGGAAGAAATGAATGTCCCCAGACAATTGATAAGCCTCGTGGCATTGCTGATGAGGGAGTCGAGAAGCCAGGTCAAGATCCAGAATGACTTGTCTGAAGAATTCAAGACAACTAGGGGTCTGAGACAAGGGGATGGACTCTCGTGCCTGTTATTTAATTTTGCACTAGAAAAGGTCATAAGAGATGCAGGGTTACAAGTCACTGGTACGAATCTGACTAAGTCCATCCAAATACTGGCCTATGCAGATGACAGACATAGTGGGAAGAACACCGAGAGATCTACAACAGGCTTTTCTTGCATTGGAGAATGCTGGACGGCGTATAGGTCTTCAGGTAAACCAAGTAAAGACTAAGTATATGGTGGCTAACCCTTCAAGACAATCGGATCCCACCATCAAGTTTGGTCCCTACACATTTGAAAGTGTCGACAGTTTTGTCTACCTCGGTTCTTTGGTCAAAGCAGATGGCTCAACCAGCCCAGAAGTTCAAAGAAGAATATTGGCCGCTAATAGATGTTATTTTGGGATGGCGAAAATTTTACGAAGTCGTCTGATATCAAGAAGAGCCAAGGTCATGCTGTACAAAACAATCATCAGGCCTGTTTTGACTTATGGATCGGAAACCTGGCCTCTGTCCAGGGCAGATGCCAATAGTTTGCTGCTCTTCGAAAGAAAAATATTAAGAAGAATGTTTGGAGCTGTAAGAGTTGGCGATCAATTTAGACTCAGACAAAATGCAGAGCTGTATCTTTTGTATCAGGAGCCTGACGTGGTGAAGCACATAAGAATAGCTGGATTGAGATGGGCTGGACATGTGGCCAGAATGGAGGACAACGCTGTCTTAAAAAGACTTCTGTTTGGATTCGTTGATGGAAAAAGAAAACGTGGGCGTCCACGACTTAGATGGTCAGATGAAGTCGAGAGTGATGCAGGCAGCATCATTGGATCCAGAGCTTGGAAGACCTTGGTGCAGGACAGAGAAGAGTGGAGGCGACGCCTTGATGCGGCCAGGACCCGTGCTGGGTTGTAGAGCCAGGGATAATAATAATCCCCCCCCCACCCCCATTGCTTAGAAGAAATTTTAAAAAATATTGTACGTAACAATTTTTAAAAATAAAAATTTTATTTAAAAAGAAAAGATATGGCCAGGACCGGGACTTTCATCTCTCCGTGGTGACGCCTCAACCATCTCGGCCATCCTGGCCTGCTTCACAGCCAGCCATATCCCCTCTTTTCTTTTCAAATAAAATATTTAAAAAATTATATCATATAAAAATAAAATAAATTATAATAATATTAACCACTTAAAGTCAACTAGATCCAAAATAAAGTAATGTTAAATTAACATTCTCCCCGTGAATACATCGCAAATTGCAAGAACACAGAGATGTAGGATCAACTGAAAAGAGGGGATATGGCTGGCCGTAAAGCGAGCCAGGATGGTCGAGATGGTTGAGGCGTCACCACGGAGAGGTGAAAGTCCCGGTCCTGGCCATATCTATTTTTTTCAAAAAAATTATATCATATAAAAATAAAATAAATAATAAAAAAATAAAACTTTGAAGGATTTTACTTTTTCAGAGCTATTATTGTGGGATTACAGAAGTAAGGGTCAATAATACCAAAAACACAACAAAGAAAATGCAAACACAGTTATTTTAATGAATAAAAGGTACACTAAAATGGCAAACCAAAACGTAATACTGGTAATTTACAATTAATTATATTATTATAGCGGCAGTAGTGGCATCTAGCGGCAACAATAAGATCGCAAATGTGAGAAGAACAGTATAGAGAATTCTTAGAATTTAGAAGTAAAGTGTGGATGGATGGGTCTAGAAAGTTCCCTGTGCAATTAAGTTCAGTAAGTTATTGTAACCAATAAATAGGGTTACTTGTATTTAAAAGCTACTTATCGATTTCCCTTCCAAAAATAACACTTATAACTTCCAAAATAACATTTATAAAAAATTATAATCTATTTATTTAATTTGAAACTACATGATTATAGTTTCTATAATATATATTATACCTATACTATGAGACATCTTTTTTGACGGGAGTAACATGTTGGAGTGGTTGACTGGGGGGGAGTTAACCCCCTCATGAGTCAACTCTAGTTACGCCAATGCTGCCAGGAAAGTTTGGGTTTGAGAAAGAGACCAAAAAAAAATGTTTAAGTTGGGAGATCTTACCAGATTGTTTGGTGACACTGACTGGGTGCGGTAAAATAGGAGAGAGATGACCAAATGTGGCTAGATTGGCCATATTGATGGGTTGCAACGGTGTAGATATTTGGGAGGCAGGGAAAACATCAGTAACTGTATATCCAGCTGGAATGATGATACTCTGCTTGTAGATACCGCTGGAAGTTGCAATGGCCTAGGGTTGAAAAAGATTAAATTTGTTTCAGGATTAATGAAAAAAGTACAAAAAAGTGGAATTAATTGAAATGACTTTTATTGTCCAAGTAATTCTCCTTACAAATAAATTTGCTATTCCTCATATCATAATTATTCTCATCATTCTAAGAATCGCATGCAATTAAAAAGAAATAGAAGAAACAAATTTCATCAAAATTTATTTCCAAACACTCAATTATTGTAATGGGATAAAGCTGATATTTTTTAGATTGCTGAACCCACTTACAACAAAACATTACCAATCTCAGTATTAAAATATATTTAGTTTTTTTTTTTTTTACAAAAAGTTATGAAATGCTTAATACCTGTGGTGAAGAAATGACAATAGTTTCCGTAGGTTGAGGTTCTTGATTAACTTGCTCTTCTTGCATCTTCTTGTTACCAGCAAGTATACCCTCAATCGCGAAGTTGGATTCTTCTGCAATTTTCTTTGAGGTTTCTAAATCTAAGAACAGGACTTTTATTCAAAATCCAACATAAAAAAAAATATCATAAGCACCAATGTCTATTAAATAAGTATTTCTTATGTACCAATTAGCAGTTCAGAAAATGAATTTAATGCAATGCAATATATAGTCTAAATTAAAATTCTCTTTAGTATAAAAAATTCAATGTCCGAGAAAACAAAACTGTATTTATCATTTTCTGTTATGACAGTAAACCTCAATCACAACCTGAATCACAAATGAGATGATCCAGGTGGCATAGAGAATAAAATAAAGTAGAAGTACTAATAATTTTTTTAAATGTCATTTTATTTTATTCTTTTTTGCCACTCAGAATATTCAGTATTTATTTTTATAAGGGAAGTAATAACAAAAATTAATATTTAAAAGATTTTTTATTTGATCACAGATTAAACTAGACTATATTAAATGACTTAAGTTGATAAATGTTATTATCTATTCTTATTGATTATTTATCCTGAGATAAATAAATAACATATGTAAATATAAATAAATAAATACCTTCATTTATTGTATTTCCACAGTCCAAAGGAACTTGCCTTTCTTCAGCCGGGTCACCATTCCTGAAAATTTAAGATACTAATTTTAGCGGTTAATATACATAACAATAAATTATTCATATCTGGTATAGCAACACTATTTATCACACGTGGACAAAAGAAAAATATGATTTGGGTACTATATTTTCAAAATAAAATTCCTTTACTGATATTCTGTTTGAGTTTTTTATATTCCACAATTTATCCTCATATTCTGGGATTCCCTAGATTAATGAAATCACCTCATCAGTGGAGGTACATTAAACAAACAAATATAAGAAAAATTTAATAAACAAAATGAATCAATCTAAAAACCTGAAATAATTATACTTGAAAGCTATTTACAATATTTTATAGAAATTTGTAATACAAAGGTCACTATTATAAAGTTAGTATGGTATGGTTTTAGTGACATCGTACTTCACTTACTCTATACATTTACTGCTGATGAAATTAGTAAGAAATAGTTTAAAATTTTCCTAATACAGCCAACCAATTATTCATAAAAAATAGAAAAGTATATTTTTCCTTTATTTTATGGCCGATAGAAAAGACCCTATACGGTAGAATCATCATAGTTCAAGAGAGGAAGGATCTGAGAGTTAATGAATTATTGAGATTTCTAATAACTCTTAGTAAAAAAGTTACAAACAAAATTGTATTGACTGGGATACACATACAAATGATATAGTTAGTGCTAAAAAAGAGTCAAATCATCAACAAACAATTTGGTTGTTGAATTTTGGTCCAATTCTTGAAGACTGGGCTCATTAATAGCTCAATTAATTTAGCTAAATGATGCAAATTGAACATATTATTTCATCATTGTAGAACTGTAGTAGCACAAAAAACTATTAGGTACGATTTATCTTATTCATCTTCATTTTTTTTTTTTTTATAAATTTCAACTGGACTCAATCATATAATATATTCTTTAATTAGGAGAACAAAAAACCTATTTCCTGTAAAAAGAATTGTTTATTCTTTATTTTCGAGATACGTTTCGGCCTAGGCCATTCTCAATCTTCTATTCTAATGGTTCCCTCTGAATTTGAAAAACATTTTTAATGGAATGAAACAACTTATATTGAGGTATCTATGCTTTATTTTTGGTTATTTGTTGGACAATAAAAATATTTTATACACAGTTTTATTTATTGAATTATTTATATTGTTATGATTATAGAATTTATGCATGTTTTTACAGATGGATGACTTATGGTCAAATTGTTAACCATATAATAAGTAAAAAAATGAAACAATTAGAATAGAAGATTGAGAATGGCCTAGGCCGAAACGTATCTCGAAAATAAAGAATAAACAATTCTTTTTACTGGAAATAGGTTTTTTGTTCTCCTAATTAAAGAATATCTTATTCATCTTTTCAGATACAGTCAAAATTTCTTGGCCACTCTACTGCTAAACTTACATTAAAATGGAAAAAAACATAAATTTATGGAGGCTTGCTCATTTTGAGAAAGGGATTTTCATACAAGAAAGAATTTAAATCAAGTTTTACTGTTGATCACAGTTCCCACCTTCATAAATTCGTAGACCGAAAACAAATTCTACTTCTGCTAACCCCAAAAGTTCGTTATGGTTTTTGGAGGAAAATAAGGTTATTTTAAGCTTGATACTGCCAAGATGTTGTATCAAATACTTGTGTTTAAGGCCATAATTTTAATTCATTTAAAAATAATCTATAATTTTTCATTTAATTATGTTCTGGTCTGGCTGCAGCTTGAATTGGCAGCAAGAAACAGAATATAAAGCGTGGTATAACACACATACAAGTAATGAGGTGTAGTACTATTTGGCAGCTGAACAAATATCAATAACCACTACCCCCCATTTCATTATAATCTATTCATTAAAAATTTCACTCTTTATTCATGCTTTTATGCTAGCAAACTTCACATATAACACGTTTTTTGGTTTTCCATGAAATACACAATGTCAACCATTTATACAAACATTATTTTCAGATAGAAAAAAATCATATATTAGAAAGCTAAGAAACTTACTCTTTATCTGTGTCTTCAGGCGTGGTAGTATCTTCAGTTTGAGGAGCTATGAAACAGCAAAAAGTTAAAATGCATTGCCAAAAAAATTAAATATATTTCATTCTGCTAAATTATAATACAAAATAGAACAAAGTTAGGAGAAAGTTGATAATTCATTCTTATCAAACATCTGCTTAATATTGATAAGAATGGCACATAATTAATTTCTAACTAAATTACAGTTAGTAGTATAAAAACACAAGATATTTCCCATTAAACAATTACAATTTATTTATGACCCATTAATTCGAAATAAAGCTAAATTTATAATAAGGTTAACAATGTTTGCTAAATAGCTTTGATCAACCCAATATGATTTAACTGATAACTGACCAGAAAAGGTCTCTGCATCTCTGGAAAAAGTACACTGAGTAATGAAGAAAACATATATAGCCTATTAACAACCATGTTAACTAATATAAGTGAAATGGCTATAACAGAAATAATTAAACACTGCTAACATTATTATGTCTCTGGATTTATTGTGAAATGAACTGCACATGAATAAATTGGGTCAAAAGTAATAACTAAAAATGCTAAAATACAATTTTTATTTTTAGATACCAAAACTGCTCGAGGAGGAAATAAAACCTATAAAGGAAGATTTATTTTTATTTTTATAATTTTAATTTATACTTAATTTTATAGGGTATCAAGAAGTTTCCTTAAACTAGTTTGGAAGATTTAGATACATTATATAGTTATAAATTTCATTTATATGACGATAACTAAAATAATTGAAAGAAGTCAAATGTTGAAAAATGACTTTTTATTTTAAAAGTCAATATATTTAAAGAATAATAATATTCAGACTGTTCATTTTCCTATTTATGGATATTATTACAGTAATTACCAAAATAAATATTTAGAAGTGAAGCACATCTGCTGATGAAAACATTTCAACTAAAACAAACAGTACAATGGAGTGACAATTTTATCTTTAAGTATTATAACTATAAATATAACTATAGCTCCTCCATAATTTTATGGCATACCGAAAGTGAACCCATGCGACACCATTTTAATTTAAAGTATAATATAATAATCTTAAAAAAAAAAAAAAAAAAGATACCACTTAGTTCCAGAGCGAATAAAAGTAAAACATTTTTAATACTCGATTAACTTATAAAAGTGTTTGGTAAAATATTAAGATGCAATACAAAGATAAATCTGTGGATCACACTCATATTAAATAAGAACATCCAGTTTTCTGATTTGAAAAACCAATTAAATGAGAAGAAAGCATTACTTTGTTATGTTTAATAAATTTAATTACCTGACACAACCAAGTTAGTTACTTATTTTAATAGGGTTTCAAAATATTTACCAATTACAATCAAGGAAGAAAGGGCAACAAATCAGCTCAACAGTTAAACATTTGTTGGGATTTATTTTTAATGAATACAATAACATAATATGCAATACATTGTTCCCCTTAAGTGTATAGTTAAGTAACTTACTCATTAAAAGAACAATGACTGACTTGCACTGAAATTTTTATTACAACTTGAACATGATTCAATTTCAGTGTTCAAACAATTATTTTTTTTTTAGTCATGGTCACAATATCAGTTTAACTGAATTTGGTGAGCAGTATAGCCTCTTCATTATGTATCGTATGTATTAGTTAAAATAGCTTAGATTAGATCATAAATGCTATGAAAAATTAATTGCATTAACTTTCTTTATGGACCAGAAAAAATAATTAATTATGTTAACTGCCATGGAAGAACCCTTGAGATCTGCATACCCTCTTGAGGCTCACCCAGCCTCATTAAAGAGGGCATCCTAAATTGAGGGAAAACCTAGCGGTTGAGTGTTATATTGGCCAAATCATCTGCTCAGAAACAGTACATTCTTTAGTATATAATGAGTCCAGTATTTTTCATGGGTTTTAGCGTATAAGTTTTCTCTTTGTATAACTGGTTAAGGAAGGGTCAATTAAACAGGATTCAACTTAATATGCATATATTTGTAAACATTATACAAATAAAACTGGAAAAAAATTTATTTTCAACCTAGTGCCACATGCTCGCCGTCTGTATGTCACTGAATCGTGGGTGAGCTATAGTATTCACGTTTTCACAACTTTCTCAAACTAAATAAACGATACGACCTTTATATAATTTTTATTTTTATTAATACAACTATGTATTAAATGGACATCACAAGAAACATCTATTTAATATAATAATAGAAGTATCAAAGTTACTACTTCATTTAAATTATACCTTTTTCACTGAGGATGCTTAGTTTTAACACAATTTAGTATTTTAATTATTCGTTTCATGAGTAATGACTCACCGACTAACTCATCCAACAGCTCGTGAAAAATGGGATCAGCCTCAGTATTATGTAAAATGGTTTCGATAATCTTTTTTTCATCTGTTTTATGATTTGTTGTCTCACCACTTGAATCGATAGCTTTATTTATATTTTCAGCAAGTCTTTCATGAAGGGCAGTATTGTCAATCAAAGTTTGTAATATCTGTATTAAATAAATAATCAAGGGTGAATCTTCAATACACCACATACTGACTAAAAACACATAAAAAAACAAAAAAGTGAGATGGATTGATCACTTCGTACCTACATTTAAATCAAACTCATCACTGCTTGAGTTAAGATTGTTCTTGGCAAGAATATTTTCACCATCAACATTACTTTTGTTCTGTTCATTTGGTTGACTTTCTTTTTCTGTTTTTTCTTCTTCATCTTCTTCTTCCTCCTCGATGTTTTCCAGATGTAAAGATTTTCGACGAGCATTTTTCTAAAAAAATAAAAATAATAATAATTAATATGAACTAATAAGCTTCTGGTAAATCAGAAGCTATTTCAGTAGCAATTATTGAAAAAAAAACAGGAGTCAAATGGCAGTCGTATACATTTTCAAACAAATATTTATTAATAAATAAAACAATGAAAAAAATAAAAGAATAGAATAATTATTAAAACAGCCATTAGAATGATACAAAAAAATAGGATAACTAAATCTGCAATAAGTTGTTGAAGATGAATTTACATAAAAATATTGTTATTTTAACATATAAATTATCTTGATTATAGGAGTATTGCTCTTGTTTATGCTTTTACAGAATTTGATACACGCTTGATGCAAGAAAATCTCCTAAAATTGAGATAAGAGACTCTCTAGACATCACTTGAAGAAGATAGATAAAGTTTTAAGGCTGCAGAAATGATTGGTAGGCATTACAGCAGCTTGATCTAAATATATCATTGGGTATCAGTTCCGCAGGTTATTGCTTCAATTTAAGTCACAAGTTTTAACTTTTCATTTGTCTCCTTTTTAATATTCTCGAAAATAAAATCAACCGCGATTTTTAGTATGACTCTAGTAGTTATGAAACATGGGCATATTTCAGGAATAATTTCATCAAGAAAGAAGCGTTTCAACTAACATTTTAAAGTATAGTTGATATATGTTTGCTGAAACATTTATTTCTAGAAGAAATTGTTACTGAAACATACACATTTCCCACAATTACATTTTGTTGTGCATTCCCCCCCCCCTGCAGTAAAGTGCAATGCGACCAGTGTTGATTTATTGTGCGTCCTATTAGATGAGGTTACCAAAACCTTAACTTGGCAGATCCAACAAATTTGAGTTTGTTGGATTGAATAATTCCTACTCCCTTGGATTGTTGTTGTCCATACTACAAATAACAAATTATTGGTATTTTCAAGAGTACTAATAGGAAATATAAAAAAAGTTAAAACTTTTTGTGACTCAACTCGAAACGACAACCCAACTAATTCGCTTGATATACAGCAAACCAAGAATTTCACAAAGGTATTGTAATTTGCAATGAGAAATGGGTGAGAGTACAATCTGTACCAATCAGGCAAGTAGGTGAATGTTAACAAAAAGCCAGTGTCACACCAAAACCAAGTTTATACACTAAAAAACCTAATGGTGACATTGGGTATTGTCTTTCACTATTCCTCATTTTTCCAAAGGATACAACCACGACCTTGACATACTTTAGCTAAAAATTTAAATAAAAATATATCAATTTTTTTTTAAAAACAACCATCACAAATAAATTTGGAGAGATCTATACTACAACATATTTATTGCTTGGAATAAACTCAAACAAATAAAGTAAAACTAAAAACTAAGCTTTCCCTCCTCCACTTTATTCTCCTATACTTTAAGGGATTGAAAAACTAGTACCTAATTTATATAGTTTTTGTCCACTATATATTTTTTATGAAACTAACAAAACAAGCTTTGAGTAAAATTTAACTGCAATAGTTACGAGATATATTTTTTAATAAATTTAAATATATAAACAATTACAGTAATACTAATAGAATAATCTTTTGGAAAATATACGTGAATAGCTTTAAAAAGTACGAAGCATATCTAAAACTCACATAAGTATAACATACCTTGTTTGGAACAGATATCCTAAGAAATACAGTTTTTGAAATGTTACGCCGACTGTCATTATCAATAACTAAAACATTTCCCAGTTCTTTGACTAATTCGCTTAAAGCATGATTTAAGGAATCTTCTCTTGACAGGTAATTTTTTACTAGAACAAAAATATTTATATTATAATAGGTTTTAGTAATGGATCTATTTCTTAGATAAAGAACTAATTTAAAAAAGTATCTAACCTAAGCAAACAGCATCAGTGTACAAATTTAAAATATCTACTAATGTGAGTCCCAGAACGGTAGTATTAAATTTTCTCTTCTTCTTTTGAAGTACGAGACATTCCTTCAAACTGGAAGAGGTCTCTAAAAATAATTGTGCAGCAGCTTCACAGTTTTCCTCAATCAAATAACCTGATTAATAAAAAGTTATTAGAATCAACAGATCTAAAAACTCATTGATTATTTATCAAGGCTTATTTAGCAAAAACTGATAATATATACCATATACTAGTCTAGCAATCTCTGATGGTACCAATGATTCCATTTCCGACTACTACACTTGTTTATAAAACATTTTTAATAAATCTAAACACTTTCGAGTTAATCTTAAGCAAAATAATTTCTCATTCTCAGCGTTGTATAAACAAAATAACTTCACAATATAACCAAAATGTTGGCGTTACCTCCTACTCCCGCCAGGAAACGATATCACTAAACACCAACAAGTTTCTTCAAGAACAAACATTCCTGAAAACTTTTTAAATTTTGAATTGAAAAAAATTGAGTCAATATTACATGATAAATGGACTTAGAAGAAACACGTTAATTAATATAATCAAGATAAAAAGTTATTTCAGAATTCAAAATGGGGGAGGCGACAAATAAATTTACAGTGATTATGATGGATTTAATTTATAAAGTTTCTGAGACAGAAAAATGAAAAGTCTTTTTTAAATAGCTATTTTTAGTTTATTTTCAAAAATAAAAACATTAAAACAAATCTAGTTTGCTTAATTGGCACTTAAGTGAACCACAAATGTAACCTCCACTGTTTACAATATTGTACTGAGGTACTTCTTGGTCGAGCGTGTTTGGTTCTTCTGTTGGGTTCGAAGTTCTTTATTTTATAAGAATTCAGTTGCTCCTAAAATGGCCGATGAAGAGTTTGATGGAGATGAGTAAGTATATTGCAATCGTGCATGTTCATTATATTTGGACGACAATCAGTGATTTTGTAGTAAGTTGTATTTGTTAATGGATGTTATACTGTGTATTTGGTTTGTTGCAACTACATATGTACATATTTCATGGGGTGTAAAGTGCCGTTAATGGTTTAATCTTTCTTTAATACTGGCACATGCTTTTCAGTACATTTTTTCATAACATGCATTTAGAGATTTTTTAGTTTGCCTCATATTGTTTTTATATTATTACCGCATGCAATATACTAGTTGCATATTCAATTAAGTATTGAACATTCCACTGACTCAACATGGTTGTTGGTCAGTAGTTGAAAGTAAGAGTTCCCAACAGTTCCAAGGAGTTATGCAGAATAACTAATTTTATGTTATAGTAACTTATCATCCTTAACTTAAAGATCTGTTTAGAATTTGTTGATCTCGTTAGTGAGCTCAATTTGATTGTTGCATAATATTTGTAATTCTGATAAATGATTACAATAATTTTATATAGAAATACTCTTTTAGGTTTCCACGGCCACTATTATTACAAAAGACTTTGTTCATTTCTTCTGGTTTAGATCGTGTTGATAAATTTTTCACCAACATTTTTGCTCATTGCTCATTCTCATCTCAGCTCTGAAGAAGTCAGCAGCATGGCTGGCGAAACATTGGCGAAAAATTTATCAATGCGATCTACACCAGAAGAAATCAACAAAGTATTTTGTAATTATATATAGACTTTTAAAAATTGTTCTAATGTTCCAGATTTCTTTAATTACAGACTAGACCAAGTCATTGGCTGTTGTTTGTTCATTTAATGTCACTTTATGCTGTTATGGCTAATCGAACGATGCTACTTTGGGAGCTCTAAATTTTGAATCTCCAGGTTTTAGCAGGATAGGGATTTGTAACGAGTACCTGACATAGTAACGTCCCGTTCAAAGGACGCCATAACCAAGGGATCACTTGGTCACTTTAAAAAATCCTAGGGTCGCCTGACGGACTACGAACCCACGATCTTGGGCTTAGTAGTTTGTTATGCTAACCACTAGACCACAGGTCGCTCCCTAAGTTATTGATATTGATATGACTCAAAAGTAATTCTATTTAAAATGGGGAGTCATCTCTTTCTAGTAATTTATATTAATTTTAAAATTTGGATGAAATATATTGGCCTTAATTATTTATTCTAATGAATCGTATATAGGAGGTCTGTATTCTCATGTATAGTTTAATGTAATAAGTTAGTCTTATTAATATATGATTTATTTATGTATTTAATAACACAATTTATTAACTTGTTTTAGTGTCGGTGAGGACTTCGATGAAGTTGATGATGATGCTGATTTAGAGGACATTGATCAACAAGAGGTCAGTTTTTGAATTTTATTGAAAAATCCTTCTCTAATGTTTTTACCAATGCACATGAGATTAATTTATCTACATTTTAATTATTGGTTAATTAGAAATATTTAAAAAATACTTATAATTTAGTTCACTGCAGTGAGAATCAGTCGGATATGTTTTGGCTGGAGTATTAAAAGATGACAATGTATGAATACTGCTGAAACTTTTGTTAGAAAACAAATTGGTATCTATTCCACAGGTTGTCACTTCTAGTTGAGTTACAAGTTTTAACTGTTTCTTTTTGAAAGTATATGGTTGACTGGATAATTCTAAGAGTGGTGTAAAATGGTCAACGGGTGCAGTAAATGAGTAATAATAAGAATGACTTATTTTATTGTGCCTTATGTTTCGGCCGAAGGTTTAGGCCATCTTCAGGGCTGATAAAATAGAATCATGATAAAAGAAGTGACTATGTTAAAACATAGCGGAAATTAACTTCGATGATTTTATTAAAATAGTAATTGTTTAAATGTAAAATTTTACTGCTGTCATTTAAAAAAAGAAGAAATTTTTTCTTGACAATTTTTTTTCACTTCAGCTGTAGTACAAGCTCCAAATTTTATTGTGTGCGTGCCTTGATGCTCGTGAACATGAATATAAATAAAACTGAATCAGTGTAACTACAGTTTAAACTTTTTGTTTCTATAAATATTAAATGTTACTATTGAAAAGTAAAAAGAGACCTTACATAAATGTTAAAACCGTGGAAAAATTCCAACGAAAAGAACTTGTTGGACAGATATTTTCAATTTCTGTAAGTAACCACATCGCTTTATGCAGATGACACCGCTTTGTACACACCATCATACCGAATCGATACAATAGTAAACCGATTACAACAAGCTTTTAATAAAATCCATAAATTCTGTCAAAAGTGGAAACTAAAAATCAATCCAACAAAATCGGCCGCCTTAATCTTCACAAAACGCAGAGCCAAAATAGATCAGCACATCATCTTAAATTCCGAGAACATCCACTGGTCTAAATCCGTAACATACCTCGGTTTAATTCTAGATAGGTCCTTAACATTCACTGAGCACATCAACAGGAAAACAGAAAAACCGAAAAAAAACATCTACAAAATGTTTCCCTATTTTAATAAAAAGTCCAGACTAAGCCCCAAAAACAAGCTAATCCTTTATAAAACAGTAATCCGCTCAGTGCTGGCCTATGCCTCACTTGTCTGGAGTTCAACCTGCGCTACAAATTATAGAAAGTTTGAAAGGGTACAAAACCTATGCATGAGAATTATTAATAATTATCCCCGCTACACGAAGATATCGACTATGCTCAGAGATCTTGAACTTCCCACGGTAAAACAATATGTTTCAGCCCAAACAAAAGCATACTTCGAAAAAACTCCAGCTTCTGAAAACCCATTAATCTGAGAAATCGGTAACTATGATAAACATTCACTACGACGGTACACGCACAAAAGAACAAAACATATACTTCTCACTTAACAAATCACTATTCGTAGGTAACATAATCTAGTTATCTGTATTTATTTTATAGTTATTTTTAATTGTGTATTTATTTTCTATTTAATTATTATTATTATATTTACTTACTTTATTTAGTATTATTTTTATGTATTTTAAATTACAATTACTATTATGGTTAATTTTTCTTTTCTTTTTTTTTTAAGCGGGTTGTTCCTACATTTTTCCTGCTAAAATTTACATATAAAAGACAACTTTAATTAATTAAAATCAAGGTTGTTTAAACATGTAAAGGAAGTCCGGAACATGTATTTACACTTATTGCTGCTTGTATATGTAAAACTGTAAATAAAGGTTTTTTTTTTTTTTTTCAATTTCTGTTTTACTTTAGAGACGTAAGGTCTTTTCGTTGGAATTTTTCCACGGTCTTAATTAATATTAAACGTTACATTCATTGGGATTAAAAATCAAGATATCCTTAATTTAAATAAAATAATAATATAATATATTAATTAACACCATCAACTTCATAAAGTTAAAAACGAATCTCTAGCCATCCTAACCATTGTAAAATTTATTTTGTTAAAAATAAATCATTATTGGTTTGTCATTATTTATGTATACAATCTAGAGGCTGGTCACTTATCTATTGTTACCACTCACAGCTAAAATAAAGTTGTTTTTTTTTCCAGGCTTTATAACCTTTGATCATATGCCAAAACTCAGAACATTTTGTCACCAACACTTTCGGCCTTCCCAATCTCCCTCTGCCAAGCCTCTTGCTGCCATCACTCTTCAACTCCTTGCAGCCAGGTTTTCTTTGGGCGGCCTCTTTTTCGTCTCTCCTCTGGGATATAGTCCAATATCATTTTCGGCCATCTCTCGGGGCCCATTTTTCTGAGATGACCACTGCAGCTGTTTGGTTGAAATGAAGTAATACCCTATAAAATAAACTGTGCGAATGACTGAAAGAGAAAGGTTATAAAAACTAAAATATATTCCAATAGATAACAAATCCTCATTAATTTTTTATTGTAGTCCTGAGTTCTTGATGCTCATTAATTTTGTTTTATTATGAAATATTTTATAATATGGTCTCCTATGATGATAACTCTGAATAGGAATTGCCGTGAATGATGCAGAGCGAATGTCTGAGGTACCTCATAAAGTGTTATTGCTCTTAATGCCAATTTGTATACATTAATTATGGCAATTTTGGTTTAGATTAATTATCAGACTTGAAACCATCATATCTCCTATGCTTATAAGAGAGAGTTGTTTTAATACCAATTGTTCTACAAATTTGTAGAACATATGACTATTTATTACAAAGATATGTTTGTACAATATGCATATCAGTACCTCAATCACAAAATATTGATTTAAAAATTAAGATTAATTTTATTGATGTTTTTTCCAAATTACTGTATATGTAATTTATTTTCATTTCTTATAACATCAATATGTTTACTGGATGTTGATTTTCTAAGGATAATTTAAACATAAAAAAGCTTAATTAACAAATCTTTTTAAAGAAAATTCCAAATGATGATAAGTCATATAGAAATTGCCGCCTGATGGCCATGATGCAGATAATATATCTATACAGCCATATTTTTAATCTCCTAATAAATTTTTCCCTACTAGTGAAATAAGTTTTACCAGGTATTGCTGCTTTACCATAGAATATGTATCAATATTTTTATTGATTTTTTTTAATAAGGGTGAAAGTAAAAATCAATCATATTATCACCATTAACCCCTTCTCCAATTCAACAGAACCGACTCCCAGCTCTTTCCCTTAATCTCCGTCTTAGTTTTAAAGCATACTATAAACTATCCCACCTGTTCACTAATTTAAAAGATCCGATACCTGGCAAGAACCTCTCGAACATAGTCTACCGTATTCCTTGCTCTGCTCCCAATTGTGCTTCCTCTTACATTGGCGTAACGAAAAACAATTATTATAGAAGGCAATCACAACAGAGGACTTGTATCTCTACCCTTCTCTAACCATACCTCTAATTTTGGCCGATCCTTGTTTCTCACCACGGTCCCCAATCCCAACAAAAGAATCATTGCAGAATCGAAAAAATTGGTTAAAGGATGAGGTCTTGGTTTTGCCCTCCCTACATACGCTTAGTAAAAAAAAATTTTTTTTTTGCTTTTCATAAACTAGCAGGGGCAATAGGTAGTGGAACGTTTATGATTTTCTATGAAGTATTTTAGCCTTTGAGCAATAGTAGGCTGTAAGCTTCATGTGATGGTATAGCCTGTTTAGAGCTTTAGATTTGCCTTATCAATAATCTCAACTGACCTAATTATATAATTATTATAGTCATAATAATTTGTATAAAACTAAGCTATGCTTTCATTGTTTTAATTAAACTAAATTATTGAGAAGGTTTATTTCTGTTATTATGGGGAAGAAGGTTGTATGTCTAAAAATTATTATTATAATTATGTTTATTGTGATCATATCTCAATTCTTCTGACGACGAAGAAGGCTTAGGAGATGATCATAATACGCATAACTCATGAGGTGCATTTATCCACTTAACAACTTATTTCCCGTGGGAACAGATTTAATAAGTGTCAAGGTATTGAATTATACACATAAACTATATATTTTTGTCTTTCAGGAAGAAGGAGAAAATATCGAATTGTTGAATGTTGGAGATGGTCGAGCTGGTGGAGGTGTACAGAAGCAAAATAGGATAACAACAAGGTTTATGACAAAGTGAGTTTATTTCTTGAACAATAATAGTGAAACAAATTAATTAATACAACTGATTTGATACCATTGTGGCTCTTACGCTAGCCTTGTTAAGCTGATAGGTCAAGTAATGGAACAAATCTTTATAAAGTTATTCAACCCTGCTGCAGAGCTGACAGGTAAACACTCTGGAGATTTAATTTTGAGTAGTGGTCTTTGGGTGGAGGTTTGTAAGCAGTGATTAGTGGTATTGGAATCAAACCTTCACGTTTGTAAGGATTTTTATTTTTAATACTTATGGGGAGATTTCTTTGCTATAACCTACAGTAGTAGAGCCTCTCTAGTCTGTCACTTATGGGAGTGGGGGTATAGTCAGAATGAAAAAATGTCACATTATCAGAAAGAAGTAAAATAAACAATCTTTCAACTCGAGAATTCAAATAATGTTTAGTCCTGTATAGTAAAATATTACAATAAATCACACAAAAAATATGATTGTTAAAAAAATAAGCAATGTTAAGTATATTTATAGGCATACAGTATTCTATATAAGCATTGAAGGTACCCTGTTGTAAAAATCTACTTAGACAAAAAGTCAGAAATAGATTTTTGTTTAGCAGATGAAATTATAGGCTTAGCTGCAGACTTCCTCAGTTTCTTGATCCACAAAATATCCTTTGGTATTGAGGTTGAGTTCTGCCCCATGCACTGAAGGGCATTATCAAAAGCATATGTAGCAATGGTGAGTGAAATCCGCGCAGGGAATTCATTGTCACCATCCAAATCTTTGTTCACCTTTTTTTTTCAGCTGATTTTCCAAAACAGCAGCAATAATCTTACAGCTCTACTTCGGTTAAATAGTCTTTATTACTGTTGGTGATCCACTCATCGACTTTATTGGCAGGGACATTCACTTGTACAGCTTGTAGATCTTTAAAATTTTCTGTGTGTAATGGTTCTTTTCCTCGGTATGGTCACTTCTGACCAAAGTTTATGCCAAGATTTTCCCAGCTTGTCTGGTTTCAGTTCCTCCCATAGCTTTGAAATTGCATAGATATCATTTATAATGTCGATGGATTTCATAACCTCAAATGCACAAGTGTCTAGACTCCACCGAAGGTCGGATTGACCAGAGTGTCAGGATAGCCAAGAGTGGATTAAAGGGGTTCTACTGTACTTACTAAATAAATATCCAATGAAATTTGTGACCTGACATAATACTATTAGTTTTATTAACCAATGTAGTCAGGTTTTCCAAACCCTACCTCCTCAATTAGGTTGTAGTCAATGTTATTTTACAAAAAAGCATATCTTACAATGATTATTATGGATTTTTGTTAAATAGAATTTGTTTTTCAGGTATGAAAGAGCGAGGGTGCTAGGGACAAGAGCTCTTCAAATAGCCATGTGTGCTCCAGTAATGGTTGAAATAGCTGGAGAAACTGATCCTTTACAAATAGCAATGAAAGAGCTAAAAAATCGAAAGATACCCATCATCATTAGGCGTTATTTGCCTGACAACAGCTACGAAGATTGGGGAATAGATGAACTTACCATTAATGATAGATAAAGACATTGGTGAATAATATAAGTGATTTTAAGGTGTTATTTTTTATATGGTTCTAGAAACTGTCACAGGAAGTTTGTCATCACTAATTCCATCTTTTGAATATGTACTGAAGGCAATTTATAAAATATTGTGACTTTTAATTTTTAGATAAATTTTATACATATCCTGTAAATAGTAAATAAATCTCTTTGAATATTTATTACTTTTTAATTTAATTAATCCAGTTAAATCAAAATCATTACTTTTTTGGGCATCTTGTAGTTTTGTTTATACCTTATTGGTTGTAATGCTTAAGTAAGGGATGCTGCAAATGGGGCACTAAGTTAAAAATAACTTCTACTTTCAGAATCTATACTTACTAATTTGAGTTAAAATTTAATAAAAGGTTAAATATAGTGTCGGGCGGTGTATATATAATATATATATTACGAGGACAACTACTCATTAATTACAGTAAGGATTACTTACTCATTGATCATAGCAATTGCAAAAACATTTTATGCTGTTTTGCGAGGCAACTGAATGAAAAACTGATTCATTCTTTAGAACTTGGCATGAGTATGAGACTAACCTAGTCTCGAAACGTCGCCTAAGAAGTTCAAGAAAGACTGAAACTCAAGATCTAAAACACAATATAATTTCCATAACTGTCAAGATAAGTAGAAACCTATATATATATATATATATATATATATATATATATATATATATATATATATATATATATATATATATATATATATAGAATGGGGGATTGGTATGGCTGAGATTAACACGCTTACAACAGTGCACCTATAGGCAGAAATGAATGTTGTAAGTTCGTATCACGCTCCCAGGATTCTAGCATCCCTCATCTATATACGGGAATAGCATTGTGGTTTGGTTAATGAGTGGTTCGGGGAAAGAAATTTAGGTTCTCATGCACCCACTGACCTGAGCAGGCGTAATCCGTCATGGACCTACACCAGTTTGTCACTGTTCTTGAACCAAAATGTTCTTTGGGTGGGATAGACACTGGTGAATTGGCCTCAAAAGGACTTGTTATTGAGCTATGGACAACCTGCCGCTGTACCAACTACCAGAATTCATGGTTTACAGTGACATGAGGTTGAGTAACCACCTCCAGGCTCACAGTGCTCCAACAAGCAAAATATGTCTGCAAGACGACCCCATTGCTCAACCAATGATCTACATGGTCTCTAGCCCCAGATAAAATATATATATTTTACAATATATATATATTTTACAGTAAATTCAATTACCTTTCCAATAATGGTTAGTATAACAAACAAAAAATGTATTTTTTGCACCAGCAAAATATTCTTTTTATCTTAACTTCTTCATTCTTTCTTGCAATAAATGTTATTATCGCTAAGCCATTTATGTACTAGAAAATCATACAAATTAAAATTGGGTAAAGATTGGTTCAAGAGTTAATTTATATAGTAGTCGGTATATTGATTAATAACTGAAACAAGACTGTAACTATTTACATCAGTTGTGCTATTCTGAAGATCAAATAGCTCACTGTCAGCTAACCCGTTTAGATAATTTTTTTTTCCTAATATCTTTTCATTGGATAGCATTAAGTACAATCTGCAACACTTAGGGGCAATAAGCGTTAGTGATCTATGAACACGAACTATATACATTAATTTTTAAACATTTTTGTTTTGACGAGAAAAGATTTGTCCTGGCCCGGGATTCTCCGGTGCAGTGCTCTAAACCACTGAGCTACCAGGGGTTGTATCCAAGTCAGACAATCCGTTCTCTTCACTGATCCTATATCTCCGTGTTCTCGCAATTTATACGCTCGATTTATTTGCGATGTATACGCTCTCATACCTCTCACATGGTCTCTTGCCAACTATTGTGGCATTCATAGCTGTGTAGAGGCGTCCTGACGGATTACTTCGAGCTACAAGCCCCGCCCCTTTACCTTCTTGCTTTCATATCCTGAGATATCGCCTGATCAGTTTCCATGAACAATTCCTTATTGGTCCCTCTCCTCCAAGGGTGTAGACTCTGATCCCATTTATTTTTTATTAATTGTTAAGTTGTCTATTAAGAGACAAGGTGTAGGAGTTAAGTAAAAAAAGGACATTTTTAGCAAGTTTTATAATTTTTATTTTAAACTTAATATAAATATATTACTGAATACTGTTTCTCCTAATTAGTTCAGAACTATTTAGGATAATTACTCACAAAATCTTTTTAGAAAAAATGATCATTTTAATATGAATCATTAATACAATTTAAATAACTACTGCATTTTTCACGATGCACAAATGTAAAGCAGTTTCTTTTTTTTTTTTTTTTTTAGAATACCACACGATTAAAGCGATATATTAGGTATAAAATATTGCTCACCCTTTCTATAATTTAAGCAACTGGAAAGGTGTAATTAATCATAATGCTTTTAATAACAGTTTATCTTTGGAACTCTGAAGCTTAATAATACATCTATTATATCAAACAAATTAAAAATAAATCAATAGATACCTTTGAAGAAATTCTTATTATTTTTTAAATTATAAGTAATTATAAAACTAACATATATTATTTACAATAGTAAAAAAAAAAAAGAACATTAGATCACAAATTATTCTCTAAATAGTGTAATAGATAAAATAATATTAAATGTAATATATTTACGATTTAAGTATATCAACATGTGTGAGGGAACAAATAAACACAACTAAACAAACTGTTAATATTGAATAAAATGAATAATAAATGCATAAGCTGAATGCTACAGGCTACAGAAAATGTAGAATAGGATAGAAATTTTAACTCAGCATTTTAATTAATGCTAATGAATATTTATTTATTATTGCAACACACTATATTTGTAAAAAAAAATTTTAAACTCTTCAAGTTATTCGTTCATTTTTGTCATCTTACAAAGGAAAAATTATTTCTTTTATATTATTAATATTTTATTAAACATACAGGGAAAATTGTGCCAATGCACTTGTGGTATATTAAGCAACCTAACGAGTTGCCAGGAGAAGAGCCACTGCAGACACAAGTATAAATGCAGCACCGTGGAGTGCACTACTTCCATTGCATTCGTCTGTTGAACACTCACCGCAGAAGAAATCTGGTTGATCTTTCTGTTTTTCTTTGATAACATCACAAATTTTCGGTTGTTCCAGGGTACAACCTCTTTGGACAACTTTCTTTTCTGTATCTCCAGATTTAGCTTGAAAAAAACAAAACATTAAGTATATCATAACATGGTTGAGAAGTAATGAATTATATAGCACCTCCACAAGAAATTATATTTTTATATTTGTTGACATAGTGTAACAATTTATTTTTAAAATGGAGAAATACTTGCAGATTATTACTGTTTCAGACAAAATGCACCAGCGATAAGCAAAATGGAATCGTTCAAAGAATCATAAATAATCAATTTTACTGATAACATGAAAATTCCAACTATTGTTTTTGTTTTTTTTATTTAACTACTTTAAACACTTTATAATAAATTCTGAAGTAAATTTGTTTATCTGTATTGCATAAAGCTGAATATTCTTTCTTGTTAGAGATATTGTAATTTTGTACATAATAAAAACAGTTTGTAAATAAAACAGAAGTTAAGAAGATCTGCTTTCTCAGTGTATAATCAAAATTAACTATTTTATGTCCAGAAGTAAAATATTTATTTGTTTGTTTTTTCTTGATTAGTGTAATTACAGATCCATTAAAAACCAATTTTTGGAGCCCCCAAGGACAAAAGTCCTCGATAGGAGTCAATAGGGCTTTTTGACAGGCCTAATTAATTAAATTAATAATTTTTGTTCTGTTTTTATTAAGAAAAAAAATTAATTCATTTATTAATCATATGGTTACTGAACTAATAACATGAATTGAATTTTTTTTTGTATTAAATAAACATTTGAATATAAATATTTTACTACTCTAAATGAAGCCCCATGTATATTTGAAGAGTAATTATTTTAAGAGTAATTAAGAGTTTATTGACTGCACCCCCAACTATTTGTTCCTTATATAAGAAGATACAGTCAACCAATTCTTCTCTAACATATATTTGAAGAGCATTTGGCAATTGCAATGTCAGCACTCTATCCATTAATAAATTAAGAGGAACAAAATGGTCCGGGTGGAGGTAAAGAAAATTCTCTTATATAGGGAGAACTGTTTATTTGTAAGCCAACGATTCGACCCACATGGCAGGTCTTAGAGCTAATAGGATCGGCGGATAACTAGTCTAGTGTCAACCCCTGAAGAAGACCTGCAATGTGGGTCAAAACATTGGCTTACCAATAAACAGTTCTCCCTATATAAGAGAATTTTCTTGACCTCCATCCGGCCATTTTTTCCTCATATATACATAAGTCAACTAATAATATTCAACATATTACTTTATTTTTTCTCAAATAAACATTATTTTTATATACAAAAAAAAAATAAAGAACTGATTTACCTGTGTAAGAGGCCTTAAAGCAAGCAAAATTAGCCACTGGAGGTTTCTCTAGTCCCAAAATATTGGATACACCCTTGGAGACAGCATTGAAGGCATTCATAGCAGCATCAGTAACATCACTGTTGCAAACTTGAGCCTGTAAACCACCATCACCAGTCTTAATCGGGTCTCCGCATGATGGATTTTGTTCTGAGTTGCAAACATAGCACGACAGCTTGTTGACAGCTAGAAAAAAATAATGTCATGTTTAAAGCAATAAGAACTACTATAATAATTAAGGGTTACTTTGAAATCAGCATAAATTATTTATTTTAAAAATATTTACTTCAAGAAAGTATTTGAATACAAATGAATTTGTATATTTCTCTATATGCCAAGTAATGTTTGATTACTTATTAAATGCACAGGCAATTTTATACCAAATATTTTATTCCTGTAGGACTAAGATCTAGATGTTAGACCTTGGGCATACCAAGTCCAAGGTCTTATGAGTCACCTTTATTATTTTTTGTTTATTTTCATGTTGTATTTTAAGTCATGACTCATTTATTTATTTATCATTACAACAATGCAGATGCTGTTTATGCACACTCCCAAGACACATTGTTTAAACATATTTAGTCAAATAACAGATGTCAAAATTTACTTTTAGTATGTTAAGAAACGCTTGTGCTAAACGTTAAAATAAATCATAAAAACTAATGCTTTTTTTCTGACAAATTATTTTATTTGTTAGTGGCAGTGTTAGTGAATGCAATATGTATCTAATTTATTTGTTTGTTTTTTCATGTCTTTCAATAAAAAAGTATGTTTTAAATTAAAGGAAGTTAGATTGTTAATTACAGTTTATGCTCAAATATTTTTATCATATTCCTAAATAAGGATTGTCTTGTCCAAGGACGAATTACGATATCTAAACGATGTAATAGCAGTATGTAACATCCAATTAATTAACTTTAATGATAATGCATATAGAACTTAACATTACCTCCTAAAGTTCATAAATCAAATTTTATGAGTTTAATTTATTACAGAATGCAATGTCAATTTGTTATTTAAAAGTTATTGTTGTAAGGTATAAATAACCCTAACATATAAGAACATAATATTCTTTAACAAGAAATATCTCATGCACATTTACAATGCAGTTCTACAAATATCTTTTAATGTTTATATTAAAGGCATGATTAATAAGGTCTTGGTAGCCAAAATGTATCAATGCTGAAAATTATTAAAAATAATTTAGAAATGCTATTGTGTTAGAGGAAACGACATACTAAAACTTAAAATCTTTATTAATGTATTGTATAAATAAAAATAAACTTATACCACTTAAATCCATGGGCTTAGTACATGGTAGGTATTGTACGTTTTTAAGCTAACAGTTGTGTAGGGAGATAGTTTGAATGAAATCAGACTCAACTAATAGCCCCCCCCCAATTATGGGTACCATAATAAAAAAGACTGTGTGACTACTGGGAGGATATCCAGATACTATGGGATCTGTCTTAGGCTGATAATAGAATAAATATTATTTTCTACTGCAATAGGTCTCAAAACCTGTAACTACATATTAACAGACCTATACTTTACACACTGAGCTGTCTCTCTCCGCAACATAACATATAACAATAATAATTTCCAAATGAGCTGTTATATTTAAAAAAGATATAAGTCAATTTGGATCTAAAAAAACGTTTATTCTTTTAAATGGTTTTAATGATTATTATTTCATAATAAAATTTAAAAGGTGTGTAACATCACTCTTTGCTTAGTGCTAAGCGATAAACATATTTTCTCTTTTGCCCATATTTCTATAGTATTTCAAAAGGAAACCTTAAGAGATGTCGATTATGACAAAATGGACTACTTTCAAGTATAACAGTTCAAATAATAAATCATAGTTTTAGTTTCAAAAAACATTATTACGAATTATTTTACATTAAAGCCAAGCTTAGCTAATTTTAAGAAAAAATTTGACTGTATATATACATATACATATATATCCTACTAATATTATAAATGCGAAAGTTTCTATGTTTGTCTTTCTTTCACCCAATATATATATAGTAACATATTTATTTTTAAAATGGAGAAATTCTCGTACTTGCAGGTTATTGCTGTTTCAGACAAAATCCACAAACGATAAGCAAAATGGAATCGTTCAAAGAATCATAAATAATCAATTTTACTGATAACATGAAAATTCCAACTATTGATTTTTTTTTTTATTTAAATACTTTAAACATTTATAATAAATTCTGAAGTAAATTTGTTTATCTGTATTGCATAAAGCTGAATATTCTTTCTTGTTAGAGATATTGTAATCTTGTATATAATAAAAACAGTTTGTAAATAAAACAGAAGTTAAGAAGATCTGCTTTCTCAGTGTATAATCAAAATTAACTATTTTATGTCCAGAAGTAAAATATTTATTTGTTTGTTTTTTCTTGATTAGTGTAATTACAGATCCATTAAAAACCAATTTTTGGGGCCCGCTAGGACAAAAGTCCTTGATAGGAGTCAATAGGGCTGCTTGATAGGCTTAATTAATAATTTTTGTTCTGTTTTTATTAAGAAATAAAATTAATTCATTTATTGATTAATTCAACCATAATCATATGGTTACTGAACTAATAACATGATTTTTTTTTCTATTAAATAAACATTTGAATATAAATATTTTACTACTCTAAATGAAGCCCCATGTATATTTGAAGAGCATTTGGCAATTGCAATGTCAGTACTCTATCCATTAATAAATTAATAGGAACAAAATGGTCCGGGTGGAGGTAAAGAAAATTCTCTTATATAGGGAGAACTGTTTACGAATTATTTTACATTAAAGCCAAGCTTGACTAATTTTAAGAAAAAAATTGACTGTATATATACGTATACATATATATCCTACTAATATTATAAATGCGAAAGTTTGGATGTTTGTCTTTCTTTCACCCAATATATATGTATAGTAACAATTTATTTTTAAAATGGAGAAATACTTGCAGATTATTGCTGTTTCAGACAAAATGCACAAGCGATAAGCAAAATGGAATCGTTTAAAGAATCATAAATAATCAATTTTACGGATAACATGAAATGCGAAAGTTTGTATGTTTGTGTTTCTTTCACCCAAAAGCTACTGAATGGATTTGGATGAAACTTAACAGTTATCAAGGTTATTCATCAGAATAACATATAGGCTACAGCAAAGGTGGATTTTTGGGGGCGCACGGGGGCACGTGCCCCCCACCAGCCAGTTTTTTGTGTTCTATGGAGAATCCATTCTAGTACATAATTAAAGGCAAATCAGGAACTTAGCATCTTGATATTTTCAGATAGATTCTTTGTATATTTTAAAAAAGAAATTCGGATAATTCCAGCTTCATGGGTTTAATTTAAAGTACCCTTTAATAGGGGTTCAAAGATTGTATAGAATCCGTCAGTTTTGAAGTTAGACATCAGAAATTTTGAATGTACGAGTAACTTATAGTTTAAAAAAAATTAAATTAAATTAAATTTAAAATGATCTTTCACGAAACTTCAGTGTGGCAGACCAAATTCCACCCGAGCGAAGCCGCAGGTAAGTGCTAGTATAAAATATAGGTAAGTTAGCTTTTTTACTATCTATGAAACTGTACAAAATTAAATAATTGATAAATTCATTTTTAATTCAGATTTTCTCATTATAATCGTTATTTCTAACCAGGATATCTGCTCTGTATCACATCCAATTGAGTTACAACAGGGCTTTACTGTTTATTCGTCTCATTTTTAATATTTTCCAGAAATACAAGTTATCGTGAGCTTTAGTATGGAAAAGAGAATTTAATTGCGTGTAATGAGTAGATTTCGTATATCATTTTATCAAGAAATAAAAGTTTGAACATTTCAAAGTATACATGTTATGTAGTAGTGACTAAAATCTAAGCGACAACCTGCGAATAATTATTCTAACCAGGATACATCTTTAAAGCGTTTTTTTTTTTTTTATAGAAATGATCCATTATTTCATTAGAAAACGAAGGACAATAGACCACTTTCTTCCACACATATTATCAAGGTCAACTATTATCATTCAGTATGAAGGACAATAGATGTTTCCGCAACGCTGATAAGGCATAGTTCATTTTTATCCATCGCAATAAAAAGAACTTGAAATAAATCGACCATGACCTAATACATTAAAAATTCAGATGATTACTTCCAGAATATCTTTCGAGGTGAGGACATCTTCCAAAATCTCAAAAGAGGAAGGTTGTTCACGAACCGGTCTGGTTGTTAAGGTCAATAAGGAGGTGATCAAATAGAGGTTATATGTTTATACATTTCATCAAGGAATAAAAGTTTCAACTAACATTTCGAGGTGTAGATGATATATTTTTGTTGAAGTGTTCATTCCTAGATGAAATGATTACTGAAATATATACTTTCTCCACAATTACATTCTCTTTTACAAACTAAAGCTCGTGATAACTTGTATTTTTGGAACATATTAAAAGGGAAACGAATGAAAAATTAAAATTTGTGACTCAACTCGAAATGCTAACCTGCGCAATAGTTACTAATAATTATAGTAATATTAATACATTAATAACTATAAAAATATAAGTTATATGAATATAGAAAGGATGGCAGTTCTTTCTCCTGCTCTTGAATAAGAATAACTTTATTTTACAATAATTTAATTCATGGTTGGTTCTCTGATTAACGGCGATTAATGTTTTAATAATGTGGACTGCTTTAATTAACTAATCAGAGTATGATTAAAAAAACTATTTACAGTCCCATTTATCAATGAATAATACATTTTCGTTTCATCATCGCTTCTGGAGTCACATGTCCTATGGAGTCACAGGTATAACAACCAACCATGTCCAAGATCGCGGATCGCAGCCAGGCAGGTGGTCTTAGAACTGTTTAAAGTAAAAAATCCTTATTATACAGACCTTCGGAAGGGACTTTAAATCGGGATCTCTAGCCTGTACGGTTTCATGTACTCGTTAAGGATCTCTATATTAAATATAGTTGGATAGGCAACATTTAGAACTCCCACTGTAGCATCATCCGATTAGCCATAACAGCATAAAGTGACGTTAAATGAATAACCATCATCGCTTTCTAAATTGCGAAGTACAATGTCGTCTAATCCAATAAAAATAATTAAAGTTCCCTCTAGCTGCCCAGAACGTTCTTTAGTGCTTAATGGCTAGCTTCTTTCTATTAAGGGCATAAATCCTCAGTTCCTGAATCATGAGGAGTGGGAGGCTTGTCCTCTTCATCTTCCGCTGAGACTGGCGCCGAGAATCGATCCGGCTTCCTCCAGAACCTAGTACCGAGTTGGACCTTATATCGACTGCCTATAGCCTAGCTGTTCTACTTATTGGAAAAAAATAATTTAGTTTTTTTTTTTAATAGTGAATATTAAAAATGAAAAGAATTTTTAAAAAATCGAAAATCATGGAGTAACTGTCTCTGACCGATAAGTTTGGACTGATGATGTGAGATGTGCTCCAATTGATATGCATTGATGAGAATTCTTAGCACTATTACTTACTGCCCATAATTGGCACATTGTAATATTTCAATAAAGTGTAAAATAAAAAAGTTCCAATGATGTCCAAATTGGTTAAGACTTGTTTCGTTCTCATTATGGTATTATTGAGACCTAAGGCTTTTAAAAACAGTTTTTGATGTATTCTAATTGAATTCTAATAATTATTTTATGACTTTTTTAAAGAGGTTGTGGTAATTGTGTATTATCAGGTCTGCAGGAAACCTACCTCCTTATCTCGTTTAACTCGTGGAATTTTGTTTGTTTGTTTATTTAACTTCACTTTATGTTGCTTTGCCCTACCGGTTGATGCTGCAGAGGGCGCTCTAAATTTTGCCCATCCAGGTTTAATTAAACTTTTAACGAGGATTTTAGGAATTTTTAACGAGTACCTGACGTACTGGCTAGGGGCCCCCGTTTAACGTCTCTTCCGAAGAACGCCATAACAAAGGATTTTTTACTGTCTTTAGCCACCTGCCGGGCTACGAACACGCGGTCTTGGGCTAAGTAGAAATTGACTTTTGTATTTGCGTCACATAAAGTATTTCGTTGATGTTTAAAACATGATCAGTGGGAGTAATTTGTAATTTATGTAAAGCTCATGATTTGTTTTATAAAAATGTATCAAATATGAAAAAATAAAACAATGAATGATGCTTGTACAATATAAATTACACTGTACATTTTGGATCACATTAGCAAACCGAAAGTAGTACTTTAATCTGAGATCAAATTAGACAGACTAAAATTTTATCAAAAGAAAAACCATTTTATGATAGGTATAAAAAGACTTACTATATGTAATTATTATTATTTTTTTTTGTTTAAATTGGATTTGGACATTACCCTACTTTTCGAATTTTCAAGCATATTAAAATTTAAAGCATAAACATATTATGCATATCTTGGATATTTTGCTAATTTAACTGTTTATACTCTAATGTTTTTTGCACTTTCTCTTCTAAACAAATTATCTCAGGCATTATCTTAAAATTGTTAGTTCTTCAAACAGTTTTTATTAAAAGACACTACAAAGCGTTATTCATCATAGAAATCATAATAAGAAAGTTAAAATTAATCTAGATAGTTTTGTCTTAATCATTCTTTTTTGTTTGTTATCTTGAATCAAGGGTCCTAGATAAAATTAGATATTATGAAATCAGGAGGTCTAACTATTTTTAGATTTGAAACATCTGTCTCAGAAGAAATCAACTTCCTGCAATATGTGAGCATATATAAATAATGTAATATATAACCAATAATCATAATAACAGAGAATAAAAATAAATGAACAATATATTGAATAATTTACTACGAAGTCTTAAGACACAGTTCCAATTGACAATAGAACAAGATATTTTTATACAACAAAAGAACCGGGTATCTCACAAGAACCTTGTACTTTTAGTACTCCCAAAATAATGTTAGGAAGATAATATTATTCACAAAATTAGAAAAAATCGATCATTGGTTCTTAAACTTTTTTGTCTAGCGGCACATTTAAAATATTGCACAAAACAAACGGATCTCTCATTATTATATTTATTGATTACAGATAAAATAGTTAAAGGTAGAAATAAAAAAAATAATGTAATAACATCGTAAGAAAAATAAATACATACATTTCTATAATCGTAGTGTTAAATTATTTATTTAATTAAATATAATATTGGAACGCTGATGGTACAATATGATACGGAACAGTTAAATGACTGCGTACATTTCTGTTTGTGTATACTTTCTCATTAACCGATCCCACTTGATTCTCTTGTCAGCAGGTTTTTCTCAAGGCAGAATTCTAGGTCCCATCTTCTACAGTTTATACAGCTGGCATTCTAACCCATTACAACACTGGCTTCACCACATGTGTTGACGACAAATATGTGTTATCTGTCAATAATGATCAAGTTGTTACGTCCTAAACTCTTCAATCAAATCCCTCAGATCTTGAAGATTCATATCGCAATTGGAAAATTAAAACTAATTCCTACAAATCTTATCGTCATCTTTGTCACACATAGTGAGCCAATGACTTCCAGTCCTTAAACACAAATTTTCTTATCTTTGTAGAACATATCCGACACTTAGGACTCCGTATGGACAAACTACAGACTGCTTCGTAACTTGCGTGCGCACTGAGCTTTCAGATATTTACAAAATATTTGTTTACTTTATTTAACTGAATGTTATTTTGGCTTATATTTTTTTATATTTGAGGTACGGAATTCCTGTAATAAGGAATCTTTATAACTAAAAACTCTTCGTGCTCGTTACCTTCTGACGAAAAAGATCATCCATAATAAATGTTCCATTTATCGCGGATTTGGCCCGAAACTAATATAAATATTTTCTTAATACTCAGTTGAATCCATTAGTTTCAAACCATGTTTTCTCATCAATTCTCGATACTAACTTGAGATGTTTGAAAAAAGATATCCTGAATTAAAATATTATATACTAGAGATCTATCAATAGTTCCTTAACATGTTTTTGCCATATAATTGGACCATTTTTAATACTATTTACTTGTATTTTTTTGTTCGATTTGTAGTAATAATTAAATATATATATATATATATATATATATATATATATATATATATATCTTGTTATGTATTTACGACGCCCCCTTTGGGAACTACTTTTGAAGATAGATTGGTACTAGGTTCTTCAAGGTATAAAGTAAACTAAATAATTTAAATTATATGGAAATGGTTGACTGGATATATCTTAGAAGAGTGTAAAGTGGTCAGTCAATAAATTACATAAAATAAATCTAACATATTTTGTCCAATATATTTAATGTACTGCATCTCCTCACCATTATATACATTTCTAAAAAAATTCAAAGTACTGAAATTGACAGAATATTTGTGTATTTATCGCCTATCCAATGGGACAGAATATATTAATATTCACATAATTTATAACAATGTTTAACTAACTTTAGTTAAAATTGAAGTTAGATATGATATCAGGTAAGTATGCAGAGAACGTGAGAAAAACTTGTATGACTCCTGGCTATGACGTAATGATGACTTCATCAACCTACGGTAGACGCCTCGTTATATTCCATTATTTCTAACTGCCCTGGGAACAGAACAACGCCTCCCCAAACCAATTATGTCCACTTTCCACTCTATTTGGAGCCAATCCATTTGAAATAGCTCTGATTCTGTCGGTATTTCTGATTTGTTTACATTGTATTTTACCAATCAGTCGTTCAATATAATTCGGTGAGTTCGAAATCAAACAATTTTCTTTGTTTTTAGCTAACTATGATAATTTTGCATTATCAAACAAACATAACAATAATAAAAAGCTGAGAGAACCCGAAGGTTCGATGTCGGTACCATCACTGTTTACAATCATCCGCCCAGTGATTTTGCATCACCATCCCTAACGCGAATCCTCTAGATCACATTTAACGTTATCCTCCAGCCTACGCCTCAGACTTATAGAGACAGTTCAGCTAAGCGCTTTTTTAGGAATTCGTTCGTTACTAGGCCTAACATGTTCACCAGATCATATCAATCTTCTCTTCAATTATATTAATTGGGGCATTTTCTGCAATTCTTTATTTTGTAACATCCTTACCAATACAAAACATAAGAACAGACAATACATTTTGTGTCCTTTTAAAAAATCAGCTAACAAGTGAGGAAAATGGTTAACTTAATTCCCGATAATCGACATAAAATATAACTTATTTTATTTTTTTTTATTAATTGTTATAATTTTTAAATATAGTTCCATGTGCTAGAAAATGCATTAAGAAGACTGTAGACCTGCTTTGTTAGTTTTTTATTAATTAGTTTGATCGTTGTGCAATACTTTTATCATTTTATTGGCAATTCAAATTTGGAAATATTTTCTTTTTTTTTATAAGATTGTTTTTTTAAACTGGCCAAGGTCCTTTTTCAGCAATATTTAAAGCTTAATATATAAAAATGGACTAAGTGAAAAATTATGAACCTAATACTGTTTATTCACTGACGAAATAGAAAGATACGACAGTATATTTTGAGAGAATGAATTTCATCTGATTCCGAAGTTATATATTCGCTTTGCAGATATTTAAAAAAAACACAGAAAAAAAACTGTACCATTACAACCCATGGTCTTGGGCCAGTATGTGTTAGAAACAATCGTCAAGTGTGCGCTCAATCGTCTGGTTTTCGCCTAATTAAGGGTAACGACTTTACAGAGACTAGGTAAGCCCCGGGAGTGTGTCCTGATTCTATAGGGTCCGTCCCCAGCTGATCACATATTAAAAAATTTATATGCCACACCAGGATTTGAGCCCGGAGTCTTAGGCATATCAGTTCGGTACTAGATATCCCACTCCCTTAAAAAAAACTTACTAAAAAACTGAATTCCTGATTATTAATGTTAACTTGCTAAAAAATCATTAACCTTGAACAATTTCCTTTGAATAAGTTTCTTCCCCCACTTTAGCTAGGAGTTATCTTTATCCTCAGACCCACGGTGTTATCCCCACCGAAACTAAATCATAGCTCCACTACTGTTTGCTACAATTTGACATAACGATTCGATGATTCAACAATGTAATAAAAGTCTACAATTAAAAAATTTAAAAGTATTATTTATAGTAGTTGATAGGTGTAAACTTAGGCTATCGTAATACGATTTTATGTTGCAATAGAAACTCCCAAAAAGCTTATTTGATGCTATGAATAGGTAATGACCGAAGTATTGACCGAGATGTAGTTGGGAGGATTTTTCTTAACCTATCAGGTGTGGGCATTTTGGGGTTCACTCACTGTAGATAAGTATAAAGCATAAGTAACGTTATGTAAACCTTCGGGTAGTTAACATTATAATTATTAATTTACTACTTTTTAAAATTATTTTATTGATTCTTCATTAATTTATTGCTATATTATTTTATATATAAGGATTTTTATTTTAAACGAAATTCATATCACCTTAAAATGGAGATTACTCTGAGTAAGAAAGGAAAATTTCGTGACAATATTTTTTTATATATATATTTTTTTTAATTTCCTACCTAGTACTAACAACAGTAAATGTACCAGTTCTTTAAATAAAAATAAAATAATCATATCATGAAGTTCTCTCACAATCCATTAATTAACGATATTAACAAATGAGGAATCTAAATAATTTAAAGTTTATTAAAATAAATAAATATGGGATCTTAATATCACTGTGTTTCGAATCATTTTGTTGGGACATAGTTTTACGCAACCATAATTTGGTATGACAATTACAAACAGTTATTGCACAATTTCGCAATGTGAACAACAGAGCATAACAATGATTTATTCTTGTGAAACTTATATCTAATGTTATTTTAGGCCACCGAGTCTCTTATACAACTTTTAAAGAAAGCAGTATTTTTTTAATTACTAAGTCGTAATTAAGTTTTATGGATTCGCTTAATGAAATATAACCATATGCTATAAAATAATCAGACTAGACTTCTACCGGCCTTCAACCTTCTATGGAGAAAGTATATTAGGTTGAGTGAACCCAAAAAACCTTAGTTTTATTGTTACAGTTTGTTTTATTATTGTGTTTTATTGATCTGGTTCATATAAGAGTAATAATAAAAATATTTCGTGCTCTAACAGGGTTGTTTTCTACTCTACCAAAGAGTCTTAACTTAACGTAACTGTTAAGTAATTCCTTTAATTTGGAACATACTAGTTAAACCCAAAATACTTTAAAACCCAGGTGCGATCGCTGAAAATTATTTTTTTTAAATTTATTATCATTATACAATATTATTTTTTATATATAAATCCTGAATTGACAACCTCGATGTAATAAATAGTAGAAACGAATTGTATTTTAGCGCTTACAAACCATGTCGATTTTTCAAAAGAACAACCACATAACTCAAACATTGGTATTTTTGAGCGAACCTTTCGGCAGCAATTGTATTGCTTGAAGCTCAAAAAACGACATATGTGACATTATATTTCCAACACATATTTTTTTTTAATTAAGTCACATTTTTAGTTGTATCATGTTTGAAATGTTTAAACTTTTATGGGAATAATGGCACAAGTTAAAATCAAAAAAGGTTCAAGCTTTTAAAAATTTACTAATGGTTAATAAAATAATTTCACTGTAGGAATACTAAGCTTTACCAATACCCAAATTTTTATTTTTTTGACAAGTATGGAACTAACAAATAGCTCTGGGGAAAAAATAGTTTTTTGAATTATGACATTGTTCTTTTGATAATTTTTGTTGACAATTCATCGGAGTTATTATTTAAAAAAAAAAGTAAAATTATTGTTTTTTACATGAAATTTCTACTGTGTAGAGACATAGTGTATAAAGCATTACTTCATTCTTGCTATTCATTCACATTAATTTAGTCCTAATCGAGGTAAATATAATCGATCATGAGTACAAAATCGATTGTGCCCCGCCTTGGGAGAAGGCTCCGGCAGGCTTTTAGGATGATTAAGCTGGTGCCTTGATGATGTCACGCACGTGACAGTAGATACTGATGAGAATTAGTAGTCGGGCGCTCTTCCAGTAAGCTAATATCTCAACTGTCCGTGGTCTAGCACACTAAAGGGAGAATATATAGCATTATGAAGGAGAATACTGCCGAACTACATCGGCTTGCTGTATCAACAGCAGAAATATTTCTGTATTTATCAATAGACAATTTTTAAAAACATGTACATATATACAAATATTAGCATCGCGAAGATTAAAATAGGCTGTTAAGTTTTTGAGCTGAGTTACGAACAAATCCTTTAATAGTTAATAAACACTATGACCACTGGTAATCCTCTGAAGGGTAGACCGTGGCGTAGGTGAGGGGATTAAAAATGATCTGGATACTTCGTAGACGACATTTTGTAACCAAAGATTGATCTTATCGGCATCGAGTCTTCGGGTTCGCTAAGCCTTATATAATAGCATATAATTATGATAATATGCAAATGTATGTGTGTATACATCTATAAAAATATTTTCAATATCTCCGTTACATAAGAAAAAGGTTTTGAACGTGTAATAAATTTACAACACCGCAGTATTGCGCGCGTAGTGTCTTACGAAGGCCTAATCTAGAAAGGGAATATTCTACTCAGATTAGGATTCAAGTACAGATCAAATCAGTAGGAAAGAAATAAGCATATCATAAACAAAAAAAAAAATGTGCCATTAAAAGTTATACCCTAAATATGTAAAAAATAAAAAACCTGTACCACTACAACCCATGAAGATTCTAGGGTCCAAAACATGGTATAGACTAAACGGTTGTGCAGGGAGGTCATTTGTACCTATGTTGCACCCTTCGTGAAAACAGACAAAGTCTCTCTCAAGTTTACTGTATTCTGAGCCTTTTCTTGAATACGTTATGCTAGGAACTTTTTCCAAAATAATTTTCTATCACAAATTCTAATCAAATTAAATTTGTAAAAAAAAGTTAAAGACAGTTAAAAAAAAAAATTACTTGTTGGTCTTCTTTCGTGTAAGGGTAAAAACAATTTCATTAGTTCACGAAAGTTGTTCGTTGAAGCGTGATATTGGCTATTACTCTCAGCTAAAATTAACCTGGGCAGTAACAATTGTCTTATCTGTAGCTACATGTTTCTTACCTTGGAACTTTCCTACAGACCTCACTCAATGCTTAACGATAATAAGATGACAAGAGAAATTTTATGGGTTGAAAGTATCATTGCTTAGTGGATATTTGGCTTAAAATTACGATTACTTATTCTGTTTTTAATGTATGAAATAATCCCAACTAAATATGAAGAAATAGTTGTCAATTCTCAAGAGAAGAAAAATACTGGATGCTTAGGCGAGAAGTTTTGATCTTCAGATTATTTCCATTTTCCTTTGAAAGCTGCGGAAAATTGTCAGTTGACCTGGAAACCTTGAGCCACTTACAATTGAGAAAGCCAAGCCATACAAACTTGAAAACTCTCATCTCTTTCTTTCCTTTAGTTTTCTGTTTGTGTAAAATTTATTTGAAAACAAGAAAATTACTATCAGAATTAATTATTTTGGGGTCACTTGTGGTGTAGTTGACATCATAACAACCTTCTATGCCCAAGATCGTAGCCCTAGTTGATCTTAGTAATTTTTAAATTGAGTAAAAAATGTTTGGAATGCCTTCCAAAGGACGGCATGAAAAATGGAAATTACGTGCCTTGGTGTCAGATACTGACTTGAGATCCATATCCTAATTATTACCTGAGTAGAAAAAACTTAGACCTCTCATTGTAGCATCGTCTGATTAGACATCTTAGCATTAAGTGACATTAAATAAATAAACGGACTTTCAGAAATGTCCACTATTGACAATAATAACGCATTTGCGGTAAATAAAAATAACTCTAGTAACAAATAGCTAGTATTTTAAAGTTTTATAGGAGCGAAAAAGAATTTCTAAATAGTATTTTATTGCTAGTTTTGGATCAACCTTTATATTTACGTTCACCTGTGGTATAGTGGTTAGCGTAACAAACTACTAAGCCCAAGATCGCGGATCGTGGCCCGACATGTGGTCCTAGGATTTTTTTTTAAGAGAGCAAAAAAATCCTTAGTTACACCGTCCTTCGGAAGGGACGTTATAGGGAGTCCCGAGCCTGTACGATGTCAGGTACTCGTTAAAAATCCCTATCCTAATTAAATCTGGATAGGCAAAATTTAGAGCTCCTACTGTAGCATCGTCCGATTAGCCATAACAGCATAAAGTGACGTTAAATGAACAAACAACAACCTTTATATTTAGAGAGTGGCCAATAAAGCTTACTTACGGTATTTGCACTTAAATTATTATTTCAGCAATGAATTTATATCCTGCCTCTGATTATCAGTGTTGTCATTAAAAATTTTGCAAGGTACATAATTATTAATTAATATGTACATATAAAAATATTTTTTTATAAATGATAGTTAAAAAAAAAGTAAAACAAAGCAATATGGAAAATTAAGGAGGTATAATTGGTAATGTAAAAAAAAAAAAAATCTTCATACCATAATATAATAATATAGATGCCAAAACCACGAATCGCTGCTTGCAAACTTCCATCCATGGATTTCCACGGCGACCCGTGAGATTATCCTTAATGCCATTCTCCCACCTGCGCTTCGGTATCACTCTCTTTTACACACACCTTAACCAGCCGACTCAGGGGAATAATCTTTTTAGGAATCCGTTTGTTACTATTCTCTACAATTTTACAAGTCCATACTTTATAATTGTGTAACCTCCTGAATTCTCCAGTGGATTCATCCTTTTTTGGGTAGGATATTCCTCGGAGTACTTTATTTTCGAATACCTTAAGACGTTGTTAACCTTTCAACTATAAAGGTCTATTTTCACATACATAAAGAACAGGTGAAAACAACGAGAGCTTCATAAATTTTGATTTTTAAATTTTAATTCACAACAGGCGCGAGGTGAGTAATTTCGATACAATCTTCATTCAATAAAAAATAAACAAATTTAATTATTATACTTTCTGCTATCTATAATAAGTTATAGGAATAACTCTTTTTTTTGGTTTTAAAAAAAGGAGTTAGCTCTTTTTCTATTTCCCTGCAATGATTGTTAAATTTGCTGAAATTTAAATGAAAAATTTGTTTTAAAAAATCTCAATAATAATTATATGTTACGTCAGATTTTCTCCAAAATGATTTTTTTGTGCTTAGAGATGCGGAATCATGTTATTTTCGTAGTGAATTAGGGGCTTAGCCAGGCACTGGCTATAAAAAGAGTTATTGCTTATATTTCAACTCCAATTCGAGCCAAAAAAATACAAGTACGACAGCATTCTGCTGCTCTCAAAAAAGAGTTAACTAACCTAACTACTTATTCTCCGGGGCTGTAGATGTATCCTCTCCGCAAGTTGTTCTTTTCTAAAATGAGTAATATGATTATTATTGGATATTACACTGCCAACTGCGAAGTGGAAGAACAGTAAACGAAAAACGATAACACTAATTACTGACTCACATTAGTACGGCATAACTCATCTCGACTAACGAACGACCCATGGTATCGTGAGTCAAATGTTTTTACCAACGATATGAGTCGTAACCTTACACGAATACCTTTATTGTTGTTCTCGTGCTTATCAATGGCGATCAATGCGGTAAGAGAAGAATTTATAGCGAAAATAATTTCAATACATCGTATGTTTACTACAGAAACATTGGAAAACGTCTAACACCACCATATTATGATTAATAATGATCGTGTGCCAAATAAAACAACCAAACCAATAATATTTAAAATATATCTCTTATTATTAACACTATACAGGTTAACGAAAAGTGGTATTTACCTACAACTTTAGTTATTAAATGTTATTTAAGTAATGGTCTTGAGACCATTGAGAGAAGTAACGAGGGGTTAGTAGGTAAAAAAAAATATATATATCAGAATAATGTCGACTTATTATTAGAGCTATCTAATTACTAACTAGCGGCTATTAAGAGGAGTTGGTGCGGTTAAATAGAATAGTCAATTACTCAGTGGACAAATAGTAAAACATAAATAAGAATATACGTTTTAAATCTTCAATAGTTTGCAGTAATAATTGTGTGATTTAAAATGGGAACAGATGACTTGAATTTTCGTTGATATATTTTATTTTATCATTTTATCTTAGAAGTTTAAATTTTCCCTAATTTTTTTTTTATACATGGACTTTATTGAAATATTACAATCTGCCACTTTAAGGCAATAATTAATAGCGCTAAACAGCTATACAATCATTCAATATTATTATTTATGTGTGACTTTTATATGTTGACATGCACTTCGGCCTAAAAGGGCCCATTCAATAAGAAACATAATAATAATAATACTAATAAATAAATAAATAAAATAAAAATATTTACATGCGGATAATAAAAACAAAAAAGTTTTTATTTTTCTTTCTGGTCATTAATCCCCTAAGAAATCAAGTCCTATTGGAGATTTCATAATAACACATGTAAATAATTTTATTATTTTACTAATCGGTAAATAATTTTATGTAAATTAGTATAGTAACTGCGGTTATAGGTATAACTATTTTTTCCAAATAGTTGATAAAAAATCTTTACTGCTACAAACCATGAAGGATCTTGTACAATGTAGAGACTATATACTGTTTCTAAGACGACGGTTGTGAAGGCAGATGTTTTGTTTGAGATCACACTCAACCGCAAAGAGTTTTCCCCCAATTGTGAGCTCTTTATAGAGACTGGGTAAGCACCAACAGGGTCTAAAGATCTCCCAGCAGGGACCATCTGTGGTAGTTAATAGGTTAAAAAAATAACTGCCACAGTCACATTTGAACCTATGATCAGGACAGCACTCTAGCCTTAAACAGTTATAAAACGATATCTTACGGTAAGCTAAACGGTATCGAACAATTAACTATTAATTAAAAATATAATAATTAGACGAATCTAACATTAAACTATTTTTGTTATAAGAAGTAGTTTTGGCATTTTTTTTTCCAATTCTGCTCATTAAGTCCAACAATGGAAACTTTCCTTAACTAGGTAACTAGGTAAGATTTGACCTACAATCCTCATTACATTTAGACTAGTTTTACTGAACAAGGAATAATGAATATAATTTTTATTTTCTTGTTGTCAGCACAAATGAAATAAAATTGCAATAACATTCCTGACTGTTGGTGATTGATTGCTGATTATAGTATCCATAAGTGCAGCTATAAATATTTATTACCTTGACTCAGATTTCCCGATGAATCATCTACCTTTTATGTCAACTATTGATCAAGTTATTTTTTTTTTATTACACTTCATTGAAATAGGCCACTTATGTGATCTGCCACTTATGTGCAATTATTAATAGTGCTAGGTAGCTATACAATCTTACTAATATTATAAACGTGAAAGTTTGTATGTTTGTCTCATTTTCACGCAAATGGACGGATTTGGATGAATCTTGACAGTAATATAGGTTATACATCAGAATAATACATAGGCTACAGCAAGCGATGATTTAGAGGGGGGCCCACGGGGGCACGTGCCCCCCCCCCTCCCGACTGGTTTTTAGGTATTGTGGAGAATCCATTATAGGACATAATGAAAAGCAAATCAAATGATATCCTACTAATCTTGACAGTAATATAGGTCATACATTAGAATAACACGTAGGCTATAGCAAGCGCGGATTTAGGGGGGGCAGGCACCCTCCCAGACAGTTTTTTAGGTACTTTGGAGAATCCATTATAGTACATAATTAAAGGCAAATCAGGAACTTAGCATCTTGAAATTAGCAGATAGGTTCTTTGTATAATTTAAGAAAGAAATTTGGATAATTCCACCCCCAAGGGTTTTCCCCTTAATATAATAGAGGTGATAAAAAAATATATATATATATATATATATATACGGTAATAAAAACAAAATAAATGCGAAAATGATAATGAAAATAAAGTCTAAAAATGAAAAATTACTCACATTCATACCATAATTACACTATTTACAATTTGCCAGGGGTTCCCGAACTTAACTTTTCCCCCTGGAATGAGGGCAAGGCAGGAGTCCGGGAGCTCCCTCCCCCCTTTCCCAGCCGTGTCACTGGCATTAAAAGCCAATGAAACAGGCTTTAGTATTATCAAAAAACATTGGAACAGCCATTAACATAAAAGAGATAACCCACAACTAAAGCTTGAGTTATTGGAAACGAATCTTTTGAGTACATTATTATTGTTAGCAATAACCAAAGGGTTCTATAATTGTTTTTCGATTGGAAAATAGGATAGTTATTTCTTCTCCCAGAATTATATTTAGAATATTTTCTTCGACCAGAAATGTTTTTCTAATTTATGGATTACCATAAAATAGTCAAAACATGTTTACATTTCTAAAACAGATGTAATATTTTATTTGAGAGTCTACTAAAATGGGAAATCTAATAAAAAAGGAACCTGTTTTTATAAAATATATAAATAAAATAATATACGGCAAAACTTGTAAAAATGATTCTAGCAATTACAATAATTTAAAAAATATACTAAAAAAAAGACGCATTTAGCTTTAATGTGAAGATAACTCAAAACTATATTATCAAATTTAAAACCTTATAAATCAATTTTCTTGACATTCAATATACAAGCAAACCATTAATTATTTTTCTTCAAGAAGATAGTAGTATTCCACCACCTTTCAATATTAGTTGAGTCTTCTGAAATATTTATATCAAAACTCAAGATTTACATACGTTCATCAAACCATCGAATGTCATCCATACTCTCAATCTTTTATAAATATAAAAACATAAAATAAAATTTCCATATTTATGAGATATAACAGTACGCGAGGAGTTTAAGTTGTAAATTCTTATTGGCTTCAACCCTTTCCCGGTTTTTGATGGCAGACAATCGAAAAAAATATGTACTACTACATCCGAATCAGGGTTCAGTATATGGTAGAGGCTGTAATAGAACGGTTGTGTAATTTTTTCTGAGATCATGATCAACCCCCTGATTTCCTCCCCTCCTCACTTTAGAGAGACTGAGTGATCACAAGATTTCATAGAGCCGCTCAACAGATTAAATATTTTATCTATCACAGCCCAGCTATAACAACCCAGCGCACAATACACCGAGTTGCATCGCTTCCAGGAGAATTGAAAACCTCACAAGTACAGTTTTTTTCATTTTGTTTTTAATTGAGTTCGGAGTTCTGAGATTGTTATCGAAGAAAAAAAAGGATATTTACTCTTTCGTAATCAAACAATAGATTCACTATCTTCAATCTCCGATCTTTCATCCATTGGAATTACCAATTATTCTCCAAGGCATCTTTGAACAAGTCTTACTTACATAAGAGCGCAATAAAAATGTTTTTAAAGATTCATAATAACTTTTTCCAACTTTGAAATAAACATCAAGGAATAAAATCTTGAAATTATTGAAGTCGTAATGACTTTAGTTGTTAAGTAGGTTTCTTATTTAAACGTGCAATTGACTAACATATTATAATAATATATAAATCGCAAATTACGAGAACACGGTGATATGAGATCAGTGAAGAGAATGGATTCGTCCGACCGAGGTACGAACCAGGATGGCTCAGTTGGTAGAGCACCATGACGGAAGCATGGGAGACCCGGGCTCGAATCCTGTCCCTGAGTTTATAAATAATGTTGAAATATGCTCGTAATTATTTTCATAATAAAATATTTCTCATTATTAACCAAAATACTGTTTGATTACGTAAATACCTCAGACCCAAACTATTACTCAAAATATCCCATTAAGACTCTTTCATTGATTATGACTCGCGGCCAAGGAAGGCTGTCAATTTCTTGTTTACACCCCGGTGACAATGACATAAATTAACGGTCTTAAGTGAATGTGGTAAATAATATGTAAAACAATGAGGTAATTAATATGTAGTCTTGAGCCAATGACTTGACAGCGGGGTAGTGTGCAAAGAGCTTAATCGTTGTGCTGAAGATCTTGATTTAAATCCAGCTATGGGAAATAAAATGTTTAATTATTTAACAGTCATTAATAATGGGCTCTATGGGATTTTTAGAAACTCCTGCGATTCACCCAGCCTCTATAATGTTTGTACACTTAATAGGCGGAAAGCCTGACGGATGAGCATGATTTCGTATGATACACATCCCTCAATAACCGTAATCGTAGAAACAGTAGTCTCAACCACATGTTTAATCCGAGGTCCTTCATGGCTTGTAGTTGTAGAGTTTTTTTTTTAACGAAATTACTATGAAATATTACGAAACGAGAGATTAAAAGTCCTTTCCTTCCTCCTCTCTGCCGACGCAGTTCAGGTGCCATTACCGTTCGAGGAGTGCAAAGGGAACATCCAAACCTTCGAGGTGTCTACAATGGATAAACTCCTTTTACTGATGAAGTAGATTAGAACAATAGACACAGGAAAGCGTTTGTTTGACGTTTGATGATTGAGCCCTCGACATCGGCGCAAGGGAACTACCCGGAGGCTCAACACAATGGTCAATTAGTTCTGCCGTGAGAGCGAACCTTCAATGGAACTTGCCAACTCACGCCGGCTTTATGGGCTATGTCAGGCGATCTCATCACCACAAAAACAAGTAAGATGTCTCCTCTAAAAATAATGTTGGGTCTTGTATTCTTTCAAACTATAATGAAAAATATACTAAACTGTATTTCATTATGAAACTTGCATATTTCTCAGATCCGTTAAATTAACATGATTATTAACACATTTTTTTCGTATTAGCCTACTGACGACCCCAGCATTTCTCTAACTTAGCCCATTTGGCCCAACAAAATAAGCCTAACCCCTTTTCTCCTCTTCCCCCAACTAAAAAAAGAAACATTTTTTCTGGAGGCTAACATAATCTCTCAAACGAAAGATAGTATCTACTGTTGGAGAGAGGTGTTCCATCTTAACTTAGACTTCATTAGATTGACGTTATATATGGTAGCTCTAATCATCTAGTTTACATTAGCGAGATTAGAGCCCTGGTGATGTCTTTGTTGATTAGATAGATATAAATTTCTATAAACAATATTAAATTTGTATATGTATTATCAATCTTATTTTTCGTCTCTTAATTAATCAATTCGGTCATTTTTGGTTTAATGTTTGTTCAATAATTAAGCTTCGTCATTGGTGAATAAAAAAATAACAACGTCCCTCCTGAATCTTAAGTTATCATTTTCAGAGCAAATCATTGAAAAATGCTTGTGGTATTTTTACAACTGATGTTATTAGCGAAGATATTTAGGCGTAAACACTCTTTAACACTTGAAACCCAATCCTCATGTTTTCGTGAGATACCAGAATCAGAATGTGACCTTGTATTTGTGTAAAAGTTTCATATCTAGGGAAAAGTAAAGGATAGATTTTTTTTTTTTATCGCAGGAATTCAAATAACCTGACAATAATTCATTTTTCGTTCTTCTTCTTCTTGCATGATCCTATAGTCCATCAATGAACCCTGGCTCCCTCGATACCTTTCCGCCAGTCCTGGCTGTTTCGTGCAGCGGCCTTCCAGTTCCGGATGATAATCCATCCATTAACCATTTCGAAATTTTACTGATTACATTCACTGTTCATTGAAAAGTACTATTACTACAGTGTATACTCGTACTTCAACTGCTCATATATTTTCTTGAATAAATAATGCCATGAATAAATTAAGGTTTTTTACTATATATTTTTTTTTTTTAATAATCACTTGGGTATGTATGAAAAATACAACAGATTCATTATGGTTCATGCTTGATTAGTGAATAATTATCTCAGAAGAAATTAATGTAATTTAGAAGCATAGGAAAACATATTTATATACCTATTACATCGGGGAGGGGGGTAGCAGCTAGGTTTTCAGATCTCTGAGTTACTGTCTTGAAGGTCTCAGGTTTAAATCTAGCTGTAAATAAATTATTTAATCTCTTAACAACCATGGATGGACTCTATTGAACCTGCAGAACCTCTTGGGACTTATCCAGCCAGCCTCCTTCAATGGCGGAAAAACTGACGGTTGAGTGTGATCTCCGACAAATCACCTTACTGTTCAACATTTGAACAGTACTGTCCCCACCTTGTGCTGAACCAAAGACTGTTCATGGGTTGTAGTCGTACAGTTTAAAACAAATATATCTCCATTACATCACCATACCTTTCGGGGACATTAGCATATTAACACTTGCTATGCTGAATGTTAATGTTGGCAATAAACACCAACGTTAAGGCTTGTTGCTGTTCCAATTGCAAAAGTGTATGAAAACTGGAGCGTTAAGGCTGACAGCAAGAGGTTGGATAATTAACAATTGCTAGTTAACTACGCACTGTGGCGTTTACAAAAACAGGGTCTGATGTCTCCTGAGCCACTCTATCGATATTAAAAACACTTTTATTTTTTAAAGATTGAAAGGATTAAAAAAAAGGGTTGTAAGATTCAACATACTCCTCCAAACACAGCAAATATCCTGCCAACTTTCAACCCCTCCTCAAAACCCCTTCTCGTTCGTAATTTTTCGCGAACGTGCAATATACATAAGCCATGTTAAACGTAATACATATTTCATTGTTTACTGCGTGAATCAGCTCATATAAGCCTGAGCAGGTAAGTTTATCTACTTCATAAGATGATCGAAGCTCAACGAAAAGAGGAAAATATTTTTTAATAATGATCCTACTCCACAACCTTAGATTAGACCATAACCTTGGATTCTTATAATCAGTGTAATCATCGAGTTATGAAGGGATTCAAAGCAGTTTTCCCAGAAGGCGAATTTTTCCTCAAGTAATATTGTTTTCTTGTTTTCCTCAAGTAATATTGTTTTATTTTTTTAAAACTTTTTTAAAAGTATTTATTTATTGAAATTGACAACTGGTACAGTAACAAAACTTCAATTAAATAGAATGAAAGGTATTTAATGACAAAAGATAAAGACAAGTATAAAAACTACCCACTGGTTGTACTCGAATAACAAATTTAACTTTTCCTATCAGATATTATATAGTTTATGTGAGATATAATTTAAATTAATGTTTTAAGTAATATAATTTTTAACGATTAAAATGTTAATGCCTATACCAGGCAATAATAATTACTTTTTTTAAATACTTAAATCAAAGTCAAAAGTTTCATGACAGTAATGCAAGGAGATATGTTACTAAATAAATAAAATCATTATCTAGCACTAACATTGCCTGAATAAAGGTAAATAAAGTCATGAAGTAGAAAGAGACATGTTTACTGAACCAGAAAACATAATCTTGCTATAAATTTTCAGGCCATGTGTTCTATTCACTGAAAAAAAAAACCTGTACCACTACAACCTGTGAACGGGTCTGGGGTTCAGTACATGGTAGAGACTGTACTACTTCATGGACAACGGTTCTGCAAGAAGGTGACGTCCTAGGTCACGCTCAACCGCCAGATTTTCCCCCTTATTTTGGGTACCCTACTTTTTTAATATTTTATAGAGGCTGGGGGAGCCCCAGGAGGGTCCTAGGACCCTTATAATCTATATCCCGCTGCAAACAGACTAAATAAAAGTGCCTGCAGCGAGATTTGAACCAGGATTTCCTGCATGACAACTCAGTGCTCTACCACTGCGCCATTCCGCTTCCTGTTCTATTCTCTGAATTCATTTAAAACAAAGCACGTTTTCCTTTTTTTTCTTCAGTCTTAATCTTTGTTTCAAAAATATGAAAATTTGGTATTTAGCTAGAACTGAAAAAGATGCCGTCTATTTTTTTTTTCAAGAGATAGGTATATTAGCAAAGAATGCAACATGCGATTAGAAAAATGAAATGAAATTGTCTTTTTGTGTCGGAGCAGGTTGGCGGTGTAATCTTTCAACATGCCGCACAAAGAAGAGCATTCGTAATGGTGCCTGGTTTGAATCGTCCAGATTGAGTTTTCTATCATCTTTGAGATTTATTTGCGGCTGGAGCGAAGTGATGGCATCAGTCAAATGGTGTAAAAAACGACCTGGTATGAATCATAATATAGTTCTATATTGGAGCAACTACTCAAGAAAAATTTGTGTAGAAGTATTAGCGCAATATAAGCAAAAAATAAAAAAATCGGTGGTCCTAAAATAAGAAATAATAATATAGTATAGTAATAATAAAATAATAAAATAGTTGAGATAGACGAGAGCTTATTTACAAAACGAAAGAAAATCTTAAGGCCATTTAATTAATTTGGTATCCTAAATCCTTATCAAACCAGAGGCGGTGTCAAAATATTCCTGAAGGTGTTTATAAATGATAAATTCTTTTCCGCTGATCATCTTATCTGATTGAGAAAAGAATATAGATTATGAAATTCACAAACATCATTAATTTATGGACCATGACAAGATTTTTGGTGAAGCGAATGGACGATGACGGCTAGGACGTGGGCATTTGGTACGCGATATAGCGGCACCGGCTATTGTTCTGATCCTAGGCAATCACATCATCCGGCCAAGAGAGCGCTAACGACCACCGCGGAATGGCAAATGACGGACGAAATCCGGAATGCCAGAAATCATCATTACCGAATGAACCATACGCAGCAATGGAGGAAAGAGAAACCAGTTATTTACGTGACAGTTTAAGTTTATGAAGGGATTTAAAAGAACATCAGCTGATTATTATTTAAGATTAGGCCTAGCCGAATAATTTTTCAACAATCTATTCAAATTAACTATACGTCAACGGTCTTTTATAGGCCTAGGAGGATGGTGTTCCAAAATTTCCTTTTGTTAGTAGCTAAGAGAAGTAAAGCGGGGTAGTTAGTGAGTAGAGCTCAAATGCGAATCCCGCGTTCGGATCCGGCTGTGGCAAATAGATTATTCAATCTGCCAATAGTCACAGAGTCATCACAGAGAGCGTCATCTGCAGATCCTCCTTAGGCTCGCCAGGCCTCTACAAAATGGATATCTCTTATACAGGAAAATACGTGGTGGTTATTATATCTTGTGCTAAAATAGGAAACATACAACTGCGGGACTGCGGGCGCAGTTCCGCAGACCTTTATATGAGATATGGTACGTTCCCGTTCCAGTATTGTATACTGTATTTAATAATATAAATACGTTGAGTGAGAGCGCAGTGAAAGAAAAGGCATGATCATTAAATTATTGTATGTACTTCATAATGGTGGTGACAAAATTAAGGCACTTATTGCTATGAGGTATAATTGATTATGACACTAGGTAACGCATCTGAGAATGGCAAATGCCTTTGCTTCATATAAATTAAATAATTATATAATTTAAGACCGATGAAAAATTCCAACGAAAAGCCCTTAAGTCTTCAAAGTAAAACAGAAATTGAAATTATCTGTCCAATATTTCGCCTATTCAGGCATCCTCCGGGTAGAAAGAGAATAACACCAAAACAAAACCTGAATAATGAACCCAAGAAACATCCCACCACCTCCAAGGCTCAAAAAAGACTGGTGCTTGAGCCTGTTCAGGGGGTCATTTTACCCAGTTCCAGGTCTAGTCAGATTATAGATTGCTCTACATCTATGGCAAAGGGATAGTACTGAGCCAGCAGTATGGTGAATTGTTGCTGCACTCCTACATTGAATACCAAATCATCGATTTACATGGAAACAGTACATGTAACGAACCTTTAGAAGTTTTAGTGGTACAAGTTTTTTTTTTTTAATCGATATTGGGAAAGTTGGTTCAACACTGGTCTCAATCCGCCAGGAGCATCCACAAACCTGGAGATCTTAAAGATATGATATATTTATACAAAATTATTGCTGTAGACCATCTTAACGTCAGAGGGTAAAATCGTAGAAATTATTCAGTGGAGAAACTTCATTGAGAATGTCTGCTACCAAAACCTTTTTTTTCAACGTATTCAAATGCGTTAATTCTGTTATGATGGTAACTGATCGAAATCTAGTAATAAATAGAAATAAGACACCTGTTAAAATATAAGACGTTTAGGATCAAAAGTGGATAACTCCGAAATTTGATTTTTTCTCATTTTTCGTGAGTTTTATTAAGTAATTTTCCCAAGACGACACTTTGCCGCCTGATTAAAAAAAAAACTATTTTAGTCCGGTTCTTAACCTGAAGTTTCGGGAAAATGATGAATTACTTGACTAAACTAGCAAAAAATGTGGAAAAAGTAGATTTTTAAAATTTGGAATTATCAGCTTTTGATCCTGAATGCCTGATTTAGTCCTAAAATGGCGTGATTATTTAGCTCATATATGCTTTGTTTCTCGTTTTCGTTGATGACAGAGATGATCGCTATTTTACCGCTTAATAAACGTTATCAATAAATCATTTTTAATGGCGTGGTATATCCATCAATGTACATAATGTAATATCATGAAAGGTTAACGTAAGGATATAAAAGGATGAGTAAAGAAAAGGATTTCCCATTGGCGCCAGGACGTCGGGGCTGGAAAATGGATTTTCCTATAAGGGTAGAAAGGGCTGTGTACGCACCACTCAAGGCGCCACCAGTCTCCTCCTCCCATTCGTGGAAGGGGTTAGTGTAGTGGCCTATAACAACGGCATTATGAGACAGCAACTGACAATTGACTTGAGTAACGTTTGTTAAGGAGAAGGAAAACCAATCAAACATCACAATATCTCTCGAATAAAAGTATAATAGCCTTCTGTAATCATTCGATCCATTAATAAAGTGAAAGTCCTGTAGGTTTGAAATATTCAAATAAATCGTTCTCCATTATTTTTTTCAGAGTGGACTATCTCGCTGATTTACTTATAATGAGATTCCGGTGTAGGCTACAAAAAAATTATTTATTCTTTTTTCACTCATGGTTCGATGCAGGGGATCTGAAGATCCTCCCGAGGTTCGTCCACTCTGCTTGCACTTGATTGGGGGAAACCTGGGGGTTGAGTGTGATGTCCAAATGAGCTCCCTGCGCTACTCTTGTCTAAAATAAAGCATAACCTTTACCGTGAACTGTACCTTAAACAATATATATATACATATATAAACTGGCAGGGAGGAGTTAAGACAAGACGATGATCGCAAAGTCGCTAATCAAACTGGCATTGTAAACAGCTGTTGGAATCTATAAATAGAGGTTCAAGATGGCAATAAAGTCAGTGTTTAACCAGCCGTCAAGTGTGTTGTTTATCTCCCTACTTATTCTTTTTTTTATATTTTGTGAAGTGAAGTACTTAAGTGGTGCCGAAATCCGGGAAAACGTTTTAGCAGTTCAGTGAGAATATTTTTTTTTTCAAGGACACTAAAGACTACAGCGAGTTCATTATTGATCTATTTTACTTTCATTTTTATTTTTATTTTTGCTCTCTCAATTTGAAAAATAACTAGTCTTGCCATTATGAACGAACAAATAGAAATCCTGAGGCCGGCAACGTTAACGTTAGAGCATTCACAGCCAGAACAGGCGAATCCCCAGTTTCCGCCATTACCATCAACAACTCTAGCAATGGCGCGGGCAGACTTAGCTGCCCAGGAAGCAAACAGAATTGCACAGGAAACGAATGAATTGGAGAAAATGAAGTTAAGGAAGGCCAATGCACAAGATTTAAGAAGGGAGATATCAGACTTGGAGATATTTAACGGTGATGTGGGCGAATTAAATCATTTCCTCAAGGGCGGGGATGGTATTATGAGCAGCATTCAATCCCAGGTCGCAGCAGACTTTTTAGAGGAAGCGGATGCCAAAAGGCTACGGATAGCCTTAGCACGACGGGTCTGAAGGAGTGTATTAAATATAATCCAAGCAGATGAGGATACCTCGTGGCAGGTGATCAAGGAAAGACTAAAAAAAGCGTATGGAGAGGGGCGATGGGCCCCAGAAGAGGATATGCTGCAGATGTTTCGAGAGATGAAACGTTCGAATCAAACAAACGGTCAGTACGCTGCAAGCCTGCTCTTAAAGCTGAATAAGATTAACGAAAAATTACGAAAAATAATGGATACCAGTGCGGTCGAAGCGTGGATGTTGTTTATGACCACATTCCTGAAGGTACAATTAGCCAGGGATACTGGAAAGAAAGACGGATTACCCAGGGATAGGTCATTCATGGAATGCGCACAGGACATGGTAGATGCGATTGCCCGCGACGAGGAAGAGAGAGAAGAGATCGAACCAGGGTGGAAAAGAGTGTCGTACCGGAGGAATGAGGCAGGAAGGAATAGAGTGAGACAGGACATGGGAAGAAGAAGAGATGGAGAGTTTGGGAGAAGAGAAAAAATACCAAGAGAAAGAAGGCAAATTGTGGAGAGGAAGAATGGGAGAAGAGAGGAAAGGAGGTGCCACGAATGTGGCAAGATAGGGCACTTGGTGGCTCAGTGATCACGTGCGCGGTGTTTTGAATGCCACAGTGAGGGACATATGGCCAAACAATGCCCATATATACGGCGTCGGGAGCACGATCGAGGCGAACCTATGGAGATCAATGCTCAAAGAATATGGCGGAGAAACAGAATATCGTCGGAATCGGCTAGATCTTCGGAGGCTTCAGCGTCCGAGACGGAGGGAAGCGAACCTAGCCGCAGAGGAACCCCTGGAGGAAGAAGCAAGCAACGGAGCACAAGGAGGCGAAGAGAGCAGATAAGAAAAGAATGAGGATTGTGTGAACGGAGGGGCAACCTATTTTTTGTGAATAGTGTGGTAAAGAAGTGTGACAGGTTGCCTATTATCGAGTTTTGCAAGGGGTGGAGGTGTCTTGTGGACACAGGGAGCTCGTGTACTCTAGTAGGTAGAGATAGTCTAAACCCTATATTTAAAGGAGAGTGTGACCCAGAAATTAGAAAGTGTTTATGTCAGCTAGTCACTTTGAGTGGTCCCTGTACGGTGGAGGGGGAAGTGGAACTGGCGTTAAGTAAATGGGGCAAAAAGGGCGACGTAGCAACTCTGCATGTGGTAGAGACCATGCCGCGCGAGTATGGTGGGATTTTGGGGTGTGACGTGCTCGGGAAACTAGGGGCGAAACTCAGTAATGTAGAAGGTCAATGGGTGATTAGAATTGGGAAGAAGACATATAGAACGATGGAGAACGTGAAAAGGGATGTGAGGTGCGTCGGTGCAATTACCCAGGGCAAGGATTGGAGGATGGGGATAAGGGAAGAATACGCGGATATTTTTTTTCGCGAGGGGGATCCACTGAGCGTGACGGGAGAAACGGTTCATGAAATTCATTTGAAATCTGAGAAAAGTACTTACGTGAAGGAGCGGCGCTACCCACAGGCGTTGCGGGAACACATTAGGGAGGAGATCGCGGAGCTAAAACGGCAAGGCATTATCGTTGACAGCACATCACCCTTTAACAGTCCTCTTTGGGCGGTCAAGAAGAAACCTGTTAACGGGGATCCAAGAGAGCGCTACAGGGTGGTGGTAGATTTCCGGCAGCTCAACGAAAATACGTTGGATGAGAAATACCCTATTCCCAGATTAGAGGACATTTTGGACAGACTGGGCGGAGCAACCGTGTTCAGCACACTAGATTTGAAATCTGGATACCACCAAATTCGCATGCATCCCAGAGACTAAAGTAAAACAGCGTTTACGTTTGAAAGGGGCCATTACGAGTTTACCCCGTATGCCATTCCGTTTAAAAAATGCGCCGATAACGTTCCAGAGGCTGATGGACGAGTTCTTGAGGGGCTTAGACGAAAACATGTGCCAGGTCTATATGGATGATCTCCTGGTTTTTAGTAAGACGGAGTTGGGCCATATAGAGGATTTGAAACGAGTCTTTGCCAGAATACGTCAATTTGGTTTAAAATTATCAGCAGAAAAATCAATATTGGGGCAAAAGCAAATCAACTTCCTCGGGCATTCGATATCGGCAGAAGAGGTGCGGCCTGACGGTAAGAAGGTGGAAGCCATAGGGAAAATGGCGATGCCAACCGATATCAAGGGAATCAGGAGATTGTTAGGAACCCTAAATTATTATCGTCGGTTCGTCCCAGAGATGGCCGAGCATCTGAGTCCTCTGAATGCACTGTTAAGGAAGGGACGCACAATTCGGATTACTCTAGAAATCGAGGGGAACATCAGGAAATGCATGTGTTGGCTACAAACGGAACCGGTTCTCGCATTCCCTAATTTTTCAAAACCATTCGCGATCACCACCGACGCTAGTGAATATGCACTGGGGGCGGTTTTGTCACAGGATTATGATAAGGGGAAACGGTCTGTGGCATACGCAAGCAGAAGGCTTACAGACGCGGAGACCCGATATAGCGCGCTCGAGAGAGAGTTATTAGGGATTGTATGGGCAGTCCAACACTTCCGGCCCTATATATTTGGAAAGCGGTTCAAAATTCATACCGATCACAGGCCACTTCTGTGGGTGGGTAATTTGAAAGAATCGTCGGCTAGGGTGACGCGTTGGAAGGAGATCTTGAGCCAGTACAATATCGACATAGCATACAAGCCGGGAAAGGATAATGTAGTGGCAGATTGGTTATCTCGTGCCCTTCAGGTCAACGCTATCGAATCAGGTGAAGCGAGACCTTCCGGGGAGCTCCAGAGGTTCGTACGGGAATGGACGCCAGATGTGGAAGGAGAAGGAGAAACAGACCGCCGGGAAAACGGGGAATCTCCCGACCAGGAGGAATCACAAGACGATAGATTGACTGAGATGGAGGAAGTGGATGAGGTAATAAACGATAAGACTCGGCAGATAATATGGAAAACAAGGACCACGGGGTTACTGAAAACGAAATTTTCCAGATACAAGAGGCATAATATTGTAACTATCTGGTCCCAACCTGGAGTCCAGGAAGAGCAAATTTGCCGAGCGTTAAAGGACGCCTCTAAAGCAGGTGCGATCCACTAGCTGTATGTTGGCAATGCGACGGTGTGGGACAAGATACGTAACTTGTGGAGGTTCGAAAAAATAGGGATAGACAGGACGTTTATCCGATGCCGATCTATGGTAGAGACCATTCGCGATCAGGAACAGCAAAAGGATGTAACGATGGCATACCATCAAGGGAAGACGAACCACCGGGGAATCAATGAGACGTTGGTGGCAGTAAAAAGAAAGTATTATTGGGTAGGGATGCGGAAGACGGTAGAGGAGATAATAAGGAACTGCCACATTTGTCATACGGCTAAGTATGACCGCCATCCTCCCGTAGGATTACAAACCGAGACGATGCCGCCTACGATACCATTGACAGATCTTCAAGTAGACACCTTTACGTCGAGGGGTTTTAAATGGGTAACAATACTGGATACATTTAGCAAAACGGCCATAGCCCACCCGGTGAAGGAGAAATCGGCAGCGGCGGTGAATAGCGCCCTTCAAACATGGTTCCAGTTCTATGGAGTACCAAATACGATCTCCTCGGATGGGGGCAGGGAATTTGATAACGCGTACTTGCGACAGGAGATGAAACGGCTAGGAATTTCATGGCACTGGAATACGCCCGGACATCCTAAAAGTAGGGGAGGAATCGAAAGGCTCCATAATACCCTGGGAGAACATCTCCGAGTATTCCACGCCGATAAAGGGTTGGAAGCAGATGAGGCGATGCCCCGAGCCATAGCAGCGTACAACCACTCCATACACATGGCCACCGGATTTTCCCTGTTCGAGGCACTTTTTGGTTTACGAGCGCGAAGAAGAGACGAGGGTGATACGGTTGTAGATGAAAAAATGGCAGAACAACTAGCCATAAATAGAGTAGATCTTGAGAAACTGTGGGGGAAAGCACATGCCCGGATGGTAGCGGAAAAGAGTAGGAGAGTGGCGCGGGAAAACGAGGGCGTGAAGGACATTATGGGAGATATTAAAATCGGTACAATCATGTACAAAAAAATTATATCGAATCGTGCAAAGGAGGTTCTGATGTACGAGGGTCCATTCAGAGTGATTGCTATCAGAGAGCATAACCTAGTCACTATTCAGAATGTGGCTGAGCCAAGAAAACATAAGACAGTTCATATCGAACAGCTCAAGATTCCAGCTGGGGAAGCCAGCCCATAACCGTGTACTTTATTTCGTACTTTTGGAGCTTATTTAAGAGGTGTAGTGGAACAGGGGATTTTCATTTTTTTTATATATAATTTTTGTAAAGTAACTTATTTGTATATAAATATTTTTTGTTAATTATGAATGATAGTAATGTAGATTAAGCTAGTAGTAAGGTATTTTATTTTTATTTTTATGTAAGTAGAATATGATTCATGTAATTGATAATTTCTTTTGTTTGTGTGCTCTTTCTCTGAAATTTTTGTTTTGAGTTTACGAAGATGTTCATAAACTGGCAGGGGGAGTTAAGACAAGACGATGATCGCAAAGTCGCTAATCAAACTGGCATTGTAAACAGCTGTTGGAATCTATAAATAGAGGTTCAAGATGGCAATAAAGTCAGTGTTTAACTAGCCGTCAAGTGTGTTGTTTATCTCCATACTTATTCTTTTTTTTATATTTTGTGAAGTAAAGTACTTAAGTTATATATATATATATATATATATATATATATATATATATATATATATATAGAGAGAGAGAGAGAGAGAGAGAGAGAGAGAGTGAGTGAGAGAGAGAAGAGCGACGGAAGATCGGCCAAAATGGAGGAAAATTGTCGAGGAGGCCAAAAGCCATAGCGCCTTGTAAAGAAGCTATATATTATTACTCATACAGGTCTTTTACAGGTCATCAGCCCACGCGAAGTATTCATGACTGAGTTCTTCCTGTTTTCCAATGCTCCTTCATTTGTTGTTGTTTGGTTGTTATTTGAACTGATGGTGCTGTCTTCCCTGACGTCACTTGTACACCTTTGTCCAAAGACGCTTTGGTAAGTGGTGTCCTCTGATTCTACCAGAGCTTTTTCCATATCATTTTTATTTTGTATCCTCCATACTCAATAAGAGGTTTTTCTGCCCAGAAAATGAGGAAAATATTCACTAGTTTTTAATAAACTCTATTTAGAGACACATAGCTTTTTTCTTTTCACATCTTTAATACATTAAATAATAATTTAAAGGAAGAACTTTGAAATTGGAGTGAAAACGTGGAGTGTAGATAATAATAATTATAAATTAATTCGTTTAGAAACATAATTGTGAAAAATATGGAAGAAAAGGGTAAAATAAATTGAACTATATTTGAGTTAAATGTTTCTTCTATTTCTTTGTCCTTTGAAAATGTATTTGTAAGCTTCATAGTTAATTTAATTTATGTCTTTGCTAATTATTTACCGGGAAAAGTAACAGCTAATAATTCAACAGGTTCAATATTAACGGTTGAGAAAATTAGTATTCCACTTGAGAAGAAGGTCAAATGAAATGCCACCTAAAGGTTCCGACAACAAGCCTCATTTTTCGTAACTAAGTCATTCTTTGTAATACTTAATTAACATGCGATGGCGGCGTTAAAACGAAAATTATACAACAAATAAACAAAAGACTGCCACAGAATATAATTCAGACTCGACAGGTAATAAGTTAAAGTAAAGTCTAGTGGATACAAAGCTCAAATGTAGTTTCCTATATATACGAATTGTGTTCGTTATGGTGGTTTACTTGGGCTCATTCAGCCGATTTAAGGCTTTACAAGGCTTTACCGCTTTAAGTCAGCAAGAAAAATCGCGAAGCTTCGTGGTCTCGAGCAATCAAGTTTATCCTTATCGTAACATTGTGGCCTTTGGATTCAATTACTACGATTAAAAATGTTAACCTTCCTATTTCCTGCAACTGAAACCTGAATTTAAATCTCGAAAATTTCAAATGATTTAAATTTAATGAGTTTATATTTAATTCATTTTAATAAGCTTGTGGTATTTTCTTGTCCTTTGTATTATGTTGGAGTTATTGCTATCAAGGAATGCTTAACATATGCTGAAATTAGAAGAAATATATGTGGCAGAAATTGGTCCGGGTAGAGGTCAATGAATTTCTCTTAGAATTGGAGAAATGTTTATTAAGTAGTCAACATAAATGATAAAATAAATTAAAGAAATATATTTTAATTGTTAACACTTCTACCGATAGTTCATTTTTTCTTTACTTTTATAATTATTTATTGGAGAAGAAAATAGTCCGGGTGGTGGTAAAAAATTTGACCCACGTTGCAGATCTTCTTGAAGGAATACTACAGGTCACAAGTATGGCATATTTTTTTATTATACATCTGACCATTAAGCCCTGAAGAAGACTTGTAAAGTTTAATTGTTCGACAATTTAAGGAATTATAAGGATTATATAGGAATTATTATATTATATCATAACTATTCAAGTAAATAGGAGAACGGAGATAGTTGGGGGGTGCAGTAAAAAAACAAAACAAGTACTAGACTTATATTTAGTACCAGCCGACGTATTATTTGTTAGTTAGCCGGTACACCCATCGGCTTCTCTATCCAAATCGCCCTGAAGATGACCTACAGTGTAGGTCGAAACGTCGGCACGTACTAAATATAAGTCTAGTACTTATTCAGTGCTTTTTTTACTGCACCCCCCCAACTATCTCCGTTCTCCATTTTATCATCCAGTCAACTATTTTCCTCTCATATATTCAAGTAAATAACTTATTTGTGGAAGAAAGTGGTCCGGGTTGAGGTCACACTGAATTTCTCGTAGAATTTGAGAAAAACTTTATTGATTAGCCAACGTTTCGACAATCGGGACCACTTTCTTCCACATATATTATCATGGTCAAACATTATCATTCAATGTAAATAAATTATTGTTTGAATAGAATGTATTTCTTCCAAGTCATTAATGTAATTTATTTAATTTAATTAGTTATAGAATGTATTATGATTATATATTTACATACACATAAATAATATATTAATCATAATATAATAAACTTATAATATTACACATAAGTTGATGGTGGTATGATTGGTTGTCAAAAAAATAAATAAAAAAATACTATTAAAATATGTACAAAGTCCAAGTACAATTTATTTATTGATACATTTTATCGTATAATTAATAGTTTCCTTTAAATATTTGATCTATTAAGATATAAGAGTAAAATAATTAATGAACTCAATCCAGACATTTTTATTTATTTATCTTTTATTATTGATTGAAATCTTGAAATTTTATTATAAAGATTATATGGACTGAATATGCCCGTTGGAGAAATATGGGAGTGTGGGAGGATAAATATACATAATCCTCCCACGATTCACGACAATAAGACACGATCCATTATCCATATATCAACCAATTGCGACAGATTGCCGCGTTGCGCTTTAGGAGGCGAAATAATTTCATAATATTTATTAATAGATGAAATGTAAAATAATATCATGCTTCTCTGTTTCCAACAACATTCATATGTGGATTCATAAATCTTTGTGCATCGGTGCATAGCTAACACGACACCCTAGGATTGCAACAGACGTGGTGCAATTTACCGCGAACCTATTGAAATTAGAATTAGCATTGAGAAACGTACTCAAGCACAACTGGTTAGGCCAAATTATTTATGATATTTGAGCCTATGTGAGTGTATTTCTAATTTAAAATTGTTAAAATTTTTGGCAATAGCAAAGTTATAACACGAGCAATGTGGTCTAAAATGCTCAGAGCGAAAAGAAAAAATATATAAAACAAAACTAGTACAACTTTCTTTATTACCATTACAACTTACTGGTTCTCCCCCTGTAACCAAATAGGGTGTACATTCTATACCTTTCAACTTATCTAAATTTCAAGTTACTAATTAGTAATTCTTAATAATACCATAAATAATAAAATGAATTGCCTAAATTAAGTTCATTTATAAGTTTCTATTCCTTTAACTAAAGATTTAAATGCCACTATAAATTATACACAGTTGGTATGATGTATGAATAAATAATTTTACATGGAATTTATACTTTTTTTTATTAGAACCAATGTTAACGACCAACAATTTTGATAATATTAGTGTACCTACCTTAATAAATTACATAAATAAATGTTAATATAAAATTGAATTACATGAATTCTATAATTAAATAAAATCAAATAGATTAATAATTTGGAATAAATATATCCGTTTTAAGCAATAAATAATAGAAAAAAAGTAATAACTTAAACGTTGGTTTGTTTAAGTCTCATAATCATTTCTGACTTCTAGAAAAATATTTATAGTGTGCCTAAAAAGATCTGTCAATCTTAGGTCAGTGGAAACCAAATCCTGCAGGTGTTTATTAAGATGTTCGTCAGTAACTCGCATCCAGTGCATTTAAATTAAAACTTAATATAAAGCAACATTAAATTTACTTAAAATTTTACACATGCAATCAATGAGATACAGAAAAATTGTTAAAATTTGCGAAATTTAAAAAAAAGACGAAAACTTATGTGCTCAGTGGACTCTTTTTTATTATACTACTTCTAGAAGGAACTTAGTGAATCATAACAATTTTTTATAATAATAAAAATTTAATCAACCTCCCGACTTTTTAATTTTATTTTTCCCCTTTCAAAGTGACCCTTTGAAAGGACCGTTTATTTATTGGCATATTCTATACTTCAGTATAGTATGTGCTTTTTAATTACATGTTTACAATAAGGACATATATGACTTATGTGAGACAACATATGTGAATTAAAATACATACATACATACATACATACATATATATATATATATATATATATATATATATATATATATATATATATTTATATATATATATATATATATATATATATATATATATATATATATATATATATATACAAAAACATTATTACATATAACTGTTACAACAAAATTAAAAAACGATAATGAATGCTTTACAATGTACAAATATTATTAACTTGATGTAAACTTTTCGAAATCTATATTCTTAATGAATTTAATTAATTAGGACCGAAATATATGGTATAGTTTGTGTTCAGCTACTGGCCGATGCTTCCCTCTTAAAATTATATCAATAATTAATTTTGACCTTTTCCTTTTATACATTTGGCAGTCATAAATTAGATGTTTAAATGTCTGTTCTTCTTTATTTAGTGAACAAGTATTGTCATTGATTATGTGAAACCTGTGTATGTATGATTTGGTATGACCATGTTTAGTTAAAACCTGTGTTAGTTTTTAGTTTGTGGATTTTATTAATTTGTAGTTATTGGCTGTCAGTTTTGGAATAAACCTATGCAAAATTGGAAATTTATTTGAAACTGCCCATCGTTCGTTCCATCTCAGAATTGATTCTTCGCTAATATTGTATTTAATGAATGGTGCAATTGTTAGATAAGGCTTATCTCTAATCTCCAGGCTTGCCCCCTAATTAAGGGAACCAACTTTATAGAGGCTGGGTGATCCAATGGGAGGATCTGCAGATCCCTCGGGGCTGGTCCGTGCTGTTAACAGAATAAATAATTTATCTGCCACAGTAGGTTCCAAAACATTTTCCTACGGATCAGAAACTCGGCGTTCTACACACAGGATTACTTCGCTTCCGTTGTATTGAAAAAAAAAATTCATAACTTTTTAAAAATAACTTAAGTGAGAGTAATCCTCATACAAGACTGGAAAAGACAAGAAACTGCTCGACGTTTTCGCCTACTTCAACATTTACTGGACAAACGCTCTAAGCTCCCAATTAATTACAAATCTCATTTACATGACTGTTATCAGACTTATCCCAATAGGTCCTAACATATGGAGTTGAGCTTCGGGGGTCTACTAAACCATCCAATTCAACTCGTGTCCAATCCTTACAATCCAAAACCCTTCGTAAAATCCTCAATGCTCCTTATCCCATATGTTGCTGAATTTTGGTCCATTGAAATTTGGCCCAAACTAGACACCTATCCTTCCATGACAAGCTCTTGACAACATTTGAATCCGCTAGTCTCTCAACTTGCTTCCCAAACTTTTCCTGATAACCCTCCGAAGCGTCTGAAAAGAAGATGGCCTAGAGACCTTCTGCTATAGAACTTTATTGGAGTGCTACCGATGGGTAGTTTCTCCACTAGTGTTTTTTATTCATGCGATATTGTTCATAGTAGCAGATTTACTTGTTGTAATATTATTATAGTTGTAAATATAAATTAATTAATTAAATAAAAAAAGTGAAATTAATTTCGACTTTATCATACTTTTAAAATCAGATAAGATTCTTGGAATTTGCTTACTTCTCTTTTTGTTACTTTTGAATTGGTTATTTTTCTTTCGATTTTATGTCCTAATGCCTAGATAAACTAAAATAAAAATAAACAATTAATCAACAAACGAATAAGATTAAAAACAAATATTTATTATTATTATTAAATGTATTAAATAAACAAATGTTTATTATTATTAAAAAACATACAGGAAAAATCCCTAAAACAAAGCCCTACGTCTCCAAAATATTGGAACAAAACAATCAGTCCACGTTTCGCCTATTCCGGCATCTCAGGATAACCCTTCACAAGAAAATCGCATGAAAAAGGCGCAAACGTCTCACACCAAGAGTCCAAACAAACACATCAAATGGACACAACAACCTTGCTCCTCCAAGGCTTTAGTTTGGGAATTTTTCCTATTGCATCCTATTTATAATTTAAATCTCTTTTTGACTTTTTGATAACTTTTCTTGGTTATACAAGAAGTTAATTCAGAATGCAGCATTCGATATGTAGCTTTAACAGCGTGTAGAGAAAATCCCTCCAAGAAATAAATAATGCAAAGCTGTTTTTCACTTTGACCTTTTTCGATTTATAAGCAGATTATTGAAAATTTCTCAAGAATCATCAGTAATTAATCCATAACCATTCTGAATTGCTCATTACAGTTCATTCTCAAGGTTCATAAGCAGTCTTAGCAAGTGCAAAGTGTATTCTGTTCGGGTATGTCTGTAATCTTTGAAATTCTGTGACCGAGCAATCGCCATCTAATTATGTAATTTCCCGAATTGGTGATTGTAATTATCGTGTTGGGGCATGGAGGTGACGTAAGATGTTGCCGAAGAAGACCTTGGGATCAATTCAAAAGATTCGTTTACAACCTAATCAATGATTACTCTTTTGCTTTATCTCCCCTTAATTTTATTATTTATTTAGAGGTATGTTGCAATTAACAATCTTGGTAAGCCGAAAACAATCGACTAGGAAATAAACAATTTTTTAAAGATAAATCAAAAGCTAGTATGAATAAGCTGATAGTTATAATAAATACTGAAAAACTCCAAGACACTGAAAATTAAATCTACTACAATACAGCAGGGATCCAAGCTAGAAAAAATGAAGAAAAATTACTATATTACTTCGGAGGGTTTCGATTGTTCCACAAAAATAATTTTTGTCCTTGAATCAATTTTGAGAAGAAATAAACTGGATTATTATTCAAAGTAAGCTTAATACATTTAAAAATGAATAATTCTTATAATATAAGAATTGATTGTTCATTTTTTAATGTAATATATATATATATAGCAATAATAAAACTCTTTGATTTCTGGAGAGGATGAAAGCCTCAAGATACACAATTTACCGACTCTTTGACGAATTTCACTTTGACAATTCTTACATTTTAACAATTTTTCTTTACTTTGACGAATTCATAAATAAGTATCTAAAGATATGATAACAATGAAATTATGATGGGTGGAGCTTGCAACTTTCTTGTGTTGGAGGATATATACAGGAAGGCAGAAATTAAAACACAACACGATATAAAAGTATCCAACAGGATGCAGCAGGAGATTGATTTAGGAATCAAAGTTAAAAAACATCGAAATCTATATAAAGCAGTATCAGTGAAATACGAGTATATTAGATATTTCGTGTATGACGAAAATTTCGTGATTTGTTAATGTTAATATTTACTTAAATTAAATTAATTATTTATTTTTCTTCACATCAAAGAAATCAAACGTAATTTAATACTCAGCTACCGTACGTTTTCACTATAATTTTCGTTCAAATAAGTAGATAAAATAGACCTGCAGCGAGATAAATATGTATAACGAACCAGGTGATGTTTTTAAACCTTGAGCTGATTTGGGAAAATTGTGAAACTGTCCAAGATATATTATATTAAATTAAAATAATAGTACTCATACTATGACGAGTGCAATCAGCAACCCAAACAACTTAGAATTGTCTCTCTCACTGTGACTTGAATGTGATTCTTATTGCGAGCATTGAAATATTTGATAAGGTTATTTCGGAAATTGAACCGATATTTTTGATTTATTATTTATATGTAAAATTGATATAGAAAAAAAATGCAGCTTTTCAGGGGAAATTTGAAACGAATTACTAGAGCTACAATACGATTTAAATTTATAATGAAATTATTTGGATAAAGTAGTAATCGAAATCAGAACATGCGACACTCTCCCGAGTTTTAAACCAATTGGGAAGTTTTCGATTTATGTTTTTAAATTTAATAGGTGCACTTCATCGAAATGATGATTTATATTGGGGAATCGAAATTCTACATTTATTATTTAATCAACTGCGATTTTTTTTTCGATAAAAGAGATATTAGAAACCAATGCTTACAACAATAATTTTATTAATCGACATTAGAACCTCCCAAAGAATTTTTTTTTTCTGTAGAAGTGGATATATGGACTTTTAAAGAAAAATATTTAGTTAGTTAATTTAATGTGTGCTTGTGATAAACCAATACTTTGACTCCATTACACTACCAGTTAAAAATAAATAAAAAAATAAGAAATGGCACCGAAATATTCAATAGTCGACTACAGGAACCGTATCATATTTTTGTAATTTTTTTATATGTTCGGGAAAGCTAATTTTCCGTAATTATCATTTTCAAATTTGTTTCTTCATACTAAAGAAAATTGTTCACACTATTATTGGCATAGATGAGTAATTGGAAGTATTGACCATAGCATTTATTTATGAAAATTTGCCAAAATATTACCTATTTTTAGTCTTGTATGAGGATCCAGGTTAATCGTTTGTCGAGATGTAACCCGAAGTATCGGATCTGTTCTACAGGCACCAGTGGGACATTAAAGAATACTGAAAGGCAGGAAGTCATTGGTTTACGACGTAAGGTAAAAGTGATTTGATGCGATTTTTGAGAATTTATTTTAATTCTCCAGTTTTGACACCATTCTTGAATATTAGTGACATGGGATTGGAGGCTTTGGGATGCAAAAACTGGATTGGTGTTGACTGATTAAACACATGTATCATCAGCTCCGTGGTAAGGATAGTATTAGGATGAGTTGGAATGTCAGCTGATAAACTGTATAAAGGATTGGGGCAAGGATACTACCTTCTTGAGGATCTCAGAGCTTAAAATATAATTTTATGACTCTGAAATACTTGCAATTTTAGATAACAATCTGAAGGAATGTATATTTGATAATTAGGCAATATCATATGAGACGTTCAAATGAGCCTTGAGATAATTTCGAATTAGAATAATTAATAGCAAATATCAGCCTAGAGTCGAGTTAGTATCAATAAATCAACGACCAGAGGCAATAGCAATTAAAAACAATAAAATGATATTTAAAAAATGTATGAAGTAAAGTATTTTATGGAGCATGAATAATACATTAAACAAATTACAGGAACAGAAAATTTACGTGTTTTGAATAAAATTAATTTTTAATGTATAAAAGGTTTATTATTCCACAGATAATTTGCCTAGTCAGTGAGTAGAGAATAAAGTTAATAATGGAAAATATGGGGCTCCACCAAACAATCGAATTCCTCTCATATACAATCCTTACAATCCAAAATCGCCCCTTAATTTATCACAAATAAAACCATCCATAATGACCTTAATGTTCCACATGTAACCGATTTAGCCCATTCCAGATACCTATCATTCCATAGTTAATTCCAGGCCCATCCAAACCCACTAGTTTCCATCATTGCATCCAATTCCATTCCGGACAATACTGCTAGGCGTCTGAAGAGAAGATGGCCTCGGGTCCTTCTATTATAGAAAAGTTATTAGAGTGCTGTCAGTGGGTAGTGTCATTACATGTCCTGTTATGTATTATTTATTCTTATAGCCATTGTACTAGATGTATAAATTACAGTTGTATAATTCAATAAAATAATTTTTAAAAAATATATAAAAAATAATGGGAAATAGTTAATTAAAAGAAAAAAAGTGTTACACAATGAACAGTCATTTAAATGAAAAAGAAAATTAAGAAAATAGTTTTCAACGCAATCATTCTTCTATTCTGGTGCTTTGCCAATTTCGCAACAGCTCTAGAGGTTACATATTACTTACTGGCTGGGCAGAGACATATAGGATATTAAATAAACTAAATAATAAGGGAAGACTGGTAGTATTTATTTATTTTTTTAGAATTCTATATTACATGAGCATTTATTTTACACCCTTGACCGCATAAAATAGAAGTATGGGGCCAAACAAAATTCGAAACTTTAATTCATTACATTTTTAGTATTCAATGAGCATGAATAATTTCTAACAAAAGATAGTCTTATCTTTTTTATAGCATTTCTCAGTTTTCCTGAACTATTGAAGGGATTTAAACTTAATCAATTTTTAAGCTGTAAATTCTTGAGACTAAAAATTTTCCTAGGGTAAAATTATGCGTCCAAAAAATATCGAGTAGATATAGACATGCTTTGCAGTGCTTAGAAGTATTAAACGAAAAGCATGTTGTATGAAATAATCATCTCAATTTGATAAGAACAACGAAGATAAGCAACTAAAAAAAAATAAATAAAAAATCAGTAAAAATAAGAAACGTGTATTTCGCCCAACACAAAAAATAAATAAAATGTATGATGTACTTCAGTATCTATGTATGAATCTTAAACAAGTGATTTCTATTCCGCGCAGGTATTATTTTTTTATCTCTGAATTTTATATTATATAAAACGTGCATTTCGGTTGAAAACGGAATCATCACAAGATCTCAATACCTTCGCTTACTTCACAGTTCATAAATATTGGCCTATTTAATGGAATGTAAAAATTAAATTATAAAAAAAAACCCTGAACATTAGAGGTTCATTTGGGTACAGAACATGTTAGAGACTGTACTAAACTTACAGTTGTATAAGAAGGTGATTTGGTCGAGATCACACTCAACAATTTTGCAGATCTCACACGATCCATTTATGGTTGTTAACAGAATTAATAATTTATCTGCCTGTGGCTATGAGTCTGGAATGTTAAGCACAGCAACTCATCGCTCTACAAACTGAGTAACACCAGCTCCCTGATGTAATAGAATAAAATAGAAAAACTATATGTTTCCTACGCTACGGCTTCGGGGTTTTAGCCTGAAATAATTGCTCAGTAACAAGCGAGAATCATCTAGAAACTATCGTATTTTTAAACAGCGCCAAATGCATTGATAAAAAATATATAAAAAACATTGATTTATTCATTTCATTGTTTCTTTAACAACATTTATGAGCAGTTAAAGCATAAACATTGATTCATTAGTACTTTTCGATGAACCATGAAAGGATTTAGTAGATTTTAAGGTTGTTAAAGTACCCTGGAGTACCCAATTTATACAGGCTGAATGATCACAGGAGGGTTCGCATGGGGTCTATCTATGGCTGTTAACAGATAAAATTGTTTATTTGCCTTCAGCACAGCAACTCAGCGCTATATGCACTGAGCTGCCCCACTACCAAAATGAAAATTTCCAATATCTTTGCTCTTCTAATGTTAGAAATTTAATTCTCCTGTACCCCCCTTTTTTACTCGTGAATGAAATATTTGAGACCCGGCCGCCACGGAACTAGAAGGATAGAGGGAATCGCAGAGACCAGGTGAGCCATGGTCCAGGCCTTGATGTCCTTGGTCCAACCGCCGCAGAAACCTCGAGAAGCCTTGAACCTTCTCGCCGTCCCAGAACGATATTGGGCAATTCGTAAACCTTACAGCGAGGTTACACTTCTAGAATAGGACGCAAATTACTGTTTCAACACCCTTACAACAGGTTCTGTCACCTAGCGAAAATTCTATACCCAAGGCTACTTTTAGAAGAGGGAGTAGAAGCCTTGTTACTCTCCTACTAACCGTTTTCCGAAATGAATTTTTAATTAACGACATTATTCCTAGATTTACTTCAGGTAATAAAAAAAAAAAATAGTTCAACCAATCCAGTTTTTTTTTTATTTACTTTATATTTAATTATAAATAACTTATTTTAATTTTGAAATATTGGTTTATTATTAATATGTATCCAACGACTAATAATCTTATTTATAACGCTTTTATTGGTTCGTTCAACTCTGATCTATTTCAAGGTGTATACAAGTATCGGCTTAAAAATGTCCTGAATTTTTTTTCGACATCGACATTATAGATTTTTAAATATTTTTATTTTAGAGAGATAAGGTAGGCCCTCGGCCGGGATTCGAACCCGGATCCTCTGTCTCTCCGTGACAGCCTTTAACCATTTAAGCAATAGCACATATATTGCTTGAAATTGGTATAAATTTTTTTTTCTGTAAATTTATTGAAATATAAATCTATGATTAATTAACGCAATGCACTTTTTAGAGGTAGCTCAGTGTGTGAAGCACTATGTTGCGGTGTTGAAGGTCCACGTTACAAATGCGGCTGTGACAGATGAATCATTTAATCTTAATTTAACAGCCACAGGTGAACCCTTTGGGATCTGCATACACACCTGGGGCTCACCCTCCTGATATAAAGTGAGTGAAAAATCTTGCGGTTGAGCGTGACCTCCCTGCACAACCGTTATCTTATAAACTCTACAGTCTCAATACAGCTCTGCAGTTCATTTTCTGACCCAAAACCTTTCATGGTTTGTAGTGGTAATCTTTTTTTTCTATTATTATTTTTTATAAATATGATAATCCAATCCAAACGCCATGGCTTGCATCACAGCAATAGCTTATTAACTATTATCCAACAACGTATAACGAATTGTTTGTTTTACGGTTATTTGTATGGTTATTACTTGTTATTATTTTAAGGTTCTTCTCATAATTTATAACAGCAACCCTCTTACTGAATGAACTAATTTGAAACGTTAAAAACATTCCATGCAAAAAAATACTATGTAAATGCACACATATTAATAATATAAAATTCAATAATTAGATGAATTATTTCTTTTAGTAGCCCAGAATGGACCCAGTAGGATCTGGAGAGCTGCCTAGGGGCTCATCTAGCCTCAATAAAGTAGGAATCTTTAATTGGTGGAATACCTAGCGGTTTAGCTTGATCTCGGCCATATGACCTTGCAAAACTGTTTTCTTCGGAACAGTTCGTAATTAGTTATCGATTATTAAATATATTTAAATAATAAGCATTTAAAATTAATATAAGATAATCTTCATGTTCACTATCTAACATTTTCTATTTAAAATTATTAATAACAAAAAATATAACATTTTCAATTTTAAATAAGAAGTTTATTTATAAGAAAATTAATTTTTTGGTAAGAGGTAAACATATCTAACAGCCTTAAACTGAATACATAAAAGATTGTCATGAATTCAGTTTGAAATTGTGAGCACGATAGAATAAATCAAATATACAAAAATGTTTACATATATATATTTTTTAAATTCGTAATTATATTTAACATAGTATTAACAACAAAATGGATTACAAATGTATTAGAACGATAAGTGGGTTTTGACAACTGTCAATTGTGTTCAATCTGCCTTGAGGGCAGTGCTAATGTGTCGGTGTTTCCATTTAATGTAAACAATTTCAGTAGCAATGAGGGGTCCAGAGACAATTTCTTTCGCGTTCATTCTTCCGAGTATTTTTCGTTTTAAAATCAGATCTACATGTCATGTAATATTTGACTTAAATATAATTCAGAAAACAAGAATTCCATACTAAGAAATATCTTTACGGTACACGTTACAAATCGTATAAATTATTTATAAAGATATTTACGTATAAACACGTAAATATATTAATTAGAATAAATAGAAGAATATAACTACTCTAAATTTAAACCACCGACGATTTGTGCGAATAAGAAGCGATTTATCAATAGTAATAAATTATTAATTTATTTAGGAAAAGCCCCTTTAGAATATGGAAAATGAAATATCATTAATGTATGTAATAAAATAAAATAACATTAATGAATGTAATAAAAATGAAATAAGTTAACAATTATTTTAATGAAGGAAGAGATAATAAATATTTACATTTTTAAAAATTTAATGAAAAAAAAAGAACGAAAGCAACATTTTAAATGCTTTTAAAAGAAACAACTATTGTGAAAGGCGTTTTGTTTTTTAATAAAAAAAATCTTTAAAACGCAGCTTTCACCCATTTATTTACAAGTTTTAATTGTAAAACAAATAAAATATTTAGACGATTTTCTGCATTGGAGTGTACTAAGAAATTCAATAGTAATAAGGAAAAAAAAATAATGGAAAGTGTCAGTACTGATTTTTGAAAAATCACAGGATAGTTTCATTTAATTCAAATTAAGCAGATAAATCATTTTCTTTTACAAATTATAACTGATGTATGTTTTTGAGGCATATTATGCAATAACATCAAGTGAATAAATATACAAGGAATATTTTTTGAATATAAACATTGTGTCACATGGATACGGCAGGTATATGATTTTTATGAAAAGTGTATACTATTCCATTATTTAAAGATGGTTTATATATTATGTATATTGTTATATACCTGTGGAAGAAGCCACCAAGAGGAGAGTGACGAAGAGAGACGAAGAGAACATCATGTTGACTACGGAGATGTTGCTAGTGAACTGGTCGGAGTACGAAGGGAGGAGATCGGGGTCGGGGAACCCCCTACCAACCTACCGTCAGCGGCATCTAGCTACTAAAGCTTTAATCATTTTTTGTATTTTGTTGTATATATTTTTTGATATATATGTATATACAAAAGTACTTTGTATCACATTTGATAGATTGATCCGACTTAAAAAATGTATTAGTTCCTCATGTTGTCGCTATGAGTTAAGTCTCAACAACTTTGCATTCATTTTCTTTTTAATATTCTCAAAAATAAAAATAATAATATTCTCGAAAACAAATGTTTCAATAAACATTTATTTTCGATGATAAAGTGAACAGTATGTGTAAGTCGGTTATTTAATCTATACTGCGCAAAAATGAATAGGGATATTGCAAATTTTGTAGTATATATTTTACCTAGCATTTATATTATTATGGAAATTTTTACACTTGACAATATTTAATGCAGTATTATTTCTGGTAAATATTAATGCTTTATAATAAAAATAATATCAAAATGCTAGGCAAAGTAAATACAACCAAATTAGTGGTATACCTATTCCTTTTCGCGAAGTTTATATACAGTCCAAAATAGTTACTATAAATAGTGATAAATTACAGTCAGTGATTATGATAGTCAGTGATAAATTTATTTTATTTTCGAGGATATTAAAAAGGAAACCAATGAAAAGTTGTGACTTGATTTGGAATGACAACCTGCGGAAATGATACCAAAAATGTTCAATCTCTAATTTATTTGAGATTATTGAGCTTAATGATTTTTTCCAATTTTCAAGGACATACAAAGTATCAAAGCTACTACTTTGTTAAGGTGGCTGCTCGGTCATCCTGTAAAGGCTGGGTGCACCCCGTTCAAAATCTTACTATTTGATTAATAAGGTTGACCATAAATAGATGCAGCAGTGCTGAAAACGTTCTATTATTAGTAAATATAGTAATAATAAAGAACTGCTTAACTTCTACCAGTTATTGAATCAGAAAGCTGTCTTCATTAATCCACAATGATCCTATATTAATAACAATAACAATAATAGGTGAAACCCAACACTACTACATGATAAGGGGCCATATTGTAAGTACCACCCCAATAGGCTTCTCTAAAAAGGTCACCTCAAGCTGTGATGAATCAATATATACAGACTATACTGTGCGTCATAGTAGACAAGATATCTAATATGACTCATAATTTATAAGTCTATAATGTTGAGTGTAAGGAAAGCAAATGGATATTGCGATCCCTAACGATCATAATATGAACAATAATATCAGGAGAAATTATGAAAATGTCAAGAGACTGAACTGAAAGAACTCTATCGTAGGGAAAGCGTATTAGTAACTTTAATTATATCAAAAAATGGACTGATCCCTAAATCCACACCCTAAGGACCCTAAGAATCTAGAACATCCGCTAGACCTCTTAAGGATGCCCATCAAACAGTTCTCTTGGACATCGCCAGGATAAAAAAAAAAAATTATGAATGTTTCAAGATGATAACAACTAAAGGAGGAGGGACTTATCTCTTAACTCAGTTTTGAACCCGAGAATACGTGGAAAAACAGATTATAACAATAATTATAATAGGTAAATAATAGGCACAGCAATGCAACATTCATCATGCAGTAACCGAAAGATATCAAATAATTAAAGATCACCAGCCTTTCTGCGAGTAACATTCAGAAACATTATTAGGCAGTAGTAGTGTTAAAGTACATTTAAAGTTATAGAAAGACGTTGATAATACCAGGCGACGGTAACAGAACATCTTATCCCGAATAATATGTCAGAAATCATACTCACTGAAAAGGCAGTAAGAAAGCGAAAATTATTAAGTATGAAGATAGGAGTTCATACGATGATAATTTACAGAAAACTGTAAGCGAAAATTTTGAAATATCAAGAACTTTGCGAGGAACTTAAACATATATACAAGCTGGGAGAAGTAAAAGTAATACCGATTGTAGTTTCTACCAATGGCCTTATTCCAGAGGACACAATGGAATCATTGAAGATCCTTGAACTCAAGAAGGAAATTAAAGTACTGCAAAAAATAGCATTATTAGAAACCGATAGTATCGTGAGAATTTTTTAAATATTCGGAAAACTAACAATTGAGCTTAACATTGACATTGGTCCGGATAGACCAAATCAACCATCCGAATGATGAGAATAATAATAATATGTATCCTGTATCCTGAATTGTTACTGTTATATTAAGTAAAATCATAAGCATGTATACTTAACAATTCGGTAAAGTAAAATCATTTCAAAAAATCTGAAAAAAAGTGTTTACACTAAAATAATTTGATGCTCATTGCCATTTGAAGCTAAAAATGACACCTGTTTCGCTGAAAAAGGGGTAAAATGTAGCCATTTGTGTGTCCACGCCTGTTCCTTCCTTCTAGATGAACCATGTACCATATATCCATCTATTCCCATTCATTTTTCAAATCGAACACAACTGTGCTATTTTTAATAACACTACAACTACAAAATCTAATGATTTTTAATTTTTCTCATGGAACCTCGCTACCACTAGACAACAAAAAAACACGCCACCAAGGCTGAAAACAAAAATAAACAAGGGAATCTTAAGAAGCTTTCAAACCATTTTTTCCAAAAGAAGAAGAACCTATTGTTAACAGCTCATCTCTTTGTGTGGTGCGTACGTAGCGAGTATAAATAGTGGTGTAAGAGATTAACCTGTCTGTACCACTACAATCCATGAAGGGTCAGGGCTTCTGTAAACGGTAAAGACTGTACTGCTTCTTGGACAACTGTGCAGGAAAGTGATTTGTCCTAAATCACGCTCAAACGTCAGATTTTCTCTCTTATTTTGGATACCCACTCAATAGAGGCTGCGTGTGCCGCAGTAGAGCCCAAGATCCCACAGGATCCATCTTCGGCCGCTAACAGATTAAATAAAAGTGTGCCAGCGAGCAGGATTTGAACCGAGGTCCTTCGGCTTGAAAATTTTGCGCTCTACCATTGAGCCACTCCACTCCCTGGTTAAGAGATAAGAAATGCTAAAATCACTCAAATAGTAGTGTTTCTGAATTTAGATAAAGTTTTACAATATCAGGGGAGAAACATTTTAAATGTGTTTTTTTAGGATGTTTTTCTTTAACATTACCTTTAAAATAATGCTGGTTTATCAGTTTAAGTCTATAGTTTTTCAATTTAAGTCCTCAAACATTAACTAGATAAATAAATGGATATGTAGCTAATTGCAGAAAGTCAAATTGTACAACGTTTGAGATTTTTGTTTTTAAAACTTTATACTTTTACTTTTTATTATATCTTATTTATATATTTGAGGGTTTCTTCTTCGCCTTCTGCTTGTGCCATTTCTAGCGTGGAGGAGCCTCGCTAAGTTGAAGCCAAGCCTCTAGGTTCCCAGCAATAATGGAGGGTTTTCTCTCTTTTCCTCGCGGTTCTCTGGATATTCTCCTGGTAGGAAATTCTGAGATGTCCTCGTGAAATTTCCCCAAAGGTTCGGACTTCTAGAACATTCTTTGGTTCTCTTTTATTCTCCATGCGGCAGACTTGGCCAAACCATTAAATTTGACATATTTCCAGCGTGGTGTTTAGTTCTGTGTTTAAGTTCTCATCTCAAACAGTTCTGTTATTCGCTCATTTCTGACATAATCCCTTCTTGTCTTCCCAACCGCTCTCTTCAGACACTTCATTTCTGCTGCAGTAATGCGGCTTGCTTGCTTATCAAGCATTGCCCAACTTTCGCTTCCTTATGTAAGAATCGGGAGATAAACAGATTTATTTATGTCTTTTGGTCTCCATACCTACTTCTTGGTAAACAATTACACTGTTGCAGATCTGTTAATAAAATTTATTGGCTTTAGAAATTCTGTGAAGTATCTCTGGGTCAATCAAACCAAAGGAACTTATTACGGATCCCAAGAAGGTAAACTTGACGGCACAGCTTCTGATACCTGTGCATAGGTTACCTGTTTCTAACAGGTAGGATGAACGCTTTTTGATCTTCTCGGAACATAACTAGGACTTCGCTCCATTTATAGCTATTCCTTTACGGAGTAGTTTGCCATTATATCAAGGCTTCTTGTGATTCATCATTTCTTGTGAATAAGCAATTAAAACAACGTCATCGGCATACAAAACGCTTCGTTCAAGAATAGTTTTTATGTTATATTTTCTGATGGCGGTCCATACAGTCTGATTTTTTCATATTTTATCGGTCTCGTCCAAAAAAACAATGCATTCACTTTTCATCCTGCTATAGCGACGTAATGGCTGAAATTAGATCGCCTGTTATATCAGGGGCTTTTCGAATTTCTTTTCTGGGCACCGAGTCGAATCCTGTCTTTAAGTATAAAAATGACACGAATGTGTGCTTGTCACCGGTTTCTTAGGACAAAAAAGTGGTCCTCCTGTGTTTGATTTTCATGATTAAAATCTGCCAGTTCAGCTAGTATTGTATTTTCGAACATTCTTCTCAGTCGCCTTTTCAGTATGCTGTTGTCAGACTTTCTGAAAACTCTCACTCTCACTTCCTTGGATAATTCAATTTTAATCAATTTGATTTTTTGTTAAATTGACTTTATTTAATCTGTTAACAACCGGGGATGGACCCTGTGTGATCTTGATACCCTCCATCCCAGTTCACCCATAATCTATAATCTGGGCATCCTTAATTGGAGGAGAACATGGCGGTTGAGTGATTAAGGACAAATCATCTACCTGCATATCCATTGTCCTTAAATCGGTGCAGTCTCTACCACGTACTGAACCCAAGACCCTTTATAGGTTGTAGTGGTAGTTTTTTGATGACTATATGATCCATTTTTGATGGAGCGATATAAAAAAAAAAATTCCATGTCATGTGAGCACCATTTTTTGTTTTCAGGTAAAATAAAACAAAAAATACACAGAATGGAATATTAAAAAACTGCTTCCAATTATGTTGACAATATACTGCGTGATGTGAAATATAAAAATATCAAGATAAATAAAAATGTATGTATTGAATGGAATTTAAAAAAAAGCGAACAAAGAAAAAAATAAAATAAATCCATTGAGAAAAGATATGAAGAGGACATGTGGGCAGTCTATTTATTCATGTTCCTGGAAACTTACCATGCTACTTTCCTTTCTGTTAAATGCGGTTATACCGGGTTCTCCTGCTTAATCAGGGATACGCCGAAAATATTCGGGACGGTTCAAGAAGGGATAAAAGGCGGATCAGGGGAAGGAGTCGACAAAGGAGTCCAAAGGGAAGATGATCCTCGGACTGACCCTAATCAGGGGTATATATCTGTCACTACTCCTCTTTGGGAGCCTCAGTCATGATAGCGCGGTGGTCCACCCTCGTCGCACTCGTCCTGTCCGCAAGGTCCGGGGGGCCGGAGAACGACGGGGAGAAGTTCGCCGCGGTGCCCTGGAGCAGTCCGCTCAGGGGCCACATCATGAACATCGTCTGTCCCATGCAGGACGACTTCCTCGAGAGGAAGGATCTTTCGGCCCTCCACTTCCCCGTCTGGGTCAGGCAAGTCTCCTAGAATACCTTCTTCTACTCCACGAGTCAATATGAAACGATAAGGTAGTAGATGAATGGTGAATAGTCGCCATTAGAGGGTATAAGTAATGGGAGGAAAGGAATTTAGGTAATTATTCCGCTTCAAGTTGAGTTACAACAATTTTTAACTTTTCATTCGTTTCCCTTCTAAAATTTTCCAAAAATACAAGTTATCATGAGCTTTAATTTGGTAAAGAGAATGTAATTATGGGATATGTGTATACTTCGGAAATCATTCCATCAAGAAATATGCGTTTCAGCAAATATATCTGCAGTTCCGGTGAATAAGTGGTTAAGTCTAATTTTCTCCAAAATGAGTTTTAGATTTAGCGAGAAAGATTTAGAGAAGCTTAATCATGTTATGTTCGTATTGAATAAGGGGCTTAGGCTTTGGCTTGAAAAGGAGTTTTTGCTTACATTATAACTCCATTTTAAGCCGAAAACTAAGATAATAACATGATTCTGCTTCCCAAGAGCGGATCCAGGATTTTTTTCTGGGGGGCACAACGGGCATTCTGGCAAAAAAATCAACAATAACTTAGAAATACACTTGTAGTATTTATAAAAAGGTTTATTAAAATATCTAAACTATAGTTTCACACATGTTATTTCTGTTATTTTAACAACAATCATCACATGATTTGCCTATAAGTATGTACTGTAATGTATTCTCCACAGTACACAAACACCGTCTGATGGAGGGCACGCGCCCCCGTGTCCCCCCCCCCCTAGATCTGCCTACGCTGCTTCCCTCAATACAAATAACTAACTCTGGGAAAAATTTAACTTACTTATTCACTGGGGCTGTACTTCGATAGATATATCATCTATACTTTGAAATGTTAGTTGAAACAGAAAGCGGATAACTCCGAAGCTTCAAAAGTTGACTTTTTCGTTAGTTTAAGCCAAGTAATTTTGTCTTTATTTTTATTTTAAAAATCATAGTAGCTGACCAATAATTATAAATATATATATATATATATATATATATATATATATATATATATATATATATATATATGTATATATAAATATAAATTTTGTCTTTAGTTTTTAAAAAAACATTTTACAGGTTCTGGAAAAAAATCAAATTTTGAAATTTTTTATTTATCCGCTTTTGATCCAAAACACCTCATTATTTACCTTTCCTAAACATGTTCCCAAACTAAACTTATCGGTATGGTCATTAGTTCAAATCCTCGCTCCGACACCCCCTTTATCCGTTTTTTGATCCCAATCCTCGCTCCGAGGCCATAATCTTTTTCACGCTTCAACAATTTATTTCATCCACATTGTTATTACAGGTAATCATAAAATTGTTATTTTAATCGTTAGGACTACTAAAAGTTTTTTAGTTATAATTGAAGATTTTTTTATGAGGAGGGGTGGTAAGTCTTTCCTTCTTAGCATGTAAGATTATGGTAAATTTAAAAATTAAAACCAAGTTCCCAAAATAAACTAATCAGTAAGGATCATTAATAGCAATCCTCGCTCTGAAGCATAAAGGTTTTTCACGATAAGAGCAGATAAATCCAAATTTTCAAGAATTAAATTTTTCACATTTTTTGTTAATCTAGTCAAGTAATTTTGTCTAATAGGAAATTTTCCGTCTTATTTTCATGTTTTAGTCCTGTTCTGAACCTAGAGTTGCGGGTACATAAAATTGCTTGAGCATTTAAAATTGAAATTTTAAATCTTGTCTTTTTTATGTTTTGCTAGTTTAGTCAAGCAATTTTGTCTAACACGAAGCTTATAAAACTATAATTTATTTTTATTTCTTTTAAGACGTAAAATTATGGTAAATTCTTATGTATCAGCTTAAAATCGTGGAGCCCAAAACGATAACTTAAGCTATTTTTACGATCTAAAAAATAAGAAGTATTTGAATTCTATTGTTTTCTAACTTGAAGATCTGTTTTGATTTATAAAGAATATTTTAGAATCTAAAGCCCTGATGCTTGCTAATGCTTTAATACCATCTATCTGATTAACGATATTTACAGGAAACTCGTGTGAAATTTGAATAAATAAGAGAAGTAAAATAAGGTTTAAAGTTCTCTAAGCATCCTTCAATATTATAAAAGTTTGATGGTAAATTCAAGTCCAGATATCTGGCGAATACAATTGCTAATGAAGAAAGAGTACACCCTAGTGAATTGTTTGCAAGCTGTGGAGAAAGTAACTATTATAAGTACTGGTCCTTACAGCTCTTCCATACTCCCTATTTAATACTTTTCAGAGACGCTACAAATACAGTCTTTTTTCAGAGGCGTTACTGAATCTTTCGTGCCCGGATGCAAGCAGCGGAAAAGCGCGTCTCCTTTACATTCGAAGACATAGTTTTTCGGTAAAGTGGTGTAACTAAAATGAAAATCTAATAATTAATTGCAGGTAAGAGAAACTAACTACGGGTAGTACTCTAACTTAGAAGGTCACGAGGCCATCTCCTTTTCACACGCCGCGGAGGATTATAGTGGTGAAAGAGGAAGCAAGGTTTGAAATTATTGGTGGTACTTGTGTCTTAACGCAGCCCTGGTTACTTTTCCCTGCTAGTTCGCATGCGCGAGCAGTGACATTACATTTCTAACAGCTGATTTGTTCTATGTTTCATCTTGCTTACTGTGTCTTGATTATTGCTGATTTATTGTTTCTTATTATTTGTTGTTTATTGTTCGTTATTTGTTCTTTATTATTGTTTGCTATAGATTTTTCGTTGTTATTATTTTAGTTAGTTATTTACTTAGTGTAAAATGATTGGTATTTGGGATTTGCCTTCAACAGAGGAACAAGCTATACATTTTTTGCAGGAGCGTAATATTTTACCAAAACAAAGAAAATGTATTAATTCCCATCAAATGAAATTGTATTGTGGTGAAAGGTTTTTTTGGAAATGCAATTTAAATCAATGTCGTTAGAAAGTGGGACTCAGAAAAGACAATTGGTTCGAGAACAGCAGAATCCCACTTTGTTCAGCGGTACGGTTCATATATTGCTGGTGTGAGGAATTGAATTTTCCCATTTTACATAATTTTTCATTACTTTTATTTCTTAATTCTTTGAAATTATTTTTTTGTACATAATTTTTCATAATTGCGATTTTTCATTACTTTTATTTCTTAATTGTTCACAATTTATTATTATTATTTTCCATTTGTCAATAAATTCTTTTGATTTGTAATTGTTCATCATTTTTCAACCCCATTAAATAGAAGGTAACTGTTAGAAATGTAACCGCTACAAAATGTAACTGCTCGCGCATGCGAACAAGCAGGGAAACGTAACCAGGGCTGCGGTAAGACACAAGTACCTTATTGGTTTTTAAAGGGAGTAAAGTTTGTCATGAAAACAATGATAACAGGTTCGGGCCAAATAAGCCCACATTAAGGTCATTATGCAAAACTTCATTCTTAACAAAGTAGAGCAATGAGGATTTTAGGTGGTAAGGATTGGATACGACAGGAATTCGCTGGCTTAGTTGAGCTCCAAAGTTCTGCTCTGTAAATCCATAAAGGTTTTATTATAATCATGTATATATGTCCTTTGCAATAAATAGGGAGCTTAAAGCGTTAGTCTAGTAGGCGTTGAAGAGGCCTAAAATGGCGATCATTTTCATTTTGAGGATTCCAAGTTAACGCAAAGGTAACTGCCAACATAAAAATACTCAAAGAGAAGATTGAAATCAACTTCATCAGAAAAGTTGAGGAAATGGAAAGCAATAATCTCACTGCGAGCAGTTTCTATGCTCCATCAGTTTTAGAATGCGTTAAAACAAACATAGGTGAAAACTCGGCGTTATAAAAACCTTATGCGATAATATTTCTCCACCAACGTGTTCTTTATTGAAACAGGGCAAATTCTTTGTGTCACTATAATCTCTAAACAAACTACTTTCAGTTTGATAAATTCGATAGAGTTCAATTAACTGCTTTAATAAGCCCCAGTTTTTTCTTCCTGCAAAGATTTCGCATGCGAAAAATGCGCACATTAAAGTTAGCCAATTTTAGCTTGTACACTAATAGCATTTACGTTATTCTGTTAATTGGGTTGTTTTAAACAGCCAAATATTTATTTAAACACTCTTCTTTGCCTTACGGCAACACGGGTTTTGACAATATTAATTATTACATAATAATTGTATTGCCTATAATCTTCTCACTCTAATTTTCAATGTTTTTCACTATATCTCTTATAGGTCATTTCCATGGGCAATTCTTCCGAGATTGAAAAGTGTTGTTGCCACTTCCGCTTTCCACTCGAACACAAACTCTTTGAAGTACGGGTAATTGTCTCGGGTCGTCAGTTGAGGGAATTCATTCTCGGAGAGGACGTAAAGTCCGATTCCCCTTAACAATTTTTGTAACAATATGCTCAGCAGAACGCCGCAGCTTGGACATAAAGGGTCAATATCCTTTCCGTCATGAAGTTTGGCCCGAAAGCCTCCATACCCTGTGAGAAATTGCGAAATCCAGTAGTCCGGGAGAATCCTTTTTGCAGCTAGCAGTGAGCGGACGTTGAGAAAGTATTTCCTCAATGTTTCACCTTTAGTAGTTGTCACCCGCCGCCGATCCAACTCATTAGTGGTATCTTCTTATTTTATTTCGTATTTTCCCTCTCCATTTTCTGGGATTCTCGGCTATTTTTGTACGAATATTGTTCGGTAGACCTGCTGAGCCTTCCTTTTTAAGGTTAAATTTGTATAAATCTTCACGCAGTAGAAGGTCGATAGGAACAGCTCCTGCTAGTACGTGAACAGCTTCATAAGACACTCCTATACGCTCTAGTGACTCGCAGAAGAGCCGTCCGCTGAAGCCTCGTTCTGCCGACGTGAAAGATTTTCGATCCATGCAGGGGATGTGTACCTTAGAATGCCTTGAATCATTCCTTTAAAAATTATGATTGTGGTTGGGTATCTGATACTCCAAATAGCCAAATATTTACGGGATAGGTAATATAACGGATATAAATATAATACATTTTAATATATTTGCAGAACCCACGAAGAACCGGTAGGAAGATGCCCCGTCAAGTATCACCCCGTGATGGACTCGAGGAGAATATGGCCACCAATTCTCATCGCAGTGGAGTGCGCTTGTGAAAGGTTAGAATATATCTTTAATTTATCTATGTATCTTTATAGAGTTAGAAACAAGGTTAGTTCAACAGATTGGACAAAATCCTGGCGGTGCGAAATCGATTTCATGACGGACTCAGTTCACATTCTGACTGGAATAAGACTACTTTCTAAAACCTCCAGACCTTCCGGACTGTGTTGGAGTATATTAGAACTTGATTGAGGAAAAAGCACTATCTAACACCACACAGGCTTTGGACCCCAATTAACAAATACCCCCTTCATTATATTTGTTTCAACATTTTGTGATAAATATATGAACTTATTCCTCAAATATATCAGGGAACATTACCCAGCTTTTGTAACCATTTTTAAAATTAACAGTTTCCTGTGTTTAATTAATGTTTAAGATTCCACTAATTTTATTTAGAATATTTCTTTTGTTAACAGATCAAGGTGTACATTACATGGGTCACACATCTGTATTACTGTGTACATCGCACATACTGTCCTGAAGCACAACATTGGGTTTACGAAGGAATTACTTTCAGTCGACTGTATCTGTGCTGCAAGAACTGCTAAGTTAGTCAAGTTCAGCCATCCAAAACTAGTAACTTAAGATTATATTTTTTCAATTTTGTATACCATATTGGAGGGAAAAAAAAAATCTCCAACGACTGTATCAAAAAAAGAAAATGTGATTCATGAACCTTTACGATGGTAATAATTATAAGTTGAGTCCATTTAACTGTCTGAGGCTGTAAATAGAATTTAAGTGGTATGATTATAGCTACTCTACAAATAAATAAATAGGATTGTTTTTCTTTTTATATTCCATGTGAAAATAAAAATGTTATAAAGTTTCTTATATATAAATTAATTATTATTCATGAGCAGAACCTTAATACTTGTTATCTGGGCCAGAATACTTTTTTCTTAACCATTTAACATTTATCTGTTAGTAAATATTGATCCATTTCTATCCTTATCAAACAGTGCTTCCATTTACTCTTAGGAATTAAAGCAATTACGAAGTAATGGAATAACAATGCTCAAGCCTAACTTACAAGTCTATTGCTTGTGTTTTCTGCCAGGGGACAGGAGACTTTTAGCCCAAGAGCCCATGCAAAAAAATTAATTTTTTAAAAATTAAGTGGTTCACCAATTTCATAAAATTATACCTAAACAGTAAAATAACTCATAAAAACGGGTGTAACTTAAAAATGGGCAAGACTTACCTCTGATGATCTATTATAACTTACTGCCAACAGCTACTGATTTTGTGAGATCGACAATTTTGGGCATTTTAGTTTTTGTCTTTTTTCCATACACACCTTGAAATCAGGTAAAGCAGCAGGCAATGACAGTATCACTCCTGAAATGCTTAAGTATATGGGAACAATGGCCAAGAAATATTACAACTTGCTGAACTTAGTTAGGAATAGTAAAGGAGAACTGGGAGGTATCAGATACAGTACCTATAAAAAAAAAAAGAAGCAGACTATAGGTACTGCTGAAACCATCAAGGCATCTCTCTGCTTAGAATTTCTTGTAAGATCTACTCTAAAATTCTAGAGAATAGACTAAGAGGATTTTTTGAGAGAGCTCATGAAGGGGAAAGATACAGTCTTAAGCCATAAAGAAACAATCAAGGTCTAACCATCGTAATGAGAAAGCTCTATGAAAAGTACGAAGAGCCCTGTTTTATGGACCAGACTCAGGAAGACAGATATCTCAAAGGGACTGAATGACCAGGAAGTCAATGCAGGACTTAGGAGGGCTGTCTTAGTTCAGAATAAAAAAATAACAAAGAAATGTGGTTAGAAACTAATAACTACACTTTGGAGGAGTTTCCGAGCCCCAAAGAATAAGACAGGGCAGCAGTCTTAGTCCATCATTGTATATAATGGTACTCAACAACACACTAAGGAATATGTGACCTTATATGCTTGGTCCCAGAGAATTAAGACTGCTTTATATCACTCTTCTGGCATAAGCTAATGGGATAATATTCGAGAAAGAAGAATTAAACCTTTATTACAATCTCTGAGCCCTACAGGAGAAACTATAACAGCTGAACAAAATGTCAATATTGTGACAACCCTAATCAGAAAAAAAGACGTCATAATACATAATGGGGCACAACACAAACGAACATCACTCCAGTTCATAACTATCTGTGATCATTACCAATGCTATACTTTGAATAATTTCTGGGCTTTTAAATACTTTTACTTAAATTACTGTATTAGTGAAATTTAATTTCTGCTTCCATCAATACAATCAACAAACTCTGAACAAAATATGACAACCACAAATTCACCTGCTGCAGATATAAACTATACTAATGTTTTTTAAGTTTTTTTTATTATATACATAGAAAAACTGTTTTTTTTTATGGGACTTTAAAAAGTTTCAACTGTATTCGAAAAGTTTAAACATAATGTTAAAAACAAAAATACATAAAAAAAAAAGAGGGAAAAAATAAGACATTATAATTTATCCAAAATTTATATAATACTATTATATCTTGATGGAATGTAACTTCCTGTTAAGTTCTTGGAACTTCAGTATTTTTCTAATGAAGAAGTCACCGAATCTGTTGGCCACTTTTGTATCGGCGATGTGGATCATATCACCATCAATGTAGAAGTCCAACTGTAAGAAAATTGTAAAAGTTAAATGAGTACTTATTAATTGCTTTTAGACCTATGTTATGCCATTCTATGTTTTTTTTTTATAAATATAAACAGTTATGGTTAGAAATGATTAGAGAAAATACTGAAAATAAATGATTAGGGAAACATTATACCTTAACTGGTAAAATACTTATTAATCACTAAAATAGAAAAAATAGGCTATTTTAGATTAATACAAAATAAAGAAAAGCTCAGTAGTTATGCATAGGACTGCCAACCATAGGGATAGTCTGGCTAAACTAGCAAGAACCACTTATGCCACACTCAACCTTCTTATCAGATCCTTATAATAAACAACTTTATCACATTCCATGATTGCTGAGATAATTATTTTGTAATAATGCCCCTGAAAACGAGAATAAAATTGTTACCTCGGAGCCAGATTGAAAAGAACCTTCAAGCCCGGAGGTGCCCTTGGTCCACACAATATTCTTCATCTTGTGCTTGAAACAAAGCAAATGGGTTCTCAGAGCAGCAATTTCACTTTGGAGGTCTTGCCCTGAGGCATGGCTCATAAAAGTAGCAAGCTTGCTCAGTGGCAGAGTCGTGTACAGCTTCAAGTAACTATAAACATCAATAATTAAATGAAATATAAGAGCACATTATAAAAAAAAAGTGCTTATTTAACTTGAAATTTCAGACATAATATCCCATTGAATGAGTGACTAAGTCGAATTTTGTCCTCAGAGACTAGCTCTATTGAATTGTGCTATTCTCGTATTTTTTTTTTTTGCTTGAAAAGGAGTTGCAATATAAGCAATAACTCCTTTCAAAACAATGACTGACTTAGTCCCTAATTCACTATGAAAACAATACCATACAGTTAAGCGGTACAAGAAAATCATTCTAGAGAAAATTTAACTTAAACGCTTATTCATCGGAATTGTAGATATAATATAGCATAATAAATAAAATACAATTAATTAAACTAGAGTACCTACTAAGTTTGACTATTTAAATTCTTGGCTTTTAAATGTCTAATTCCGATAATTAATAATTGTAATTGAAATGTGAGGTCTAGACAATAGTATCTAATATAAGTTCAATTTCCATCTTAAAACTTACATTCACCTTTCTGTTTTGAGTAGACCATTGATTCCCATTTTAACCAGGGCTAGTGAAAATTTATAGCACAAGATTATTATACTACTAACTATTTATTTATAATAATTAGAATAAAAACAAATCACCCTCTTTTCATACATGTAAAACATAATTTATTTACCAAAAAAATGAAGATAAAAATAATAAAATTACGATATTAATACTGTAGGATTTCACGATACAAGTATACATATTTGTATCATTTTAAAATCTTATACATGTATTTTTTTTAAACATTTGCATCATTTCCTTTGCTATATCAATTCTAATGAAGAAGTCACCGATAGTTATAAAGAATTTTCATCATTACCCTGATAAATAATAGACTTGTAATGTTGTACACTAAGTAATAGTTCGATAGTTATTTAACTCTAAATAATACTTAAAATACATTGAAATTAATAATGAAAGGAATTTCTGTAATGCTTTTGGAATTATTCAGAAATTTACCTCCTCAATTCTACAGAAATGTTACCTTCCTCCCACAGTAGTAATAAGGCAACATTAACAACAAAAGTTAATATATCTTTAAAAAAATGAGAGATCAATATATCTTAGCGAGCATGATGTAACATTATGTTACCTTCTGATTGTTGGAAGCATCTTCTGCTGTTTCACCTCATCCATAAACACCTGAGTTTGATGCCTCATAGGTTCCTTTGTGTAATCATCTGGTGGAGCATCAGTTGGAGGTGGAGACGGTGAAAGGAACTTGGGGCAAGCAAACAAGAAACAGTTCTCGAATTCCTAAACAAAATCTTTAACCATTAATATATATATATATATATATATTTTTTTTTTTAAACACTTTATTCAGACATTACAATCTGCCACTTGTGGGCAATAAGTAATGGTGCTATAAGGCTACAACCATTCCATAACAAAACAAAAAAAAAAGTGGTATAAAAAAAATAAAATAAGTCTAGATAAAAATAATAAAAATAAAAATAAATAAAATAATGTACACATTCAAACCCTATTTACAATTTGCCTGGGTCCCCGAACTAAGCTTCTTCCCCAGGAATGAGGGCAAAGCAGGAGTTCAGAAGGCCCTTGCTCCCTTTTTCCAGCCGCGTCACTGGAATAAACTCCAATGGAAGCTGGTTAAGGGCGCTTCACACACACACACACACACACAGGTCGTGAGTGGAGAATCTGGCCAGTGCCAGTACTCCAAATAGCATTATTATAACAAGTCTCGGGGCCATTGCTGGTTTAAGTGGCGGGGTGGATTGTATGGATGTGTGGAACTGGATAATGACTGAGCCAAGGGATTGGGATGACAGACAAGGTTTTGGTGAAAGTTTGAGAATTTAGTAGGGATGAATTTAAATTGGACATGAAAGAATAGAGAACGAAGTTTTGAAAATTCAACATTTTAGCCCTTAAATATAGCCCTTATATTAAAGAATAAAATTAATTAAAATTATTATTAAAATTGATTAGATATATGATTGATATAGTGTTAAGGTTGCTTAGCTAGAGGTGATTTGAACATAGATGTAATTATGATTGTAGTTATATTAAGAGATTTAAAGCCTAGTTTCACCTAGACTCTACATCGCCCTACCCTTATAATGGCCTTAAGTTTGTGTACAAATCGACTGACCATACTCCTGACCATTAGTTACATTGCTCAGGATACAAATGGTCAACCATTTACTAACCAGAAAATTTTGTTGCTTCTGAAAATTCAGAATTTAGATGACAGCTACTCATATTTATAAAAACATAAATAATCACAAAGATATTTTGGGCCAATGGTAAAATCTATAAGGTTGGAAGACCAGCCAGCATCCTATTTTATTATTTAAATATACCGTAATTTAGATCAAAGTATTTGACTTAGAGACCAAGACTTTTCCTTTAGATCATTGCTTGGGCAGTGAAGCCAATATAGCAAGTATTTTAATAAACTCCATCATACTCACAGCCAGGTCTCCATATTGCATCTTGTACATCTTCTCATGGTAACCTTTCTCACGAAGAGCCTGCTGGATGGACTCATCGATGCACTGCGGGTGTAGGACCAAGCACATTGCCAGCAGGTTGTACATCTGGTCTGTTTGCTTATTTATCTGCAATGCAGGAAAACTGAGTAAGTATTGATAAATATTCTAAAGAATAGTAACTGAAAAAAAAAGTTTAAAGTGGTTTAAAATAATTTTAGGATCATCTTTCAAAAATTAAATCATGTAATTGTACTCATTACTTATTATATTATTTTTTATTTTATAAATATATCAGACAGGACGGACACCTATAAAAATGAACTTATTTAGAGCAGAATTACCAAGAAGGGTAAGGTCTGTAATCATAGCACCAGCACAATTGTTTCGCAATTTACAAAATTTTTAAAGTGTTAAAACATTATAGATACTGTGATTGGTCGTTATTGATAAAATAAAATAGCAGGTTCTTAGGAATATTATTGGAACTTGAGTTAAATAGTTGAGTATCAAGTTTAAGTTACATATTAGAGTGATGTAATATGGGCTAGTGGACCCAAATCGGGGTTAACGATCCCCCAGTCTTTTGAGTTCAGTACGCAGCGCAATTACACATAACAGAACAGTACATTATTCACAAACACTGACACTAAGGACAAAGACGGTAAGCTCCCCTGGGAAGACTTAAAGATGGGAGTATAGCCGGCAACCTGTTGTATGGAGTATAAATGAATCAAAGTAATTCAACTAGCCTCAGATACGGACTGTCTTCAAGGAAACGACCTGGCATGCTAAGGTATATACGAATGGAAACGTGGAACATAAAAACTTTAACTGGGAAGGAGATCGAGTTGGTGGAGGAAATGAGGACATACAAAGTGGAAATTCTCAGCATAAGCGAAGTGAAGAAGAAGGACGGTGGAGAAACCAAATTGGCTAATAATTACTCAATAATCTATGCTGGAGAAGCTAAAGGGATTTTTGCCAAAGAAGGGGTGGGCATAGTAATGTCAACTAATATGTATGATCATTTAGAGGACTGGGAACCAATATCCTCTTACTTACAGATAAGGAAAACATCCATGGCAGATGAAAGCTATATTTCCAGGAACAATTCTCCGAAAATCCAGAATCAGACTATTACCAAGAACGAGAACCCAATATTCAAGAAAGCCTAGAGGTTATAGAGGAAGAAGAATAGAGCATGCAATCCATAAGCTAAAAATAGGTAAAGCATCAGGAAGGAATGGAATGTTCCACAATGATCTAGGATATTCCCGAACATTCCGGAATGTTCAAACCCATGACAGATCTTGCTTTATATACACATAAAAAAAAGTCTTTGAATGGTCCACAATGTTCTAAAATATTCCAGATCATTCGAGAGTGTTCAGGGATATTCCAAAATGATCTGGGATATTCCCAGAATGTTGTGGAATGCTCTGGACTGTTCTAGAAATTTCTATAGGTCGAAACTTCAGCCCTTATATCTTCAAAAGCATGCCCTTCAGGTAAAAACGGGAACCTTCTTCATGGATGGAGATAGAAGGCTACCACACCTTATAAATCCCTTGATCATACCGGGACTCATTTCTGAGGTTCAGTGGCATGCACATTGTACACTTTCTTTTATAATAATTAATTATAAATTAATTGATGATTTACCTACCTGATCGTTCTGGTAAGTCTTTGTAGTGAACAACTGCTTAGTTCTCTGTATATATAAAAGAATTGAACTGAAGGTTCTGATGGCATCAGAATATCTCCTCATCATCATGTAGGCGAAACCGACGTAATAAGAAGTAGATATCTGGCAAGCCGGGACGTGAGAATACTGACTCTGCACATAAAATATTAAAAACAAAAATTAACACTCATATATATCAATTAATATTGCTAGATATATAATTTATTCATTAATACATCCTAAAAATACAAGTGTCAATAGATGATGAGATATATAAAAGAATAAATCGCAGAAATCAATAAAGAAAAACAACATAACATTTCACATAAGGTTGAGGAATCTGCATAAATAAAGATGGTGATAGAACAAACCTAGGCCTAAATCTGATGTTAATAAACTTTGATTAAATAATTAAGAAAATGTACCTTCTTATGAATTTCAATGTTTTCAAGTACTTTAATAGCCTGGTAATAATCTCCCAGCTGAGAATGCAACCGCAACAAACCGACAAGGCTGAAGTATCCCAACATTTTATACAGAGAATGACGACCAAATTTCCCAGCCACTGAGTCTGGGTCTCCTCCACTTGCATAAACCTAAGGTAAATGTTGGAGTTAATCCACATATATTTCAAAGTTTTGCGGCAATTTATAGAATATATATATATATATATATATATATATATATATATATATATATATTTCTAGATTTCTAGAAGTATTTATATTTGTATATAAAATATATAAAGTTTACCTAAATATTAAAATGGATTTTAATTATGTCATTCATTAACATGTAGTTCATAATATAATAAATGGCAATGGTTCACTTAATAAAAACTAAGAGTGGTTCTTACTTCTAATTGTTTTTTGATGTTTGATTTATCCACTAGTGAGTGGAGAACATTCAAAACACAAAGTACATTCCATACTTTATTATTTTCATTCAACCGCAGAAGTTCATTAGGATCTTTCTTTTGCAACCTGCCTCTGTAAAAAAGATTATCTAAAATGTAACAACAAATTTCTAATTCAAACAGCTTTTGTAATAAAATAAATACAACAAAATGTAAATTAATAATTTCATTACCGGTATTGGGAGAAACACTGAAATTGATATACAAATTCATCTACGAGCTCCCAAAGCCACTGATCGGGTAGCTCTAAATCAACTGGTTTGTTTTCACCTAGCATTATAAAAAAATAATTGAGAATTCAATATAGGAAAATGATAAGAATCTGGTAAAAAAATATATAATACTCATACTTAATATGTAGTTCAATAAGTCACAGTAGTTGAAAAACGAATTGAATCTCTGATCGAGAGTCAAAGAACTTTGCATTCTCGCATACAGGTGCCGGTAGTACAGTTCTTTGTAAAGGATAAGGAAAACCTAGAAAAACGTTACTACATTTTGATGATGCCATTTTGACTAGTTCGTACAATAATAATAATTAAATTGGTGTTTCAAATGCTAACATAGAAGATAATTAAACATTATAGAATTATAACTGTTAGCTCTCTGTTACAATTTTATATAATAGTTGTAACAAAAATACTGATTGAATTTAGAACCAAATCAAGCTATAGATCCATTTATAAACTCCACACGTTACTACCAAAACAAATAAATATACTTTGATCAATATTAAAATAGTAATTATGGAGTCAGTGTAAACAATAAAAAAAGAATATTACATACGGGATCACTGTCAACAAATCTAGCCACTGCACTTTCTTCTGGCCAAGGCCGATTTTCAAAATGTTTTTCCGTCATTTTCGGGAAACTGAAAAAAACAGACTAGTTGTTTTTAAAATAATAACGAATACGTATTTTTTCAATAAGTGAAAAATATTGACATTAACCTGTTAAGCGGGCGGGACGTATAAATAAGTCAAACATAATTTTGTATTTTCCTTACAAATAAACGAATATAAATATTTCATAGTCTTATAATAAACGAAAACTAAATATTTCATAGTCTTTTCATTTATTTTAAGCGTAAATAAAAAAATATACGTTATCATTTATTTATATATATAGCACAAAGGAAAATACCATATTATGTTTGACGTATGTATACGTCCCGCCCGTTTAACAGGTTAATTAAAGAGTAGAAATACTTACACATTTTCATAATAGTTCTGAATTTCAAATATCATTCCTTTCCGAATGGCATCCCTGAAGTAGGTAAGGAACTCTTTAACTCCTTCAGGTACCCTATCAAATTGTCGGTCATAGTTCTCAGCAGGAATATCAACTGGATCATAGTCATAACCTCCTCCTGGGTATGAATCATATCCGCCCTAATATTAGCAATAAATAATTAGAATACATAAAAATAAGAATAAAGTTGTACTCCTAAAGATAATAACTATAATAATATTTATAAACTGACAGATTGACAGGTTCTAGAAATGAAGGGTATTAAGGAAATGTATTAAAGTAGAAGTTATTAATTATTTTATTAACACTAGATTACATCAAGCAAATATATGCATTTATACAGTTGGTTTTTTAGACAGAATATTTCATAACATAAATCTTCTTTAAAACAAAAAGTAATAAATAATTAAGGATTACTCAAATTGAATAAGAAAATGTTCCATAAGAATTTTCTGAAGGATTATCTGTTAAATGCTTCATTAAACAAATAAATTGAATGACAAAAGTATTGAGACATTAGGAGTTGTTTTTCTCCTGTTTGAAAATTATTAAACCAATGAATTTCTGAGAAATAACCAACTTTATTCAAATATAGAAATAAAATAAATATCAGCAACTTTATTAGTGTATAATAATGAAACAAGATATATAAGATAACACTTGAACTGTCGATGGGTGATAATTTAAAAATAAAAACCTAATATCTTATCATTAAACAATCAGAATCACTTTTTAAAAATCAACATTTAGGAATATAGCTGTTTACAGAATGAAATATAAAATTTTTAGCTTACTAATCCTATCTCACTCATAGTAAAATCTTAAATAAAAGATTCTTAAATGGATGCAAGAGGGAAAAAAACTGTGGAACTTAAGTTTAAAAAAATAAAAAAAATGAGATTAAGTGAAAAGTCTTGCAGGAAAATATACAACTTATCCCATCTGTACAGAGCTTAACTTATTATATCTACATGCACTTACTTCAAAATCATCGTACATCATCTTGATGGCTGTTTAATAAACGCTACTAAATGTATAAGGAAATTAAACTAAATTCAATTGATATTCCAGAATAAAACACAACACCACATGCAATGAGAAGGTGGAAGCTACCAAAGAGCAGGTTCAGCGTCAATCGCCAGGGTACTCGTTCCTAAACTTACCACTAGAGAGCTCTGATAACCTTGAACTGTCATACCTTTTTTGCCATTTAATTTTTTTTCTGATGTAATTTCAATAATTTCAGGAATGAATTAATAGAAATTGTTGATTTTTCATAACCCACGTTTTCTTAAATCCTTAATATTTAGAAGATATTCAAAGTTGAGGTCAATTATGAAGGCTTATTAATTTTATTTAGACTTTTGTGCTCAAAATTGTTTGTTTTTGAATTACAATAAATCAATATCTTAAAAGCTTTGCAAATGAAAAATAACAGATGACATAGAAAAATCTTTAGTATTGCTTTTTATTAACATAAACTACTTTCACTATTAATATTATGTGAATCTTGGGAACCTTATATGAAATAATTTAGATGTCTCTCTTCATTTTGACTTTTTCACTACAAGTCCATTTTTCTAAAAAAAAAAAAAACTGATAATCTCAAAATTACTGAGAATGAGTTTATGAATAATATGATTTCTTTAATAAAAAAATAATTTATATTATAAAAACCCAAAGGTTATTAATAAAACTTTAAATTTGAAAAATAAAAGATCTATCTAAATGATTGGAGGAAGTTTTCTATTTTTAACAATTAATTTTTTCTAAAAAAAATTGAAGAATTTGCGATACTAGACATTATTAATTATTTGTAATCCACCAGTTTTTTTTTATTCCAGTTTGTCGTTTATTGGAGGAGAATTTTTGTTTAAACCTTTTATAGCATATAATAAATATGCTAAATCCATGATATTAATCTAAAATTTATAATATATTTTTTCAAGGACCAGTATCTCTCTTAATCAGAGAATGAAATAGATTTTCAATGCTTCCTGGTGATTTTTCAAAAATTTTAAAGTCACAATATATATAGTGAAAATTCAAATCTTGACCAGATCTATGGGTGGTATGATGATGGTTATAAATAGAGAAAGAAATTTGATCTTTGGAGATTTACAATAGTTTGACATATAATACATTGTTGACATAGAATAGACAGATTTTATAATTTCCATTAGCTTGACTCAGTAATTTCATTAATAAAACTCACACAAGTTGTAGTATTATGATTTTGAGGGTTTGATAGGGCTGACCACAATATAGAAGCATCAAAATGGAATATAATTTACTGTCTTAGTACTTTTGATAGTTTTTTAATTTGTATCTCATCTTTTGTTAACTTATGTAGAAAGGAGATAGTGGGGGGGGGTGCAGTAAAAAAAAACACTGAATAAGTACTAGACTTATAATTATGTGCCGACGTTTCGACCTACAGTGTAGGTCATCTTCAGGGCTATGAGAGAGAAACAATCAGAACAAAAAATATAAAAATGTACAGTAACAATAATATGGTGACAAGTAATGTAGAAAATTAAAATAGTGACAGATATGAAAATTAAAGATAACGAATATTAAAAAAGTTACAGAATATAATAAAATTAAGATATAGACAGATTTAATAAAATTTAAGATAATGAAAAGAAATTAAAATAGTGACAGATATAATAAAAAGAAAACCATTCAAAATAAAGATAAAATATGCTAATGTGTAGCTCTAAATCAACTGGTTTGTTTTTCCAAGCATTAAAAAAAATTGATTAAGAATTCAAGATAGGAATGTCATGATAGTCTGGAAAATAAATATATAATGTAATATTCTTACTTAAAATGTAGTTCAATAAGTCACAGTAGTTGAAAAACGAATTGAACCTCTGATCGAGAGTCAAAGAATTTACTAGCAAAAAATTTTTGAACTTATTTCTTTATAGTGAATAATTCAAACTGAATAATAACAAAGTATCAAACTAATAGAAAACTTAAGATAATATTTAATTCTTCCATGAAGATTTCTTCCCTTGCTACCTAAGAAATTAGATATTTCTTCAATGCCTAAAAGGGTTCTCAAGATGTAAATTGAAACTTTTTCGCATCTAGGAATGAATTTAAAATAATGTTCAAGAATAAAGAATTTGAAGGAGTAAGGAAAAATCATTATTAATCATCAAGGACTATAGATATTAAAATGTGGAGGTACTGTTTTATAATTTATTGGCTTTTTAAATTACATTTATAAAACATACAAACATCAACAGTGTCATATCACAGTTACAAATTGAAATATTTACTATCCACACGGTGATACAAGTGCTTATAAAAATCATACACCTCTATCTAAAGGAGGAAGACATTTTAATTAGCAGAACTTTAGCAAAAGAGCCCTGCTATAGGGTATCTAAAGGGAATCTAAAACAATTACTATCTCTTTGAAGACTCCATTTAATTTATAAGTAACTATTTGGTAATTTTATCCATCAAGAAAACTAACTAAATATGTAGCTAAAGGGAGCATTATAAACTTCAATCTCCTTTGTAAAAATTATTACCCTTTCATTATATATATATATATATATATATATATATATATATATATATATATATATATATATATATATATATTTTATTAAGAGGACAGTTACTTACAGATCACTGCAATATATTTAAATACATGAGTGAACCATGATGAAAGGAGTTATTACATACAGAATAAACATTCATTTTCTACTAATAGCTATATGATAATCACAATATGTAATTCTAATGATGGGTTCACTATGAAAGATATCAATGCTGTAAAATTATTTTTGATACCACTAGTTTAAAAAATATACATAACATTGATAGACAAAAAATATTTTTCATGTAGCTCATCGACTGAGTATAATGAGTCACAATTTTCTATTATTTCAACAGTCTCGGTTAGATATAAAAAGGCTGTGTTCGGCTATCATTATTGTTTTTAGCAATATGTTCTGATCTTAAAGCTTAAATGAAATTATTATTTTTAAAGGAATTTTTTTCATTAAAATATATAATGAAAAAACTGCGCTAAAATGTAAGTACAAACTGTATATATAATATTTATGTGTATAATTCTGGGCTCTTTTCTGATGCCTGTCATCTGGATTTCATTGCTAATAATTATCTAAAATAAGATATTTTTATAATTATCTCAGTTCTTCAAATTTTTTTTTCTGTAACCATAATCACCCCTGGTATATGAAATAAGGGAGAGGCTACTAATACATGATTATTGAAATATATAAATACACAAACAGTTCAAGTCAGGGTGAGATCACAAATCAGGAACAAAAATTGAAACCAATGTCATGTTATTATATAATTATTAAAATTAAAAAAGGGGTTGGAAAAAGTATACAACTTGCAAATATGAGATTCCAATTGTTAGGGTGGTGGCTATAAAAATCTTCCCTTAATTGAAATCCATCTAAACTCAACTTTGTAATCAAACTTAATGACTTGATTGACAGCCAACTAATACATCAATAATTAATAATAGACTTTATTTACCTGATTTTAATTGATACAGCCATATATGAAAACTCAATCTTTAGGCCAAATAATAAAATAATATTAATAATAATAATAATGATTGAATTTTTGTGCGACTTTTTGATATATAAAAAGTATACACTTAAAATATATTTAGATGGACGTATTCTTATGTATTGTTAAAATTATTTAACAATGCGATATCAAAGCTATGGATTATTTTTGTTTTTAAAACAAAATGTTTACTTTTGCTCAATAAACTGATAAGTTGATAACCTTTTTACCATTTTGATATATAATCCATCAAAAGCACTGTTAATCGGAATAGTTGAACAAATAGCAAAAGCTTTCAGAGGACATTTTACTTTTCTATAGGATAGATTTTTGTAAAAAAATTTCTGTATTCAAGATTCTAATCGAGTATATTTAGAGGTTGATGGGTTTGATAATAAACTTGGATTAAATAAAAAAAAATTTACATTGTAAAGTAATTTTGCTATGCATAAAAAATATGTAAAAAATTTAGTTTATAAGAAGTTTTAAAATTGTCAGCTTTTGTTCGCCATTGCCTATATAAAACCACATAACTCATCATTTTGTTTATGATAAAATATTCAAAAATCTCATAATTTTTAATATATTAACAATTCTGAATAAAATTTTCAGATACCTACGTTTATATACAATATAAAACATATATTATCAGATTTTACAATTTAAAAATATTATATAGCAATCAACCTCAACAATTTATACTGGAAACTTAATGTATGTCATAAACATTTCATCAATAGAAATTATTCCTTTTCAAAGATCTAAAACGTGATTAATTATTTTTACTTATAATAACTAAAACAAAATTTTCTATCATATAGAAAAAAATTCTTAAATGATTTTCGATCATATTACAAAAACCTGTTAACAAATAAGTGTCAAACCTAAATCTAATTCAAAGCAAAATCAACACTTATTTTGACCATGAGATTATTGTACAAATTTACAAAAGAGATTCTGAATCTATACTTAAAATCAATTTAAGATTGACTTACATGATTATCTTTACTAGTACTATTCACCACTCAACCTACAATTAAATTCACAACAAAATTTGAAATCTTGAAAAGTAGGAACTCTATATGAAAAAAGTCTACAATAATACTGAGAATATATATTATTTCAGTGCTTAGAATAATTTAAAGATTAATATAGACATACCGATTTTCATAACATGAGCAGAATAGTTACATTAATTCTCTTTACAGTAGGTATATTAAATACAAATATATCATATAAGATATAAAATCAATGTATTATTGATTGCTTATTATGCCAATAGATAATTTTAAGTATATGCTTCAACATAAAAAGCATATTATGGATACAAAACATATAATGTACTTTAAAATTCTTTCCTATTTTAGAAATTAGTATTGGATTAGAACATATCTTTCATATATATTAGTATTAATTAATATATATATATTTATATTGTATATTTCCAACGATGCCAAATAATTTAACTCGAAATGTTTGAAAAAAAAAAAAGGGAGATTTGTCCTAAAATGTCCAGTGTTTGTGCTAATATACGGCTTGGTACTAAAATACAATTCTCCACAGTAATATATATATATGGACAAGAATATTTGGGAATTTTCCAAAATCATTTTAATCAGTAATATAATCCTTGAGTAAGAGGTCTCTCATTTTTATTTCATTATTAAAAATAAAAATGTACTCTACTTGCAGCCTGTTTTAGTACCAAGCCAAATAGCAAGTGGCACATCTATTTGTTGAACAGGTAGTACACTCATGTTGGTGGTTTACATCCATTTGAGATATTGCTTAATGCAATACAAAGAAATCAACAATAAAATTTGAAGAGTTGCTATTATTTTAGCCAGAAAAAAATCTAAACACTGAAAATCAAGTACTTATAAGACATTTTTATATTCAATCAGAAGAAACAAAACAAAATAACATAAAAGAAGGTATCCAATTGCCATAATAATCTCAATTGTGTTAATCCTTAATAGATACACAACTTTCAGGTAGAAGTTTGCATTTTGCTAGATTGGTACGTGATTTTGTAGGATCGCCACTATTAGGACACAACCAAATTCCTCTTATTTAAATTTAACCACATCTGTTGACAATGCTGCTACTTGTTTACCAAGGTAAACTTGTGAATGATCGCATTTCACAAAGCATTTCCCAAAAGTACCACAATTTTTGGTTAGGCGGAGTTCATTAAATATTATGGAAATTCAGGGAATACCCAATTATATTACATTATAATAAGATATACAATATTTGTGCTTCTGGAGCATCTTGTTGCCACCAATTTGACATGGAATTAAACCAAAATATGTTTGATCTATATTTCATATATATATATTCTTCAGACTCACAACCCTTATTCAATTTAGAAAAATACCTCAATTGTTTCAGAGGAAAAAATCCTAGTCACATTCATCATCTTGAGGTTCTATAACAATTATTTCAGACTCACGTTTCGTTTGTTCCTCAGGAGTTAGCTGGGACCTTTCAGAGGCCGATCTCGAGGTCGATTTCTTTCTTTTCCTCGACTCCCCTGAATTGGAACGGGGTCTACCTTCTTGCGAACCCCTCGGCGATTTGGCCAAACTTTCTCGCCTAGAGTGAGGAGTCGACAGAGAAGTGTATTCATCTCGGTAATGCCTGGGAGACCACGAATGTGAGCGTTCGTCCTCTTCGACAGGCTTCTGGCGAATGAACATATGTCTCCTGGCGGTGTCAGATCGGCGTGTTTTGTCTCTGACTCGCAGGGTGACGGGGTTCTCGAGGTGAAGGTCGAGGGCCATGGACACTTGAGATCCCCTGTTGGGCGGGGAGAAGCAATTGTAGTCCGGGTTGTCGACACTGAGGGCCTGCCGCTGGAGGAGGACGTGGGGGTTGAGCAAGGCGGTGTTGTAGGAGAGGCGGGGCGACGGGACGGGTTCTGCTTGGAGGTCGGGCGCCGAAGGGGACTTGCCCATCGGCCGCGTCCCGAACTCCCTCGAGAACTGGACGAAGGAGGCGGTGATGGCCCGGCGAGCCATGATGTCGCTGGCGGGGGAGGCCTCTGGCCACTTGGTCTGGGAGGAGGTGGATCTCCTGCTGCTGCGGCAGGTCGTCATCTTCCTCTGGGAGGGCGCCCTGGCCCGAGGGGTGGGCACCACCTTGGCGGCCGAGTCCCGGGCCTCGAATGTCATCACGCAGGCAGCAACCACGATGAAACCTGGAATCAGGTTAATGTCATTAAATAGTTTAAAAATGATGGAGTAGTGCATTAAGAAAATGTTTGTCAATTGAATCGAAATTAATACTGTTCTTTGTAAAACTTTTATTGTATTTCTTTTTCCTTTCGAAAGGATATATATATATATATATATATATATATATATATATATATATATATATATATATATAAATACTAACTGAATTGGAAGATAATGTTAGTTGATAAATGCCACTATTAAGTATCGTACAGACCATGTTTAAATTTATTTTATTTTTTTTATATAATTTTTTAAAATATTTTATTTGAAAAGAAAAGATATTGCCAGGACCGGAACTTGAACTCGGGATCTTCACCTCTCCGTTGTGACGCCTCAACCATCTAGGCCATCCTGGCTTCGCTTCACGGCCAGCCATATCCCTCTTTTCACTTGATCCTACATCTCCGTGTTCTCGCAATTTGCGATGTATACACGGGGAGAATGTTAATTGAATTAAGAAGGGATATGGCTGGCCGTGAAGCGAAGCCAGGATGGCCGAGATGGTTGAGGCGTCACCACGGAGAGGTGAAAGTCCCGGGTTCGAGTCCCGGCCATATCTTTTCTTTTCAAATAATATATTTATTTTAGTGTGCTATTTAATCTTTTTATTAAAAGCTCATTTGTTCACTGTCAGGGCATGAGTATGAGACTAACCTAGTCTCGAAACGTCGCCTAAGAAGTTCAAGAAAGACTGAAACTCGAGAACTAAAACACAATATAATTTCCATATCAGTCAAGATAAGTAAAAACCAATATATATATGTGTGTGTATATATATATATATATATATATATATATATATATATATATATATATATATATATATATATATATATATATATTTATAAATTATATTTGTACTGTAGGATTTGCTTCATTTGAAGGCATGAAAATGAGATACAGTACTGTGCATTCTTTAGATTATCACAAAATGGTAAATAGAAAAAAAAATTGTCGCCTTGTGAATTTATCATATAAAAAGTATATTGGAAAAGAAATTTCCAATTTAAGAAAAACATTATAAAACTTTAAATATTTATGTATTTTTTTTTTTACGAAAAATGAGGTCATGAAGTCATCTTCTTCTTTCATGGCTCTGAAGACCATCAATGGGCCTTAGCATCCTCGTTACCGGCTGCCTTCCCTATTTAATGCGGCAGCCTTCCAATCCAGAATATTTAATAAGCTCCTGGAGTCCTCACTAAACCCAGCCGTCCACTCTTCTAGTACTTTGCAAATTTTCTTCCATTACTTCTCTAGATTTATTACTTTGACGACGTCTAGGGCCTGGAATAGACTCGCTAGCTCCTCATTAGTTTAGTATTATCTAGGTTCCTCCCTCTACATAGGTCCATATATTCGCCGTGGAATTTTCCTTTCAAAAAAGTTAGCAGGATTTTCTCTTCAGCTTTCGTTATGAAACTTCTTAACCGCATAGAAGAACCATATGATCGTCTTGTAGAAGATTACTTTCGTATTCCACGACAAAAGTTTGCTCTTTATATGTCGATTTATCTAGAAGAATCGTTTATTTGCCAGAGGTGTTCTCCTCTTGACTTCTATTGGAACATTGGTATCATTCGTGACAGTGGTGCCCAAGTAGGGAAAGACGCTCACTCTTTCAATACTAATGCCTCCTATCTCAACAAAATTACTCTGTTCCACCGATTCCACCGTGTGAATACATTTAATTTTGGCTTGATTAACTACTAATTTCATGGTTTCAGCAGCTCTGATCAGGTTATGGAATGCAATTTTCAGTTCATTAAAGAATCTTTCTATGGTGCCTACATCATCTGTATAGGCCAAATGATGTAGAATTTGTGTCGACTTATGGAATATTGGGTCTGTTGGATGCCTTTGTTGTGATCCGCATGCTCCAGAATTAGGTTAAAGAATTGACATGCTATTTGAATAGTCAGAATGACGAATTTATATATTATATTATTTTTCATGGGACATTAGTGCAGTATTAAGAAAAAATACTTCTTAATTTCATTTTTTACATCCTCTTCTAACAAATACAAATACTTTTTAAGTATATTTTCTATATATATATATATATATATATATATATATATATATATATGTATATATATATAGAAAATATACTTTGTTGTGATATTAAGAATGAATATTAATATACAATGTAGATATATAGTAATAATATATAAAGCAATAATATTAATATATAATGTAGATATATAGAATGAATATTAATATACAATGTACTACCTATACAAGTTCTATAGAAACGACATCTTTCAATCAAAAAATCGTCAGTGTAAAATTAGAATATTACAATAAATTAATTTAATATATACCAGACTGAAACGACAAGAAACTTCTTCCTGTTTCTGACTAAATCAATACTTACTAGACAAACGCTCTAAGCTCCCAATTAATTAAAAAAGACTCATATACATGACTAATACAAGATTTATTTGGACTTACGGACTAGAACCACTAAACCATCGAATTCCTCTCTTATCCAGTCCTTACAATCCGAAATCCTTCTTAAAATTCTCAATGCCCTTTACTTTGTTACGAACAAAGTAATCCATAATGACATTAATGTCCCATTTGTTGCTGATTTAGCCCGAATCCGATATCAATCGTTTCATGACAAACTTTACTCCCACTCAAATCCACTAGTTTCAAACCTAGCTACTTCAATTCAGGATTATTCTGCGAGATGTCCGAAAAGAAGATGACCTTGTGACCTTGAATTTGTTATTTGATCATTGGATAGTTTCTCTATTTGCATTTATATCATACTATTATATATCATTCAGTTGTATTATTAAAAACAGTTGTAAATTTCACTGTACATTAAAAAATAAACATATAGCGATACAATCGAGATAAGTTGCATTTATAATATAAATAGTTTTCTTAATTGAAAGTGCACAGTTAGTAATAAATATGGTAATTATTCCGCAGGTTTTCGCTTCGAGTTGAGTTAAAACAAGTTTTATACATTCTTTTATACAGTTTATTTCATTGTTCATGGTTTCATTTTTAATATTTTCCAAAAATACAAGTTCTCGTGAGTACGGAAAAGATAATGTAATTATGGGAAATGTGTAGATTTTTTTAATCATTTCATGAAAAAATATAAGTTTCAACAAACTTTTCGCAGTATAGATGATAATATGTTCAAATGTTCATTTCTTGATCAAATGATTACCGAATTACACATTTTCCATAATTATATTACCTTTTCGATACTTAACCTCACGATAACTTGTATTTTTGGAAAATATTAAAAGGGAAACGAATTAGCAGTTAAAACCTGTAACTCAACTCGAATTGACAACCTGTGGGACTGATACCGAAAATATAAATGAGTTGCAGATACGTGACGTCCGAAGCGATACCCAGTTCGAAGGGTTGACGGTATTTCATCTACGGAAATAGTGCGAAGTTGGGGATCTCGAGGAGAGAGACAACAGATTATTTCGACGGGGAAGTTAATCATGTAATATGTATACGAAGCATTGATGGAGTCACCGCTAACTTTGCCCTGTTGTGGATTAGTGATGAGCTAATCTGAGATTAGGAGTTCGGACCCTGGTTGAGGAATTAACTCTGACCTCGCAGAGCCCGGGACAGAGGCCGGGTTTAATCTAACGATAGGCTGGGAGAATAATGTGCCGTTTAGTATCGGCTGTTAGGGCTACTAAATGATGAGCTGATGTATTACATGGCTCTCATGAGGTAATGCTCCCTTATACCTCCATTCTCCACGTCGTGCCCCTGATAAATTCATATTTAGCAAGCAATAAGTCCAGAAGCTTGCTAATCGGAAGATGCTACATTGGTAGATCTAAATTTTACCCCTCCAGGCTTAATTAGGACAGGGATTTAACGAGTACTTGACATCGCACAGGCTCGGGACCCCCGTTTAACGTCCCTTTCGAAGGACATTATAACCAAGGATTTTTACTCCCTTAAAAATCCTAGGACCATCTACCTAGCTGCGGATCCTCGATCTAGGGCTTAGTAGCTTGTTATGCTGACCACTAGACCACGGGACGCCCCAAATAATTTATTTGGGCTATTTATAATTATGTAAAGTTATTTCGGTACTTGTGAATTAGCAGGTCAACATGAAACTTACTTCCTTATATCATGTAGTCTCTTCTCATCACTCGTCTCATTTGAGTTATTAGCGCGTGCGTTTTTAAAAAACTCCTTTAGGCGCGGTTACCGATTTTTGGGTAGAAGAAAAACTTGACAGTTCGTTTCATCGACATTCTCGTGACGTAATGCACAAGACTAATAGTCCAGGATCCCTGGTACTTTTTTGCACTTGATTACTATCAAGCTGAATCTTCGTGAATAGCTTCGTTTTGATGAGACGCCCAACAATTTCCTTTGCGAAAACTCTCGATAAAATATGTCGATTTGATGATTCTCCAAAATTTAAGGATGACGTACCACGCAAGTTGTAGAACAATACGACTGTTTATATAAATATTAACTAGGTAAAAAAAAAAATCAGCTGGTTAGTAATCATTTTTGATGAGCTCATTATCGATCAACATGTATCGATAACGAGGTCATAAAAAATGATTACTAACCAGCTATTTTTTTTTCTTAGTTAATATTTATATAATTTAACAGTCATATTGTCCTGCAAATTGCCTGCGTTATCCTTAAATTTTGGAGAATCATCAAATCGACATATTTTATCCTTGCTACCTCTGTTAGCTACCACAATCGAGAATTTTCGCAAAGGAAATTGTTGGGTGTTTCATCAAAACGAAGCTATTCACGAAGATTCAGCTTGATAGTAATCAAGTGCAAAAATGTACCAGGGATCTTGGACTATAACATCTAGCAGCCTGTGCATGGAGTTACACAATTTGTTTAAATGTATTTTAGTTTAAAGGATAGAATTCCACTGATATAAGAGTAATTATATATAATTTAATTAAAATATCATTTAATACTGCAATTAATCACTAATAACTTTAATAATTAATAATTTAATTTTATAACTTGAAAATTTAAATAATTCAGGCTATAATTGATCTAAAAATTTAAAAAAGAACACAGTTATTCCAAAGTTTTGAGTTTTCATTTGTGTCTGCAATCCTCAAGACTGTCTATTTACATTATTTTTTGTTTGTGTTTTGGTTTGTAATTTTGTCTATCCTCTATTTAAATTCCTATATTGTCTATTAAATTTAATTTTGGCTTATTAATTTTGTTATCATCTTTTTAAACATGGACAGAATGACAATCTTCGAAAGAAATCCAGTCTTCCTCCAGAAGTTCTGAATAATTCTAAAGATCAAATTATATGGAAAAATTCATCAAATGGATTTTGACAAGCATAGAAAAGGAGATGTTTTCGTCGAAAGTGCAGAAAAAAACACTCATATAAGAAATGAAAATATAACTTTAATACATTGAGTAAAATTCGGGAATATTGAGATTCGAAGGTTTTGTACCTACTTCCTAACAACCTAAAGTTAAAAAAAAAAATTATACCTATTCCATCATATCAGCGTAGTCTGACAGCCAGAGAAAACAACACGTTTTTTCACTAATGATTTGAATTGATTATTTAAATAAATAATAGACCTCCTGATATGAACACTAATAAAGAATTAATTTCCTCAGTCAAGAAGGGTGATCGACCTCCGTTCTACACAGTTACTGGCACTCCCGACTGAGGTCAGGCACTGGGCCAAACCAAATACCAGATAAAAAATATACATGTAAAAAATAACTTTCTGGGAGCGAAGTCGATTGGTTAACTTGAAAAAATATTTGATTTACGAAGCCAGACAAAATAAAACTTTAATACGTATTTCTGGAGTATTAAATTGAATGAATGTCATGAAATAAAATACAAGTACAATTTAATTAATTAAATGAAAACAAATTAAGCATTAATTCCTAACAACAGATTAAAATATAGAAAAAAGGCAGTTAACAACAAATATGAAGAAGGGAAACAATTTATATATATAATTTTTTATAATTATTGGTCAATTTTTTGTTTTAAAATTTTTATTTTTAAAGAGAAAAGATCGGATGGGATTCGAACCCGGAATCTTTGTCTTTCCGTGACATGACATAAGAGAAAAGATTCGTCCTCTGCCGGCAGGCGGCCTTGGTGGCTCAATTGGTAGAACGCTGTCACGGAAAGACAAAGGTTCCGAGTTCGAATCCCGGCCGAGGGCCTATCTTTTCTCTTTAAAAATAAAAAATAATATTTACGTTTATACAAATTTTATTAAGACAACAAAGAATGAAAAAACCTCCAATTTTTACTCTTTTTAAAACCGTCAGAACTGAATGCGTGAAAGATGAAATTAATTAAATCATTAAAACGTATCTCCTAACTATGAACAATGAAGAAGATGTACCTGACAGGAAGATCTGGAAAAAAATATCTTACTAAAATTTGGTTGGTGAAATCCTCAACTTTGGGGAACCAATCAACCATTAACAAATAAAATAATGTTTTACATTATTAAATTTTCATATTTGTATTTATGCTGAAATACGACTTTGCTTTGGTGACGGAGATCTGAACTTGAAACCTATCTTTTAGAAAGTGAGACATCAGTATCAATACAAAGATCTTTTATATTTAATAGCTATCACATCCCTCATTTATTTCATGACGAACGCTTTATAAATCAATGCTTTGAACTCATTTGAAATGAACATAGAATGCATGCTTAAATTTGTATGTATTGAGATCCAGCTAGAAGTTTTTCTCTGGGATATTCTGTTGCTGTTTACTGTATAAGGATGGGTTAAGTGGGGGTATAGAAGAGATGAGGGGGTACTACCTACTAGATGCTACATACTGGAAACTAGATACTACATACTAGATCTGGATAAGGAGAAAGAAGTGCGCGATAACAGAGAGAGGGTTCGGCGAGGCCCTAAAATCAATGGCCTCCTCCAGCCCTACCTGTTTTATGACCATTACCTACTTCCACCCTATCTCATCCAATCTCTAGTCCATAATTCTTTTACTCCCTATCGTATTCTCATTTTCAAAGCAGAAGTGATTCTGGGTTCATTACCCGGCCTGCTGGATCCTATTTATAGGACAGTGCTTTATTTCTGTTGAAAACTGTTCACATATGTAAAAATTAATATATAAATTACTCATAAATTTGTGAGTATCGATAATCGATAATAGGAAAACCAATAATTTGCGAGGAGCGATAATCTGCTGAATTATTACTAAGGAGTAATAATATTAAATGCACCTATCAACAAATTAATCATGCATACACATGATATTGACTTCGAAGATAAAATACTAAAAGAACCATGGAAAGAAGATGTAAATGAGAAACAAACTCATTAATATCAGCAAAAGCTTTTTTTTTCAATGCATGGTAAAGACTGTACGGATTCTAGGACAACGGTTGTACGGAGAGGTGATTTGTATGATATAATATATATGCAGGGAAATTTTGTCTGAGATCACACTCAACACCTGCTCCCCCTATCGAATATAGAGGCCTGGTGAACCCCAGGAGGGTATCCAGATCCAACAAGATCCGTTCCCGGCTGGTAAAATATTAGATAAATTATCTGCCGCAACCGGATTTGAACCCGGGACTTCCGGTCAACAATTCAGCACCCCTCTACTGTGCTACCCCGCTATAGCAAGCTAAAGCAATAGGGTATCTTATAGTTTTTTCTCATAACTAATTTAGAATTCTTTCAATTCGTGATGTGCTCCACGTTCTTCATAATTCATTAATAAATTTACCATAACCAGATTTGGATTATGGAAGGTACCTTGAGTATAATAACACGAGGGAAAATTAAGGAAAGGGGTGAAACAAAGTCAATTGGGCTAGTTCAAATTTTCCAGAAAATTGTTTTCTACGTCAACAAGTTTTATGACATGCAATCTGTTAATAGTCTAGAGAAATTCGCAATCAAGTTGTTATATTTGGCTATTTTTATTATTTTTATGATGATAAAGTTAATTGTAATATCTAAAATATAGGATATCTAAAAAAAATAAGATAAAAAAGTAATCCATCTATTATTCACGAGATTTTCTATTGTACAAATAGTTTTCACACTCAAATTACTAGTTTACACTCTAACTATCACTAGGATACTGAAATTAAAAGGACCTGTATCACTATAACTCATCTAGGGTCTTGGGTTTACTATATTGTAGGGACTGTTGTGTTTTTAAGACAATAGAGTGCAGAGAGGTGATTTATCCGAGATAACGCTCAACCGCCATGTTTTTCCTCAAATTAAGGTTAATCAATGTATAGAAGCTTAGTGAACAATTAGAAGGGTCTGTTGATCTCACAGAATCCATCTATGGCTGTTAAGTATTAAACAATATATTGTTAAGGGTAAATACTAAATCAGGATCTTCATTACATTAATACACTGTATTTACTAAGCTCTCCGCTCCCCTAGTGAGCACATGTGTACTTATAATGTGTTATATCAAATCAATACCCACTCATATATCAATACCCAATTACTCTCACACACACACACTCTCTGTTTCTCTCTTAACAAATCTCGATCCTAATTTTTTGTATTGATTAGTCTCAGGGGATGCAACATGAGAGATCTATCTCCCTTCTCACTCAAAGCGAAGCCCAGGCTTGACAACTTTAATTAGTCTAAAAGAAGCGGCCTTTTACAGATGACACCAGAGGGAATATTTTTAATTAATATGGATCTCTCTTTCAAATCTAATCCGGAATTAACTAACTTCATGATGTTCATCTTCAGAGGATTTCATAAAAAAAATTATGATTACACCTAAACCACATTTTTTTATTTACAGGACAAGATCATGTGAATACCTATAAAAAATAAACTGTACAGTTATGACTTACGTAGGGATTCAGTTAACACTTTTTCTAAGGCAACAGTTGTTCAGGAGAAGATAGAAAATAATAGAAAATGTAACTTTATTCTGGGAATAACCTACATAGGCTAAAGCCATAACCTATATCCCTTCTTGAAAAAAACAAACAATAAATAGGGAAATGAGTTAGAATACCTTGAATGAGTATACCTGCCTCATATAAAGTATTTTCACTTAAATAAAAATTTTTTTTTTTTTTAAAAACCATAACACACAATTTTATTTTATTTTTTATTAACATTTGATCAATTGGTTTATACGCTTAATCTTTATGATCTCGAGAGACACACCTGTCACCCAATATTATGAAGTGGTTCTACCCTTCCAACCGTCGTAAGCACTTCCCAGCATCCTTCCTTTACCAAGTTGTCCAATCTCGCCGTCCATCATAAATTTCCATTTCATATCATACATTTCCTTCGGCCACACACGTTTCCGGGTTTCTGATCTATATACAACGTCCCACCGAATCACAGATTTTGATATATCTTTCCTCACAGGGTCCTCGTCCTTGTGGAACTCAATTCCATCTTCGATTCGCCACTCTTATAACCTTACGATCTTTAAACCCCGTTTATTTAATCACTCCATATCCATATGATTGTAAAAATTCAGAAATAGCAGTTCAGTTTTATGATCGAAACTTGTTCGTTTTGTTGATCTTAAATTCGCCTTTCTCAAAATCAGTTACATCGTTTTAAAGAACAGTTATAGTTATTTGCGGATATTTTTATCTTCTTTTTTTTTTTACCAGATTGGCATTGCTATATTGGCTTTACTGCCCAAGCTATGATCTCAGGGAAAAGTCAGATCCTTTGATCTGAATATAATTAAATACTAAAATGGGATGCCACTCTGAGATCGTTAAACTTAATATGTAATAATTTTATGCTATTAATAATTAAGAGACTTCTATACTCTTCTCCAAAGGTTAATGTGGTTGACTGACCAGGAGTTGTTTATTAAATAAGAATAATTATAGAAGAGCATTATATTTTATTTGTGCTGATCATGGTTACAGACTTATAAATCTTAAAAACAACTTACAATGAAAACGGGAAGCTATAGGTGACTTATGATACATGGGGCCTCATTCTCCATCCTCCTCCTTACGTCTTGACTTGGCTGCTGCGTACCGACAACTGCCCCCTCTCTTCAAAGTAAAGTAATGAACCCTAAGGATCATTTTACTCTACCTGGCCTAGGCCCCTTATTGTCACCTCTAGCAGCATATATGTAATTATTTACAGTTAATACATTAGTGGGAAAGAATTAACCAAAAAGCCTTAAGTCTCTTAACTAAATAACCGAAAATAAATATACCTGTCAATGTTTCTCCGATTCAGACATCTTCAGGACAGAAAGAGAATAATAGCAAAGGAAAAACGATTAAAGCACATCCTTACCTCAAAATGCAGCAAGACACTAACTAGTGGAAGCATTCCACCAACTCCAAGGTCTCAATGCAACTAAATGTTACATCCACTACTTAGTAGTACATTTTGGTTAGAATTGTTCCACTGCCTTAACTATTCTATGTCTGTTTGGAGCTTTTGCTATTTAATATTAATGTTTATTGTTTTTTAAACTTTTAACTATTTCTTTCTTTTAATTTGTTATTAGGAGATAATTCATAATTCATTTTCATTTTATTAATTAACCAAAAGAACGTGGATGAGGGATTTGTTATCATAGGAAATTGAATCAAGCCAAGGGAGAGCTACCGCTGGGTACTGTTCTTCTTCATGCCTCTCATTTCATTGCATTTTATTTTACTGACAGCCAATCAACGCATAAAAATTGAAAAGAAAAAGAAAGGAAAGAAAAAAACTAATTTCTAACTGCAGTTTATTCTAAGACCCTTTATGTCTTGTAATAATATTATTTTTATTATCTTAAAAGGACTTGTCCCAGAATAAATAAAGAATTTATTATTATTACTATTATTTAATTGTATACTCTAATGTTATTATGCCTCCTACCGATGCCCGTTTAAGAAGAGTTGTAATTTATTATCCCACTGGCTTTTTTGTAGGGGAGTTGTTTTATTTATATTTAGACCAAAGTGTAATTTTTGTTTAAAGCTTCTAAATGTTTTTGGAGCTATTCCAGAAATAAAGAATATTCTATATTTTACATTCTTCTTGGAAGGATTACTTTAAACATTCTGCTTTTCATAATACCTCACTTAAATTATAAAAGCGTATAAATATTAATACGTTAAAAAATTGTATAAACTCTAAATAAAAAAAAACAAATATGAAGTCTTCTGAATAACATCATAGTGAAGATAACGATTTGGAATAGAAATATAACTTTAATCTTCAACTATAGGACGATAGGATAGAATTACCCTTTAGAATAACAACTAAGAACAAAAATAAATTGATTAAGATTTGCCTACAAAACACTGTGAATAAATTAGCGCTATGGTCTCAGAGGACTGGCTTCAAATTCTCAACAAGTAAGACATGCTGTGTACATTTTAGCCGACACAGAAACCCCGGGATTCCACCACAAATAGTTCTAAGTAATGTCCCGTTGTTGTACACCAACAACGTCCGATTCTTAGGTCTCCAAATGGACAGCAAGCTAACTTGGTCAACCCATATAGAACAACTACAAATCAAAACTATTAATAGAATGAAGCTACTGAAAAAACTAGGGAACACCAGATGGGGATCAGGCAGGAAAACCATGCTCCGCATTTATGAGGCACTCATCTTAAGTAAAATAGACTATGGCAGCTTTATATATGCGTCTGCCTCCCATAATAGGGTTAAAAGACTAGATGCACTTCATCATGCTGGTATACGGATTTCTACTGGAGCCTTCAGAACAAGTCCAGTATACAGTATCTGCGTCGAAGCCGGAATCCTTCCACTCACATATCGTTGCCAAAAACAAGGGGCCAAGTATATAACCAAAATATACACGCAACCAGAAAACCCAGTTTACTGCTCATTATTCCAAAGAATAAACGACAACAAGTATAGGAGGCTGAAAAATCCCTCTCTGCCGTTGTGGCACAGAATGAGAAATGTTATCTCCGAATTAGTTCAACACCAGACAACAAATACTCAAAGCGGAAAGCTAGCCCCGTGGGCTCTATCACCTCCACACATCAACTGCAAAATGTTGAAACTCTCCAAGAATAGTTCCCCACAAGAGATTTCACAAGGCTTTCTTGCTGAACTGAGTAACTATCAGTTTAACAAAATCTTATTTACAGATGGTTCTCGTACCAACAACTCTACATCGTGTGCTGTATATACTGGTGATACAACTTTTAAGTACAAGCTGAACAGTAATTGCGGTATCTTCACAGCTGAATTGACGGCTATTCTCAAGGCTCTTCAAATAACCATTACAACACTAGATCAGTCAACAATAGTTTGTTCCGACTCACTGAGTGCTCTCAAAGCAATAATAAACACATTTTCAGATAATCCTGTCATACATGAAATTTACCAGGCCTAAAAACAAATAGCAGACTCATTAAGAGAAATAACTTTTTTTTGGGTCCCCAGCCACTCAGGAATTCTTGGAAATGAGAAAGCCGACAAAGCAGCATCAGAAGCCCATTCAATACAAGAAATAACGCTTTCTTATATCCCACCTGCAGATTTATTCCAACAAATAAAAGCAAATATCCTAAGCGAATGGCAACGGACTTGGACATCGCTAGAGAACAATAAACTGAAAATAATTAAACCGACTACCAGCAGCTGGGCATCATCTTCCAGGCAGTGTAGAAGAGAAGAAGTAGTTATTACCCGCCTTAGGATTGGTCACTGTCGTTTGACCCACGAACACCTGATAACAAAGAGAGACCCACCTCAATGTACACTGTGTAAGGTGACAGTTACAGTGGACCACATCTTCGAGGAGTGTCCTAGGTACAGTAGTGTAATGGAAAGGTGTGGCGTGCCTCGGCAGATGCTTAAGGCATTGGGCGATAACGAACAATGTGTAAATAATACGTTAGAATTTATTAAAAGCATCAACATATTCCAGTCAATTTGACATATACGTAAAGGTATATGTGTGTATGTGGGTTTATATATATATATTTATATATCCAATATATATATGTGTGTGTGTGTAATGTAATGTCTGTAGTGTGTGTACAACGTTATAAACTATGTTTGAACTATTAATTTGTGCAATTTTTATATAAATATTATAAATTTTATATTGTATTATTTTAAAAATTATATAGAAATATGTATAACGTTATACAAGTATTTATCCTTATATTACCTGTTTAATACGTTAATATGTCTCTGCTATATGTAATATGTTTCTATTATTAATATCCATTGTATTAATATATGTTTAATATATTAATATGCTTCTACTATATGTAATATGTTTCTATTATTATTATCAATTGTTTCTATTATATGTTTAATATGTTAACATGCTTCTACTATATATAATATGTTATTTTTATTACGTATTATCTATTGTTTCTATTATATGTTTAATATGTTCCTACTATATGTAATATGTTTCTATTATTATTATTATCTATTGTTTCTATTTCTATTATTATTACTATCTATTGTTTCTATTATATATTTAATATGTTTCTACGATATGTAATATGTTACTATTATTATTGTCTATTGTTTCTATTAAGTAGTTGTAATTATCTAGATGTAAATATGTATATTTTCTAATGGTGAGGGCAATAATAACCATTTGTAGTTGTTTGCCCTTAAAAATAAAACAAACAAACAAACAAAAATAAATTAAAAAAAAAAAAAACCTAGCTTCCTCTTCAATTCCCGATAATCCTCCGAGGCGTCTGAAAAGAAGATGGCCACGTGACCTTCTTAGTTGAACTTTGATTTGAGCACTACCAGTGGGTAGTTTCTCTACTTGTCATTCTCATGTCATTATGTATCACTTAGTATATTTACTTGTTGTATTATTGTAATACAGTTGTAGATATCAATAAATAAATAAAAAACAACAACGTAATCTCGTAATATCTGACCAGACAGTTACATAATACAAAAAGTAAATAATAAAAAAAATACATAAAGTATTTAAAAAAAGTACAATTCGTAAGAAAATATTATTATTGTTATTTCAGTTTCATTTGCACCTGCGCAATTGCACATCCAGCCAATTTGATCGAAATGTCTTTCTCTTCGCTTTTCTACATGATCATCGAGTAATTTTGGAAAAAAAAAATATCAATTGTTGAGTATGTCTTTTTGTCTCTTGGCCAATGTCTTTTTAATCTTTTCTTATCAAGTCCAGGTAACAGATAGTAGGAAAAAGGAAGAACGAGTGGGTTTGGGTGATATTAAAGAACAAAATATTAAATAACAAAAGTGAACAAATAAATAACAGCGGATAAAAACATAAGCTACAATGTAGTAATTTTTTTATATGATGTAAATAAGACAAAACAACAAAGACCATTATTTGATACTGACCCTTTGAAACAAATAATTAGCATACTTCAGATCAGATAGGAGATCACCTGTTTGGAAAGTGAGGAAATTTTGGAAAAGCTAGGGCTTAAGTGTGGATAGGAAAGAAGAATGACGGATATAAGGAGGGATTGACTTCGAATAGTTTGGTAGGGGGCAATCAAATAATAAATTAGTTGAATCTGAGCATCAGAGTATTACAAAAATAATAAAAACGAAATAATTTCAGATGATATGACTTCCTATTTAGTGTAGGTTGTACAAACTCAAGGATGGTACTAAATTATAAACTAAAACAAATATATAAACCTAATTGAAATTAATTGTTAACATTCTCCTGTAAATTTCAAAACAATATTTAGGTCAAACAGAGCGCGTATATATTCACCTCTTAAAGAAGAACTCCAATACGGCTCTGAGAAGTTGAGTAAGTCTTTCTACTTTATGGACTTTGGATGTAATTATTTCGAATTGGATTAAACTGATTTAACTGTCACGTGTGTCTAGAAGCCCGTCTGTATTGAACGATTACGGTTTAAATCTTTGGTCGACCTAATACATTTTTATTTCTCGGATAGTTAATGGATATTATAAGGATGGTGTCAAGTATCAATAGTAAATAAATATATACATATTTATTATTATAAGTTAGGAATGTAAAAGTCATTATTGGTGCATGGTAATAAATTAGGAGGAATTACAGAAAGGAAGAAAAAAGATTTAATATGAAAGATTAATAGTTTTTACTGTTCAAGTTTCAGTGGACACGGAAATTGACACTGCAGTAGAATGCATTTTTTCAATACATTCTTCTAAAAAACAATTTAATTAGAGAAGACAGAAAATTTGTTAAAATAAATAAATACCTAATAAATATAACCTATAATAAATAAATACCATCAATGTTATGATAAAATAAATGTATCTATAGTTTTAGAGGAAAGGCGTAAGAACAAGAATCAAGCTCTTCTGTCAGCACCTGCTTTAATGGCGACATGTGGTTACCCTTTATAAAAAAAAAAAAAGTACCACTGAAATCCACGAAGGGTCTTGTATTCAATAAATGGTAGAGACTGCCCTGTTTCTAGGACAACGGTTGTGCAGAAAGGTGAATTTTGGAAGATCAAGCGCAATCATCAGGATTTGCTCCTATTTTAGAGTACCCACCTTATTGAGGGTGGGTGAGCCCCTGGAAGGTGTGTAGGTTCCGCAGAGCCCAGCTGTGGCAATTAACATATGCAACCCGGGACCTTCAGCCCAGCAGATCAGCATTCTACGAACTGATATATTTCTATAATAAAGTTGATTTAACTCAAACGCTAGGTAATATTTGTGAGGTAAATTTAAAAACAGAATAACGGTACTAAGCTAATTCATCCCTGTGTGTTGTCACGAAAACACATACAGGCTTTGAAAACTGTTTGATTATAATTTTGTTAACAACTAATAGACAATGATATATGGAATACTGACCACCCACTCCCATGACCATGGGCCCTGCATAGGATAGGTTGTTGAGATGGAATCCCCTGGCTTCGTGTTTGATTCTTATTGTCATGTTCCCTCTCATCTCTTGCTCAACTGACAGCTGGTCTGCGTAATAGCCTGAAATCAAACAAATTTGCTGTTTGAGCATTGAGTTATAGAGAAATTATTTAGCCTCTTATAAACAAAACATAGTAGTAATAAAGGTTGATAATTATTAGGTCATTTCATGTGAAATATCCATTTTTTATTTCTAAAATTCTAAGAGGAATGAATGGACTTTTATTTTTTACTATGTTTATTGTTACAGATTGTAATGAGCTGAATTTACAGTTCCTATCTATTTATAATTAAACTATACAAGATTGTTTCCGTTCGTTAAAAAAGTATAACGATAATGAATTATCAAATTTATTTGGTAAAATTCTTGAAAAAGAAAACGATTATGTTCCACGCTGAGTAGCAGTGATATAGACGGAAGTTGAAATATCGAAAGTGAATATTCTTTTAGGGAATAACATAAACAAACAGATACATATTTTTATAGTTAAATTTTTAATTGGTGTGAGATCATGGAGAAGAACAGCGGAAGAAAGATCAAAGTGGAGGAAAATGAAAATGGTGATGATATAATATGTATTAAACAAAAGTATTTTATATTCAAGTAGAAATACTTGTATTTTTAGAATAGAATAGAATAGAAAAATACTTTTATTTTGAGACCAGGTCCCTTTAGAATAAAAATATTGTACAGAAATTAGTAGAAATATTTCTGTACAATATTGTACTACAATTAAATATTGGAATACATGATTGAAATACTACAATTAAATATGTAACTAAAACGTATGTTCTCGTAGAGAAAAAAATATATACATAAGAAGAATAATAGAATAAAAAATTACAATAAACAGAAATTGGCTAACAGAAAAAATAAAAGTAGATAAGAGAATTTAATAGTATGAATAATAGTATCAAAATGAGTGTGGTATATTTTCACACATACTTACATAAAACATTCATCTATTAATTATTTATATATTAGAAATTTAAAAAAATATATACTGATAGAGAAATAAATAAATAAATATATATATGAGGTGGTCTTCATAGATCAGGCCCAAGATCTAGACGTATTCGGGTGACTACTAAAGTTTTGTTTCCCCGCTAGCTCTATGACAACCTATGGCGCTCACCACGGAATTTTGGATTTTGCCCACGCCCTCTCTATACAGTTAATTTCTTTTTATTGGTCCATATTTTTAGTTCTTAGGATCTTTTGTTCTATATTTTTAAGTTTGTTCAGGTTCAAGCAGCTATATATATTCTATTACTTTGCTTCTCTCATTATTAATTCATTATTTTCTCTTTTTACATATTTTAACAGTATTATCATTTCTATACTATTAATATTCTTATATGTTTTTTGTTTTATTTTGCATGTCTTCAACTATCTGGAACATTTCATAGCTTTTTACCTAATCTACCTGCTAAAATTAATTGCACACAGCATCTTCTCCTCTTATACGGGGATCTTCTCTCCTACCTCACCATCATGTCCAGTATCCTGACATCCTGTCACGTCAACACCCAATCCTTACCTGCCCATTATGACGAATTCCTTCAATATTTTACCCAAAACTTTTATCATACCATTGGAATTTCCGAAACATGGCTAAAACCCCACATCCCCTCCTCTGCAATATCCTTACCAGACTATTCATTCCTTCGCCACGACCGGGTAGACCGGACTGGTGGAGGAGTAGGTCTTTACGTACACAACTCCCTAAAATCACGTATCCTTGATTCCTCACCCGCAACTGGTTATCCTCACACAGAATTCCTTCTGGTTGAAATCTCTTTTAACCCAAACCCTCTCCTTTATGTCGTAGTATATCGCCCTCCTTTGGCCCCTCTTGATTCAATTTTTGAATCTACCCTTTACGACTACATTCCTCTCTATAACCATATCATTATCTCCGGTGATTTTAATGCCAATCTCCTTGTCCAATCCTACGATCAACTATACCTGGAAAATCTCTTTTACTCTCTACACCTTTCCATTGCCCCATTTTCTCCCACCCATCACACCTTTCAATCCGACACATGGTTAGACCTGTTTGTCATTGATTCACGGCAGAACCTCCTTTCTTCCTCTCAATTACCCGTTCCATTTCTGTCCTCTCATGATCTCATCCATATTTCATACAATATCCAAACTCCTGTTATACTACCTAAAACCGTAACCTTTCGCAACTTAGATGCTCTCACCCCAGAGAACATCTCACCCTCTCTTGAAGCCTTGGATTGGAGAGAGATTTATTCTTGTGCCTCTATTGATTCGATGGTTGACATACTCACTTCCAATCTCAAATATATCCTTGACACCCATGCCCCACTGAAAACCTCAACCTTCCGTCACCAGCCTGCTCCCTGGTTGTGTCAAAAAATTAAAGATCTTCAAAGGAAGCGTGATGCGGCCCGAAGACGCTTTAGACGGACAAGGTTAACTGACGACTATCAAGCGTTTAGGGCCCTCCGCAATCTGACACAGTCGGCAATCAGGCAGGCAAAAACCAAATACTTCCACGAAGCTCTTTCATCTGCTCCCGATTCTAAATCCAAATGGCATCTCCTTCGAAAGCTTTCTCTTCTTAATTCATCTTGTTCTAGGCCCTTTCCAGCCTCTCCCAATGAAATAAACTCATATTTTTTGTCCACCTCAGGTAATACTTCTAAATCATCCTCTCCCGTATTTTCCCTACCACCATCTTTCAACCCTGACAACTTTTACTTCGCTGACATTTCACCCAACGACCTTATTTCCTCTGTTCTGAAATCCCACTCCATCTCCACAGGCTTCGATGGGATTCCTGTCAAACTGCTAAAATCCTGCCTTATCGATATTATACCTGTCCTACTCTTTATATACAATTTTTCACTGCAAAACGGAGTATTCCCAGCCTCCTGGAAAAAAGCCATAGTCCATCCTATTAATAAATCCTCTAACCCTGTCTCACTCAAAGACTACCGCCCAATCTCAATCCTCTCAAACCTTTCCAAGCCTCTAGAAAGAATAGTCCAGTCACAAATGTCAAATTTCCTCGAACAGTCCAACCTCCTTGACCCACTTCAATCTGGTTTCCGTCCCGGTTTCTCCACACAATCGGCACTTACCAAAATCACCAATGACATACATACCGCTATGGACGACAAAAAACTAACTGTGCTTATCCTTCTTGATTTTACTAAAGCTTTTGATTCCTTGGACCATTCTATCCTTTTTAGCAAACTCAAATCAATGTCCTTTTCTAACAGTTCCATCCGATGGTTCCAATCCTTCCTCTCTGATAGATCTCAAGCAGTTTCTATACCTAATCATCCCCTTTCCTCTTTCCTCACTCTTTCCTCAGGCGTGGCACAGGGCTCAAGTATCTCTCCTCTTCTTTTCAACTGCTATATCAATGATCTTCCTAAATCCGTTCACCACTGTTCCCATCATCTATATGCTGACGATTTCCAAATATATCTGTCCTTTCCCCCCTCCGAGCTATTTTTTGCGTTCGCTAGTATTCAGGAAGACCTGGATAGGATCTGTGCCTGGGCAAAGCTGAACAAACTGGAATTGAACGCATTGAAAACTCAGGCCATTGTTTTAGGTTCCAATTCCCTCCTTACATCCATCCACACCCTCCCAACATTACTCCTAAACGATAATCCTATCACGTTTACCTCCTCGGTGAAAAACCTAGGTATCACCATCGACCAAAACCTTTCCTGGAAATCCCACATCGCCCAAATATCCCGACGGACAATTAGTTCCCTGAAGTTGTTCCATCGTTCTCGTCATCTCCTTACACAATCTTCCCGTAAGCTTCTCGTATCTTCTCTTATCTTCCCCCACTTTGACTATTGTAGCGTGGTATATGGAGGCCTCTCTAAAATGCTTGAAGACAGATTAAAGAGAATAATGAATTGCTCTCTAAGATTTGTGCTTGGTACTCCGAAGCGATCGCGCGTCTCCCACCTCTATGATGGGTTAAAGTGGCTCTTCCCTCCCTTCCGAAGACAATATTTCCTCTGTTCATTCTTATACCAATCCATTCACTCTCAACACCCTTCATATATCTACAGTCTCCTCCAATTCAAATCATCAGTGCAACACCATAAAACAAGATCCCGCCTTTCTGATCTCTATATACGTTCACACAGAACTAAAGCATTCGAACGTTCCTTTCTCGCCCGCTCCACCACAATGTGGAACTCAATCCCTCCTAATATCCGTCATACTCCCTCTCTATCATTATTCAAATCCTGGCTGTTTCAACATCTATTAGCTTCCCAGAAGGATAGTCTCTAGGTAGGTTAGTCATTTGCTTAGAATACAATGTATATAATAACAAACTGTGTTATCTAGTTCTTTTAATTCTGCTCTTTGAAAAGCTGTACATCATGTAAACAAATTATTGAATGCTAGCTCATGCATTCAATTTCAAAAGCTTTGGATTTATCTATTCTCTGTAATTGCTTAATATCCTGTCAAGATCTGTACTATTTATTTACTTACTATTATTTTTGTTTATATATTTCTTTTTAAATTGTTTTCTGTCATGTTTTCACGCTTTATGATTTGTAACATTTAGCCTTCTGGCCAGATAAATATTATGTTTTTATTCCTGTTCATATCTGTTATTCTAAAGGGACTTTGTCCCAGAATAAAGTTACTTTTCTATTTCTATTTCTATTTCTATTTCTATATATATATATATATATATATATATATATATATATATATATATATATATATATGTATATAAAAATAAAAATAAAATAATAGGATATAAATTTACAATAAACTGAAATTGGCTAACATTATATTTAACATCTAAATATTAAAAAATTAGTTGGTATTAAATGTTAAAGTTGAACCTAGGAAGAGAAGAACTAGTTAAAAATACCAATTGAATAAGAAAATAAATCAGCAATAAAGTAAACATGATAGTGAATACTGAGAAATTTTTGCCAAATATACTTAACTAATTATAACTGTTATAGTATGGCTTTTGTTGTTGAAAACGATAATTGGATCGGTAGGATGGTAGTGAGGCGTGGACTCTGACCAAGGAAACATAAGAGCACTTCTGGAGAGAAGAGTACTGAGATCTGATCCTCAAAGAGGAGCAGCCTAAGATGATTGGGCCATGTAGAAAAATGGATTGCTAAAGGATGACTGAAATGAATGGTGGATCAGGAAGAAAAGGAAAAGGAGCAGACCCAGGATATATGACTTAGAGGATGATTCGAACAGGGTTGGGATAAGATATTGGGGAAGTCTTGCTGGAGAACGCGAGAATGGGGAAGACGGGTGGCACAGACCCAAGTCCTGCAAGGACTGTAGCGCCCAAGAGTCTAGTGAGTGGATGAATAATAATTGTATTATATTAAAATTATACAACAGCTTACATTTTTAGACATTGGCTTATCTGACTTTTGAGATTAATGTATTTTTTGCTTCATATATAAAACTGAAGAGGCCACATTGTCTCGAAACAGCGGAAATTAAAATATGAAGTATGCTGTTATAAAGCATCTTAATAAAACAAAGGAAATGGAAAAGAAAAGTCTATTATTTAACAAACGTTAACTGCATGATTATTACTTCATAAAGGATGTTTTGTTAGAATGCGCTAGATCAATATCACACAGTGGAAGTAAACCGTAGAAAGGGACTGAAGCAGCCGAGGCTTTATCGTGTTGAAACAGGCACACTAAGTAGCACTGATAAGGGACTTGGACTTAGCGTTCTGTTCAAAGCACACGACTTAGCGCTATCGTCTGTGAGGGAGAGGGCTTACTGAAAACGGCGGCAAAAACAGAGGCATGGGGACAATAAATTTATAAAACACACTCTTGCACAATATTAAGGATCGTACAATTTTACTTTATGCAAGACGTGTTCATAACTATTTTTTAAACAGTTATAATTGTTTAAAAACTATTTATAACTAAAGACCGGATTCCCGTGCAATTGCAACTTTTTATTGCTTTCTCAGAATTCAATGAAAATCTCAGAATCATGAAAATGAATTCAATGAACGAATCAATTCTTTTCCGAATCAAGGAAAGGAGGTTAAAATAATATAAATTTTAAATATAAATTATAAGAAATTTCATTTTGAGGGTTACTGCACAAATTTGCACATTTTAGGTTTTCAGTGCACGGTTTTATATTTCATTAACAATAATGATTTTTTTTTTTATTATAGAGAATAGCTGTGATTTATTTTGAAATTATCAACAATATTTGAAAAGAAGAAATCTTTCTTCGAACCCGTTAAGGAAATGGTATAATCTCGAACAACGATTCTTTTGTATTAACTTTCTTAAACTTTCTGCAGCATAAAAATTCAAGCGAGCTCCAATTCAACAATAACTCACACACAGCTGCCGTTCATGAGCCAACAAACAAACATTTTTACCCATTTATGTTACGCCATGGTCGCTTCCAATATTCCATTCAATAAACGAGAGTCCAAGCCCTTAAAGTCTTTTTTGCACACCATGGCAGATGAAACCACAGGGACTTTACATTTGCAGTTTAATTGTTGGAATTCTACACCCAAAGATAACTCATTTCATGGAAGCAGCAAAAAAAAGACAAACTAACCCAAACTATACCTCATTTCATGGAAGCAGCAAAAAAAAACACAACTAACAACTATTTTAAATTTAACAACTGTTGCATCAGATCTAGCATTTATAAGATCCCATTTATCGGTTCTACCTTCGCAAATAAAAAAGCTTGAAGAGCAAAACTTAACGTTGACATCACAGATTAATATTATAGAGAAAGTTGGAGATGAATTAGAAAGAATCGAATACGAAAAGGGAAAAACAATTTTTGATAAATTTAAATTAGTTATAGAAAAAACAGCACAGCTCTCAATGAAGATGTGGAGCTGGATCCAGTAATATTGATTAACTACAAAAGACGTCCCATCACAAGTGTTAATGTGGGGCGCATGTTTTCACAGTTGAAACACATATTAGATGACCGACGATATAACTTTCGGAACATAATCTGGAAATCTACATGATTGTAAATTTTAATAAAATTTTAGAAATTTCTATAGTTAGTAGAAAATTACGAAAATTTATGATGTACTGACATAATGAAAAACTGACATATAGGCAGAGCAATAAGGTGATTATAATAAATTACAAAATAATAAGGATTATAACTAAAAAAATAAAAATAAATAAAGTTTTGACATATTTCACATTAAAATTTTGGGAAATATGTATACATCTTGATAAGAACATTTTGTAGCAAAAATGATGTTGTTCTAAGGTAAATCGGGGTAAGCAGAATCTCAATAGAAAATGGTTAACAATAGACAAGGTGTGGTAACTTATCTGTAAAAAAAAAAATGGAGTTAATCATAAATTCTATATAATAAAATATTTATTGAAATGTATAACTGTGGTATATAATACAATAATAAAATATTATGAATGATATAGTACATAATTTAAAGTAGAGAAACTACTCGCTGATGGTACTCAAATAGTAGATTTAAGTTAGAAGATCACGAAGTCATATTGTTTTCAGACACCTGGGAGGATCATCAGGTATTGAAGAGGCATCTAGAATTGAAACTAGTGAGTTTGAGTGGGAATAAAGTTGGTTATAAAAGGACTGATGTTGGGTTAGGTCCATATCTAGCAACCAATGGGACACTGAAGTCCTAATTTCCAAAACGAAGAATTTTGGAATGAATGGATTGTAAAAGATGGGGTTTCAATTGCTTCCCAATTTTCGATTTATGACCAAATGTCCTATAATAGTCACGTGCATAAGTCTTTTGTAATTAATTGGGAGCTTAGAGCGTTTAGTAAGTGCTGAAGTAGCCGGAAACGGCGAACAGTTTCTTGTAGTTCATTATCTTGAATACATATATTCTAAAATCTACGAATCGATTGAATAAAATCGGATCATAAAAAGAAAAAAATCTGTCTAATTAGCAATTGCTAGTATTGATTCAAGTATAAATTGAATTATTGTTATACAATTCAATTACTTGAGCATAGAATCAATTAGGGGGTGAAAAAAGCCAGTTGTCCTGGAAGATAGAAAATTGGACGGGCTGATCTGGGATCGAACCCGTTCAAGAAGTGGAGGCCGATCCTGCCTAATGAAGGAGAGGGATGAATCGCGTCGGGCTGGCCTTTCCGATATCGGCTCCTTTTTCAGACGTCAGTTTACTTAGCCCAAATCCTTACGAATTTATCTTGTTCCTTCCGCTGCTTTACTATCAGCAATGACTTAAATATTTTACATAAATCCTTATAATATTGTGTAAGATAAATATTATGCTTCTTTTTCTCATCATGTAAAAAGGGACTTAATTTTCTATTCCGGAATTGATAGTAAGTTCATTTTCTATTTTATTCTGTAAGGATGCTGGGTTATATTGTATAACTGAATAATATTGAACAGGTTATAATTTATAAAGGGAGCAGTACTTTTATTTAGTCTGTTTGCAGCGAGAGATGGATCATATGGGATCTAGGACCCTCCTGGGGCTCACCCAGCCTATTATAAATAGATAAAGGGTACCCAAAATAAGGGGAAAAATTCTGGCGTTTGGGCGTGACCGATGATTTATTGTAATAATAAGTTATTACAGTTAAAACGATTCTACAACAGTGATTATAATTCTAGTCGTAATTTTGTAAGCAGCATGAAAAATTCAGCAATCATTTGAGATATTCTAGACACGCATTATTTAAAAATAGTATAACTTAACTTTAACAATTGTTATTTTTTTAAACTTACAATACTATTTTTTCTAATTTATTCATCACTAATTAAACAATATGTTACACTATTAACGTAAATAACTTATAATAATTGCTACAGTGAGAAACCTTCAACAGCAAACTTTTCAAGTACATATAGATCCTTCATGAACTGTAAAAGCATGAAAAAAATGTTGCCATTAGGAAGAGGGAATGAACGCCGAGTAGAAAACTAAGGTCTTATTTATGGAATTTAAAGTAGAGAAACTACTCGCTGATGGTACTCAAATAGTAGATTTAAGTTAGAAGATCACGAAGTCATATTGTTTTCAGACACCTGGGAGGATCATCGGGTATTGAAGAGGCATCTAGAATTGAAACTAGTGAGTTTGAGTGGGAATAAAGTTGGTTATAAAAGGACTGATGTTGGGTTAGGTCCATATCCAGCAACCAATGGGACACTAAAGTCCTAATTTCCAAAGACGAAGAACCCGTCAGTGAATACAACTAAGATGAAAACTAAGTCTGTGTTAGAGGTTTCTAGACCAAAGAGAATTCTGGGACTCATCAACGATCGTCTGAAGCCCCATCCTTTACAACTTAAAAACCAATACTAAACACTTAAAATTTTTTAATATTTCGTCTTCTTTTCTTGACTTGGAAGATGGTAAGCTCAATGTGAAGAGTGGTGAGTTGCTATGGTCTAGGGTTCAAACCGAGCTGTGATAAATATACAATAAAATTTATAAGATAAAATATTTAATAAGTCAAAAGCCATTGACGAACTCTGCAGGTTATACATACCACCCTGGCATTCAGTCAGCAGCAAAGTGTGTACCTTTAATAGGAGAAAACCTGGAGGTTGAGCATGATCTCCTACGTCATCTCTTTGCCCAACCGTCAGATTAGATAGAGTACGGCCTCTACCATGAACTGAATCCAAGATATTTCATGGGTAGTAGCAATATTTTTTCCCTGTCGAATGTCTAATTTTGAACTACAGTTAAAATAAAATTGCTGTTTTTATTCCTCATCCATAATACTCTTTTTACACTTAAAGATGAAGCAGTGGGCAAAAATTCAAGTTATGGGCGAACATTGGCCTCCAGTACAATCCTCATTTTTTCGCAATCTATAAAGTCATTCAAGCTTCGTCAGGTCTTATTTTCTTATAATTTTATAAATCGAAAGTTTATTCAATTAATCAAGACTTAATTATTGAACTACACACATTAACTAGAATTAGTGATAAAATAAACTAAAGGTAAAATAATTTATTTTATTGTTAGATGTTATAATTTTTTTAATATTTTTAAATATTTTATTTGAAAAGAAAAGATATGACCAGGACCGGGACTCGAACATGGGTCTCCCACCTATTCGTGGTGGTGCTTAGCCACCTCGGCCATCCTGGTTCGCTTCTCGGTCAGTCATATCCCTTCTTTTCACTGATCCTATGTTCGAGTCCCGGTCCTGGTCATATCTTTTCTTTTAAAGTAAAATATTTAATAAAGGTAAAATAAATTTTATATCAAACAATCCAGTTCTTACAAAAAAATACCTGATTGTTGGCACTAACCCGTTGCTAGGTTGGTAGTGAAGTTATTGAATTTTTAAACACGGATTTTTAGTCGGACGTGAACCAAGATTTGCTTTTACTTAATACATAAATTTACTCCTTCTTTAAACACAGTTGCAGGGAGGTTTTTGTATTTTAATTTGCATAGTTCGGAATATTCTTGCAAGAAACCGCCACGTGTACTAGTAATAAGCACGCCCACTGTATCACTAAGATTAAATATTTACATACGTCAGCTTCACTAACAATGTGTTTAACTAGCAGGGCAAGTACAGTCTTTACCTAAGGTGAACAGTGGTGTGAGATCTTATAGTTCTCTGTATAGACGGAATTTTCTATTTAATTAAATTTTATAAATATTTTATTTGAAAAGAAAAGATACGACCAGGACCGGGACTAGAACCATACATACATTATTTAATGTGTCAAATGCGACCAAAGGACCTTGTGAGATCTAGACCCTCTTGGGGCTCACCCAACCTCTATAAAATGGGTATTCTTAGTTGAGGGAAGAACCTGTGTGTTGAATATGATCGCTGACAAATTACTCCCCTGCAAATTTCTCGTCCTAGAAATAGTAGTGACTACTACATACTGAGCCTATGGTCCTTCATGGGTTGTATTGGTACAAGCTTTTTTTTAAAGCATCATCAGCAAAGACAAATTGAACTTCTGTGATCTAAGAAGCATGCGCTGAAGTTTCTTAGGAGCTGCCGTTAGATTTTTCTTGAAAATAATTTCTAAAGGTTTGTGATCGGACTCCACTTGAATAATATCTCGGCCATATAGGTAAGTTTGAATTTTTTCACAACCAAAAACGATGGCTAAGCACTCCTTCTCTATTTGAGCATAGTTCTCTTCAGTCCTTGTTAATGCTCTGGGGGCGAAGGCCACAGATTGCCCGCCTTGAAGGAGAGTCGCTCCTAATCCCACTTGGCTGGCGTCACACTGGAGTGCTACTGGAGCCGCTGCATCGTGATATTTCAAAACTGGAGAACATGTGATGAGTCTCTTCAAGTGAGTAAAGGCTTCCTCCTGGGGTTGCTGCCAAGCCCATTCATTTTCGTTGATCAGAAGTCGTCTTAATAGTTCAGTGTACTCTGAAATTTTCGGCATGAACTTCGAAAGATAGTTGACCATCCCGAGAAATCTCTGAACATCTTCTTTTCAGTACTCAATGTTACATGCTGTTCCACCTATGTCACCTCCAAAAGTTTTATCTGAATCAAGTAAGGATCTTGTGGATCACGCTGGCTATTTAAAAATTAACAAAGCGACACTACAACATGGTATTTCCTAATATATTTGGCATCGGGGATTGTACCAATTTGTCTACTTCTAAAACAGCTGCTGCTGCAGCTGGACAAGTTGGTGTCCTTTATAAAAACTTGAGCTGTATAATGAGTGGAAAAGATAGTGCCTCTATATATGATGGTTATACATCTTGACCACTTGTGACTGGTGTCAGGTATATAAATCAGGCAGAGAAGAAGATGTCTCAGATCCCAGTTCCAGAAAAACTTGAGGTCAATGGAAATCTCCAAGAAAACTGGAAACTCTTTAAAGAGTTGTGGGCAAGCTATGCCGTGGTCACAGGAGTTGACAAGAAAGGAAAAAGGGCTCAAGTGGCAACCTTCCTCTCAATCCTAGGTAAGGATGGATTTAAAATTTTTCAATCTTTTAATAAGTGCCCTGTGCACTGTGCCCTCAGGCAACAGTGTGGGGAGTCTGTTGTAGATTTTGCAAGGAGGCTCAAATTGCAAACAGCCTACTGTGACTTTCACAATATTACAGAAGGTGAAATTTTACGAGATCAATTAATTGTTTATATCTATTATTTTATTAACTTAAATAATTAATTAGGCTTGATTAAGCAAAGAAAAATCAATAATAAATGTATTTTTAAAAAGTTTGATTTTTAGATAATAGAACAGCTGAACTATTTACATATAATGAAAGATGAGTTAACGTCTGTGAATGAGTGGATCGAATCTCGGAGGAGTGGTTACTTCTTTCTTCTTAGGTTCGCCACCCTCTTCTGCTCTTCCTTTGTGTGAAGGCTTGATGTAAACTCTTTTCCGTCGATACCTCTTTCCACCAACATCCACTATATTTACATAAATAACATATTTTCACTTCTCTAGCTTTTATCCAATCGAATTTTCAGGATAAAACTTTATACTCTGAAACACGCAGTGATTTTTAAGAAGAATTAAATTTTCTAATTCAGCCCATTGTTCCCCTCTCCTTTCCGTTGGTAGAGGAGAAGTAAGACCGACGGATCCCATATGTCTCCTTTGTTTCTCATCTTTTGATAAAAATATTAAGTGATAAATAACGGTGGCAGTTAGTGAACCCAGCAAAGGCCTAACCCAGTACACCCAATGATTGATGAAAACTTGCAAAGAAGACAAGACGGATTTCCATTTAGCACTACTTAATTGGAGAAATTCTCCAACCCAACTTATGGATAGCAGTCCGGCACAAAGGTTAATGTCACGCCGATTAAAATCAACACTACCAGTAGTGGCCAAGAAATTAGAACCTTAAATACCCATCGGAGTAACTGAACAAATTGATAGAAAGAAAACAATACAGAAGAGGTACTACGACAGGACAGCCCAGCGCCTCCCTCCCCTTCGGCAAGGTTAGGCAGTATTGGATCAGTTGAGACCTGATAGGAGAGGTGAACCATGGGTCTCAGGCCAAGTTGTTGAGGTTCACTCCCTAAGATCATATATAGTTGATGTTGCTGGAAAGAGGTATCGACGGAACAGAGTTTACATCAAGCCTTCACACAAAGGAAGAGCAGAAGAGGATGGCGAACCTAAGAAGAAAGAAGAAACCACTCCTCCGAGATTCGATCCACTCATTCACAGATGTTAACTCATCTTTCTGGAAGAAGGAAGATGTTGATAAAATATATGTAAATAGTTCAGCTGTATTCATCCAAAACATAAACAAAAATAGTGATACTAATCAGACTATCTTAAGTCACCAGACTAAATTATAAGTCGTACAGTTTTCTCAAAATATCGTTACACTATCTAATTACACAAAATACATAATCTATTTTTTTACTATAGTTCTAACTGAATTAACCACTTCCTCTGTAGCCGAGTTAAACAAAAATATATTAAAGACACGACTATATTTCTGAAAATTCTTCAGTAATGATGTAACGATTTCATATAATCTGAACCATGATTGCCAAATCATCCGACGTCACCCCATTTTCAAAGATCATGTGGTTAGTGGTAAAAATAATTTTTCCTTTTTCTTTTCTTATTTTACTTTATATCTTATTTATTTTGTTCCATAAATAGACGGTGAATGAATGACTATTCTGACGAAACTTTCAAGTATCACATGTGTATTATCACATGCCCTACTAATACCATTATCATTTTTCTTTTAATTATTTGAGGTACAGTCAGCCACCGGTGGAGTGTGTTGTTTGGAGGGGTATGAACAATCATATTATTCGTAGAAATGTTTCTACAGCTTAGATTCTAATTCTAATTGTCGCTTTGTATTAATAATAAAATGTCTCATATGAGGAATATCAATAATATATTGATATTACTAAATAAAATTAAATGTTACTATTCTCAAAAATAAACAAAAACAAGCATGAATATAAAGATCGAAGGTTGTATTGGTATAATTATACCACTATCTACGTACAATAAAATATTTATTTATTCTGGAATAATAATATTAGAATAATAATAATAAAAAATAAATAAAATAAGAACTGTAATCTACAATACAGTCTAATACAATACACAATACAATTAAAATTTAATAAATAAATAAAAATGGAATTAAAACTAATTTGTAACCTCCTAATAATAAATTAAAAGAAAGAAAAATATTTAAGGTATATAATAACAATTATAAAGAAAGAAAACAATTGATATTTACATATATACCTATTTATGAAAAAAAATAAAGTCATAACTGACTTTAAAACGACGTTGACGTTACGTAACTGGATTTATGAATGGCCAAATTAGGAAAAAAATTATGCAAAAAAACGCTTTGTTATCCATAAATTAATAAGCTGTGGTCTTAAAACTGCAATATTATTTCCGTTTTTTCGGGAATTGTAAGGATTTTAGGTGATTTTAGGATTTTTTCGGGAATTGTAAGGATTTTAGGTGATAAAATATATGGGATTGGAGAGGGGGAAAGACTAGACCAATAGAAAACACTAAATCGCCCTCAGCGTGCTGTGGGCGCACTCGTCTTTTGCCTTCCCGAGTGCCGCCACAGGACAAAAGGACAAACCGTGCAGAAGTGAAGGACAATATCCCACTAGCCCCTAAGGAGTCTCTCCAGTAGCACTTGCTCTAATTGGGGTCGGTCCCAGTCGGGTTAGTCTTATTGAACCGTCCTGGTCTCATTTCAATCCTACTGTCCCTCCCGTTAGTCCAGTGCAGCATTTCCTTCGGATTAATGTGTCACCGGTCTGGTGTAAAAGTGGTTCGATGACCACCGACATGTCGAGAGGATGGACTACTAATATCGAAGCGATGAGAGTGCGTTTAGCGGATCTTCTCTCCCACAGTTTTCCTAATTATATATATTAGTTTTCCTTTATATATATACATATATATATATATATATATATATATATATATATATATATATATATATATATATAGAGAGAGAGAGAGAGAGAGAGAGAGAGAGTTTTTCAATTTCAATTCTGATAATTTGATAACACTAAGTTGGGAAATGTATAGAAAATAAGGGTAAATATTTCGAATAAAAGTATTTTCGTACTTGATTTCATAAAGATGATTTACTAAATAATCTTTCCTTTGACAACGGACATATCATATAATACGACCCAATAAAACAAACAGTTTAGTATTTGTCGTTCAAACAATTAAAATGTTTCCACAGTATAAAATTATCTTTGTGCCAAAATACAACTTCATAGTAATTTATTATTTATTATGGATTTGAGTTAGCTAAAATGCAATTTACAAAACCACTAAGATAGAAAAGACTGAGAGATTTAAGAAAACTCATTTTTTATTAGTTTAAACTCGAAAATTACACAGCCCTTGCTGCCTGGAATATCAATGATGCTTTTGACGATGGGGAATATAATGAAAAAGCAATTTGATGGATTTTCTTGGAGCGATCGAAGAAAATCTACTCCACGGAATGCCACCAACAAAAATTTAGGATGAAAATCTTAAGGAAACGGTGAATGAAGGCTCTCGTAAAGCAGTCAGAAGAGAGGTTTTACGTCAGATCTCGCAGTCGAATAACAATATACTTTTGATTTACTCCCCGTTTCTTAAAACAAAGAATTCATGTGTGTTAATAATAATAATAATAATAATAATGAATATTAATAAACCGTTATCGTTTATTATTAACTTAAATAAGTTGCCCAATTCATTCAAAATATTTAACTCTTTTTGATTGCCATGAGTAGTAATAATTATTCATATGAAAATAAAAAAATGGCATTATCAGTGTATTAATTATTCTTATTACGAGAACAGATATCTACCAATTCTCTATTAATTACTACTTCAATTCCCTTGATAACTTTCGGAAACTATTAACAATTAATGAAATAAAAGCAAATGTAAGCTGAAATCAAGAACATGTTAAGACAAATAACGAGATTAATTAGTTAGGATAACTTTAAATTGAAGAACGACAAATCAATTTAGGCGTGGATAACTCAAAATAGCAGAAATTTACTTTTTTACAATTTGTGCTCCTTTAGTTAAGCAATACGTTGTGTTCCAAAAACTTCAGATTCAGGTACAAAACCGGACTAAAGCCGTGATAAATAAGTGGTGAAGTGTTTTTTTACAAAAATTTGACTGACTGAATTAGTGAAATAGTCAAGTTTTGAAATACCGGAGCAATCAGCTTTTGATCCTGTACGCTTTAATTGTAAGTTTGTAAGAAAATAAAAATCACTTATTTATTTTGAATTACATTTTTTGTAATTTAGTTCTTTATTGTTTAGCCCTAAATGCTACTTAGTAAATTTTGTTACTTCCTTGATATTCATAAATAAAAGAAACAAATTAAGCGTATGTAGAATAATGTGGAAATTATTATAATTAGAAATTTATTTTGTAATTTATATAAGAATACAGGACTACTCCCTCAAAACAATTAAATACTTTTTTAACTGCTTGGGATCGAGTAAGATACCTGTGTTGGATCCCATCCAACTTCAGTTCTGTCAAGTATGTCTTTCTAGTCTTCCAGTTCTTTGGATGAGCACATTTAACCAATGTTGAACTAACCATAAGGTGTACATATTTTATAGTTTAAAAATAAAATTTATTATCAGGAGTCTGATGAAAAAAATGAAAAATGAATTACACTAAATAGAGTTAATTACGCAGCTAACATTTTCCTTTCTTTCTTTTCTTGGCGCTATTATCCATTATTAACTTCTTCCTTACAATTGGCTCCAGCCACTCCTAGTTTGTATAGATCTTCTCCGTCATATGTCCATGTGTCTTTGGCAACGTTCCAATACCCCCGGCCAACCTAACTTCTTGACTTTACAAACCTCACTATTTCTCCATGCCCTATGAGGTCATCATGCTACCAATTCTATCTGATACAACAAGTGCCTTGAGGGGGCACTTGGCCGAAAACGCGTTTTAATATTAAACTCTCGAAGATCCTTACGGCTAACTGGTCCTAGGTCTTTAGCATCCAGGTGTCTGCACCAATGGTCTAATGGGAGATTTTTAAATTTGTATTTTTGTTAGTGAACTTGATTTCTTATTTCGTTGTATGATTCTTCTAGTCTCACCACTCATCATGATTTTGGAGTTCAATCTCACTCAGATGGAACAGCTTCGATTCGATTCATATCCTTACATACATTCTACTTTCCTAAAATTTTTTTTTCCTAGCCCTAGTCTTTTATGATTGTGTTGAAAATGAAATAGTAAAGATAAGCGTATCTTTTACTGCACCAGGTGCATTTTAAGAGAGGAAATGTGAATAGGGTTTTCTTGATTAATTAGATGGCAGGAGTGGGGTTTTAGTGATGAGGCTCACTTGTTCTTTCTGATTGAAGTTATTTAGTAATTAACTCAGTCCATGTTGAGTGTCTCTATACTACTCGTTGTCCTGCAGTGTCTTAGATAGAAGACTATGGGACACTGAGTCCGCCACCATGCAGTCAATGGAAGACAAAGCGATTGCCTCGTACTTAACTGTGTTCTGGCTTACTTCCGTGTGTAACTTCGCCAGAATGTGGTCCGGGCACAGTCCGGCCTGGAAGCCGATCTGTTCCGGTGGAGTTCACGCTATTTCCGAGCAGTAGGTTTTGCGATAATGAAGAATAATTTTCTCAAAACTTTGCCCATGTGCGGAAGTAGGCTAATAGGCCGGTAGTCGACTGGCTGATTACCATTTCTAGCGGGCTTTAGCAGCGGAAAGAGGATAGCTCTTTTCCATGCCTCAGGAAAGTATCTTAGCCCTAACAGGAGTTGTAGAGGTTCTTCAGATGATCTATGCCTCTTCTTGGTAATTGTTTCAGGAGTATAGTTTGAATTCCGTCGTGGCCTGGGGCTTTATTCCCTCGCGAACGACGGAGTATCGCCTTCAGCTGCTTCGGGGATACAAACATATAATTATATCCTACTTCTTCGTTCGGGATTTCGGTCGTACTGATTTTCGACGGGCTACTAGTGGCACTATAGTGATCAACGAACTTACTTGCTTGTTCCTCATCTGTGAACAGTTTGTCTCGGTCACGTAGTAATGTAGAGCTTCTCTTCCTTGTGCTCGTCCTGAGTAATTTCCAAAATTTACGGTTGTCGCCATGGATTGCTCGGAGCTTTTCATACCACTGTGCAGTCCGCCATTGTTTCATGAGATTGTGAATTTGAGTAGTAAGGGAAACTCTTTCCCAATTTTTTTTTTTCATAGCTCCTTTAGGTTTTTTTCTTTCTCAAATTGTATTTTTGTATTGTTATAATCACAGGCACATTATAATGTTTGTGAGAATAGCTAGAATTTAGCTTAAGAAAAATCTATCTATTTGAAGTTAATATCTATTTGAGTTGTTTATATTTTTTGTATTTTTTATTTATTTATTTTCTTCCAAATCCTTCCATTTGATATTCACAAACTAAAAAAACAACAGAATGTAAAAGGTTTTCCTTTTATTAATTTTTTATTAGAAATCCTACACATAAATTTGGCAAGCCGGAAAAAAACACTTTCGAACAAACATTATTTGTAATCGAACTAACGTGAATGTATTTTATGCTACAGCCTAATATGTAATTATTTTTACTTCCATCCAGCTCTTAAATGATCTCTAGTAGCTATTCCCTACAACGTCGGAAAATCAGTAACAGCTCTGCCAGCGAATGAAATAATTGCTTTGGTAAAAGAAAAGGGCCTGAGAAATGGAAGAACATTTAGCTTGGAGTAAATTACTGTAAACTGAGAATAATTTACAGCTTCCTACATCCTAGCTGACCCTGAGTTGTAATGAAAAGTCTGGTCTTGAGAACGATAAATATTTTAAGATCTAGATTTTTGGTTCTTGTCTGACATCTATTTTAGAGGATTCAACAAGACCTTTCCACAGATGATTGATGACGATATTAATCGATGCGGACATAGATCGGATTCTGTTATCCCGGTTGCCGGTACAATTAGACTGGAAATGATAGGAATCCTCCGATATCGTTCCAATTACTAGCATTACAACATTACTAGCATTCCAAGGATCCTGGGTCAAATGTACATTTCTGAGAATTTGAATCGAAGGTGATTGGATACTTCCCAGGAAGGCTCAACTGAGCATTGATAATGAGCAATATGGACAGTGCAGATAAGATAGCTATAGTGAAAACCCTATGTTACTATGGTCGATTCTGGCAGTTAACCAGTGATTATCCTAAACGAATTCTCCAGAGCAAGTATTTACCTATAATACTACTGAAATTATTATTTTGTAAGATGATAGTTTAACTTGAAGTCAGAGCCCCTGAGATTTCTCGGTGTTATGAACTGAAGTTTATGAGTTGCTATTGTTTGGCTTTAAGAGAAAAAAAACTACTGATGCTATTTATTATCCTCATAATTAGACAAAACGGGATTTTTTTATTTTATTTTTATTACTATATTATGTTTATATTGAATTAAATATTTTTATTATATGCATTTTAGCCATTTATTATTTTATTTAATTTTCATACTTTAATTTTATTTGCATAAAATGTGAACACCGTAGCAGTTATCATTACTAAATAATGTATTAAAGCTAATAAAGTATTGTCTCTGATCAAAAAGGTTGCCTGTTATGATTGCAGTTTTCTTGAGACATTCGCCGCTAATGTAAATTAAAAAAAATAATCCAATATGAAGAATTCATTTTTGAGTATATAAGACAAAGTACCATGCTTATGTTCATAATTTAATATTTATTATTACAAATTATATCACCATAATGCTTATGTCATACTTAGCTACAATATTACTGCAGCTTAGTATGACGTAAAGTGTGACGCGCCCAGGTTGAAAGAGATCTGACGTCACAAGTCCCCCTAATTGGTTTAGCTACTGGCCGAGTAATTTAATAAGATCCATTTAGAAGAAGCTCCTTCATTAACTCTTTTTATAGAAATTGCGTGCGAGGAAGAATTAGGGGAAATAGTTAAGACACTTAGGGTTACTTTCACCTTGATCAAGTCGGATAATAGAAACATATTGTTAGGGGAGAAATACATAGTCGATTCAAAGATATAATTACACATATAATATATATGTATGTGGCCTGATAGTTTATTATCATTATCGAAACTCACTTCCCTGAGTGAGTGTAAATTTATATCTGTTTGTTTTAGAATTAAATATCAAGTAAGAAGAGGCAAAGGATCGGTTATATTTTTCTTATTTGTTTGTTGGTTTCTGCACAAATATTAGGACAAGGTGTTCATTGAACTATGTCTCCTTCTTTTTTAAAATTCGAAAACTGAAATTTTCTGGGAAAAAAATTATACATCCCTGAGCAATAACTGATTATTGTATATATATATATATATATATATATATATATATATATATATATATATATATATATAAATATATATATATGTTTCTATGTTTGAATGGATATATATGGCAGTGAAATATGTCAGATGAATAATGAAATAAAAAAAGAGTATTCAAACTTTTTTCGAAACACGGAAAGTAGGCATTAGAAGAGGTGCTTAGGGCGCTTAACAAAGGCTGAGGACAGAGAACTGTCGAGAAAAGTTGGGCTCGATATGACGAGACAACTAAGTTAGGAGTCGAGTAATTAACCCTCCGCTAATTCGGGATTACGGGACAATGCTCTTTCACTCGGCTATAAAGACTCTTGTTTATTGCTCATCTTATTATTTAATTCCTCTTATTAACAAGTTTAATAAACTTATATATATATATATATATATATATAAGTTAGAATGAGACTGTAATGATAACATAAAAAAAAGGGGATTTTGGGCAGAATAACGACACGCTCTTGAACATAAACTGACTTTATTTCTCTATTACAGCTCTATATATAGTCTATTGGATGTATTATAAACTAAGAATAACAAAACTTAATCCTAACTCCTGTTGATATTTACTAAGCCTAAGTGTCTATTTACACCAGTTAACTTATATATATATATATATATATATATATATATATATATATATATATATATATAGAGAGAGAGAGAGAGAGAGAGAGAGAGTGAGAGAGATTATATGTATCAATTTTTGTATCTCCATTGTCTTCTATGGGTTATAAGTAATATATTATTTTTAGCTTCCTGCAGTATAATCCGTCTAATTAAGTACTCTAACTTCCAGAAACGTTATTGTTTTTGTAGTTTAAAGGCATAAAACCCGTGGCCATCCACGCCTATGGCTTGCTTGATAAAATTTCTTTTATATTGCAGATAATTAGCACAAACATATACATTCAAACCGGAGAAACTTTAGATAAAATTAGGGGTAAGGCTATAATTGAGAGAGCAGGCTACGTAATTAAAAAAACTGCAATGCAATTGATGATAGCTTCGTTGTCACTAAGTTCCTTTGATAAATTCATTTACCGTTAAAAGGAAATAATTACATTCTTAAAAAATATGTTTAACTGTAAAAATGGCGTTATGATATTGGAATTAAGGAGGTTGCCGTTTTTTCATAAGTGAATGAGTGGGCCGAGTGTGGCCTTCTCTCCTGGTAACCTCTTCTGTAACGCTACTGCGGGAGTGTTTTTTTATTACTTTTTAGTTTACTAGGATGACTTTCTTACCACAAAGCTTGCCATCTTTCTGAAAATTTAGTCACCGGGGCTGTTATTTCGTTAAGCGTAATTTTGTTTTATTCACGTTTTTGCTCATTCATCATTGCTTAAGCACAAACGAAAAACGAGCTTGGCTGTTTTTCACGTGGAGTCCTCAAAACGTGTAATATCGTGGAAACACGGATTGAAAATGTTTCCCTATCCCAATACTTTCTTCATTACTATATTAATCTATTCAATGATAAGTATTTTTTTTTAGCTGCACATCTTCTTACATAGGTATATCATAATATATTCCTGACAAAATAATAATAAAATAAATAATTGAACGATTCTACATAATTGTACCGTGTATCCTGTATGCCTGCTATGAAAAAGAAAGACCTGGTGGAGAAATTGGAGATCAAAGAAAGAAAGATCTGAAAGAGATTCTTGGCCCAATTAAAGACAAATATGAATACAGACGACGGCATAACAGTGAGCTCTACACTCATGTTCTAAAAATATCAAAGGTTCTTTGAAAAAGGAGAATAGCATTTTATGGTCACTTGTTAAGAAGGTTACCCTGGTAGAAGAACCGGGTGTTTACGTTTTTTAAAGAAAAGAAGACAAAATCTGACTGGTTCAAAGAGGTAGAAAGGGATTTACAGGAGATGAAGATTGCCTACGAGGATGTTATGCAAAGCAACCGTCTCAGGATGAAACTGTATACTCACGCGGGTTTCCAAGAAAAACGAAAACCTAGCTGAACCCCAGTTCAGTTCAATTGACTTGGTTCTTAATAGGCTAATAGGAAAAAAAAAACTATTTATAACTTTTTTGTATAAAGGAGTATATAGCAAGTCTAAGATTTTAAGCGACACGACGCTTAATAATTGCTCAAAAGAAGAACGACACTGCCTTGGATAGCTGACAGGCAGTGATATAGAGCTAGGAGATTGGTTGCCAATTGGAGACGGGGAAACGCGAATTGGATCCTGATTTAGTGTCGAGGGGAGGGGGGAGGATGAGAGGGGGAGGGGGATGCAAACTGCGGCGGTTGGAGAAATGGTCCGCCATCGGTCTCCTTCCACATCATCTTAGTCCGCCTTTAATAGGCTTCTTCATGACGGATTGTGTATTGGTGTCATTTTGTTACAACTGATATATTGGTCTGCGCCAATGTCAATAATTAATTTATAGATATATTCATTGATTTACGGTCAAATAATAGTCCCCGAAACAGAAATTTTGAAAAATCATATTTTAAAATTATGGAACCATAACACTGAAATAATAATATCCCATATTTCTACTGCTCCAGCAAATAGTTAAGTTGATTTTGTTCAGAATGAGTTGATTGCGATATCAATAACACTGAAATCGTGTCATTGTTGTGGCCTTTGACTTGAAATGGAGTTATAGCGTAAGTGGCCTGACTTGACTTTAATGAGAATTAAAACGATAATAAGCAATAATTGAACTAAACTATGAAATTGTAACCATAATGATTGTTTTTTTTTTTGTTTTTTTCACATCCTCCAAAATTTTATTTACAATATAATACAAATTTAGAATAAATACATGCAAATGCTAATGATTGTTAAATAATTTATTTTCAATTTAAATACTATAAAAACAATTATAGATTTACAGAAGTTCATTCAGCTTAATTCAGTTATACAAGTGGTTAGTTAAATAGATTTTTTTCATTTACCGATTATAGTGAGGTTTCTAGTTGTTAAAAAATACCGAGCTAGAAAGAGTAGTTTTTTAAAAATTGATTAATTTATTTATCTGTTTACTAAAAATAGAACAAGTGCATGGTATGAAAGGATATTAGGACATAACAAAAAGTCATATGAGAGATCACCGATTGTTAGTAATCTGAAAAATTATTTCAATTATTGGATTCCATCCGAGGCCAACTTGTTTTTAAGACTCACAGGATTATATGGAACTGATGAAGAGACTACTTGGTTCAAATGGGAGTAGAATTTGGTCTTTAAATAGAACATTAAAAGCATTATGGATTATTTCAATCGTAACATTCTAAGGAGCATTTCGAATTTTGTATTCTAACGATTCGATGGTTTAGTGGAGCCCACAGATCAGTTCTACACAACTATGCCTTGTCAGGCAAGTGAATTTTTATAATTAAATGAAAGCTTATAGTGTTTGTCCAAAAAGTGTTGAAGTTTCTTCCTCAAAAACCTCATGCAGTTTCTTGTTATTTTAGCCTTTAACGAAGATTCCAAGTTTATCTGTTCCAAGTATATCTAAGTTGCGAGGATGGAATTTTCGGTTTTGAATCTATTCTACTGGTTAAGCGAAATATTATTAAAGGATGCAGAGTAAAACGATTTGATGGAATCTATGTATCTATGAATTTAATTTAATTTTATATAATATAAAAATACGTTTTTAAAATTATACAAGTAGGTGTGCGTGGTGATTATTTGTGAATTATATGCCAGATGCTCGAATATTAATGAATGTTTTTCCTTTTTGAAATTAGCGGTAATTATCCCCAGGTATTCGCTCCGAGTAGAGTCACAAGTTTTAACTTGCATTACATTCTCATTTTCATACTAAAGCAAGCGGAAACAAACGGAACAGATTTCAAATCAGCAATTATATTAATCATTTCGTCGATGTTTTAACAGTGTAAAGAGAAGTGAGATGGAAGAAACATTACAAAAGTCATTCGTACTTGACGAATGTGAGTTAATATTGAAATAATTGGAGTTGTAGGATTTACTGGAGTATTTTTCAAGGCAACACAAAGTGACGGATTTAAGTTCTAGCTCTTCTAGGCCTCAGGGTTTATGCCGCTACCTAATCTGAGCAAGGGAAGGGTTGGTGCGGCCGGTCCGACAAATAGAAAAACAAATTTAGGAAGACAATTCTAACTTTAATATCACTGAGAGAATGGAATTTTTCACTTAACTCATTATAAAATTTATTTTGTTATTAAAACATTTTTTGGGGGAGGAAGCTTGCAGTCAATGCAGTCAAATCCCTTATTTTTAATATATTAAATTTTACATTTATTACCTCAGGTTGTTTATTTATTCTTGTAACGTCAAATTATACGACTGCAGCTAATCGGAATATGCTACAGTGGGATTCCTAAATTTCGCATGCCCTGTTATAATTACAATAGGGATCATTAATGGGTACCTAACATCACTATTTATGTCCCCTTCAATGGACGGCATAGCTAAGGATTATTTATTACCTTTAAAAATATTAATAATATTTAAAAATATATCGAACCCGCGATTCCCTTCTGTTAATTTTACTATTTATTCCTTGGGAGTTTGGAACCAAAGAAGGGGCTAAGGTATACACTACCCGCATCACGAATCGGTAATGAAGGCTAGCATACCTGCACCGCCTGTCTCTGCGTTTTATTTAGTTGAACTTCTCTGCACTATACATATTTATTTATTACGATGGTTTTTTATCCTGTTTACACCCAATTTTCATAAAATTAAAAAAAAAATCAAAAACAACAATCCATAATATCCAGTCAAGAGAGTGTATTTATTCCGGATTACTATTCAAGATCAAATATCTTGAAGGTGTACAGTGTACTACAGTAACTTTATAGATTGTTTTGAAGCGTCCTCTTAGTTCATATAAATACATTAACTTTTAGATCTGAGGTCAAAAGTATAACCTCTATCTAAGAATTTAAAATACTCCCTGAACTTGTCTAGGATAAATAAAATGTGGCTCATGAAAATTAAATAAGAATCAGTAAGGAAACCTGGTTTAATTTGATATTGGGTCTAGATCTCCAGATAACCCACCTGGGTTTAGTCAGTGTAATTAATTAGAAGGGTTTTCACATGGCCCAACTACTAAATTACGAAGTAATAGAATAAATAAAAAGGTTAACATTTAAAGTACTTGAAAAGAATATTTCCATCAACAAACGATTCAGATATTATACATGCTAATGTATGTCAGAATGAATAGATAATAGATTGTAATAATTTAATTACTATATTTATTACATTAGATGTTTGTTTGTTTGTTCATTTAACCTCACATTATGCTGCTATGGCGAATCGGACGATGCTACAGTGGGAGCTATAAATTTTGCCTATACAGGTTTAATTAGTTTAGGGATTTTTAACGAGTACCTGACAACGAGGCTCGGGATCCCCGTTTAACGTCTCTTCCGAAGGACGGCAATTTTAAATCATTTAAATTTTAATAAATTAATTTTTTTAATTATTTTTTTATCTATTTAATTAGGCGTACGAACTATTGTATATAGGAATTTGAACAAAGCAGTGAAGAGTAAAAATCGTCGCTCTGTTCCTATTCCTAAAAAGAATAATTTAAGTGACAATCTTTAAATTTTAATTTAAATTTAAGTGAAAATAATAATGATAACGCCAGCTAAAGACCTACTTTTAAAAACAGAAGCGTGCAAAGAACTTTTTTAATTTTTTCGATTTGAATAAAAGAGGGCACATTATAACCTGTTAACGAGTGTGGTGAAAGATAAATAAGTATTTATTATAAATAGTAATATTGATTGATTTGTTTTTTCTTTGTTTGTTTATTTATTATTTAGAACCCACGACTTTGGGCATTATCATAACCACTTCACAACAGGTGTCCTTTTTTTTCGTTAATTACAATTTTACTGCTGAATGAATGCTTTAAATACAAGCCATATTGGTTGTATGAAATTCTTATTTTTTTTTCATAAATTTCATATTGACACCATCCTACTCCCGAGGAATGCCCTAAGGCGTAGAAGTAACAAGAAATTTTACAAAGAACAATAACAATAAATCATGTATATAATAAAAAAAAGTATTATATAAAAGCAATATGCGAAATATAAATGCATAACATAAGTGTTAAGAATGACCATGGAGAACATTACAAACTCCAAGTAAAATTTGTTTAATTAATTGACAACTTTTAAAAGGTTGATAATGTGCAGATTTAATTAGAGTAAATGTTTAAATATTAATGGACTTATAGGCAGTAGGAATGTATAAATAAAAAGAAAATTGAAATTGACTTAATAAGTCGAAACGTATTTAAAATAAAGAAACAAATTTTTGACTGGAAAAAAGGTTTTTTACTCACTTGAATGAATGATTTAAAAATTTGCACTCCAGTAACATCCATGTGAAAAATAGAAACATTATAAAAAATAAAGAAGAGAGAAAAAAAAAGATGAATTTATAAATTCCAAAAAAAATTAAATTTAGTACAACCCTAGATCCTTCATAGGTTGTAGTGGTATAGGTTTTTTAAACATTTTTTTTATAGGACTAATATATATAATTATAAATATATTAGAAAGACACAACGATGCGGTCAACTTGCTATAGATAGCTTGGTGGGGATCACGCAATTTTACGTACGGTAGATTCCATGGCGCAGTAGCAGGTTGCTCATAGCTCCATAAACGGTTTCTTAGGGGCCCATCAGCCTTCCCGTCATCCTGCCCTCGGTCAAGGACGGCCGAGATCCGTAGATAATGGCGGTTTGGGAACTGAATATACCAGAAGACCAATATTTATTTTCCCAAAGCAGACCGTCCATGTACAAAACCGATGGGCGGCTGTTAAACATCCTAAAAACCAAAACGCTATTCCCGGTTGATTAACAGAGAGTAGGGTTGCCTCCAATAGGCTGACAAACCTCCTATACCCTACGGGTGGAATGATGCTTGAAGAATCCTGAGACCAGGACTCGAACGCACAACCTGTGGGTTTGTAAGCAGTTGTACTTATGCTAATGAAATAACCCGACCCATAGTAAAGGCCTATAGTAATCAAGTAATGCCGCTACGACATCCTTATACACACACGCATATACAATTAAAACGTGGTGATCCTTGTCTGTTACTGATTTTTGTCATTAGTTTGATTTTTTTAATAAAAATGATTAAACTTTAAGGTATATTACAGGTTTTATGCAGTCTTTGAAGTTTTTCTGAAATGAAGTTCATCCTTAAAAAGGGGAAACAAATTTAAGAGATAATACAAAAAGCTTCAATATACAACACCGTCGGTCTTCTAATATTTTATTTAAGAAAGTAGAAAAAACGGAATAGAGAACGGGGATGAATGGGAAGAAGATTAAACGAGGGAGGAGGGATTTTATGGAGCGGGTATCCTGGAAAAAAGGAGACAATGAATCTTGAGGCTTTTTCCAGGCAGTCATTTAATATTCATGGAAAGGGATAAGAGCTGGAGAAGGATAGCTACCTCGGAGTTACAGGTGAACTTAGAATGTGTCCATGAGTATACGAGTATTGGAGAGTGTACAGGAGTCCTAGGCATTATGATTGTTTTAACAAAGGGCGCTGACAAAAGGGCGATTTGAATAGGAAATATCTGGACTGGTCCGGGCAACGGAGCAAAGGACAATAACTAATAAATTATTCACAAAGGGAGAGTAAATCTGAATTGTCAAATTACCTAACTCTCATCTCCCTAGGTGAAGGGGGTAATAATAATAATAAATATTTACTCGAACAATTGTACGAAAACCTAAGGCATTCACGTCGAAGCATTCCCATCGAAGGCATTCCGTAGCATAAGGGAAGTGAAAGCATTAACGAAGAATAATATAAAACAAAGAATTCGATTTAAATGCCCACTCTATTTGTGGGTGATAAGAAAAAACACGAGAAACTTAATGCCTTCAAGGCCAATTAGAAAATAATAGGAAAGTGTTTATTCTGTATTATTATGTACCTTAAGAATAACATTGTATTGCGATAAACAAATCCATACAGGTGTGAATGCATACATAAAAATAAAATAATAAAACTTATCCCAAAGTTGGTAATTCGAAAAAAAATTGAGAATTTAAATTTACAATTTTCCATTGTAAAATCAGGTAAGTTTAGATTTTCGAAGGGAACCTTTACTACTCGAAATTATAAATTCTGACACACAAAATTTAAAATTGAACTGGCAAAGAGACTAGGAAAGTAAGAGGCTGGTCTAAGGTAGCTCAAAATTGGAATTTAGAAACTAAGTGGATTATAAATTCATTCTGAGTTGCGACGGACGAAGGGACCCTTCATGGAGGTTCGACATTCCTTCTTGTTAATATACAAAGCCCTACTTCTCTCTACTCTTTTATGCAAAGCCAGAAAAACCATGGTTTTATATTTCCCTTCAATATTTATATGTCATATAAACCATATAGAGTAAAAATACAAATATACATGCAATATAGTACTACAGAAAAGAACTTCGACATTGTGAGGTAAAAAATACGTAAAAATAGTACTGCGTATATATATGGTAGAGACTGTGATATTTCTAGGAGAACTGTAGTGCCGGGAGGTGACTTGTCCCAGCTCACGCTCAGCCGCCAGGTTTTTCCGCCAATTAAGAACCCCCTTTATATAGACTGGATGAGTCCCACCTTGTTTGCTGATACCAAGGGTTTATCCATCGCAGTAACAAGATTACATCATTTATCTGTCACAGCAAAAATTATTAAACAAGTGCTGTATTAATTGCATTTTATGCGATAATGTGATGGTATGTAACAACATGCAAGCTCTTTGTGTATGTCAGGATGAACAGTGAAGATATAAAAGTCACGCATTTAGGAAAGTGTTTATTTTTCATTAAAATCAAATTTTAAATACAAAAGAATGAATTTAGAGTTTATAGAATTAATGCTAGGGAGTAGCTCTGTATTATAGAGAAAAAATGAGAGGGTTGAACATTATATTTTACAGCCTTAAGTAGGACAACTTGCTGGAAATCTGATAAGAGTTTTGAGGAAACACGGCTTATAGGAAAAACAAGATGAGATCAGATACTAGATATTAAACACGAAATATACAATCGATTGTTGCGATCAGGCATGAGGGAAGCCTATGGGGTTTCCTAAACGAGTAAGCTGGCATCTCGAATAATCTATCATCAGTCTGGCCAGGGACACCAACCAGTGTACATCGCTCTCTTTAATTCTTTCAGGTTATTAGTGCAGTGTTATTAATTCAGTTTTCAATCATTAATATTAGGATAACCATACTATATATTTACATATATATAACATATATACGTGAATATATACACATATATATTTCCACGGACGGTGGAGTGTAGTGAAGGAACATTGGAAATTATTGCAATCCCACGTATAAACAGTTCGAGCCACAACATTGGGCTATCTCTTAAGCCCAACAGAATTAAAACCAGGTGCCGTAACAACAACTCTTTCCGTAAGTTACTATATATTTATTTATTTACGCACAATGGTGGTTTGCTCCAAGTGCAATAACATCATTGCTCGTGACGATAAAAATAATGTATGTTGCTCAAAATGCAATTTAATTTTCCATGGGCGGTGCTGCAGTCTCAGCGATAAGGAGATAGAGGGCCTAAAATTGTCAAAAACACAATGGCTGTGCGCTAAGTGTGAGCAGGCCAATAAAAACTCAGATGCCGGGGAAAAACAAATTTCCGGTAAAACAACACAACCCTCACTCATGGAAATATTATCAGCAATAAAACATTCCGATCATAATGTCCAGGGGGAGATAAAAAAGATCAAGGTTGAAATGAATGAGATACTAACATCCATCGAAGTACACCTAGAGGGACAAAATAAATATATCGAGGAGATCTTAGCGGAAAATAAAGCGCTCAAGGCACGAGTGGGGGATTTGGAGGTACGCTTAAACAAAAGCGAACAGGGCTTATTGTCCAAGTGCCTTGAGATACGTAGGATCCCCATACGAGTCGGAGAGACTCCTTCTGGTCTAGTCGCAAGCATCGGAGCAGGCCTGGGATTAAAACTAAATATTGAGGACCTGGACATGGTGCAGCGTCGTAGGGCGAAGAATGACGACCCCCGACCCCCACCAATCATCGCACGCTTCACACGGCAATCAGTGAGGGACGACGTAATACAAAAAAGAAAAGTCAAGCGAGATTTCTCCACCCGAGATATAGGTTGGCAGGAAAACGACTACCACCGCATCTATTTAAGCGAGGAAATGACAGGAACTAATAGGCACCTCTACTGGCTTACACGTCAGAAGAGGGCAGCGGGGAAAATAAAATATGTCTGGTTCTCTGGGGGTAGAGTGCGATGTAGAAGAGAAGATAGACACCGAGTGGTCTACATCGATCAAGCTCACGACCTGGATATATTCGAATGACTACTAAAGACCGGTATGCCTTCAAGCCTCACGAATAACCATGACTCTCACAACGGCGCTCACGGGTTCATCTTGAATTACCCCCACAAACTCAAATGTTCTATAAAAATTCAATTTTTTCCAAAGTATTATATTGCGAAATTAACTTTTTTTCCTCACATAAAACTAATTTTCATTCTTTCTTTTATCTTATATCTTTTCTTTGTTGTCTGGTGTTTAATTTATTTTTTTATCTATGTATCATTTTTCCTTTCGCTATTCTTTATTTTCAATTTCCCTTCATTAGCACCAAGATTTATAGCGGATTTTAGTAATAACTCGCCCCGGATAATCTTCTCTCCGCATTTTCAATCTCTTCAATTACCTCTGCCAATAAAATTCACTCCTCATAGCTTCCTCTCCCAAATACTGAGAGCTTCTCTTCTGCTCCCCACCATGTCTAATGTCCTAACCTCCTGTCACATTAACTCCCAATCCTTGCCCGCTCACTTTGACGAATTTCAGCAATATTTTACCCAAAATTTTTTCCACACCATTGGAATCTCAGAAACTTGGCTAAAACCCTATATCTCGTCCTCCACTGTTTCCTTACCTGACTATTCCTTCCTCTGCCACGACCGAGTTGACCGGACTGGAGGAGGTGTAGGTCTTTACGTCCATAATTCCCTAAAATCACGCATCCTGTTTTCTTCACCAGTGTCCAATTTCCCTCACATAGAATTCCTTGGCGTCGAAATTTCATGCAAACCCAATCCTCTCATATACGTTGTAGTGTATCGCCCTCCTTTGGTCCCTTTTGATCCGATCTTTGAGTCGGTCCTTTACAACCATGTTCCTCTCTACGACCACATAATAATCTCCGGTGACTTTAATACCAATCTTCTGGTCCAATCAAATGATAAAATGTATCTTGAAAACCTTTTTTACTCTCTGCACCTCTCCATTGTCTCTTTCTCTCCTACCCATCACACTCTCCGATCTGACACCTGGTTAGACCTGTTCATTATTGACTCATCCCAGAGACTCCTTTCTTCCTCACAATTACCTGTCCCTTTTCTGTTCTCTCACGATTTAATCCAAATCTCATATAACATCCAAACCCCAGAAATCCTACCGAAAACTATAACATTTCGCAACCTAGATGGACTTACTTCTGAAAATATATCTCCTTCCCTCGAAACCCTGAATTGGAACCAAATTTATTCCTGTACCACCGTCGATTCAATGGTCGACATACTCACTGCCAATCTTAAAAGCATCCTGGATACCCACGCCCCTCTCAAATCCTTAACCTTCCGCCACCATCCTGCTCCTTGGATGTGTCAAAAAATTAAAGACCTGCAAAGGAAACGTGATGCTGCTCGTAGACGCTTTAGACGCACTAGGCTTACCGATGACTACCAAGCGTTCAGGGCTCTTCGCAATTTGACACAATCTACAATCAGACAAACAAAATCCAAATACTTCCACGAAGCCCTTTCCACTGCTCCCGATCCTAAATCTAAATGGCAACTCCTACAAAAGCTCGCCCTCTGCAATCCATCATCCTCCAGAGTCTTCCCTGCTTCTCCCGACGAAATGAACTCATATTTTTTGTCTGTCTCAATTAACACATCAAAATCCTCCTCCTCCGTCTTTTCATCAACGCCATCTTTCAACCCCGACAATTTCTATTTCTTAGAAATTTCTCTACAGACATTATTTCCTCCGTTCTTAAATCCCGCTCCAGCTCTACCGGATTAGACGAAATACCCGTCAAACTACTCAAACTATGCCTCATGGATATCCTACCTGTCCTACTTTTCATTTATAACTTCTCACTACAAAAAGCAGTATTCCCGACTTCCTGGAAAAAATCCCTAGTCCATCCTATAAATAAAACCCCAACCCCATTATCTCCCAAGGACTACCGGCCAATCTCCATACTTTCCAACCTTTCCAAACCTCTCGAAAGAATAGTCCAGTCTCAAATATCAAATTTTTTCGAACAGTCCAAACTCCTCGTACCGCTTCAATCAGGCTTTCGCCCAGGTTTTTCCACTCAATCTGCCCTTACCAAAATCACCAATGACATATATAAAGCCATGGACAACAGACAACTAACCGTGCTAATCCTCCTAGACTTTTCCAAAGCTTTCGATTCCTTGAACCATTCTATCCTTTTCTCCAAACTAAAGTCATTGTCTTTTTCCTATAGCTCTATTCTATGGTTCCAATCCTTCCTCTCTGATAGGTCCCAAGCGGTCTCTATGCCCAACCAACCCCTTTCCCGTTTCCTTACTCTATCCTCAGGTGTGGCTCAGGGCTCAAGCATCTCTCCTCTCCTTTTCAACTGTTACATCAACGATCTTCCTAAATCCGTTCACCACGGTTCCTACCATCTATATGCTGACGACTTCCAAATCTATTTATCCTTTCCTCCATCTGAGCTTTCATATGCGTTCGCCAGTATTCAGCAAGACCTAGATAGAATCAGTGCCTGGGCAAAGCTGAACAAACTGGAATCAAACGCAATGAAAACCCAGGCCATTGTTATAGTTTCCAATTTCTTTACTTCTATCCTTACCCTCCTAACTTTAACCGTAAACGATCACCCCATCACTTTCAGCTCCTATGTCAAAAACTTAGACATTAGTTTCAAAGCCAAAACCTGGAAACACCACATGACCCATATATCCTTACGGTTAATATGTTACCCTAAGTTATTCCATCGTTCTCGACATCTCCTTACACAATTTTTCCGTAAGCTCCTCGTTCCCCCACTTCGGCTAATGTGGTGTGGTATAGGGGGCCTTTTAAATGTGTTCGAGGATGGGCTAATGCGAATCATGTGCTATAAGGTTTGTCTTTGGTACCCCGAGGCGGTCTAGCGTATCCCTCCTTTACTAATATCTAGTAATGATTCGTTTTTTTAATTAATTTTTTTCCCGTTTTTTGGAACTTTATAAAAACATCATGATTGGTATCATGGTATCATGATTGCGTAGCCTTCTGGCCACAACCTATTTTGTTTTGTTGTTTTATGCTTGTTATTCTAAAGGAAATTAGTCCCAGAAAAAAGTTACTTTTCTATTCTAATATAAAATTGAAAGAAAAATTGGTCGAAACTCAAAGTCAAACATTTATTTAAGTTACAAGAAGGGAATTTTTATACATGCAATTTTTATTTTACATAGTGCTAGCTGATGTAATATAGAAGGAATTCTAAAAATCACTCAATTGAAATTACTCAATTGAAAGCATCCATTTTGTAAAGGATGAGATAGTCTCGGTGACCGTAGAAAAAAAAGAAGAAGAAAGATCCTCGATTGTTTATAAATTAAAAAAAAGTTAAACTAGTTTAAACCACCAATCGGATTATCCCATCCTCAATAAAATGTTTTTCATACTTTCTTCTATACATGAAATATAACCTAAACTCAGGAACATATTCGTTTCTGGTCTACTATTGTTAAAGATGATTGGGCTTGAAATCTCATTAAAAACAAATGAAAAAATAAGACAATATAATTCAAATAAAATTAGAAAGCCTTTTCTAAGACTTCCCATTTAAATACCTTAAATGGTAACAAAACAAACTTTAATTTTGTCGGCAATTTGCTATAGCTAAAATATTTTGATAATACTCGAAAAATGAAAAAAATATTTAAAAAATATTTTTGAAAAAACCTCTGAACAATAAATAAAAATTAACAGATTAGGTAAGTTTCTTGAATTTTTGAGACAAAGTTTGGTGGATGAGCTCAGATATTAATATTTCAAGGCTTGGCCTCGGCCTTAACCAGACCACCCCCCAACCCAAGTGCTCAACACGTTGCTGGATCAGTGGCTCATGAGTTTTTAATGACGATTAGAGAGGACTTTGAATCATCATCATCCTTCGAGAGGACTTAGTGCTCAGAGAAGTCCCTGTTGGTCTTGACTGAGTTATGGTCCCGCTGTCCACACACTGTTTCATATATCAGCGAACCGTAAGTGTACACAATGAAACTTACCCGGGATGTTGGGTGGGGGCTGAGCCTAAGCTTAGCAAGTTCACTAGCTTCATTTAAATCCCTGCTTTTCCATCATCTCTTGGCATTGGCAGGTCAAATGTCTGCTTGAATATATCAGTATTGTAAACTCGATCCCGCTACCCTTTGTTTTGTTTATTTTTCCAACAACAATGATGATACCGACTTTTTAAATATATTATCGCATACTATGTTAATCAATTATTTTAGTTAGCAATTTCGTCATCAACTACTGTATTAATATTATTAATCATTATTTTGTTAATATAAATATATTTATTTTCGACAATTAGTTAAATAGCAGCCAAGTTCTTTATATTTTATTTATTTATTTTCTTATCTATTTATATTGTTACAATGCTTTGTCACACTTGATTATTTCATGATTTGTGTTATTATGTAGCCTTCTGGCCAGATGAATTTTATGTTTTTCTTTATTTGTTCATTATTGTTATTCTAAAGGGACTTTGTCCCAGAATAAAGTTTATTTTCTATTCTATTCTATGTAATTATTGATTAACCGTAATGTTAATACTATACATAAGTAGCTTTAAAGCAGATTTAATTTTTTCCAGGATAACGGTTGTGCAGAAAGGTGATTGGTCCGAGATCACGCTTAACCGCCATGTTTTCCACTGACTAATGGGTAAGCCTCAGGGGGTCTGCAGTACCCCCATGGTCCATCCTAGGCTAGTAAAAGTTAAATAATTTATTTGACTTAATAAAGAATTAAGTCAAATCAAATAAATAAATTAATTTATTTGGGTCCCGGATCTTTGGCACTGCAACTCGACCTTATACATACTGAGCTGACCTTATATACGCTCCAACAAAAATGAATTCATAAAATTTTATTACAGTTTTCATTTAGTAATCAACTGGCGCTAAAATTTAGCCGAACAGTCATTAATTATTATATTTCTTCTATAATTATTTTATTATTTTCGAATATTTGCTTCCCTTCAAGAATAATCTTTTGAATTTTAATTTAACATTTTTCCTACTTATTCATAAATAATGAGAATAATATATATTTCTGTAGGAATACAAAAGATCTTATTTTTATAATACCTATAGAGATAACTTTAGAAAAATTACATAATATTGATGTTCAATTATTTACATTCTGTAGCATTCAAAAACAACAGTATTAAAAATATTTTATTCATTTAACAGACGTTTCGCATTCAAATGCCATTTTCAATTTTAATTATACATCAATATTACTAAAAACATAACTTTTAAAAAAAGGTTATAAGTCAAATCTGTAAAAAAAAAAAAAAAACAATCACAAAATAAGCCATACAATCCAAAAAATAAAAACAAAAAAACTTGTCCCTAAACAGTTAGCAAAAACCAAGAATAGATACCCCATAAAAATGTATATTAATATATTTAAAAAAATTGTTATATCTTATCATTTTCTTAGGGATACTTTATTCTCCCATGGTCAATTGTCTACTACTGGCTTTAAACTTTGATCTGCAAGGTAATGTGAGTTTATTGTGAATGTATTATTTTGAAAGTTATATTTTTAGTAATATTGATGTATAATTACAATTGAAAATGGCATTTGAATGCCGAAACGTCTGTTAAATGAATAAAAGATTTTTATGACTGGAAGCTGGTTTTTTTTTCAAAGTATAGAAATTACAGTGAAGATTACAGTCCAGTATATTAAATAAGAATTAAAAAAAATAAAAACAGTATTATAAATGTTATATTTCCTAACCTAATAAATAAAATAAATTCACTACCATAAAACATCTTGACTAATCTCTCCTAGGAGATATAAACACTACGGATAAGCAGCCATTGATCCAAAAAATACAACAGAAGATGAAGCAGCAAATTAAAATGAACAGGTAGTAACAAAATAAACAGTCAATAGTATAAAATATATATAGAAGTTTGTAAAATAGGAATATTCCGACACTAAATTATTAAAAGGGCTTTAGTATAGGACTTTAAATTACTTAGAAGATATGTTTTTACAATTAATCAGAACAACAACTTGAATTATACAAAGAAAAACATATTAATTTGCAACTAGTTTCCATATTACTAGTAATAATTAACAACTCGACAGAATCTTCTATTGCGGAAGTTAATAATCGAAAAAAGACTTAATTATGCGATAGCATTAAGTTAGGATGAAATGTAATGGAGCCCGCCTTGAAGCGCTCAAGAGTTTTAGCGCTGTTCGAACTCTGCGGAATAATGCATGAGCTTCTCTGTTTCCACCAAACTCCGTCCTAAATTGTGTTTTTTCTTTTTAAGCCAACTGTAAGAAACTTTCTGTCCTCGATAATTTAACTTTCCTCATTATAATATTTCAAAGCTGCAAGTCCTTTTGTTTTTTCTAAACCTTAGTAGTTTATTTTGTTTGTTTGAACGATGAAGCAGAACATAGAGTTATTTTAAATAAAATGTTTCACTATCTCAGTTTCTTTAAAATGTTCTGACAACATCCAAACTCTAAAAAGTTTATTAAATGTGCACTCGCTTATGGTCTACAATTTAAACAACGATTTGTTTTCTGAAACTGCTATTTTTCCACTAAATATTATAAAATCATCAGTTCTTATCGGTATTATTAACGAACTGGAGTAATGGATTCAAGCAGCTCAATCCATTGAATGAATTTCTAAAAAGAACTGGAGAAGAATTTTCATAAAATATCATTTATAGCCTTCTCCAAATGCAAATTTCATTAAATTTCTTTTGACTAAATTGGAGAATATTTCCGTGAAATAGATCCCATCCTTGATTCTATTGATGGAATATATTGTAAAGATCAATTATTGAGATAGTAGAAAAGAAATAGCTAATGATTGGTATTGAATAGAGCGAAAATGTACTTTATGTAGGAGTAGTTTCGAATGTACCTGTACCACTGCAACCCGTGTAGTGTCTTGCGTTCAGTACATGATTAGAGTCTGTACTGTGTCTAGGACAACGGTTGCGCAGGAAGGTGGTTTGTCTGAAATCACGCTCAACTACCAGGCATATCCAAAATTAAGGATATCCCGCTTAACAGAGGCTGAGGAAATGAGAATCCTGCAGGGTCCATTGAAGGTGTTAATAGATTAAATAATTTATCTGCTGATAATTTATCTGTAGTATCAAATATAAAAAACAATTTATTCTGTAAAAGAAATTTCACTATTATTTTTCTGCTAGTTGAATATTACTCTTCCAACGCGAGGGAACTAATAGGTGTTAGAAAAAGAGTATACATGTGCCTCTAAAAGGACTGTGATATAAGAGCGGTGAGAAAATACAAAGGTGGAATAAATTGCTGTTAGGGAATTCTCAGGAAGAATGAAACAGTAAATGGCCTGAAAATGACTTTACACTTATGAAGTACTTTCTTACTGTCTACTCCAGACTGGCGGAGTTCACCTCAATTACTAGGTCTCAACGGTTCATTGCTTCCGGAAGAGAGACTATATGACACGAATTATGTGCCTCAACGTTTTGCCTTTGGGATTCCTCTAGGTAGTTAACGTGACGAACACGTTAAGTGGTCGGACATTGGACTTGATTATCAGGAGAGATCAGCATATAATAAGCGAGATACTTTCCGAAATGAATGGGAACTCGTGGATTTCAAAGGAGTGTTCCTCAGACAATGAAGAAAGTGCTCGGAAGTGAACTCTATCGGAACTGTAAGGAGAGAACCTGCATAAGAAGCAGTCAATGCTGAAGGAGTTAGAGAAGGACCAAGGAATAATTAAGATGCAGTTTAAACTGTAAAGGTGTTCAACCATTTCGAGAATTATTCGACGGAACCTGATTTTCCCTCGTTTCTAACGGTATATGTCAACATAAAAGATGCAGTATATATAATTTAATTGTATTGGCAGCGGGGGCATAATATAAATGTGCAAGATAATAAATGTGCAATAAACCAATGTTTTTGAAACTTAGCAAACAGTTAATCATCAATATTCTTCAAGACAAAAAATATGAGGTAAGATTTAAAATTTTTGTTTAACAGAAGCATAATTCTTTAATTTATATAATCGAGTTTGTTTATTAAGGAACCCTTTTAAATTACTAAGGAAGCAGGAATTTATTACTGTGAGATGAACTATGCTAGGAGTGTCTTTAGTGGGAAGTTTCTCCATCCACGCTTCTACTTGAATCCCTTAGGGAAGGATTTCGAAAGATGATCGAAAACATAGTATGTGCCGAATCGCATTTATATAATTCCTGTCGAAAAATATTTATTATTATTTTATAACCTTATCCCCGATAACATTTCATACTCTTAAAACGAACTTTTTCGTTGCCTTCCATGGTTTAACTTAGCAGTACTTAAATTGAATGTAAATTATTTAGCCATAGTCTGTGGTTATCAGATCAGATTTCACGATAACGAAAATATTGCATATAGATATTTTACTTTCGATGTCCCGATTCTAAATCTAACACCATTTCTGGGTCATAAGTTTTATAGTTAATTTAATAGTCACATTTTATAGTTAATTTTTATTTTTTTGATGCAATCCGATCCTTTTGCCAGACTGTTATACCAATGGATTACTTGTTCTTATGTGCTTTTTATTAATCATACCAATTAGTATATTACTAAATCAAAACATACCTAGGATGGCCATGGCGGTGCCGATGAACATGAGGAGGAGGCCGAAGGACAAGGCCTTGCAGGCGTTCCAGAAGCAGCGGCTCGACATCTTCCCCTTCTCGTCCCATGTCTCCGTCGTAGCGGGCAGTCTACATGGCTGCATCATCTTTGCACCTCTACCTGCATATAAATACATAATACATAAATAAATTAATATAAATGATATAATATGATTAATTGGTTTTATTTCGCTTTGAGGTTTGTTTAACCTTTATGCTGCTATTATGCCTAATCCGACAATGCAATAGTGGGAGTCTTCCATTTTGCCTATCCTAGTGGTTGTTACGCTATCCATTACACTATAGGTGGCGCCTATCGCTTAAATGTGATCGATTATGCACAGAAATGATTGAGTCATCTACCCTTATCATAACCAAATATGACTGATAAGACAGTTAAGTAGGTAATTCTTGATACATTTAACTTCATAAACCATACAACCATAACGTAAATTCTGAATTTAGGTTGTAAAATGTAGCGTTTGGCACTTTTCCCTTTCTGAAGAAACCTTTAAAATCCTTAAACTGCTCGCTTAAAAAGCAGTAGAATTTTGAAATATTTTATCCACAACTCCAAGTATACTTTTATGTGAAATTATGCTACGTGTTGTTTAAAATATCCCCATTGCTAAATTACTATTTTATTATTTTTTTCCCTTCCGTGAAATTACCATTATCTCTTATACTTTTATGAGCACTGCTGCTAAAGCGTTTATTATTTCTTTGAGTATTTCATAGCCCTTTTAAATATTTTTCGGATATTCGGAAAATAAAGCAATGGTAAAACGACTTAATTGATTTGTCTGTGTAGAACTGGTGTAACGTTGGCTTTCTGTATAAATAAGGCTAACATGAACGTACCCATCAATTAATTAAACAAATCGATTTGTCTTTTATTATATCTTAGAGGTCGCGACCTCCACATACAGTTATTTGATACTTGTAGTTTTTTAACTTAAGGAATAAAAAAAATGATAGGTAAATGACTGTGAAACCTTTTCCGTACAGTGTGTGATGAGTATGTTGAAAACGTCTCGGTGAATACTAAAGGATGGATTCGGTCTTACCAATATCAATATCGCTATTTTTTTTCGTAACCCAGCTCGTTTAGTTTCTTCACTGCCTGCTTGATACATGAAGTCTGGCGTTGTTGTGTAAGATTATAGGTCACTTCAGATAAGTTTTTATAGGATGATATCCCTGCAGTACGATGTGGGTGTGATGGCTTCACCTCGGGGTAGAAGATCTCATTAATTATTGACGATCACATAGAAACCAATAATTGTTTAGGATGCAATTTTGGTTTTGGCATATGGGATTTGATGCTTTCGTTACGAAAGGGCAGCCGAGTGTCCAGTTTAATCTCATAATGTAAAAAATTAGACGAAAATCATGCCATAATGGAAATCATATTTGATGGTCATGGTTCGTTCAATTGTTGTGACAGCAAATATTATCAAGAAAGTGAGGATTAATAACTGCTTATTACAATTTGTAAACATAAAGATAGTAAAAACCGAACTGCACTAATTCCTCATTGAATTTTAGAAATAATAAAAACGACACGACTCAAGAGTTAATTCGTATGATAGAAACAAAACTTTAATTATTACTTTATTAAATTAACTATAAAATAACAATATTATATGATCTTATTGATGAGAACATGTTACTGTAGCCCTAGAAGCGACGGCCCTTTTCCTCAATGGAGCACTGACCCCTGACCTTTGGGCCATCAACAGGTGCCCTTCGCTTTCCCTTCTCCGGGTTTGGTTTGCTCGGAATAATACATTGGCGAGGTTTCTGAACTCGATATCGTACATCACATCGGAGCCGTCGTAAATTCATCAACGGAGACAACTTAGAGATCTCTTTACTCAATCATGACCTATCGCTTGCTTGGGTCGATGTACAGGTGGACCTAAGAGATAACCACCATAAATGTTTTTAAAAACCAAAGACAAATGAATAGCTAAATTATTGACAAAATTCCTTTTTACAGTGTGCAACTGTTACTAGACAAGTTTTCATTTTGTGATATAACTTTTACAAAACAGATAAATCATTACATAGTGACCTGGATATACCACTTACTGTACACCCAAATTTACTTGTACAAACATTTCTGGTAGGCATGTTACCCTAGAATCCGACAAGGACATTGAAATTTCTCTGCTTTAGAGATCTATAGTACTACAGAGCGGTGAACACAGGCTAGTGCCTTCAATGGAAGGTTTCTCCATCCACGCTTCCACGTAAATCCTTCAGGGGAGATTTTCAAAAGAAGACCACAAATACAATATGTACCAAATGGGATTTGTATAATTTGTAAAGAAATATTTACTATTAATTTTTTATTTGTGATATAACAAGGATTGCAGGAAGATGGTTCCTTGATTTACAAATCCAGATATGGTTCCAAATGCGGATTTGCGCATAAATGAAAATGCTTAAATAATTATCACTTTTTGATGCAAGATATATCCATTGAATATAAGGCATAATTCTTTTCTTCTGTGCTCGGTGAAGTTGTCCCGAATATCAGCAAGCATACGTGTAGCAAGAAATAGAAAACAAAAAGAATTAGAGGATTGAGAACTGGAGTGGCTATATTTGCAATTACAGTTCTGTGATAAAGAAGTATAGACAACAAAACAAAAGAGAATAACCCTACTTTTTTTACCTTCTTTTTATAGAAGAAGAGTATCAATTCACATCTAAACGATATGGGAATTAAAAAGAAATATCTACTTCCAACCAAACAGTTCGTGTTGATGACGTGAAGACAAACGAATCCTAATTAAAAAGGCTGTTCTTCATGGCTTCTATGCCCACCTGTATTCTCGGCTTATGATCTAGAAACCGTTGGAGGAGAGATATGAAGGAATAAGCTTTGGAGGAACATTAATCAACAACTAACGAATCTTAGACTGATGATACTGTCATAATGGATGAGAGCTCTGATCTTCAAACCCAACTGTAGAGATTCAGGCGAGAATGTGGTGAAGTAGGACTCTCTATTAATACAACACAAATCATAATTATCAGTAAAAATCCAATTATTAATACGAAAAATATAAAACAGATACAAATATCTCTGTTCTATCTCTGGATAGGCAAAATTTAGAGCTCCCACTGTAGCATCGTCCGATTAGCCATAGCAGCATAAAGTGAGGTTAAATGTACTAACTAACTATGTTCTATCTGATATGACCAAATGGATATAGAAGAAGAAATCTATATCAGAATCGAAATGGTAAGACCATTTGATGAGCACCTTTCAATGTTTATGAACAGAAAAGGATTTAGATAAATCCTCAGATCAAGTAAAGGTATATGGAGTGGGGTGAGTATTATTGCACGCAGTGGAAATTTTGTCTTTGAACGCTCAAATGATAAATAGCCTTGAATCATTCAAATATGGCTTTACAAAGTGCTAAGATCCGTTGATCGCAAAGGAAAGCTGGTATAATCGTCAAGATGGAATGATAAACACCTACTGTTTCAAAACATGATAGAGGGTAGAGTAGAAGAGAAGAAAAACATCGGGAGGAAGTAAAAATCTTGTCTCAGAAACATAAGCAAATAGATAAATCATAGAAGAAATATTTCATGCTGCGAGAGAAAGAGACGAAGTTAGATATCTGGTCACCAACAATTAATGAGAAGAAAAACGACATGAAAGGTTAAACAAAATCCATTTTATTTTCAGTTCGATCATCTGATTTTTTTATCAGAAACTACCAAAGTAGTAAGAACCAAATCCTAACACCATATTTATTCATAAACTTCATTATTCTGTTTATCTCTAAACCGTTAGTATAAATTTGTTCTATAAGTAAAAACTATTTTCTAACATGAATTCATGCTAGAATACGTAAAATCATTTTAAATTCTTAAATAATATATGAATATGAACACTATATAAATATATATCTATAAAATTAGTTAAAATAAAGCTGAGCTATAGTACGATCAGTGGGGTAATGCAACTAAATATACATATATATATATATATATATATATATATATATATATATATATATATATATATATATATATATATTTGATAAAATATACAATATATTACCTGTCCTCTATGGAAGGAGATTCCAAATTAATTTCTAGCAATCATGCTTAGTGATTGTAGCTTTATTTCAGCTATTGCAAGAACCCATGAAAACGTTTCTGTAACAAACAAAAAATAATTAAAAAATAATGTCTTATATGATAATTTTCAATAACAGATATGGTTATAAATTTTACACTAAAACAAAAATATAGATATATAAATCAAAATAACAGTCAATAATTTCATCAAACGTAATATTATATTATAAATTCAGGATAAGTAATTAAAATCATTGTATATTTCAAACAGCTCTATTCGCTGGTTCCAATCTTTCCATTCTGACAGGACTCAAGCAGTTACCATAACCAATCAACCCTTTTCCACTTTCCTCACTCTGCCCTCAGGAGTGGCACAGGGCTCAAGCATCTCTCCCTTTCTTTTCAACATCAATGAAAATCCTAAATCGGCTCACCACGACGGACTACTTCCTAACCTATTTCTCCCTCTGAGCTATTAATTGCGTTCAACAATATTCCGGAAGACCTGGATAGGATTAGTGCCTCGGCAAAACTGAACACACTGGGGTTGAACGCGATGAAAACCCAGACCATTGTTATAGTTTCCAATTCCTTTACTTCTATCCTTACCCTCCTAACTTTAATCCTAAACGATCACCCCATCACTTTCAGCTCCTATGTCAAAAACTTAGACATTAGTTTCAAAGCCAAAACCTTGAAACCCCACATCACCCTTATATCCCTACGGTTAATTAGTTACCTTAAGTTATTCCATCGTTCTCGACATCTCCTTACACAATCTTTCCGTAAGCTCCTCGTATCGTGAGATCTTCCTCCACTTTGGCTAATGTGGTGTGGTATAGGGGGCCTTTCAAATGTGCTCGAGGATGGGCTAATGCGAATCATGAACTGCTCTATAAGGTTTGTCTTTGGTACCCCGAGGCGGTCTCGCGTATCCCACCTTTACGAAAATCTTGTAACGATTCGTTCTTTTTATTATTTTTTTTTTCCATTTTTTGGCACTTTATAAAAACTCTATGATTAGTATTATGTATAATACCTGGCCATATACCTATTATGTTTGGTTTTTTTTTCTGTTTGTTATTCTAAAGGAACTTAGTCCCAGAAAAAAGTTACTTTTCTATTTTATTCTAAAATTGGTTGAAACTCAAATTCAAACATTTATTTAAGTTAAGAAGGGAATTTTTATACATGAAATTTTTATTTTACATAGTGCTAGTTGATGTAATATAGAAGGAATTCTAAAAATCCTTTGAATAATTACTCAATTGCATACATTTTGTAAATGATGAGATAATCCTGGTCCCGGTGACCGTAGAAAAAAAAAGAAGAAAGATCGTCGATTGTTTATAAATCAAAAAAAAAAGTTAAACTAGTTTAAACCACCAATCGGACTATCCCATCCTCAATTACATATTTTTTTAACTTTCTTCTATAAATAAAATATAACCTAAATTCAGGAACATATTCGTTTCTGGTCTAATATTGTTAAAGATGATTGGGCTTGAAATATCATTAAAAACAAATGAAAAATTAAGACAATATAATTAAAATAAAATTAGAAAGCCTTTTATAAGACTTCCCATTTAAATACCTTAAATGGTAACAAAACAAACTTTAATTTTGTCGCCAATTTGCTATAGTTAAAATATTTTGATAATACTCATAATATGATTATAATTATTATTATTTTTTTTTTTGATTATTTCATTGAGTTGTACAACTGTAATACATACATCTAGTACAATTGCTATGAGAGTAAACAATACATGATAGGACATGTAGAGATACTACCCACTGGCAGAACTCTAATAAAGTTCTATAATAGAAGGTCCCGAGGCCATCTTCTCTTCAGACGCCTAAGAGGATTGTCCGGGATGGAATTGGATGCAAGGATGGAAACTAGTGGGTTTGGATGGGTTCGAAGTTTATTGTGGAATGATAGGTATCTGGAATGGGCTAAATCGGTAACATATGGAACGTTAAGGTCATTATGGATGGTTTTATTTGTGACAAAATAAGGAGCGTTTAGGATTTTGCGAAGGATTTTGGATTGCAAGGATTGGATACGAGAGGAATTCGATGGTTTGGTGGAGCCCCATAGTTCAATTCCATAAGTCCATATAGGCCTTATAACAGTCACATAAATAAGTCTTTTGTAATTGATCTGAAGCTTTGAGCGCTTATCCAGTATGTGTTGAAGTAGTCGGAAACGTCTAGCTGTTTCTTGTCTTTTCAATCTTGTGTTAGGGTTCCAAGTAAGACGCTTGTCTAAGTAGAGTCCCAGGTAGCGAATCTGTTCAACAGGGATAAGTGGAATACTATTAAAGAATACAGTAGGACAGGAAGTCATGGTTTTTCGACGAAGGGTAAAGGTAATTTGATGGGACTTGCTGGGATTAATTTTAATTCTCCAATTCCGACACCATTCTTCGAGGCTTGATAGGTTGATAGATTGGAACACACATGTGTCATCAGCATACGTGGAGATGAAGGCGTTAGGATGGGTTGGAATGTCAGCTGTATATACTGTGTAAAGGATAGAACCGAGGATGCTACCTTGAGGAACGCCAGCAGACTGGGAATAGAGGGATGAGTAGGAACCTTTATGACTTACTTTAAATGTTCTGCCAGTTAGAAAGGAGCGAATGATTAAAAAGTATGTAGAAGGAAGGAATTGTCGGATTTTGTAAAGGAGACCTGGGTGCCAGACTCGATCAAAAGCCTGTTCTACATCGAGAAAGGCTCCTGTGCAGTACAATCTACGCTCCAATGCAGAGGAGACAACATCCACCACACGATGACATTGCTGGATAGTGGAGTGGGATGTTCGGAAACCAAACTGGTGGTCTGGGATTATGCGGTTACTATCTAGGATGGGATAAATACGTTTTAGAATGAGTTTTTCGAGGATCTTGCCCATTATGGGTAAGAGGGAGATAGGACGATAAGAGGATGGGTGTTCTGGAGGCTTTTTGGATTTTGGGATCATTTTTACTATAGATAGTTTCCATGTATCAGGAAAATAGGTAGTACGGATTACAGAATTATATATGTATGTGAGGAATAGGATAGCTTTTCGAGGAAGGGATTTTAGGATGTGAGCTGTAATAAGGTCATGTCCAGGAGCTTTACGGGAAGGTAAACTATGAATAATATTGGATATTTCTGACGGATGAAAAGCCTTAGGTGGGAGAGACATTTGGAGTGGGATATCCAGTTCTGCTTCAATACACTCAATGTGAATAGGGTTGAGGATATCAGGGTGTGGATTAAATATTTTGAAGAGGTGTTGAGCGTATGTGTGAGATTTTTCTTCATCAGATCTGGACCAAGTTTGATTTTCAGTAAGGAGAGGATGATTAAAATCTTTGAATTTAAGGATCTTTTTGGCGGTCGTCCATAGTGATTTGTTAGTAGTCGTAAGATTTTCAGTCACTGCTCTGCGTTTTTCGCTTAGCAAGATGCAAAGGTGATCTGGCAGGTTAGTCTGTTGTGTGATATTATTTCTGTTTATGGTAGTGTTATCTCTTATACTTTGTGTTATTGTTGCTGTAAGTATTTCTATTGCACTGTCAATGTCTTGTTTAGTTTTTAGTGGAATCCGTAAGTCTAGTTTGCTTTCCAAATCGTTATTAAATTGCTCCCAGTTAATTCGTCCTGTAATCAATGAAGGAGAGGAGGGCTTAGGAATGAAGGTTGAGTGTAATGAGAGCAGAACTGGACTGTGGTCTGAGGAGAGGTCATCCAGGGATTTGATTAATACATGGGAAGGAGAAATCTGGGATGTGACAAATATATCCAGGATATCAGGGCGTTTTTTCAGGGAAGTTGGCCAATAGGTAGGATTCGAGGGAGAGAGAATTGAACAACTACGAGAAGTGGAGACATGAGACAGGATGTTGCCACGAGGGTTGGATGTTCGACAACCCCATCGTTGGTGTTTAGCGTTGTAGTCTCCTCCAGCAATAAAGCGTGATCCGAGGGATTGGAACAAGGATTCTAGTTGGTTATAGGATAGAGAATTGCCAGGAGGACAGTATACAGCTGATAATGTAAGATGGAGGGGACGAGTTGATATTATGATAGAGGTTGCTTGGATAACCGCATTTGGAGTAGAGGGAATAAGGGAATGTGGAATGGATTTATGGATAAGGATAAATGTCCATAAGAGGACAGCTAGGGGCTTCACATTCATCGCGGGAAGTTGAATGGAATTTCTGTGAGGAGGGTTATCAGCGGTTTGATAGTTTGTTGTAGGTCTATCAGGAAGGAAGATAGGATGGAATATATGTCGGAGGGATTATGTTCTTGGAGCGGATATGGATAAGGAGGTTGAGATGGAAAGTCAGTAGGGGTGTTGGCTGGATGCTGAGCCCGACACTGGGGACGAGGAGGTAGATCAACTTTCGTTGGTCGATGTAATGAGGGGTTTACCATGAGAGAAGGCTGTGATGGAGCTGGAAGTGGGTGTTCTGGCGGAAGTTTAACACGGAGAGGTAAGTGGTGAGGAGGAATGGGATGTCGTGGAGGTTGGGACTGTGCCTGGGGGATCTGTGGCTTGGATTGAGAGGTTTGGGGTTTAGAATGAATTTTCTGAGGCGTCTGACGTCGCGGCTGCTGTAGAGTCTTAGTGTAGGCTTGAGAAGGCGGCTTTATGTCTTCCTGTAAATCGGCGATCGTTGAGGTAGTGGGGTGCTGATGGCTGGTAGATGTATGAGGAGTTCTGGGAAATGTGATAAATTTCCAGGCTCAGGAACAACATTTGTCTTCTGTTCTGTTTTTTTTTGTGCAGTATTATGCGATCTCTGCCGATAGAGGTTTTTATAAACGATGCAACCCCTGTAGCTAGCAGGATGGTCTTCACCACAGAGTGCACATTTTGCAGGCTCCTCTTTAGGTTTCGGACATACCTCAGATGAGTGTGGGCCGGCACATTTGACGCATCTGCTCTGGTGATGGCAGTAAGCCTTTGTGTGCCCTAGGTTTTGACATTTTGTGCATTGCACTATTAATGGTTTTTGTCGGGGCTGTTCAAATCTTACTATTGAATACACTAACCTTGAGATCTGAAATACCTCAGCATTATTTCGAGCTGGTTCCAAGTCAACAAAAAATAATGGTAGTGGGTATTTTTCTGTTGGGTGTAGAACAGAAGATATGTTTCTAACGCTATGGCCTATTTCTTCGAGACTTTTTTTGATGGCAGCTGTGGGGGTGCTTGAGTGAAGACCTCTTAAGACCACACCGTACGCTTTATATTCTCTTAGTTGATAGCAATGGAAATCGTAATTATTAGCAGTTAGATGATTAATCAGTTTTTTATAGTTGTCTTTGCTATTTGTATTTATTTTTATATCGTTAATACGTGAGTAGCACCTGAAGTTGGGTTGCCCAATTAGATTGGCGATTTCATCACCGAAAGACAGAAAATTGTCTATTTTGGTGACATATACAGGGGGTGGCTCAGGGTCAGAAAAACCTTGAGAATCCGAGTTCTTATTGGCTGAGCTATTGTTGTCTGGTGAATTGTGGGAGGTTTCAACAGTGGTTGTTGTATTTATAGTTTTATTGCTGGCTGCAGAAGATTTACTGCGAGTTTTTGGTGGTGATTGTTTTTTATCGACTGTTTGTTTTGATTTATTCTTTTTTTTTATTAGGTGAGTTGCCCGCGGAGCCGGGGGCAGGATTTCGGTGGCGCTTTTGTAGTGTACGTCCCTTTAAATATATGGAATCAGATTCGCTTATTTCAGAAAACGGGATCTCTTCCTCCGAGTCTTCGGGGAGTGAATTCTCATCCAGATCCATTTTATCCGTTCCAAAGAAAATAAAATAAAGAAAGATTAAAATACAAGTTCTTTATATAAAGCCTAAGAAACTAGAGTATTTACAATATTATATACAATTACATACAAAATAAAACATTCTGAATACACATACATAAAAAAATGAAAAAAAATGGATAAAAGAAGAAAGGGGGAAAAAAAAAAAAGTTAATGTCACTGGGTTCGAACTTAAGATCGGGCGGAGACGAGAACAGTATACGGCCGTGACCGTGAAGTCAATAGTAAATAGCTGATAAGACCTCCTAGAGGAATTACCAGCCGGCTGAGTAGCCTCTATCAACCGATCACTATGTTGTTCATTTATTAATTGTCAATAATTAACCACTCACCTCACTTTTAGGTTAATGTAAAAAATGTTCCATGAGTTATAAACTCAATGTTTATAGAGTTTCACTAAGAGACGTTCAGTAATAACGGGCTGAGAACGTAACAAGCACGGAGCGAAACTACAAGGGAACTTCAGTTGCGGCCATGACACTTGCTACTTGATTATAATTATAATTCATTATATTATAATGAAAAAAAATATTCAAAACATATTTTTGAAAAAACAACAACCTCTGAACAATAAATAAAAATTAACAGATTACATAAGTTTATTGAATTTTTCAGACAAAGTTTGGTGGGTGAGCTTAGATATTAATATTTCAAGGCTTGCCCTCGGCCTTAACCAGACCACCCTCCAACCCAAGTGCTCAACACGTTGCTGGATCAGTGGCTCATGAGTTTTTAATGGCGATTAGGGAGGACTTTGAATCATCATCATCCTTCGAGAGGACTTAGTGCTCAGGAGAAGTCCCTGTTGGTCTTGACTGAGTTATGGTCCTGCTGTCCACACATTGTCTCATATATCAGCGAACCGTAAGTGTACACAATGAAACTTGCCCGGGATGTTGGGGGGGGGTGAGCCTAAGCTTAGCAAGTTCATTAGAGGTGCCCCCTTTAACTTGGCTTTAATTACTCACTCCTTCCCGTCCTTATGCTTCGCTGGGTTCCCGATGGTTCTATCAAGCTCTTGTAGCACCGACTAATTACCAGTTGTATTTGATCACTAACAGTTATAAAGTTCTATGTATTTTAACTACTTAGACACAGAGAGTAGTTAGGTAGATCGTAAGTTAGATCGAGTAATAGCTGATTGCTGGTACCTAACCAAACTAGTGTAAACATGGAATCAGCATTTCTTCAAAATTGTATTAAAACCCAAAAACTGTTCCTCAAATCCTAATTATATTACAACTAGCTGAGGTACCCGGCTTCGGTCAGGGAGTTGATATGAGATCGGGTGGTTTGAATAAACGAATAAACTTTAAAATATATGAGATACATGAAAATATATTCTAAGTAAAATACTTGTTCATAAACAACATTTTTCATTTTTTTATCCAGAGTATATCTGTATAAAATAAACAGTGTTGTGGAATTTTCTGGAACATTGTGGACCATTCGAAGCCTTTTTTCCATGGCGGAAGCTAACTGTTGGTAGAGGTATATAATCCAAGATCCTTCGTGGGTTTGAACTTTCGGGAACATTCCCGAACACTCTTATCAGTCACTGAATCACGTTGATTAATCACAGTTCACTGTTTGTTTTTATTCATTCACTGTACTTCAGTGATGGGAAACTGACATTCAAACCCACGACGCATCATGTTTTATATACCCCTACCAAAGGTACCCCATTCACACAAAAAAGACTTCGAATGGCCCACAATCTTCTAGAATATTCCACAACATTCGAGTGTGTTCTGGAATATTCTACAATGATCTGTGGTATTCTCGGTTAATAGAATTATAATTTGTATACGTCAATACGTTTTATTACTAATGTTTATTAGTACTTACAGACGTAGTGAAAAGAAACCAATCAGTAGTGCTAAATAAATGTAGGGTGTGGGAATAGAATAAGATAAAACATTGAAAGCGGCTGTTAGAAAATTTAAAAAGAAAAAGTCGCTTTTAGGGTACAGTATTCGTTAATAACCTTTTTTTATTTAAAATATGTCTATCATGCATCATCTGTATCGAATGGATCAGGGAAAGCTACCGAGGAAGATAATGGAGAGATGACCGGACGGTAGAAGAGGAAGAGATAGACCCAGGAAGACTTCTAGACCTATAGTTTCTGGGACTGAAAAGATGTAAAAACTGCGGATAATCTCTTTCAGTGGAGAAAGCCTGGATCCTTCAAGGACCATAGCACCGTCGGAAATAGAGATAGATCGAAATTTCTCAATTAATTGAGACGGTTATAAATATATTCATCAGTGCTTACTAGCGTTCTGTTAAAATGGGTGCTACCACATAATTTTTATCAACGATCCCTCAAAGCCTTTAGACGTTGCTGCCTTGCAAGACCTAGCCTGTCAACGGGTGATCGATCTTGTATTTCCTCAGCAACTTTATTCCATTTTAAGATCATTTTTCAGTGAACTCTAGATTATAATAAAGATAGAAGACAAATATTCTAAGAAAGGAACTCTCACTTGGGGAGTTCCAAAAGGAGTGTTCTTGTCACCAATTATGTTTTCAATCTACACTTGTCATTCAGTGAGGTACGAAAAAGTTGTCTTAAACGCTTTTGCATATGTAATATCTATCAAAAGTTTCCTATCTAATCACTTTTAGGCCCACGGCATTACGGTAGTAAATTACTAAATTGATATTTTCAATGAACTAAATACTATACTGATACTGATATTATACAATATATGTTTATAATAATTAACGTATATGTTACACACCCACAAACGCACCGAAATTAATATATATTCTCTCTCTCTCTCTCTCTCTCTCTCTCTCTCTCTCTCTCTCTGTTTATATATATATATATATAGAGAGAGAGAGAGAGAGATGGGTAGATAGTGAGATAGATAGATAGGTGGTAGCGTATGTTCCACAGGAGGAAATTAATTTTAGAGATACCGCAAAAGATTTCGAAAGCCTTTTGAACGATTGTGGTCGGTCGGACAAATTTATTTCCTTTCTCACCCTAGCAAATCCTTTATTTTCTATTACATTTCTCTTTTCCCACTTATTATTGAAAAGTAATACATTTATTTATAGACATTTAATGAATGGAACAATCTTATTTATATATGATAATCAAAAGCAGAATCAAATAACTGATATATTTCAAATGTCGAATGGTTCATATTTTTCGCTGGTTTTATCAAACAATTTTGTCTAACATGACACTTTCCCTCCTTATTTCTCTTGGCTTTGTCTGGATCTGAACTCGAAGTTTAGGAAACATATAGCATTGTATGCATGTAATTTGGAGTTATCCTTTTACAGTATGAAAATGGAAAATTCATCCATTAATAACATTAGTTATTTAGTGTTGATAAATGAGTAATTTACTATGTAGGTGTATAGGTAAATAAGATATAAAATTAAATATTATCCTGTTATAACCCCTTCTCGTTATATAACACTGTGGAGCAGGGGAGAGTGATAAAATACCTCGGTGGGACTTGGGTTGCAGATTCCTGGTATCCGGAATGCGATCCCTTTGTGCGGCTCTAGAAAAAATCTTGATCTATATCCCAGGTTAAAAAAATAAGGACTAGTACAAATATTTACAAATAGCTGGTTAGAAAGTAAATAAATTCCCTACAAGATATATAACAGTTTATTTTTTTTTACGAATTTAGCTTTTTCCCAGAATAGATTGAGAACAGGTAGAGAATAGAGAACCATACGAAAGATTATTAACGCATTTATTTTCTATAGTTTTATTAAAAATCTTTAATTTAATTAATCATTAAATTGTCTAAAGATGAATAAACTTTGCTTATATAAACAACAATGCAGACGAGTATACGACATGTAGTATTAAACCAAAACCTGTATCACTACAACTCATCAAGAGTCTTGGGTTCAGTACATGACAGAGACTATTGTTTCTAGAACAACGGCGGTGCAATTAGGTGATTTGTCCAAGGTAAACCGCTATGTTTTCTCCCAATTAGGATACCTATTTTATAGAGCCTGGGTGAGCCACAGAAGAGTCTATAGATCCTACATGCAGTTAACAGATTAAATAATTTATCTGCAACAGCCGGATTTGAATACGGGGCCTTCAGCATCGCAACTCAGCAAACTATACTGTACAGCAGCCCATACACCGCTCCCTATAACTATCTAAAAAATGTAAAATGTCGGTATTGTACAAGTTTTAACTGATTATAACATCAGTAATATATAGAACATAGAAATATATAACTTAAAACATAATAAATTTACAAATGTTATATTATACATAAATTAAATGGTATTAAAAAAAATTAAAAATGTAAATTCACTGTAATTATTTAGATGCGTACTTAACCCAGATATACTAAGCATATATGTTTACGATATTGATGGTTTAATTCAGGTTTTGTTAATTCAAGTTGACTGATTAGTAAATTGGAACACACACAACCAATCTCTGGAAAGTAATACAATTTAAAACAAAGCAGAATCTTAATTAATTAAGAATTCTCAAGAATTGAAATAAATAACCCGTTGCGTAATTAGCTTCAGTAATTACTCATGGGATCTCAAATAAAATAATAAATAATATAAATTATCTCATATAGGAGAGAACAAACCACATTTAAAAATACGAATATAGAAAAAACAAAGTATAGGTATTGATAAATTGATAAATTATTTTAATTTTATTTTAACATAAAAAAACAAAAAAAAAAATAAACTACCACAACCGGTGAACGGGCCTGGGGCTCAAACATGTTAGAGGCTAGACTGTTTCATGGACAATTTTTCTACAAGGAAGTGACTTCTCCTAAGTCACGTTCAACCGCCAGATTTTCCCCCTCATTTTGGGTACCCTATTTTTATAATATTATATAAAGGCTGGGTAAAGCCCAGTAGGTTCCTACATGATCCATCTCCGGCTACAAACAGACTAAATAAAAGGCTCGTCATCAGCGGGATTTGAACCGGGATTTCCGGCATGGCAACTCAGTGCTCTACCACTGAGCCACTGCGCTCCCTATATTTTAACATAACTAAGCCAAAATTCGCAATATTTAGTGCCCATTAACTCCATATTTTTGCATTATTATCTATTGTTTAATACATTCGAATTCGTGAGGATTGAAATTCGTTGTACAAAATTACTTAACTAGCGAAGAACAAAGCGGAAAATAATAACTTTAACTTGTTCCAAGCTTTGCAAATAACACGGTTATTATTCTCTGCAAAGCGAACACAGCTCACAATAGGATTCGAATTGCAAACAGTAAACGCACAATTAAACTTATTAATAACTCAACCACTCCTTTGTAACTGAAACCAGAATATTAACGCAGGCTATGTAAAAGATGAGGCAGTGATTCCATGCGAAGGCGAATAGCTTTGACGATTATAGAACCTATACTGGCTTTTAGGGCATCATTTGTGGAGATTGGGGCGCCCGGCGGACAATCGGATTTCCTAGCAATCTGTTCAACGGGAAAGGTGGGAAGGCTACGATTGTACCGAGGTAGAACCAATTCTGATTTCCCGAAACTGACAATATTGATACTGACAGGAACTATATCGTTAGGCCTAGTATTTATATTCACTTTATATTGATTTAGTACAATAAAAATTAAACCAAGAAATATATACTTGAATAGTTTAGTATTTTCTTATCAATACAAATAATTAATACAATTAAGCGACGACATCCTTCCGTTCTAACAAAACCTAATATCGACATTTCTGGCTATTTCTTTTATCAGTTTATTATACTCAACATTGTGGATACATTATTTTATATTAATACACTAATAAAATTGTAGAATCATTTATATTCAATAAGCTCCTTCTTACTGTTATAAGCTATTTATTTATCATTAAGACTCTAGGTAGACAACGAAAACGAGAATACATACTTTACAAGCAAGGAATAAATAAAAATAAGCTAAATGATTTGAAGTAGTTGAGAGCGTTTTTAAAAATATAAAACCTAAAATTGTTGAAGGAAATATAATAAAAACGGTGCATAAAGGATAAATACAACCCCGCAAAGCAATTGGCATGCTTAACTCGGTCCTTTGGAACAATAATGTGACGAAAAATAACAAGAAGTTCATATATAATTGAAAGTGTAACGGTATCGAACATCGATCATCGATAAATCGAAGTGATATGTGAACAATATAATAGCAATAAGATAAAATTCCCATACTGTTTAACATATCGTTGTTATCTAGCACCACTGTATGTAATAAACTTTTTGTTTTGTACAACAATTTATCTTGTTTTACTTACGTGATAAATAAAGTGTGTTACCCCTCAAGAACACGCAGTGTTAAGATCCTTACAATCCCTACAAAATCTTAACAATTAATGACCCCATCGTAAAAAGTAAAAGTGATATCAATTAAATTCGAACATTAAAAATGCCTTAGATACACCTTTTAAGGAAGAATCTTGTGGAGAAGGGCAGTCTATTAACCTACTCCAAGTCGATGTTTATCCAAGGCCCAACTTCGCGGATACCTCAATTTTGGAAAAAATTGCCTTGTGGTTCGCTACCTGCAAATCCGTATTCTCAGCATCGAAAATTACATCTAGCAACATAAAATTTTTAAAACTATTGCTCCCAAATATTGACTACGATGTACTAACTCAAGTTCAAGACCACGTTCTTGACCCTTAGAAGCAAGTTTCAATGAAAATTTGAAAACAAGGCTGTTGCAAACTTACGGAGAATCGGACACTGCGTGTCAAGAAGCTCCTCGAAGAAATGCCTTTAGGTATCCAGGGCCCATCACAGCGTGAGTACGGATTTCATTCGTACATTATGGTTGAAAAACCTACCCAATAGATTTAAACCAATTCTTTCCACGACTGAGCACACAGACGTAGAAAAACTCGCTCAAATCGTTAATAAAATCCACGAAGTTTCAACGCCGATGGATAGCTATGCTGTATCCCAACCATCTACCTCGCGCACATCAACCATAAAAAACCTGTGAGCCGTGCTTTGCCGAGTACGGAAACTCCATAAAGACGAGTATGAGATAATCCGCATCCTGAACGCGAAAAATCGCGGGAGAAGTTCGAGCCGGCGACAACCGGAATCCCTCTCCAGAACGAAATCGATCGATAACGGTATCTGTTATCAGAAGCTGCGCCAAACGCTGCTATTAGGAATCAACTTTAAACTCCAGTCAGTTGCGGTGGAAACTTTCACTCCCCATCCTCTCCACCGCTTTTTCATCAAGGATAGGACTAGAAGCCAACCATTTCTCATCGACATAGGAGCATCCATCTCACTGCTTCCAATTCCTTAAGGACGACTCAGAACTCCTTCCGATATCACTACATTAGCCGCTAATAATTCGATAATAGCTACTTAAGGTGAGATAACGAGAGAAGTAGATTTAGGTCTAAAGAAATCACTTCGGTAGACTTATGTCTGACATCGGTAAGGCGGTTATTAGAGTGGACTTCCTTTTCTGGCACCAACTCATAGTATATCTTAACAAAAGAATATTGCTATATTGAGCTGATACAAACTATTGGAGGAGAGCTGCCAGGGTGTCTGGGCTGCATAGAAGGAGTAATGCCGAAATTCAAACCCAACGAAGCTATCGATATATAGCTCCTCAGAAGAACGGAGGAAGAAAGATTGGCCAATTTAATTTTTAATTAGAGTGGTGAAGGGTGGAAACGGCGAGGAAGACCACGAAAAAGATGGATAGATGGAATTGAGGAAAGGGTGCATAGCCATGGAGGAAGAAATCCAAGATAGAAGGCTTTCCACCATTTAAGGGGCTTGAAGAGCCCCAGTAGGGTCTCCAGATCCCACAGAACCCTTACCTGCCAGTTACAGGAATAAATAAATTATCTGATTCAGCGTGCTCTGAACCTAGGGTTATTGTTAACAACGACGGCAAAAAGCAAAAAGAAATACATTTTTTTTTAAATAATCAAAATAACATTTACTGCAATAAGGACATGCATTGATAAAAATAATGATAAACAATATTTAGTTAAATATCGTAACAATCTAATAATCTCGTAACAGAAATAAGTTCGTAACACAAATGAAATTCCCTCTGTTCGGATTTAATAGATTTATAGTATTACATTTAAAACATGAACTTCACTTTCACACTTGGGACAGTAACATTCGGCACGGCACGCGTTCCGGCATTTCTCTCAGATTTTTTTTTAGGATAAGCTGAGTTAAGGGGATTGGCTAAGCCGACTAACTCGATTTCACAGTTCGCCTACCTTCTATCATCGCCCAGTCTACACCTGGGTTGGTAATAAATGACAATAGGAATAGTAAATAAGTAACTATAAATGTAATATTGAATGTGAAAGATCAAATAACTGAAAAATATTGATCGTAACTGAGGTGCAGAAAATATTGGTTAGTAATTTACCTAGAAATTACTGATGATCGTAGAAATTACCTATGATTTGAGATTCCTCCGTTAAGAAAAGCCCTGCACAGAGGACGGGCTGAACTTTGGGTTTGTTGATAGTAATTGTTAATAACAAATAGTTTATCCTCAGATAACATTAGAATGGGGTGAACTGAGTAGTGGATAGCATAGCAACATGCTATGTCTAAAGTTGTGGACTCGAAGCCTGACAGGTGGCGTTAAAGTTTTTCAACAATGGAGTAAAAAAACCCTTGGATGGGAGCCACAGGCCTATAGAATATCAGTTACTTGTTAAAGAACTCAATCCTGATTATGCCTGGCTAGGCGTCATTTCGGAGTACTACTTCACTATCGTCTGATAAGCCATCGCAGCAAAAAACAAAAACGCTAAATGAATAAACAAAAATAATATTAGATAAATTCCTATATCGAAGGAAACGTACCTAATATGAGATGTTCTAAATACAACCGTATAAATAAAAGTGATTAATTCATTGTTTTGTCTATAAATACCAAATAAATCGACATTAATACGGGCTGTTCTGTAAAACAGTGTAGTATTATCACCCAGTGCTCAGGTAGTGGAGGTAGAACGCAGAGGTTGTAAGATTTTTATAGCAGACTGAACCTTTCCTCTTCAGAGCCTTAAATTTTGCAGAGAACAGCGGTACTTCTGAAGCCCCTTTAGTTTTTCCCATTTTTCCCGACCGTTCTAATTTTCCGGTAGGTGCATCAGATAGTCAGAAACATGGAGAAATGGTTTAAAGCTCCCTGGAACAGATTTTATCCAGAAAAACCGGGAAAAGCATTGTGATAAAATAATACACTTCTTCAGCAGTGAATATCAGTGTTGAGCGATAAACCTCCTTTTGATATAAAATCTAAATAAGAAATATTAAAAATGGAAAAATAATACCCTATTAAGATACATTCATTGAGGAAGTGAGGCAAAATCTATCTAATAACTTGTTTAGCTAAAATTAGCCATTTAATCTACGTATTTGATTAATAAACATTCTCTTTTATCGAGCGAATTCAAATTGCGTTAAAATGAATAGAAGAAATAATAAAAGAAATTTGTTGATACATTGATATTTGATTTATAAATAATTAGGATATGAAAATGAGTGAACCAAGTATTTTTTTTTATTAAGTAAATGATTTGTTTTTATAATAATAGTTGACCGTATAAATGTCATGGAGAAGAAATTGGTCCGGATGGAGGTAAAAACAAAGCCTTGAATATTGAGCTACTATTTATTTGAAAACCAAGGTCTCGAATCACATTGCTGGCCTTCTTTAGTGCTGAATGAACCATACATACAAATATATGAGAACGAAAGAAATATTATAATAACAAATTAAATATAAAAAGAATAATAGGAATAAACAAGATACGAAAAGAAATACAATTTAAATAATAAAATAATAGAAAATGTATTAATAAAAATAATGATAACAAAAATATAATGTTTAAAAAGTGAAAACAATCTAGTAATTAGTTGTTATCAGATTGTTAGAGTAATAATTATAATAATAATAAGTGGATTTTTATATTTTTCAACCTAAATAAGGCTTTTATCATTATTTTTAGCAATCTACCTCCTATTATTTTAGTTAACCTTTTTTTATAATGAAAATACACTGCTATAATGTTTAATGATGAGTTGAATATAGAGATTCAATTCAAATCAAACGGATTTTCATGCGGTTTTCACCAAAAATAGAGTGATTCACGAGAAAGGTTTTGGTTTATAATTTGTCAAGGTTTTGTGTAAATTGTTTTGAATATAACGATAATTGTTGGAACTGTAGAAAGAAGTATAGCCTCCAGGGAGGTTTCATTGAAGATGATGCCTAATCCCTTCGGCATATAACGAAACAAGTCATGGCGGTATATTCCTCTTCTTTGTAGATCTTAAAAAAAACCACAGACAACATATATCTATCTTTTATGGATAGATTACTATACCTATTTTATCTTCTAAAAAGTTAATAATGTACATTGTGGTATTTGGAAAGCTATTTAGAGGAGTACAGTATTAATCCTTATCAACTTATATTCTTTAGTTATCTTAAGCATTTCATGCGGATCATTAGAATATTTTATACAGTATAATTTAAATGATTATCTTATGGGTTATCGCAAAAAATTAACGCGCATGAAAATAAATTCGTATATAAAGAAATATTTTGTATTTATGTTTATAATATCTACATAATAAAATACATTAGACATAAATAACAATTAGGCCTAATATGGCTTACTACCCGTTGAAAGCCGGAGTGGGTCGCTATTTACTTAATAAAAGTAAATAGTTTCTTCGTTTCTTTCAAGCTTTGTTATTCATAAATTTAATATATCATGGTCCATATTGGAAAGAAACAGGAAAGTTCGCATGTCTCGAGACATATACTTTAAACGATGTATAATAATAATATTCTGGTGTACTTCTTCCTTTTTGGAGACGTGGGCAGGAGTACTAAGGACGAACTCACCGCCCACTGGCTGAGTGGAGGGCTGAGTGGCTGTTAGCAGAGCTCTCGGTCCGCTGAGCTGTGAGCCAACGAAATCCTTGGTCTAACCGACCGCTTTGGGTCTGATACTTTATGTTTGTACTATATACTGTATGGTGCTCTTAATAATTGTAATCATAATCAATATGGTTATTAACAATTCGTTCAATTAATTATTAATTGAACTAATACTAATTACGTGAAAAAAAGGAAAAGTAAATGGTCTTGGAGAATAACTAAAGTTTAAGTAAATAAACAATTAATTATTGAGTTATAACTTATGAATGAAGATTGGTTGGTAGCTCTGATGTTATACATCGGAGTAATTAGCGCCGAATCCGTGTAATAACGCTGTTAAAATATATATATATATATATATATATATATATATATATATATATATATATATATATGAGTGTATAATATATTTTGGTATATAAACATTAAATTGCTTCAGTAGATTTAATATTAACGTCATTGATTTCGATCATATACATTTACAAAAATAAAAAGAAAGCTATAAGTATATGAAAATTAACTCTTCATTTGCTAAATTATAAGCTTCTATTATTGTAATAAAAAGATATAATGAAATTGATTTTTATTTTTATCATCGTTAAGTTCAACAATACTCAGATCAATTGTACTTTTATTCATTTCATAAAACAAAACAATTTTATTTTTTATTAAACTATTACAAAAAAAATAATTTAGAGGAAACAAAAAGTTCAACTAGTAATGGATGGTTTATGTTATTATTAGTATGAATAGCACAACTATTAAACGACCTGTAATTAAATATAATTAATTATTCTTATAGCAATCAAATTCTAACCTTTAAACTAAAGTTGATTAAAACAAATTGTATAGCTCATAAACTGGCCCTAAGCGTCGCTAGTCTCGTGTAATACGTCACGAGCATGTTGTTGACGCGAATCCATAAGTTTCCGCCCTACCAAAAGCTGCTAAACGTGGCTAAAGAAGATTTGTATTAAAAAAATGGTTTTAATATTTGTTATCATAAAAGTGACATTGATCTCTATTTTTCCAACAAGATTTTGACGGTTTGTCGTTTTTTATTATTATTGTTTCTTTATTTTTTCTTTCGCTCCACCCTCTGTTAATTGGAGTAAAATCCCGGCGGATGAGCGAATTAACCAAATAACAATACAAAAAAACAAATAACCTTTATGTACCACTGCAGTCCTTGAAACAGTACAGGCTCTTCCATGTGCTGAAATCAAGGGGTTCATGGGCTATAACCCACTATAGCGATACTTTTTTCCCTATACATATATAATCTTGACATAATAGCAATAAAGTAAACTCTTTAGCTAAGAAAAAAATCAAAGACCTCAAAATATTATACTAGAAACTAAGAACGAAACCTGGACTAAGAACGATTTTATACCATTTTTCTCAGGTCAGAACAAGTTTAGAATTCGGAAAGGTTTTTATATTGTAAAGATATAATCCTCATCCTCATAAAATCCACAAGTTCACACAATAGAGGAATCATTGACGATCTAATCAAGCAGAGATCTGGTGTCAAAGCAGAACTGCCTACAAAGAGGATATTGGACAAGAGACACATGGATGGCAAGTTGAAGCGAGTGGAGCTTATCATGAAACCGTTCGATCGGGCAACGATCCTCATTGAGAAGGAAGGACCATTCAGTGAGCAAACAAATACTCCCGCGCTGAGTGAGTAGGGGACAATGCCACCGTGCTCTGGCCCTGGCTACATTATTCGGCACCGCGGCTGGCAAGTACCAGGAGATTGCTTTATTTCCAGAAAACTGTGCGTACAATGAGAAACAGATTGATTGTATTATATCTATTGAGAAAACGGAAATGAAATACGTTATCAAATAAATGATCAAATACATCAAGTGAGTGAAACCACCTTCCTTACATCATATCCTCATATTTAAAAAATAAAAATATTAAAGCTGTGTTACATAATACCTGAACTTTATATAACATTCGTGAATTTTTTAATATATTTTTTCACAATCTAAATAATAAAAAGTGGTCATTTCCAAGTAGAACTCGTATAGTTTTGGCAATATGAGTGTTTACTGAATCCATAGGGCTTGAAAAAAATGTCTTTACCAGGAAACTGTAACCATGGCGGTAAGAAAAATTCGGAAGTACTTGGTTAAATAAAATGTATACACTGTGGATAGTAATTAACCATTTAAAAAAATAAGCTTCGTATAATTATTATCCTTCTTTTCTTTAATCAGTTAAAAAAAACAAAGTACTGGGTACAGACATCCATACTCGAAAACAATTTTAGAACATTTTGCTATTTAGTTTGCATGCAAACTTCTTATACTAGCAATCGAAGCAAATAGTTAAGACAAAAATTATGATTTAAATAATTCACACAAGTAAATACGTTTTTTACAATCTCCATTATCTTCTTCGACTTTATACGTAAGACAACATTATTTGTAAAATCTTTACTTAGATAGCATAACATACATACCCGTATTTGCAAATAATGCTAATTCCGGAAATGCATTTTGAATCTGAGAAAATTTCTTATTTCTCCTTTTTTTAATTATCATACTTAATGATTCTTTCATAGTTTAAGTTTTCCTATTTTTACATATAAAATTAAAGAAAAACTTACCATTTACACTCATTCATACTTCTTAATGAACATAAGATCTTACTGATAGAGAAGATTATTTAATTATTATACAATTATACATAGAAATAGAAATGTATTTTAGTTATTGACTAAAAGTAAGTGGAATATAATAATATATACCATTTTTTAATCAATATTACAAATACTTGTACACAAATGTGGAGCGTACGACTTCATCAGTGATTGATTTATTTGATTGCTATAACAGGGATAAGTGTGCACTCAGTCAGATTGTGATATTTGGTGTTTTTTTTTTTTTTTTTTTATCTACACCTTACAAATTCTAGAAAGCGTTGAGCTTATCACTTCAAATTGTACTCATATAGAAAACGTTACCAGTTGGGGTTCAACATTTTATTCTGAAACTTATTATTACTTAACTAACATATTTTTAGAAACAGGGTTGAAACGAAACTAGACACCAGAGAGAAATTTAAGGCACCTACACGATGATTTCCAATACTCCTGAAATAACCCAAACCTGAATACCTGCAGTAGATATTAATATAAAATCTAACATGCCACGACGGAGGAATAGCTAGGAAACGAAAGAGGGAAAGAGGGGAAAGAAAAAATATTTATAATCCTTCATGATGAACTTTAGCTTAATTGACGCGAAGAAGACTGGAAAGGCTCAAGTTCTTATAAAACATGGCCAATGAGAGAAAACTGCCGTTCCCAAGAACAAGAGGAAACAGAGACTCCCTAAAAGCATTTCCCTGACATCAACTCAATTTACATACAAATTTCAGGCTTCTAACTTAATTTGGTGGGGCTGTAGAGGTGCCTAAAACCGCGAAATAGTATACAGGAAGTTTGACTGAAATTCACCTTTTCCAGTATAATATCTTCCAGCATAGTTTTACATTCCGGATTTTTTTTATTTGACCAAAAGAGAAGCTCTGGAAGCTCCCAAATGTAGTGGGCTTTTATTTTGCCTAAAATTATCATTAATATTATATGATTAATATTTTGAAAAAAACATAAAAAATAACATGTTATGTATCATTGATTAATATTATATACCACTATTTTACAACAAAACGTATTATTAAAATGAAAACGAGGACTTAGATGGGTAGGTTGTTCGCAATATACATGGAAATATTCGATAATGCAGATGCTGGGTCCTTTTGGCACAACAGTGTATATTATATATCGGAAAAGTCAAAGGGACAAAGCAGAAGCAAAGGGAAACATGAGGGACATTTTCCTCATATGCCACATTTATATGTTATAAATTGAGGAGAATGTTCCTCCCAAATTTCATGTAAAACTATAATTCGCATAACAACCGGGTTTATATTCCAGCTAATACATATTTGCAATAATATAAAAACAGTTAAACGGTTCAGACAATAAGGAAGCATTAAAACTTTCTTATAATTTGAGCTGGAAATAAGCCTTCTTCTTTTCCATATGAGCAACTCTTTAGATGTTTGGAAGACAACTGGCAGGGAAGAGACAACATGGGTAACGCAAACAGGCATAACTTCCACCACACAAATATTCATAAACCTTTCGAAACACATAAAAGGCAAATGATATTTGACAAAAACTTTTCTGCTAATATAGAACACGAGCAAGGATATATGGTACCTCTGCCCGAACACGTTTATATATATTTTTTTTAAAAGATAGGTGTGTTTATATCAGAAAGAGAAGTGTAATTTTGTCACAAGAAGATGAAAATAATCTGTCATCAAAAAATATCTCTGAAGATATAAATAAATAAAGGTAAGTGAAGGGAATACTAACCTCAAATTAACAGGAAATAATTATCTACTTCCATATAAACAGTTCTCCCGATATAAGAGAAATTTTTACCTCCACCCGGATTACTTTCTTCCCCTTATTATGTATATTATTATTCTAAAGGGACTTTTTACAGAATAAATACATTTTATTATTATTATTATAATAAATAAAATATCTAAATAATAAATGATATATCTAAATATCTAAATAAAATATCTGAAGATATAAATTAATACAAAATATGGAGTTTAAAAATAAGTAAAAAGTTAAGATATCGAAAGATATTAATAAATGAGGTATCTAAATTTATAAATAAACTTAAGTGATGGAAAAACTAAACTCTCCACAAAAAAAAAAAAAAAATGATATCACTACTAACCAAGAATTTTGATAACACACCAACAAGAACTCGGAACCTTCTGCATAGCAACTCGGCACTCAACAAGCCCCTCTCTACTCAAACTAAAATAAAATAAACACCCAAATTATTTAAGAATTATTACGAATAAATAAGTAAAAATGAATAAATAAATAAAAAGGTATATATTACATTGTAGTTTTGTTTATTCATTTAAAGTCACTTTATGCTACAATGACTAATATCTCATCTGTGTTTGGAGTCTTAAATTTTGCATATCCAGATATATTTAGGACTTGAACGGATCTTCAACGAGTACCTGACACCGCAGAGGTCCGGCACTGCTAATCTCCATCCCTTCTGAAGAAAGGCATGACTAAGGATTTTTAAATTCATTTTTATAAAATCTTAATACCTCTTGCCGGGATTCGAACCCACTGCCTTGGACATAGAAAGTTTTTACGCTAACCACTACGCCACAGACAAATAGATCACATGTCTATCGTATATGTATAGATCCGCATGTCATTACAGTTTTTTAATGCAGAACATGCAAATACAGTACCTAAAGATACATGGTTGATGTATAGTACACAAATCTTCTACAGCATACCTACAGTATTCTACCTTATTGATTTTTTATCATTTAAAAAAATTATCATAAAATTATTATTTTCACATCTTCTTGTATACAGTATCAGATTTTATAATATATAAATATTGTATAATATATTATATACAAAAGAATTTGTTTATTTCTTCTGGTTTCTACACGGTCTAAACCAGAAGAAATAAACAAAGTCTTTTGTAATAATAGTGGTCGTGGAAGCCTTAAAGAATATATTATATAATTGTAGTTTTTAAACACAAATGTATTCGAATTAATTACTTGTGGCAGCGGTTCCAAACCAATAGAGTACATGATTTTTTAATAATGGCAGTAAATAAAATATAGTGATAAATAATATATTGATAATGAAAAGTAAATAATATAAAGTTTTCTATAGATGTTTTATTTATTTTTATATTTAATTATATATATATATATATATATATATATATATATTATATTGGTGTTTTGCACAACTAGAAAGGTTGAGAACAACTAACTCACGGCATTGGGAACAAATAATATATATTTTATTGTATATAAATTTTCAAGAGTAATAAATTTAAATAAAATGCTAGAGAAGATATAGCGTCAAGCGTGCATACAATTAAAATGCCAGGGGTAATACGATCTAAGCCTCTATAAACTTGGGAAAGCTTTTGAGCTGCTTGAGACACGTTGAGATAGCTCATATTCTGCATTATAAAGGCCATAGTAGTTCTACCTCGCCTACATGTGGATATATTAAAATTTAATGTAAGAAATAAGTCCCTTTTCCCTTTTACTCACTCTTTCTTTCTCTTTCTCTGTTGAAAGTAAACTGCATTTACCAACTACATATGACATATGCCTGTAACCTTACAGGACATTATTACATATCGCATTATTACAACTAAATTAACATTATACACAAAACTTCACTGGTTTCTGGTTTAGACCATGTTGTTAAATTTTCCTTCGCCAACGTTTCGCCAGACATACTGCTAGCTTCTTCAAGGCTGGATCGAGAATGAAGACGTTCCGGCAATTCGCGGCTTTATATAGCCGTCGCTCGGGTTCGTTGGGGTTCACTCGGGTCCACTCGTAGTTCGTCGGGTTTTTTCGCTAGTCCATCGGGTTCTTTCGTGTCCGTGGTCGGAGTCTGCTCTTCCATGACTGTGATTGAGTTGTTTCTGTTTTTTCTGGCTCTGATTGGCTGGAATTAGGTTCTTTAGATTGTTCTTGAGTGACTTGTTGTTTTTTCTTTTCCTTTATGGGTATGTTAGGAAGCCATAGTTTGCTTAATCTGTACCCGTCTTCCCTGTTGAAGTTTTCCGGACGCTTGACTATTTCAATGGCTTCCAGTATCCTCCTTTCTGTGTTATTGCTGCGTTTCTGAACGACTTTAATTTTTTCAAATTCTATGATATGGTTCGTGGTCGTAAAGTGTTCCGCCAAAGCTGATATTTTACTATCCATTTTTTTCACACTTTTAATGTGTTCATTAAGTCTTGTGGATATCAGCCTACCCGTTTGCCCAACTGTGTTTAATATCATCGTACTTTTTATTTGATGGCAAATACTACAAACAAATTGAAGGCGCAAGTATGGGATCACCATTAAGCACACTAGTCGCGGAACTTTTTATAGAAAATTTTGAACAAGAAGCATTAAAAGCTTCTTGACGTGCTGAATGATGGTTCCTACGAGGAACTAAAAGAAGACCCTACTGGAAAGATAAACCGAAGGATTACCCAGTTTCTGAAAGACAATAAAATTGAAACAGTCAGAAGTTTGATCAGGTCTGACCCGATGCCGCCAAGGATATACGTTCTCCCGAAAATCCATAAAGAGGGAATACCTCTACGTCTTATTGTGGATTGCATTGGCTCAGTGACGTATGAAGCGGCCAAATACTTAAGCAAGAAAATAAAACCACATATCGGCAACACTGAACACCACATTCGGGACTCTAACGCATTTGTGAATAAAATAGTAGCAATAAGAATCAATCACCAAGATATACTGGTCAGCTTCGATGTGAAATCCCTTTTCAACAAAATACCTATAAAGGATACTATATCGCTAATGAATAAAGTGCTCAGTAAAGCAGATACAGACTTGGCTGAACTGTGTTTAATATCATCGTACTTTTTATTTGATGGCAAATACTACAAACAAATTGAAGGCGCAAGTATGGGATCACCATTAAGCCCACTAGTCGCGGAACTTTTTATGGAAAATTTCGAACAAGAAGCATTAAAAGCTTCAGGTTTGAAGCCATCACACTGGTTCCGATACGTGGATGACACATTCGTTATTTGGCCGCATGGGATATCAGCCTAAATGTATTCTTTTCCACAGGAGCATGGAATGCTGTATATGCCAGGTGTTCTGAGCCCTATTCTATCCTTTGCACTGGGTAAAACTTGGCCTATCTTCCTGTCTGTGGTGTATATTGTTTTTATGTTGAACTTTTTCAGTATTTTGGCTATTTTCTCGGTGGTGCCTTTGACATATGGGATCACTGCTTTTTTAATTTCTTCTCCTTATTCTTTCTTGTCCGCCTGTGATCCCATACTTGCGCCTTCAATTTGTTTGTAGTATTTGCCATCAAATAAAAAGTACGATGATATTAAACACAGTTGGGCAAACGGGTAGGCTGATATCCACAAGACTTAATGAACACATTAAAAGTGTGAAAAAAATGGATAGTAAAATATCAGCTTTGGCGGAACACTTTACGACCACGAACCATATCATAGAATTTGAAAAAATTAAAGTCGTTCAGAAATGCAGCAATAACACAGAAAGGAGGATACTGGAAGCCATTGAAATAGTCAAGCGTCCGGAAAACTTCAACAGGGAAGACGGGTACAGATTAAGCAAACTATGGCTTCCTAACATACCCATAAAGGAAAAGAAAAAACAACAAGTCACTCAAGAACAATCTAAAGAACCTAATTCCAGCCAATCAGAGCCAGAAAAAACAGAAACAACTCAATCACAGTCATGGAAGAGCAGACTCCGACCACGGACACGAAAGAACCCGATGGACTAGCGAAAAAACCCGACGAACTACGAGTGGACCCGAGTGAACCCCAACGAACCCGAGCGACGGCTATATAAAGCCGCGAATTGCCGGAACGTCTTCATTCTCGATCCAGCCTTGAAGAAGCTAGCAGTATGTCTGGCGAAACGTTGGTGAAGGAAAATTTAACAACATGGTCTAAACCAGAAACCAGTGAAGTTTTGTGTATAAATAATGGCCGTAGAAACCTGATAGAGTATTTAAATTAACATTCTTATATAATTTGTATTTATCTAAATTTAACTATATAAAGCATATTAATTAAATGTATTATATTTGATATTAAAAATGTTTTTCGCCAGTTGATGGAATAATAAGATAAACAAATATAATTTTGAAAAAATAATTGAACTAATAAAGCATATAAGCTGATAATAGCCTGCCTTGTTCTTGCCGATTAATTTCCGATTATGGTCTTCAATTGAGAATTCATGATTTTAACTATTAAATTAACGGGTGCCTACTTGATAGAGGCCGGATGAGTCCTAGAAAGGTCGCTAGATACCACAGGATCCAACTTAAACTATTAACAGATTAAATAATTTATAAGCTACAATCGGATTTGAATGTTAACTATTGAATAAAAAGAAAAACGATGCATTAGTCACATCCTCAATAAATAAACAATATGATATAGTTTAACGCTAGATTGTCAACCACGAGTCATAATGACTTGAAATCTCCCCTCACTTTATTTTCTTCGCCTGCAAGTTCAAAGAGCTTTCTTTCTGAGTGTGCTACATCCCCGTAGTCAACAATACTTCACCGTAGTTGAAGAGTAAAGGGATATTTCATTCCTATTTAAGTTTAGTTTGTTTGAAATCCTGAAGATATTTTGACTTGTGTTCTTGTGGTTTTCAAAGCTGTCATCTGTTTAATCTTTCATTTCATTTAAACCTCGTGCATACTATATACTTGTGAAACCCTAAACATTTTTATCTGTAAATATTATGAAAATATGTCTGTTATTTTATCTTACTTAAAAGCATGGTATGTCTCCAATATTCAAATAGTGACTGTTCTTTTGTTTTTTTAAATTACATACCATAATTACACTCAATCAAAGGTGACTCCCAAATATGTAACAGCTATGCATCAGGCATATAACAACTGAATTCAAAACATTAAAACTATTTATAATTATATTTAATAAACTTTAAATATGGAGGCCGTGTGGAATGAAGTGATTAAGGCGTTATCATAATAATATTTAGGTTGAGAAGGACATTTCTAATGGGAAAAAAAATCAATTTCTTGAAGAAAAATCTTGAGCTAAAAAGCTGTTTTCCACGAAAACAAAGTCATTTGGCATTTGGTGAGGTTCTCGACATTTTTAAGATTTAGCATTCTTGCATACTAATATATCGATCAAGTTTCATATGATCCACCTGAGAAAATATATCATTTTGTAAAAAGGATTGGTATTGGATGATATGGATTCTTTTTCTTTTTCTTACCGTTCCTCCGCATTCCTTTCAGTGAGGAGGAGCCTCTACCCAACTGGGTCCGTGCCATCATCATCATCTACTCCAGAGTTTTACCTCTCTCCTCTTCCAACTTGCCAACATGTTCTCCATATGAAGTTCATTGTATTCCTCGCGGTGTTGTGCCTACAGGTCTAGCTTCGAACATTTTCCTTGGCTCAGATTCGGCAAATGTGTCCAAACCACCTCAGTACCGTTTCTGCAAGGAATCTTTTAATGCAGAGATTCCCTGGTCTTCTCTTATAGTTAAATTTCTCACCCGGTCTCTTCTTGTTTTCCCAGCGACTCTGCGGAGGTATTTCATTTCCACTGCAATGATTCGACTTATGTATTTCTCCATTGCGACCCAACTCTTACATCCGTACATCAAGGTAGGGAGAAATACTGGCTTATAAATATGCAGTATTACGTTTTTATTTACCTCTCGATTGCTCACTATAGTGTTGCAAATCTGATAACAGACCTGGTTAGCTTTTGTTATTCTGTTAGAAGTTTCTTGGTCTATCCTTTCCGATTTGCAAATAATTGTTCCGAGGTAAGTAAAGTCATTAGTGCTTTCAAACTCTTCTCCATTGGAGTAGAAATGCTCGTCTGTTTCCTCCTCTCTAGAGACTACAAGTACATTATTCTTGGTAGTGCTAATTTTCATTCCTTTGCGCAGAAGCTCCTCCTGGCACTCAACTATTGCTTGTTGCAACTTTTCTTTAGCTTCGGCATGGAGCACAATGTTTTCAGGGAACAGGTAACATTTCGTGAGGATTATCCCAGGATTCCACTTTCCCAACGATATCCAGGCTGTACTCCTTTTGAAAATTTTATGGACTTCATCTATTAGTGTAATGAATATTAGTAGGAAAGGCCATCTCCTTGTTTAACTCCTGGTTCCATACGATGCTTCTAAGATGTTCCATTAGACGCTTGCCCATTTATATGTGCCACCACTTTTGGGTCTTGGTATGTTGATTTCATAGCATCTGTAGGGATTTTTGTGAATTTCTTTGTTTTGCAGGGCTTCATTTATATATTTCCCAGGAACGGAATCAAAAGCGGATTGCAGGACTAAGAATGCAAGGTACGTGGTCTTACCTCTCTCCCAGGACTTTTCCAATTATTTCTCAGAATGAATATATTATTCCCAGTTTCCTCCCAGAACGGAAGCTAGCCTGTTTCTCTTCCAACTGATCCTGACTGAAGGATAGATGTATACATTTTATATACTACTGAGTAGCGACATATTGGCCTATAGTTGCTACAGTCACTTTGCTTCCCTTTCTTGTTTATTGGGACTATGGCATTTATTTCCCAATCTTTCGGTATCTTTTTGTTGTCCAATACTTTCTGTAATAGGGCCCGTCTTCCATACATAATCATTTCCGGTGAAATGCGAACATGTCCGGCAGCTTTGCCGGTTTTGATTTTTTCTATTGCTCTATGATATGGTATCCATAAACTATATTAGTGGTATCCCATAAAGAACCGTTAAATGAAAAATAAACAGAAAAAGTATAGAAAGTTCGTGTAGGGTACATTTTAGTTTAGTCATCGCAATAGAATGAGTTTTTAAGATTTTAAAATTCCAAAGCTGGTTTCGAAATTTGAGAAACCATTGGTTTCTCCGAGATCAAACTTAGGTTTTTCCTCTAATAAGCGTACCCTCATTTGAAAGAGGCTCGGTGTCCCAGGATGTCCAGGATGCTCTTCAGACCCTGTTATCAGATTAAATACTTTATCTGCCGGATTCGAACCCGCTATCTTTGGCGTAGTAAGTCAAAGCTATCATGCTCTCCCATAATTAAAAATAAAGTGATACAAATAGAGAATGCGAATGACATTTGTTAAATTGTTAAATAATGCGGCAAAAGGAAATATAATTTATCTCTTAACGGTAGATTGAAGACGGGATAAGAGAAGTGGAAGACAATGGAGGAAGAGGTCGGGGGCTGGTGACATTGTAAGTAGTGACGCGGGCAGATAGCAGTTTAGTGCTCCCTTCTCCTCGGCTCCTTGCTCCATTGTCATCAGCACAACCGTATTAGTGGAGAGGCATCCGAGTCGTCGTCATTTTGGCGGCACAATGGAGGATAATGTCATGCATATATGCGAAAAATAAATGAATAATGTAATGTGCGAAAAAGGGGTCGTTGATTTGATTAAGGGAAAGGGCCGAGGAATGATATAGTCCGAATAGGAATCAAACCTTTCTTCTTTCAGGAAGCTATTCAGGGCTCGTCGTAATGTCATACATTTATTTTTCAAAAAATAGATTAATAAACGCATGCTTATTTATTGGAAGGAAATGGTGACTGCTACTTTAATTCCAAATAATAAACAGCGCAACAATGAATAGAGATATTGCTAATTTTGTGGTAATTTTTCTGCCAACCATCTTTCTAATATTTTAATTATAAACTCCATTAGTATTTATTTCCCGCAGAGAAATAAGAAAATAAAAGGTTTTAGCTGCATCGTTTTTAAAAACCTTCATCTTCTTTTCTCTTTTTAATCTAGTTTTTAATAACCATGGAATGACATGATCTTGGACCCGAAGTCCGGAATGTTATTGTGAGAATTAGCAACCAAGGTCAGCTCAGCAATATGATATCACAGACTGAATAGGGGGTAGTTGTTAGTAAGGATTGTTGATCTAAGCCTTCATGATAATATCTTAGAAGTATTATTTCTTCGATTGAGATCAATAATATCGGATTTATTATTGTTTTTTAGCATTTAAATTAAAATTTATTTGCAGTAATCAAATTGAGCAATAAACACGTAGGTTCTGTATTAAGATCTTATATTGGTATTCGATTCTAGATATTATCAGTGAAGTTTGGCCGAAATGAATAATGTAGTATAATTATGCTGTAAAGTCACCTGAATGCTTTAAAAAGAACAGCAATAAAAATATCAGGAAAAGGTAAAACATCGTTAAATATTCAAAAGATGAAAAAATTCGGTTAAGCTAAAAGTAGAAGAGAGAACCCTAAGCTGTTTTTAATCCAACGGCACTGTAACTATACAAGGCAATCTAGGTTGTAGCAATTTGGCTGCGGAGCAATTGGGGATGTCTGTCAGCTTGCCAGGCCCCAGGGATGGATGGGCAGGGCAAAGGGAAAGATATAAAATCGTCAGGCTTCTGAGGGATTGCAAATAAATATCTACTAGTTATTGATAAAATAATAAATATTTTTGTAATCAATAACTTTACCCAGATAAAAGTTTTCTCCTTTTATTAGGCATATTTTTATTTGGGAATTGTTTTAAAAATAATTTTGCATAGCTGGGATCAATACTCTTTCATTCACTATTTCTCTCTCACACATATGCTCCCATGGCTAATCGGACGAGAGTTCTAAATTTTGCCTATCCCGGTATAATTAGGGTAGGGATCTTTAACCAGTACCTGACACCACAAAGGGCCGGGAACGCCTTTATAAGTGCTGCTGATTTAAAAAATTTATTTTCGAAAATATTTACAACAATTTTTACGATTACGATTTTAAATTTTATTTTGAAACGTTAAGACGAACATTCGGGCGGATCATTTTATTCAAAGCACTTTATTCCCAACAAACAATTTTTCTACCTTCATGTAACTCAACAATTGTTTTAAACCATAGAATTACTGTAAAAATATAAAAAAATACTGATAAATAAAAAATTGATATGTGCTTATATTTCTTAAACAAAAAAAAAAATGATTAGGGGACTAGTCAATTTTACAAGGATCGATTAAAAAAATATATTTAATTCCTATTTAATATAATAATGAAACCATCTGTATGATTAACATAATACTGGCAAAATAATAACTTTATTTTTTTCTAATATTTAATAGTTTGAAAAACTAAAATTCATACTTAGTTACACTAACTAAAAAGTCGAAAATGAATATTAGTTAAAAAAACAAATTAAAAACACGGGTTCATAGCCAGCCGAACTGAAAAGTGGAAAATAATTTCAGTAAATTTAAAATAAGAATAAAGTTATGAATAAAACTATCCAATTTATGGTAAATAAGTGTGTGCTGGTTTTTAAGACAAACATTTAGTTGACTGATATTAGTAAAATTAGAGTCATAATAAAAATATATTTTTAAATACAACTAATATCAAACAACAAGCACCCAAAGCTTTTTTGTTTTTTTACGAGAAAATGTATTTTTTTTGCCCATAACCTTATTCTTACCTACTTTAAACTTAATAAAAAGCATTTACTAATTTTTAGTTTTGTTTTTTACTAAAGCATGTTTTTTTAAAAACTATTTTTCATTTTATTAATATTTTTAAAAACATCAATATTTGTGAAAAATGTCTTTGAACTTCCTTCCTTTTGCAGGTTTTTGAATTTTTGAACTAATTGCAAGCATAGAGTACGACCCTGATTTCCGATGTAGCGATGGAACACAAAACAGAGGAATATCAGATTGTAAATGCCATGTGTGACTTGTGAAGTAGTTAATTATACATTGCGGCGAACATGTGACGGCTACAAACACTTGCTCGCCGAACGATGAATGATTTAGCCGTGCACATTGCCAGGGCGTGTTCTCTCCATCCACTAAGTGACATCTTTCCGATTCGTCCTGTCTTAATCATGAAGGACAATTCTGTAGTTACTGTGAATATAGTAATTAAGGCGTGGAGACCAATATCTCTACATGGTACTCTAAATAAAGTAATTTAGGAATACGGACAAATATTCAGGTAATAAAATTAGCAGTTCTAGATTTATTTGTCATATAAATACCACGAAACAATTGACAGGGAATATTATTAAAATTATTTTTAAATAACTGAGGATTAGTTGAAGCGTCTAAGAAAGTACTTTGCAATTTGTTCTAGATCACGCTCATCAACCATATTTTTCCACCTATTTTGGATAACCTCTTTATAGAGCCTGGGTGAGCCTCAGGGATCCCAAGGGATCATCACGAGTTGTTAACAGGATAAATAAATTATCTGCCATAGCTGGATTTGAAGCTGGGACTAGAAGATGTATTCAATTATTTATTATTTTTTTTTTTTATTTTTTTTTTTTTCCCGGCACAACAACTCGTCACCGAGTCCGGGCCGCCTCAAGTAGCCTCCGCCAGTTGGCTCTATCCTGTGCAGCAGTCCTCCAGTCCCGCACGCCGAGAAGAGTCCTAGCGTCTTCGGTCACACCATCCATCCATCTTACGTTTGGTCGTCCCACTCTCCTTGTTCCTAAGATCTCTTCTGTGGCCACTTTCTTCGGAATCTCGCCATCATCCATTCTGGCCAGGTGGCCAGCCCATCGAAGTCTTCCCAATTTTATGATTTTGGAGATCTCGTTATCTTCAAAGAGTTCGTACAGTTCCATGTTTTTACGTCTCCTCCATGTCTCGCCTACTTTGATGGGTCCATAAATCCTCCTCAGTATCCCCCTTTCGAACACCAAGAGCCGTTTTTCATCCGCCTTCTTAATAGCCCATGCTTCCGAGCCATAAATTAGTACTGGGCGGACTATTGTCTTATATATCTTGATTTTTGTCTTCCTTGACAGATATCGGCTCCTGAAGTTTCTTGCTAAGCTGTAGTAGCACCTGTTAGCAGTTATTATCCTACGCTTAATTTCTTGGGTGATATCGTTTTGGTTGTTTATCTCGCTTCCCAAGTAGGTAAAATTGTTGACAACCTGGAATCTGTACTATCCAACCTCAAAGCACGCCTCGTGTTTTCCTAGCCCTCCAACCTGCATATACTTAGTTTTTTGCTCGTTTACTTTTAATCCAAACCTTCTTGCAGCCTCCTCAAGGGCAAGAAATGCTTCCCTTAAGGCACGTTTGGATCTGGCCATAATGTCAAAGTCGTCCGCATAACCCAGCAGCTGCACCAGTCTGTTGAACAGGGTCCCACCAACCTGGATACCCGACTTCCTGACAGCCCCTTCTGCGGCTAGGTTGAAGAGGAGGCATGCGAGTGCATCCCCCTGCCTCACTCCATTATTTGTGTAGAACTCCTCTGAGACGTCGGCTCCAATACGTACGACACACTTTGAGTTCTTCATGGTCATTTTAACCATGCGCGTCAGCTTTTTAGGTATTCCCATTTCCTCAAGGGTCTGGTAGAGCTCCATCCGGTCCACACTGTCGTAAGCTGCCCTAAAGTCGACAAAGAGGTGGTGAGTCGTAATCCTGTGCTCCTTGGTCCTTTCAAGTAACATTCTTAATGTAAAAAGCTGGTCTATGGTGGACCTACCTCTTCTAAAGCCTGCCTGATAATTCCCTAATTGTCTTTCAGCAAAGGATGTCAGCCTTTCAAAGAGGATACTTGATAGAATCTTGTATGCGCATGGCAGGAGGGCAATTCCTCGATAGTTTTCGCATTCAGACTGATCTCCCTTTTTGTGTATTGAGTATATTATGGCTTTTGCCCAGTCCTCTGGCATCCGTTCCTGCTCCCAGATCGCCACTATCATGTTATGGAGCCCCTTCCTTAGCTCATTCCCGCTGCATTTTAAGAGTTCTGGCTGGATCCCATCAATCCCAGGTGCTTTGTTGTTTCTTAGCTTCCTGATGGCTTCCTCTATCTCATCCTCGTCGGGGGGCTCAGCGTCGTCAGCGAGAGCTTGTTCCTCTTCTTCTTCAGTGCTTACATTCTTACCGTCTGCTCTGTTAAGTGCCTCTCTGAAGTGCCGTTTCCACCTTCTGAGTACATCATCTGTTTTATTGAGGAGGTGACCATCCTCATCCTTACAGCATGTGACTCTTGGTTTGGATCGTCTTCCTTCATTCACTCTTTGGAAGAAGAATCTGCATTCATTGGCACTTCGAAGGTTCTCGATTTCTTCCATCCGCTTGTTCTCCCATTCTCTTTTCTTTTTTAATTATTTTTATACAAATCTAATATTTTTAAGTCCCGGAATACTTTTTTTTTATTCTATTATCGTCGGTCCTTGAAAAATGTGCTAAGTATATGAGGTAAAAAAAGTCTCTTAAATAATGAAAACTGTGTTTAGGAAAGCCAAAGTTTCGACCCACATTGCAGGTCTTCTTCAGGACTAAATACAGACAAATTAAAATTATTTATGTGGAAAATATGGATTTGGATTTTTAATATTTAGTATGTAAATAATTTTAGTTTATCTCTATATTTTTATTTAGCCCTGAAGAATACCTGAAATGTGGATCGAAACGTCTGCTTTCCAATAAGCAGTTCGCCTTTTTTAAGAGATTTTTTTTTACTTCCACCCAAACCATTTTCTCCATCATAATACTAGTGATATCTTCTTCAGCTTTACTTCGCAGGTGAAGCATACAAACGACTAAATAAACAAATTGATAACGGGGAACGGGCAGTAATAAAACTGGGGTGGTTTATAGAACATTAATAACTGGGGAGTAGGTGGAGACATCCCGGCCGCGCAACAGGCAACCCTTGCTACTATATCATATCCTATCTCCCGCGCCCATCTGCGCAGCTGGGGCTTCCTTCCGATATCTGTTAACAGGTTGATAAGATTAATTTCCTCCCGTCTCTTGATTCGGAACAGAATATCCGTGTCGGTAGGAACAAAATTGGCAGAAAATTTATTATTTTTATGATAAAAAAGAGCCTTATTCATCTATCACAATTGATACTACCCTCATTCAATGCGAACCCGAATAAAATAGAATAAAAAAGAAAATTATGAACGGGATGTACTCCTCCTCGGTAACAAGAACTTTCTATTCATGAACTTCTCCAACCCGCTGAATGGTCAAGAACCCACTCTAGGGAGAGCGATGATGAGGGATTCAAAAATTTCTGATGAGCCGGGCATCCCCTACCTGCGTCATTGCTCGGGGTGTGCCCCTATTGATCGCTAATCAAGGTCAAATAATTCATTAAGAAACGATACTGTATTAATTATGTATTTGTATTGTTTTATGTATGTTCAGTTCAGAGTTTTGTATTTCGTATAAAATTATATAACTTTTTATTTTTTAAAGAGAAAAGATAGGCCCCCGACCGGGATTTGAACCCGGAACCTTTGTCTCACCGTGACATCGCTCTGCCAATTCCGGGTTCAAATCCCGGTCGAGGGCCTATCTTTTCTCTTTAAAAAATAAAAATATTTATAACTCATAAAAAAAAATGACCAATAATTATATTAAAAAAAATATAACATTTAGTGGTTCTAATCTGTATTTTATTTTTAATGCTAAAGTAAAACAGTTAAAATAAGTTTGATACATCATTTTAAAATCATACATGGATCTTATAATATAGCTACTAATATTACATTTAGTGAAAGTAATAATAATATTGTTTTGTAACAAACAAATGTAGAGTTATTCATACGAGATGCCACATAACGCTATAACAAAACTTGTAACATTTTACTGATCACAATCTTTTCTTTAGAAGTGTATAACATGTATAACATGAAAGTTAATCATATTATTATATTATAATAATTATCTTATAGTCATTAATTATAAGTTTAATGTAGAAATAAAAAAAAATGGCTCAACATTTAACAATTCATTTTTTTATCAATGGATGTATCATGACTGAATTTAAAATTGTCTTTCATGTCCATTAATTTTAATTAAGATTTATTGTGCAGAATCTATCAAAAAATGTATTGGCCGTATCAACTCGAAAAAGTTTCTAAAGCGGATTTTTGCATTTTTATAATTTTAGCTCCGTAGATCCTTAACTATCTCTCTAATCGGCATCCAGAGAAAAATAGTAAAACTGAATATACAAAAATATAAAAATATCTTGAATGACATCCCTAATATCATTTGAATGAAAAAAAATAATAATAAGCCTAACTGGATAGTTAGAAATAATCCAGATGTTTTTAATGTAGAATTCTAATATACTTTCTATCAAAGAACATGAATATAGCAATTCTTACATTTAAGATAAAATGGCCTACCAAAATATTATTAATTGTTTGTTATGTGTTATTTTGATGATATCCTTACATTTTTTGGAAGTGGAGTGGCTCAGTGGAAGAGCGATGAATTGCCGCGCCGGAGATCTCAGGTTTAAATCCGGGTGCCAGATTATATTTAATCGCATAACCCAGCGCGGTTATTAATTAATAAAAGAAATTGATTATTGTTATAAAACCTCGTATTGCCTACAAAATCTCAGTTACATTTTAAATAGGATATATAATAATGTTATCTTATAATTCGATTACTGCGGATTCGCTCAGAGGTAGAGCGTTGAGTTCCCATCAGCACCCTAGGAAGATTTTAAGGTCTGGTACCCTCCTGGGGCTCACCCAGCCTCTGTAAAGTAGGTACCCAAGAAGGGTGGGAAATCTCTTGGTTGAGCGTGTTTTAAGACCAATCACCTCCCTGTACAACCACGTACTGAACCCAAACTCTTTTTGTGATATAGTGGAACAGGATTTTTATTTTCATAACTTAGAAATATTAAACTGTAGACAAATGCAGGCAGAGACAACGTTATTTTCGAGGGAAAGCGATAGAATATGTAAAACAGAGATCGAACATTAAAAAAAGTCTATCATATTGTCATTAAAATCCTTTTATACTTCCTTTTTATGTTTAAAATCAGTATTGCACCAATTTGAAGAAACGTAGTAGATATTTTAAAGGTATACAACACTACTTAATAAGTAGTTTCCTCTGAAGATGCAGGCGTTCCAACGTAATTTGCCCATATTTTCAACGCTTCAGGCAAGGAATCTATTTTAAGAGCATCAACCAACCCTCATCAGGTTCTGGAAGGTTCAAACACTAGAGAAAAAAATAAAAGTGTACAGCGGAGGCCAATATGCTAATGGAACTGCGGGTCTTTTCATCCCCGCGGCTTCATTCTTCTGTCTCCATCTTGCATTCTTTATCAAACAACTTCGTCACGTCTTTGTCACCAGGAAGGACATCTCGAAATTTCAGCTGCTCGGATTCACGATAGTTCACAGCTTGTTAGATATATTTGAATTTGTAAACCAAAATGGGCTTTACGGTTCTAGTAATGTACAATTTAGAGTTATTTTAAAATAAAATATAGTTTGTAATTTATAAAAACAAAACCTATACTACTATAACCTGGTAGAGACAGGACTGTTTCTTGGACAACGGTTGACTGGGAGGTGATTGATCCTAGATCACGCCCAACCACAAGTTTTTGTTTTGTAATTTATATCGATAGTGATGTTATACCAAATATGAGTGTTTTTAATTTTTGTCTTAAGATACCATAAATGAAAATATATTTTGATCTCACAGCCTGGCAGACTACCTTGGAATTTGTTAAAAAGAAGTAAAAAATCCTTTGTTACCTCTTCCTTCAGTAAGGACAAGGTGGTACGGAGTCTATACGGTGTCGGGCACTCTTTAAAGAGTCTGTGGACAATAAAGCCACATAAACGATGGAATAAACAATACTTTAAGTCTGTTTCATAACTATATTAGCATATAGAATATACTATAAACTGAAAAAAAAATGTACTGCTAAGACCCAGTTTTTGTTCAGTACATGGTAGAGACTGTATCGCTTCTAGGACACCGGTTGTGCTGAGAGGTAATTTATAAAGCTTTACCGCCAGGTACCCACTTTACAGAGGCTGGTTCTGCTTCAGATGGGTCCCCAGATCCCACAAGATAGAGGCTTTGTGAGCCCCGGGATGGTCTCCAGACTCAAAGGATTCATCCTTGGTTGTTAAAAGATTAAATAAATTATCTGCCACAGCAGGATTTGAACCTGGGACTTTCGGTATGAAAACTAACAGTCTACCTGTAGCCAGGTGCTTATCTCAAAGATTAAGAAGTACAATACTGTAAGAGTAGCACTGAGCTGCCTTGCAGGAAATCCTGGTTCAAATCCTGCTGCAGGCAAGACTTTTATTTAGGAGATGGATCATATGGGATCTTCTTCCTTATCCAAATTCAAACCCATTGTTTTCCTAAATCTCCGAAGTTCCTAATCAGTTATAATTATCAGCTCATATCTATCACAAATAATGCATGACTTACTGTCATCATCTTCAGTTATGTTGATATTATTTTTGATATATGTTATGCGCTTTTATTTATGCTTTTTTCAGCTTAGTTATTGTTATTTTAGATTCAGATTTTTTCATTTGATTAGAACAGACCTTCCGAACGGCAACTCAGCGCTGTACCGCTGAGCCACCCCGCACCTAATATGAGCTATATATAGTTATCCAATATAAGCTAATACAGTGTTCTTTGTAAACTATAAATATTCATCTCTACGCGAGTAATATCTTAAACGACTACCAGGCCACTATCAATCACTCTAATGCAGTTGGAGAATACTAAGGATGAAATATGCTGCCTAACGGAGGGCATTATTCTCTCCTGCAAGGTCTGTGCTAACTCGGTTAGATAGTAACAGGGCTGCTATAGTAACTGCTAATGGTACACAGCTGAAATAACATTATTAGTCGCTAATGGCATTGAGATAACCGATGCCCGAACTTGCATTAGCCCCTTCTCCTAAGGCCAGGCACTGGGTGCTAAGCCTCCCATTAAACAGGCTAACTTCCCTCCAGTTTCCTAACTTAGGGCGCGCATCAAATACTTGTTACTTACGGTAATACTTTAACTTCACCGGGGAAACATTGATTGATTATTAGTCGTTCTCAATACCACAGGATGCTATGCTATTTCCTAAACTTCTAATAGGGAAAGCGTTTTTTTAATATATTAATTAATTTGTTATAGCAAATCATTGAGATGTTTAGTGCCAACTAGCAGATGATTCTTGCTTTTATAGCCTGGGACACCACTATGGTTACTCAAATGAACCAAAGCAGAATGACTGAAAGTATTCACGTATCTAATAAAACTGAAAACGGTCAACACATGGATCAAGGTGACTGAAAAGAAGATCGGAGAGCTTGAAGAAAAACTTTCTTCTCTTAGGAAGGAACTTCAGATTGCTTTCAATGGAGATCAAAAGAAAAACAGGTGCAATTCGGACAGAGGAAAGAAAGAGAAAACGAATGAAAGAAAAGAACCAAATAGTTTAAACAAACATAGCTCATAACGGATCAGTAGAAAATCGGTTACTCATGAATGTATGGTGTTGGGTTCAGTACAAGGTAGAGCCTGTACTGATTTCAATGTAATGGTTGGAAATAAATAGACCGAGATTAAGCTCCACCTCCAGGTTTTTCCCAAGGTGTTACAAAGGTTACCCTTCGTTACTGTAGGCTAATAGGTTACTCTAGGTTATCCTTCGTTACCGTAGGTTAACAAGCTACATTTGGTTACCCTTAGTTACTGTCGGTTAACAGGTTACCTTATGTTACTCTTGGTTACCCTTGGCTAACAAGCTACCCCAGGTTACCCTTAGTTACCGAAGGTTAAAAGGCTACTTTAGTTTAGCTTAGCTACCGTAGGTTAACAGTCTACTTTATGTTACATTAGTTACCATAGGTTAACAGGCTACTTTAGGTTACTTTAGTTACCGTACCTTAATAGGCGACTCTAGATTATCCTTGATTAATAGGCTACTCTAGTTTACCCTTAATAACACAAGAGTATCCACTTTTTAGAATAATAATGCTAATTTGTGAAAAATGCGCATCGTGCCAAATTCCCCCGACGGAACATTTTTCGTTGAAATTAAATAAACCCACTTAGTGATACTCATCCAATAAAAAGAGCTATTCGAATAATTTATACATTATCTGGTTCAGAAGTGAAAAATAATAAGTAATAAAAAGGTTCAGAGCTCATCGGCATTTGTACTCTGCTTATTTTCAGGCATTTAACAAGAGCCGAGCTGGAGTCATAAAAAATTCAGAAGGATTTGAAGAACAAAGATGCTGTTAGGGAATTGCTCCGCAGTTTTAAATTGACTTTTGAATATTTGCTGAGTAGGTTTTGTTTTCTAGAGTTTCGAGACTTAGCCCTTTATGAATTGAGCCAATTCTTCATGGTTGGTGTTAAATTCAGTTGGATCAACCCCACCCTGACCTTTAGCTCTCGTTAAAATTCCTAATGGAGTTAGCTTCAATTGAAGCTATAACTTTTAACTCCGAATTCCTGAAATGTGGCGCTCCTCGAAACAATTCGTCGTCTATTTCCAACACTGGAAGAAAACTAAAAGCCCGTTCATTCCCATAGCATAAGCCCACTACACTATATATAAAACTACAGACCTATTACTTCATTATCTGTAATTTATGGAATGTATACCTTCATTCCTGAAAAACGGTTTTGACTTACCGTGGAGAACCAACTTTGTGGAAAAGAGGAACAAGCAAGGTTCCACTCCCAAAGACACACTCCCACATCTTTATATTCAGAATATTTAAGCTGTGAGACAGTGGTAAAAGTGCTTATATGGCCTGTTAGGTATAAAAGTTGTGTTGTGTCTAGTTGCGAAACCCAGGAACATTCTTTCTTTCTAGCAAAGTACATTCATATACAATAAAATGCGAAATCTACATTTAGAGTTACCAATGGAGTTGTTATCAATAAGGGAAACAAATCGTTTCCTTTATTAATCGTATCCGTTAATTTGAGGCCAACCCTTAATCCTCAATTATCCAATATTTTAAATATGCCATCACAGATTACGAATGACTGCTACAGGACAATGGACTAAGCGGACGATTTAAAATGATAGATAAAATAAATAAATTTAATATTTAACCTAACACAAATTTATTGCCAACGGCTGTACCACGTTGAACACACCGGTTCCCGTCAGATCACCGAAGTTAAGCAACGTCGGGCGTGGTTAGCACTTGGATGGGTGACCGCCTGGGAAAAATAGGCGGTAACCATCTGGGAAAAACCGCGTGCTGTTGGCAATTAACTTAACAGTGCACCAAGTAAATATATAACATAACTGGCGAAATAGGACTTTGATAATAAAGTCTTAAAGCCAAATTAAAAAACAAAACAAAAAAAAAAAAACACAAATTTATAATGAATTTATGAATATTAAAATCTGCTCAGACTTTATAATAGTAGTTATTCTTCCCCACTAAATTGGGTTTTTTATTTATCAGTTTTAAAAATTTTCCTAAAAACCGCTTGCGATTTTGATGAAACGCCTATTTGCAGTTTCCTACTTAATGCTCTCTAAACATACATATCGACCTTATACCTTATAATATCGACCATATATACCTTAGTTCACAATTGTATTAAGTGCAAATTTTTCAAAAATGGTTTTTTTTTATATAAATAATATTGTAAAGTTGTGATCAGGAATTCATAGATCATATTCATATGTTGATATAAAATTATTAGAGAAGCTGTGAAGGTTACAAAAATATATTGTATGCTTAAACTTGAAATGTATTTCTTATGTTAAATTATTATCAAATTTGATTCCTGTAAAAAATCTTCTTTTCGGCTCTTAACACATATGTGAACTAAGGCATCGATATATAAAATCGAACATCGAGAAAAAAAATACTATTACAAAAAGAATATTTAACCTTACGAAATTTTGATTTTGATGGTACTAAAATAAATACTAACAGAGAATAATAATTATAAAAAAGAAATAAAGTAATTTAATCCAAATACAATATAAAAAAGAAAGAAATAGTTTATATAATTTTAAATTTTGAAATTTTAATATGGTTAGATAAATATCAATAAAGGTATACAGATACATTAATGTATATTAATTAAACTATTTGCAATATTGGTAATGCATTTTGCGTAGTATATACAAAATTTATTATTGATTGTTTTATAATCTATTGTGATTATTGTTTTTTGATTAACTGTTATATGGAGGAGATTTATAATTGGCAGTACTCTTTTCCCGCATAAGAAAATTCATAAGGGAACTTGGAAATCTCCTGATGGATCAACACTGAACCAGATCGATTATGTGAATTGTGTTGGAACTTTAATGATGGCATTACACTAGATTGTGATTATATATAAATTATATAAGGAATATTTGTAAGGCCAATAATAATAATGATTTTCTAGATTTTACATAATATGAAGTTAGATCCTGCTGCTATTTTAAAATTATATATGAAAATTTAAATTAGGAAACAAACCATTTTTGCTTTTCGGAAAGCGGTAAGAAAATTTGAATGAGTGGATATTTAATTAGGGGACTGAATGATTGAATTTCGATTCTATCACAAAAGTTTAAAAACTTGAAATGAGCTTATTAATATGAATACAAATATTTCATTATTTTTTAAATCTCTATAATGAAGTGGAAAAAGTAAAATACAGTGATAAGGCTGATATGTATATTTTTGATCCCTCAATAATAAAAAAAAAAAGAAATAATAATTCATAATACTGCATTTTGGAATATTTTGTGAACGGTCCCCTTTATATTTAAAGACCCTAGCTGCTCATTGAGACGGTAGTACCTTTCCAAGTTCAGCCGATGTAATCGACCTTAAGGTCGAGTATATGAGTCACTCCACCGTTAAAGCGTGAATAACGTAAGGACAAAACAGTTGGGAAAATAATTTAAGGGTCGGAAATATAATGGTGAAAATCTCTTCATGAATATAAATAGGAATTATTACTTTTTGGGAATAAAAAAACAAGAAAGAGATGATTATAAGCAAGAAAGAATAGACAAGAGAGTGACAATATAAGAAAGAAGGAATAGATCTGAAGGAGAATGTTATGAATTAGAAACGATAACATTGTAGGCAAAACGGAATTTTAGAGGATTGAAAAGATATTTTTTATCAAGCAATATAATAAATACAAGTAGACCAATCTTTCCAGTCGCATGAACAGATTAGAAATATTAGAGATTGATTTGAAACTGGAAGCTAAATAAAAAATATAAACTAAAAAAGAAATTTAACACTAAAACCCATAAAAGGTCTTGGGTGCAGTACATGGATAAGGCTATACTATTTCCACGAAAACGGTTGTGCAGAGAGAGGATCAATCCGAGATCACGATCAACCGCCATGTTTTCTCCAATTAAGAATATTCACTTTATAGAGACCGGGTGAGCCCTCGGAAGTTATTTTGATCCCACAGACTCCATCATCGGCTGTTAAAAAATTATCTGCCACAGCTGGATTTGAATCTGGGCCTTCAATATAGCAACTCAGCTCTCTAACCACTGAGCTACTCTCCTCCCAGAATAGGAACTTAACCCAACCAAAATTTTTTATAGCCTGCATAGTCCAATACAGAATTTGGAATATGCAATGCTAAAGAAACGAAGTTATTTATAGACAAATGAAGATATAGACAGATGAAGAACTACGAGAAGAAAAAGCTTTTAAAGAAATTATGGCCAAGTATAAATTCCAAGTGTTTACTTGAAAACTTCAGAATGTAAGAGATATATTTCAGGGTAGAGTCAGGTCAAGGGTTAGATAAATGGTGTAGATTTTTCTTAATAAGTTACTATTTGAACTTAGGGAGATATGTTTGTAATTGTATATTCTACACGTACGAAAATTTTGCGTATTGACATGCATAATAATTTATATATTTTTAATTATGATTTCCGCACGTCTCTGACGCCTCCTAATAGCGTTATTTTTTCACTTGAAACTCTGAGTGCTGCAAGTGATCTTGAAAAGAAATGGGTTCGAAGATCCCATTATGGACCTTTGGATTACAGCACTTCCTTTTCTCCGTAGAATGAAGTATAAAATAAGTTTGACTTGATAGTATTTTATATTATAGAACCACTATTATTCCTATTTCGTTGGTTATGAGAAGGAAACGGTATAGTAAATATTATAAAAGGAGAGAATTAAATGGAAAGAAAACATCTAAGCTTGTTTAAGTGAATAGTTACTGTCGATTACAAACCAATATCGTAGCTTTCACAATGTACTTAATTTAAAATGCCTCTGACGAATAATAGAAAAAATCATATTATGGGCTATTATTTTGAATTATGGTATAGATTAAAATTTGAAGTGGGTTTTTAAAGGCTGATTTATACGAACCGGTTTTACGATCGAAATTATGTTCGAGTATAATACATTAAATATACGTTAGATCTTTGATAATCGGATGCCAAGAGAAATACTGTCAATGGTTAATGATATCTTTCATTTTTTAAATTTATATTTATTTGTAAAGTATTATTATTTTAAACAGTTTTCATTTTTCTTGTTATGGGTGAATAAAGCATTTACCATTGCTCTCATCAACAAAAAGCATTTATAATAATCAAAAGTAATGCTGAATGAATAAAGTCTAGGATTTCAAAGCATTCTATGCTGCTTTAATTAAATTTCTAAGTAATGATTTTGAAAGTAAGTCAGGTTTATTAATAATATGATAGATCTGAAGAAAGAAAAAGTATATTATAATATAAATATAATGAAAAAACTTGGAAGTTACAGACATTGCTAATCAGGCAGGAGGTAGACTGATTAAAACGTATGAATAGTTCAAAGTTTATATAAATAAATTACGGTAAAATGTTTATAGCTCTAAACTATAAGGTCCATTGATAAGTGACTGACAGGCAGTAAAACGTAACGAAAAATAGGAAAGACTATTTGAATATTAGCTAAACAAAATTAGATCTAGATTTCAAAATATTATTCCACAATCCTAAAGCCTACTAAAATAGTTTAGTTATTTGAATTATTTATATAATATAATTATAGATAGACATTTAGATAACTAAATATATACTTTATTTATTACTACCACCTGAAAGGCCTAGGATGCAGGAAATGATGGAAAATGTTACGAGCCGCAATCGTAGTTTTATCGGGAATGAGATCTCTCATTACCAACCCGGCGGCCAATACCCGTTCCTCTTCATCTCAACGTTCACATCGTTCAAATAGTAAAGTGTTACATCCCATTTTGTTCGCTCAAATATTGATTTTATTCCCGAATAAATTTAAATATATCAAAAGTACAAAAAATATAGGAATATATTGGTTGTCAGTGCCGAGTTGAAAAAATAAGAACATAAGATATTATTTAAATTATTATACTCTCAAAAAATTAAGTTATAATATGATATCAAATTAGAAAAAATTAAATAAAAATAACAGATCGGCTTTTATTATTCATCTGGCATGACTCAAAACAATATTAGAACATTATAAAATAGTTACTTAAAAACAGTATTAAAACGTAGTATAGTTTGTTGTTATTTTTTTTTAAAGTAAATTAAAATATATACATTTACTATTTTGGCTCTACGGTCCTGCAAGAACCCGTGCCTCCAGCACCACATCCAACCAATTTTCCTATTCATCTCATTCTGGCTTTCTTTATCAACGCCGCCATGCCCGGCTCTCCATATCAGCTCCTCATTCTTTCTTCTTCTCCATACACCATTTTCGGCCACTCCTCCCCATATTCTTCTTAATATTTTCCTTACCCATGTGTGACCGTAAGTTCTGATTTTTTGGTCAGGGGTCATATCTCGCACCCATACATGACTATCGGTCTTACTATGGTTTTATATAGTTGGATTTTCATTCTTTTAGAGAGTAATTAAAACTGAAGCATTCATTGTAGTGAGGGATTTTCCTATTTCCTGCCACTATCCTGGCTTGTATTTCACTCCCTATTTAGTCATCAACTATAACCACACTTTCCAGGTACTTGAATTGGGTTACAGCTCTAAAACTGAACTCTGATGCTCACTTTTCCATTTTCCCCTTTTTGAGTTTTTCATATATACTATTTTATCTTCATTCACCGTAAGAACCAGTTGAATGGCTCCCTCTTCAAAATCTTGAAATGTTCCTGATAATGCTGCTTGGGTTCTAGCGGTAATGACGACGTCATCAGCATATGCTAGATGTTGGGACATGCGGTTGTAAATAGTTCCTCATAGATTTGTTTTTACTGTACGCATGACTGTTTTGAGGGTTAAATTAGAAATGAGAAGGGGCTAAAGGATCACCCCGTCTCAAACCAATGTTTCCTTCAAACTCTTCTGACAGCGCATTTCCTAGTTTAACTCATCTGACAGTCTTAACTAGAGTCATTCTTGTTAGCCCGACCTTTCATTTATTTTACCTGTCATTCTTGGGTATGCCCACATTTTTCATGACTTTCGAATGTCCTTCTCTATCTACATTATCATATGCTTTGCCTCCTGAAGTCCGGTCTCACAATGCATTTATACATAATGAATTTTTGAGGCGGATTTTTTATTCAGTGAAGTTTTACAGATTAGCCTGAATAAGGTGGTCACCATCAATTGAACTGACAGTGCAGCTGCTGTGCCAAATTCATGTAGTTTAAGAATTATCTGCAAAGATCCGTGCAAAAAATAATAGTATATTTATGGAAAGAAATAATACAAATGTCATTTGGCACATAATGTATTTCTAATCTTCTTTAATAAACATAACGCACATTAACAGTAAACATGTTGAATGTTAAATGCTCCAAAAAAATCTCTGAAGTGTTTAGTTTTGAAGCAATTCTTTGATGTAATAAACTTACTAGAACCCCGAATGATATCATAAAGATTCTACTGTCACCCTCAAGGTGATGATTAGGCTTATTTACGATTCAGGCCATGAAATAAACTTATAAACCGCGGTTCATCGCCCTCAAGTTTCATAACCTCGACAGGGATAAAATCGATAAAGAGTGCGATGATGCATTACACTGCATTTCGCGTCATCAGCCTCATCACGCTTAGCTGCCTCCGGGCTTTGAGCCTATGTGACCTCAATGCCGGAAATTGTGTCATTAAGTTTAAAAATATCACTGCTAAGGGAAGGAAAAAAGTACAGTGTAAAAATATCTCTGATATATAAAGGGCATTCTTGCCTAAAATTAGATGCGATCGTAAAAAATATGTAGTATGTTATTAAATTATTGTTGAGATACAAGATAAATCAAAGAGATATCGAAACGAAGCCTCAAGTATAGACTGCTTGTTAAGTTCATCTACTTACAAATCCGTTCGCAAGCAAATCTGTTCGAGTATGCGAGAGCCTTCAGGCTACTGGATGCTAATCACACCGCTCGGCAGGAGTGATAAACCTACCCTGTACTATTTTCCTTTTCGAGGCAGATTTTTCATAGATTTAATATGTTTAATAGATAAATTAATCAATTACAAGTACCAATAAAGTAATTCGTACATTTCTAAGAGCAGACAAGGACACAGTTCAGATAAAAGATAACAAATAGTTAAACAAATATTTTTTTATTGTTTGTTTAGATTGAATGGTATACCCGGAGCTCCGTTGAGTCCTTAAAGTATAATACATATTGCTTTAATCTTATGTTGATCGAGAAACAGATTCATTTAAATGCCATATCATAGCCTAACCAAAAAAAAAAAAAAAAAAAAAGATCCGGCATGGCTAAGAAGAATTTTTTCACATCTCAAATTACACCAAACTCAATATTTTATTATATAGTTATAGTATCGAAGTAGTGAATCAAGTACCCGCCAGTCAAATAGACCCTACTTGATCTCGGTTTTATGGATAAGAAGCTTAAGCCATAGAGTTAGTACTGGCCATACATAATTAAGGAAACACTATTACTACTAGGGGTTGAGCGCTATAACTAAACTACTAAATAATAGCAATTAATAATATATCTCAGCTTCGTAATACAATCATTTAACCTGGTATATATCAAAAGCCCGCCGAGCCAAAACCCAGCTTATGATATGCTGTTATCTGTAAGATGATATTTTAATTTCGATTGTAGAAAATTGTTGAAGTAAAATATCATTTATTTCTATAAACGATTATGTTTTATTCCTATGAGTAATCAAGGAGTTTTCATTCCTCAGTATATCGAATTAGGCTGCTGTCCGCTCTTTACTGTATATAACGATTGTGTTCTATTATTTGATAATTATATGCTATTTAGTGTGTAACTTTATTTAGTGAATAACCTGAACTAAATTAAATTGAGAGTGCGAAATGAAATTGTTTCGAACCAAAAACTAGTTATTCAGAATAACAGATATCAAATTATTGAAAAACAAAGGTCGTAGTTCGAAACTAAGTTTCAACTTTCCCTAGGGCATCGATGTTCACAGCAACGATCTCAACTTGCTCGCGAAAAGCGGATTCAGATCAAAATTATAGTAAAAATGAAATTAAAAATACCATAAACCAGTTTATTGCAACATATAAATAGTAAATATACTTCAGTAGAAGTCTTATAATTTTAACAATAATCCTCAAACATAAAAGTACCGCCTAAACCCATATCCCTAGGATCATTCCTTGCTCAATCCTCCCATCTACGTTTCCACTGTACTACATCTCTACCTCGGAGTTTATTTACTTTGTTGTAATTGGTTTGTAAATCCGTAACTTAACAACACCATTTGACTTATGGCATCCTTTCAATTACATTAACTATAGTGCATACCTCGCAATTCCGCGTTGTTCAACCATCTAAATTCTCTTCTTCGGACTCAATATTCTATGTAAGTACTCAAGGTGTTGTTTTTCCTACGAAACTAGCTCTCAAATTCCCCATCCATTTAGAACAGGGTGTATAGTATTATACATATAAATATATTATAATTTTAAGTTTTCTGGAAAAAGGTCGCTAACTAAGTAATATATTTTCCATCTGTTTGGATAAAATAATAATATTTAAAAAAACTTAAATATATAAATATATGATGTGTTTATAACAGACATTTTGATGGATTTTAATTTGTAAACGAACGACGTAAGGTACGATACATTATTTAAAATAGCTAATCAATTATTCAATTCTGTTATTTTTGGATTATTATCTACCCTTATCGAATTAAGTATTATTGTTGAAAGCATCTGTAATTTCCCATAGAGCGGAGTGGCTCAGTGGTAGAGCACTGAGCTGCTATGCCAAAAATACTGGTTCAAATTCCGTTGCTGGCCATATTTTTATTTAGTCTTTTAGCAGCCGGAGATGGATCGTATGAGATCTAAGAACCTTCTGGGGCTCACCCGGCCTCTATAAAGTGGGTGCCTAAAATAGGGGGGGACCCTGGATAGGACTAAGCACCTGGCGGTTTTGCGAGATCTAGAACCATCTCCCTGCGCAACCATTGTCCATGATATATCGGTATAGTCTATACCGTTTTATCTGAAATTTCTAAATTTACCACCAATTAGTAATATCAGTAAATTTATAAATATATATTTTTTAAAAATCGGTATACTCGGTATACTGAACTATAACTAAAATCTGATTTATAACTATAAGTGTTTAAGATTTATAAGACATTAAGCGATCAATTATAAATAATAATTTAAAATGAAGTTATTCTAACTGATGCTTCTAAAATCAGTAAAACATATCAGCATTTATAATCCCAGTAAAAATACCGTTAAGGTTTTGTTTTAACAAAAAAAGGGCATTTTTTATCATCAAGTGTTTAGCAAACGACTCATCAAATTATTATATTATATTATTATTATTTTATTATCAATTAATTTACATTAAACAGTAAATTCATTGAAAGATAAAATTTCTTAATTCAACAGATAATAAAAATAAATTATAATATTTTTTAACACTCAGTTCTATAAAGAGGTGGTAATTTTAGTATAGGGAAAAGAGAACCATATAATAAAATAAAAACAATTTTTATCTAGACACAATGAAGTATTAATTAATAATATAAACATGAAAAAATCAAAATCAAATACAATCATTTTATGGATAGTCACTATTATATGGTTATTAAAGAAAATGGTGTGATTACTTGTGTTCGATAAGATACCTTAATCATCATTAAAGAATTAGTAATAATAATAATAATAATATTTACCTAAGAAGAGAAGGTTCAGATAATACTAGGCATGTGTCTCAGAGTTCTTGTCTCTGTGTCCAGAAGCAAACAGATTTTTTTTTATTATTGTTTTATTCTGCATTGACTTCAAGGTTTATCAATCGATTCACTTTCTTTTATTTATGTTTGTGTTAAATAAAAAAAATTGGCGGTCGTATTTAACGGGCTTATACACACAAAACAGTGGCTTTCAATATAGTAGGCCGAAAAAGTAATTTCAAGAAATAAAAACGATGCATTTTATTATGCTATAACAAGAAATTTGTAGAGACTTTTTAAATACGTGCAGAGAAAATGCCGATGATAATAATAAAAACAACTAATTAAAGTGTATTAAAGTGTAAAATAGAGTGTTTTTTCTCAAACACATTGACAAGAACCATCAGACACTAAGGACTAAACTGTTAGATCTACAATCACAAAAAATAAAAACATATAAATTTAAATCTAGAATACAGCGTCCGTATTCTATCCTTATAAAAATACCTAAACAAAGTCATAAACATGAAATATGCCTTTCATAACACCATTAAACTAAAAGAGAAACAAAACAATAATAAAAATAAACAGTATTGCCGATAATAATTTTAAAGATATATAAAATGACATTTAAACATTAACAGAGATAAGGGAGAAAATATAATGAAACCATATCTGGAAATGAAAAAAAAATCTTCATAAACAATTCTTTTGTGAGTTGAAGCTGGCTGAATGAGGGGACTGGAACAATCACTTGAAAGAAAAGAAAATTATCGGCTTTTCTCAACACAGATAATTAATCGTGATTCAATTAATTTTAACTAAGCAATGATAAAGATGTTTAGTAATGATAATCAATGAGATAAGATTGAAATAAACAGAACGGCCAATGTTTATGATGACGTTCTTATACAATGGAAATAAATTCATTAGACACTCCAATAAGCTTGGTTACAGGACTCAGGTGCTTTGATAAACAGATATTTGAAGGATCGTTTAAATACTATTTTTTAAAAATGGTATCGGATGCAGCGACAGGGAGAGACAGTAAGTTTACCTGACGGCGAGATCTCCTCCTCGGCAGCAGCTGGAGCACTGGTCGTCATGGCACCCGCGCGGGCTGCGCACGCCTCCGTCGATAGATCTTCCGCGGGTACGTCAAGAGTGGTACCCCATGTACCCCAGCATTACCTCGTCCGCGTCCTTCTCTACCTAGAGAGGCACCAACCTAAAAGGTACAGCTTCTTTGAAACAGAGAAGGAATATATATATATATATATATATATATATATATATATATATATATATATATATATATATATATATATATATATAATTTATTTTATTTTTATATGATATATTTTTTTAAATATTTTATTTGAAACGAAAAGATATAGCCAGGACCGGGACTCGAACCCGGGACTTTCACCTCTTCGTGGTACGCCTCAACCATCTCGGCCATCCTGGCTCACTTCATGGCCAGCCATATCCTCTGTTCAAGTGAAAGTGAATCTCTTCAGGATCAAGCGAAAAGAGGGGATATGGCTGGCCGTGAAGCGAGCCAGGATGTCCGAGATGGTTGAGGCGTCACCACGGAGAGGTTAAAGTCCCGGGTTCGAATCCCGGTCCTGGCCATATATTTTCTTTTCAAATAAAATATTTAGAAAATATATATGCTTCAATGCAATTCAACCTAGTCCAAGTTTCCTGCTCCGAAAAAAAAAAAGATAAAAGAAAACTGTACGTATAAAAAGTAATTATAAACTACATTAAATTTACATATCATTGCGTGACAGAACCAACCAATAAATGGCTTAAATAATATCGCAAAACTGAAGATAAAGATGCCCAAGGATTGAAAGAACGTTGAGTTTGAGGTTCATAAAATGGCGGCATGAAAAAGAAAAGACATGCCAAAAGAAAGAGTGAAACGTTAGGAATTTGCATAGTTGTCGGTAAGTGGTAAGTAGATATCAAATGGGTTGATGACCTAAGGATTTGTGTATAATTGTGGGTTAATATCCTGTAAGTTGTGACATTGCTTCCTTGTTGTCACTGATGTAACTTCCTTGACCTAACCTCTTCTTTTTTATTTGTATTTCAGTTCAGTCTTCAGTACGTGTTAGAGATGTACTGTTTCTTGGACAACGGTTGTTCAGGGACGTGATTTGTCCTTGATCAAACTCAACCGCCTACTCAGGGGAACTGAGTAAGGCATTTGAAGCTATCTGTTCAAAGAGGTGGTTTTCAATGAAAGAAATGTGATTTCAAAAGAGGAATTAGGCCGTCTAATGAAGTTTTGTGTAAAAAAATTTCTAAAGAGAGGAATAGTGAAATTTGAAGTTACGGCCGGTTATGGAACAGTTTCTCGCCAGAAAATTTCTTGGAAATAAATATGGGAATGAAACTGTAGTAGGAATTTTTATGAGAACATAAGAAGAAAGGTATTCCTATACCCATGGATTTGTGAGTAGAGCGGTAGATTTATGGGTCATCTGGGATAAATATATAAAGCCAACTATTTGTGGGGTGGATGTGATGAACGAGTTGGAATAGTACAATAAGAGATCTTGAGAGAAAATTGAATCAATAAGGTAAGATTTTCAGAAAGAAATGCATGTTAGAAATAATTTTTGATAAATGTAGCTAAACAATTCAAAACTATCAAACTCATTATTTTTATATATCGCAAACACACTTTCAACTTTAGTAAGAAGTAATAGATTAAGCTCAAGGAGTCTAAAAACCGGCACTGAGCTCCAAAAAATCTTAAATACGCATATATTGCAAGGTAACATGTGTTGACTGTATTTAAAAATCATGAATTCTTTTTGTTTAATCGCTATATTTTCCAATCCACAAATCATAAACTTTTTAAAGTAATCACCGATCCATCGCTACAGTTTTCTAAGCTCTTTGTTCCAATCAAATAAAGTGTTGAAGGTATCAGAAAAAATATGGAGCTCATAAAAATATATGAGCCGGGACAGGAGAACTCCAAGTGGGATTAAAGGACCAGTAAGGGGAAGAGATTAATGATGAAAGTGGCTTAACCAACTTAGGAACAAAAAGACACAAAGGGGGAAAAGAAATAAATAAAAAAAATCGGTACGAGAAAATGCCTGGTTTTGAATAAAAATACGGTAAATAAAATAGTTTAATTCTCTAAACTGGATATGCTATTGTATTTGCAACATCATAAAATTCATAATTTTTAATACATAGAATCGCACGTGTATAAATTGTGGATTGTTCACTTCCTAAATCGTTTCTTTAGATGAATCATCCGGCAATTTAGAAAACGACTTTTTAAGTAATGGAATATGGGTCTGGGGAGATGTGGTGGGGAGGTCCATTGGCTACAGACGTAATAATGCATTATTGGTTATTCAGATTATATTCTTGGTTCAAGAAGTGGGAGGCCAATACCCTTCTATCTTATAATTTTTAGCCATAGAATATTATAGCCTTATAATTATTATATTATAATTATATCCACAATAAGGACAAAGGATGAGTGAAGCCAGCTAGGAAGTGGGGGGAAAAGGGGTTGCCGGCACGAGGCGACTCCAATGTAGGTCATTTTCTAAATTATCAGACTATAATTATGTTTATTTAGATTGCCATTGATGTGTTAGGAGCATTTTAAAATAAAAACAAGAATCATTATTTACGTGTTTATATAGATTCATATTTATTACAATCGTCAAATTTTCTTGGACCATTGTCTGCTATATTATTTCTACATAAAAAAACATAAAAATCATATTAGGTACGTGAGAAATAACGATAGTGGGATAATATTTTGGTTAAATTGATAAAAGAAGAATGATAACTTCATTTTGTGACCCTAAATTAGTCATAACAACCAAATTAGGGATCTTTATATCATTTTCAACCTTCCAGGATCTTTATTATCAAATTAAGCATAGCAACGTAATATTTATCAACAAAATAAAATTAATTGTTGAAAAAAATTTGAAATTTCAAATATATATAGTGTTGCTGTAGTCCACCAAATTTTCAACCCTTCAAACCACAACCAAGGCACCTGAAGCCTGTAATCACTACCACCCGTGAACGAGTCTGGGTTTCAGTACATGTTAGAGATTGTACTGTTTCATGGACAACGGTTCTGCAAGGAGGAGACTTGTCCTAGGTCACGCTCAACCGGTTTCCCCCTTGTTTTGGGTACCCTATTTTTATAATATTTTATAGAGGCTGGGTGAGCCCCAGGAGGGTCCTAGATCCCATATGATCCATCTCCCGCCACAAACAGACTAAATAAAAGTAACTGCCTGCTGCAGGATTTGAACCAGGATTTCCGGCATGGCATTTCAGTGCTCTACTACTGAGCCACTCCGCTCCCTACCAAGGCACAAATTGCTAAATTAATATTTTGAAAAATTACAGGCTAATATATCCAAGTAATAGCATTTGCGTTAAAAAATATATATAAAATAAGTTTTTGTTCTTATAATTTTCTATATACTCGTAAAGATAAATAAAAGCAGACCTCAGCGATTTCCAATTCTGATTTTATTTCCCCCTTTCTTCATAGCCTAAGAGGCAGATGTGACATAAGTAAATGATTTGTATTCGATTGCTTAGAAAGAAAGTTCTATTCATGACTTCTCCCCAAGAAAGTTATAGAACATAAGGCGCGCTACGTGGATAGCAGACACATTTTGGTTTTAGAACTCTTTGAAAGATCATTTAATGTTGAGTACTATTCTACTGTGATATATATATAGTATTCCTAAAATTTACAAAATAAAATTTATTAATAAAATTCCTTTAAAAAAACAAAACATGACTCGGAATCAAATTAATGCTGGACACTTACGATCTTTTATGACCGTTAATTACAGTGTAATTTATTTTATGTATTGCTTAATAAACTAATATATTTGAAAAATCGTTCTGCTTTTTAGCGTGGTGTAGTGTAGTGAGCCCGGCCTGACAATTGCTATATCAATAACAATAATACAATAAAAATAAAGCAGTATTTGAAAAACTAAAATTGTCTTTCTACTGTATAAACAATTTTAAGTGATGTAATATTTTATCTGCATAGTCTATCAACGGATCGAAGAATTACTTTTTGTACGCGCAAATAGAATCATGGTTCAAACGTTTTCAAGTACATCACGGACACCCAGACCCATTAATAGAAAAAATGACCACTACTCTAATGCCTGAGAACTCAAGGAGGAGAATAAAAAAAAACGTGGATGAGAGATCTGTAAATGTAGAAAATTAAATCAACCCACGAGAGAAGTACCGCTGGGTACTGCTCTTCTTCATGCCTCTCGTGTTATTTTGTTCTATTTTAATATCATCTATTATATAATTTATTAATTTATTTCACTATAAATCTATTATCACTGATAGCAAAATATTACAGAGTTAGACAAAAAATTTTGTTTGAAAGAGAATAAATAAGGGTTTACATCTATAATGGTAAAAAATTCCCACAAACATAAATTAAGTTTAATATTTGGAGGGGTATTTTAAATAAAACATCACACATCATAAAACACCCTTGCAATATTTTCCGCACAACCCAATACAGTATCCATATTATACAGTTTTATTACTTTTCACATTCGAAAAACAAGTTTAACATCTCAAATAAAAATAAGGTACATGATTGCCTATCAGGATGTTAACCATGCGTGTATGATGGCAGATCCACAAGGCTATGCTTAAGGAAACTGATTTGTAATTCTATTTAATTAAGATTAATGTTAGTTCAATAGGTCCTTAGGAATAAAGGTTTACATATTACTCGCCTAACACTTAAGTTCTACTAGGCAGGACTGCCAGGCCCGAGACTATTATTACCGGGACAGGGCGACCCTAAGTGTAGCACTCCACCGCTACCTCCTGGTTTTTAATTCCTGCCCTTTTCTTCCTTAATTGGTCCTTTTTCCTTCATACACCGTTTTATTTTTTCACTTCTTAACGCTTCGCCTAGCGTAGGCAGTAGTACTGAAGGGTATATAACTCGTTAGCTAGTATATTCGAGTTTTTTTTTCTAAATGAAAATTGTAAAAAGCGTTTTGACAAAACTAAAATAACGATAAAATTGAAAAATAAGTTAATTTTAGTCAAGTAAAAAAATGGTTCGGTTTAAATAGAGTAGAAAATGATCAAATCATGTAAAAACAATAACAAGACCTTTAAAATATTTAATTAATTGATTACAATTCTATTTAAATATAATATATTACATTGATAATCAATATCACTGTAAACAATAATTATTAAATATATCATTTAGTATTTTACTATTCTATTTTTTAGATTTTTACTAAATGTAACTTTAGCGGTGTTTAGCAACTTTTGGTGGAAAGTAAACTTGTGGATGCATGTCAACAACAAGCTCGAGTCTGGTGACACCTAAAATCCTTTGCATGAGTTATAAATTTATTTTAATCAAGTTTAGTTTAAAGGTTAGAATTTCATTGATATGAGAGTAATTTTATTTATCTAAGAAGATGATTAACATGATGTACAGTTGATGTTAATAATAACTTAAAACATCAATAACTGGTTGAACTTTTTGTTTCCCATAAAGATTTTATTTGCAATAGTTATATGCATATTTTATTTTATATATGCATTGTTTTATGAAATGATTGAATGTACAAATAATCTAAGTATTGTTGAACTTAACGATGACAATAATGGTAAAAATGAAAATAAAATCAATGGAAATTCAGATACGAGGTATAACTAAAATAAATATAAACTAACAATTATTTCAATTTAATTATTGATATTTTTTATTAAACTTAAGCAGCCCATTGCATGTTTTGATTAATTAATAAACTACTTTAAAATGTATATAATTATTTTTTTTATAATTATTGGTCATTTTTTGGTCCCGGTCGAGGGCCTATCTTTTCTCTTTAAAAAATAAAAATATATAATTATTGTTTGAAGTGTTGATACATATTAAAACCAGACAAATGAGCTGTTCAATGCACAAACTGATTAACTCCATGCAACAAAAAGTGGAGAAATGTGATAAGATAGTGTGCATTGATTTTTAAAATTTCCTTCATAATATAAATTCAAATAAATATGGTAGAATGCATAAATAAATATGTAACTTTCATCTAAAAGTATATAAAATTAATTAGAAAGACTAGCCAAAAAGCTATTGCCAGAAAAGTTACAATTTTAATGTGACCGGTGGAGGTTAAAGTTAAAGTAAAAAAAGTTATAAATTTAAATTCAGTGTTTATATTTTTAAGTTTCTTATCTTAAAAAAGTTAAATATTAGATATTCATTCTTATAATTTTTTCCTTTTTTTAAAACTGGATTTATTTTAATTTCATCTTCAAGAAAAAAAAATAAAATCGGCTTCCAGTCAACTCCTTTATTGTTTTATATGATAAAACGTTTCGATACTATGGTGTCATTTTCAATTATTTATTTTTCTGCATTCCTTAACTTTAAATAAAATAACAATAATTACAATAATATAAAATTTGTTTACATAAATGTCCAAAAGATAACATACTATGAGTATAAATACCTCGAAAGTCAATATTTTTTAAAAATCATTTTTAAGGAGATCTTTTGTCCTCCATAGTCAAACTCATATTCCATTACATAAAAACCAAACCCTGATCCTTGAACCATCTAATCCTTTTTCTTATTTTTATTAGTCATTAGACTTTAGTATAAATATAACTAATTATGTTCTAAAAGGTACATTAATAAAGTAAAATTAAATTTTTTTTTTTTTTTTTTTTTTTTTATTTATGAATTTAATTTATTTATTTATTTTACTATATAATTTTTAAATAATATTTTATCAAAACAATTAATTAATTTTGAAAATATATGGAAAATTTTTTTTTTTTTTTTTTCAAGATATAAGTATTCTTATGATCTATTATTTTTTAATTTCAAAATTATGGATGAATATAATTTACTGATTTCTCCTGCCTCTTTTCTATCGTTTACAGCATTTTCTAATTTATCATTTATAAATAAAGCCTCTACATTTTTTCTTTTTATAGTATTATCTTCTCTATGTAGAATTTTAGACTTATCGAAGTCAAAAGTGTGCAATTCCTTTTTACAATGTGCTGACAATGCTGTACTTGTTTTAGCTTTAGGTTTAATGTTATTTTGATGGTGATATATTCTGTTTTTTAAGTGTGTACTTGTTTGTCCAATGTATATTCCATCACAATTATTACAAGTAAGTTGGTATATTAAATTTTTGTTTTCCATAATTGGTATCTTATCCTTTTGACTTGTTATAATGTTTTTGATTGGGTTTCTTGTTTTGTGTGCTATCCTCATTTCTGGTATGTCATAAATTTTAAAGGTTGGTTCGATTTTTTCTGATAAGCCTCTGATATAGGTTATACTATTATATTTAATTTTATTATGTTTTAATTCTATATCTTGTGCTTCTGTTACTATATTAATTTTATCATTGTCTATAAGTGGATCTATGTTATTAGTTTCTTTTACAAAAGAATTAGTTATTTTGGATTGAGAAGGTTTAATTTTTATTGCATTATTTTGGCTATGTATTTTTGAAAAGTTGGTAGATTCTTTTGTATTTAATTTATTTTTTATATTTATAGGTAAGTGATTATCTTTTATATTTAAATTGATTTGTTTATGCCATAAATCTTTTATTAGTTTGATTGGAAAAGCATTGTTAAGAAGGATTTTGAATATTTTGTTTTTCGTTTCTTTTAAAAATTCTACATCTGTTAATTTTATTGATCTATTAATTAGATTTAATGCTATGTTTTTTATTTGATGTCTCGGGTGATTTGAATAATAATTAAGTAATTTACTGGAGGTGATATCCTTTTTATACCATTTTGTTTTAAGGTTATTATTTTGTTTTCTTATGACAGTAAGGTCTAAAAAATTTATTGAGTTATTATTTTCCAATTCTTGTGTAAATTTTATATTTTTATTTTGTTTATTTAGGATTTTACTAAAATTTTCTAAATTATTTTTATTTGTGATAATTAAAATGTCATCTATGTACTTTACTAATAACAAATAATATAGTTGTTTAATTTTTGTAGGCTATCTTTAATAATGTAGTTTAGTACTATACCAGATATATTTACAGATAATCTGCCTCCCATTGGTAATCCTTTTGTTTGTTTAAAAAATTGGTTTTCGAAAGTAAAAAATCCATTTTCTGTACATAGTTTAATACCTTCCAAAAAAATGGATTTACATTTTATACTAGTGTATGGTTCGATGTTTTCCCAATTATCATTTATAAGTTTGTAAGCTAATTTTAATGGTATATTTGGAAACATAGATACCACATCCAAACTACTTATTATCTGTTCTTGCTCTAATTTCATATTGTCTAATTTATTTTTTAATTCAATTGCATTTTTAATGTCATATTCGTTACTGTTATTTAAATAATCTAAGGATTTATTTAAAAATTTTGAAAGGTTATCTGTTGGATTGTTTGTTCCATCTACAATAGGTCTGCAAGGATATCCTTCCTTATGTAATTTGATTAAACCGTGAATTCTAGGGTTACTGTAGTATTTATTTGATAGTTTATTTTTAAAATTGTTATCTATATATCTGTATCTAACTAACTTTTCTAAATATTTATTTATTTATTTATTTATTAGAAAGATTTTAGACATTTTGAATGATAAAGACACTTACAAAAGTATAAGATACAACCCGATGAATGAACTGAACATTAAAATAAATAAATATTTAGAAAAGTTAGTTAGATACAGATATATAGATAACAATTTTAAAAATAAACTATCAAATAAATACTACAGTAACCCTAGAATTCACGGTTTAATCAAATTACATAAGGAAGGATATCCTTGCAGACCTATTGTAGATGGAACAAACAATCCAACAGATAACCTTTCAAAATTTTTAAATAAATCCTTAGATTATTTAAATAACAGTAACGAATATGACATTAAAAATGCAATTGAATTAAAAAATAAATTAGACAATATGAAATTAGAGCAAGAACAGATAATAAGTAGTTTGGATGTGGTATCTATGTTTCCAAATATACCATTAAAATTAGCTTACAAACTTATAAATGATAATTGGGAAAACATCGAACCATACACTAGTATAAAATGTAAATCCATTTTTTTGGAAGGTATTAAACTATGTACAGAAAATGGATTTTTTACTTTCGAAAACCAATTTTTTAAACAAACAAAAGGATTACCAATGGGAGGCAGATTATCTGTAAATATATCTGGTATAGTACTAAACTACATTATTAAAGATAGCCTACAAAAATTAAACAACTATATTATTTGTTATTAGTAAAGTACATAGATGACATTTTAATTATCACAAATAAAAATAATTTAGAAAATTTTAGTAAAATCCTAAATAAACAAAATAAAAATATAAAATTTACACAAGAATTGGAAAATAATAACTCAATAAATTTTTTAGACCTTACTGTCATAAGAAAACAAAATAATAACCTTAAAACAAAATGGTATAAAAAGGATATCACCTCCAGTAAATTACTTAATTATTATTCAAATCACCCGAGACATCAAATAAAAAACATAGCATTAAATCTAATTAATAGATCAATAAAATTAACAGATGTAGAATTTTTAAAAGAAACGAAAAACAAAATATTCAAAATCCTTCTTAACAATGCTTTTCCAATCAAACTAATAAAAGATTTATGGCATAAACAAATCAATTTAAATATAAAAGATAATCACTTACCTATAAATATAAAAAATAAATTAAATACAAAAGAATCTACCAACTTTTCAAAAATACATAGCCAAAATAATGCAATAAAAATTAAACCTTCTCAATCCAAAATAACTAATTCTTTTGTAAAAGAAACTAATAACATAGATCCACTTATAGACAATGATAAAATTAATATAGTAACAGAAGCACAAGATATAGAATTAAAACATAATAAAATTAAATATAATAGTATAACCTATATCAGAGGCTTATCAGAAAAAATCGAACCAACCTTTAAAATTTATGACATACCAGAAATGAGGATAGCACACAAAACAAGAAACCCAATCAAAAACATTATAACAAGTCAAAAGGATAAGATACCAATTATGGAAAACAAAAATTTAATATACCAACTTACTTGTAATAATTGTGATGGAATATACATTGGACAAACAAGTACACACTTAAAAAACAGAATATATCACCATCAAAATAACATTAAACCTAAAGCTAAAACAAGTACAGCATTGTCAGCACATTGTAAAAAGGAATTGCACACTTTTGACTTCGATAAGCCTAAAATTCTACATAGAGAAGATAATACTATAAAAAGAAAAAATGTAGAGGCTTTATTTATAAATGATAAATTAGAAAATGCTGTAAACGATAGAAAAGAGGCAGGAGAAATCAGTAAATTATATTCATCCATAATTTTGAAATTAAAAAATAATAGATCATAAGAATACTTATATCTTGAAAAAAAAAAAAAAAAATTTTCCATATATTTTCAAAATTAATTAATTGTTTTGATAAAATATTATTTAAAAATTATATAGTAAAATAAATAAATAAATTAAATTCATAAATAAAAAAAAAAAAAAAAAAAAAAAAAATTAATTTTACTTTATTAATGTACCTTTTAGAACATAATTAGTTATATTTATACTAAAGTCTAATGACTAATAAAAATAAGAAAAAGGATTAGATGGTTCAAGGATCAGGGTTTGGTTTTTATGTAATGGAATATGAGTTTGACTATGGAGGACAAAAGATCTCCTTAAAAATGATTTTTAAAAAATATTGACTTTCGAGGTATTTATACTCATAGTATGTTATCTTTTGGACATTTATGTAAACAAATTTTATATTATTGTAATTATTGTTATTTTATTTAAAGTTAAGGAATGCAGAAAAATAAATAATTGAAAATGACACCATAGTGTCGAAACGTTTTATCATATAAAACAATAAAGGAGTTGACTGGAAGCCGATTTTATTTTTTTTCTTGAAGATGATATTAGATATTTTAATTACAAATTTTCCATAAAAATTAATATTAACAGTTTTGTTATATTACATTATTATTTGTGATGTCTTATTCATCAGCTGAATGTAAGGACTCGTCATTGGAAGTTTTTAAGTAATCATGTTTAACAGGAGGAATGAGATCCATCATGTCTCTCTTTTTTTCCCTTTTACAGATCTACCTTTAGAATATAATAAAGTCTGATCCACATTTTTCAAACTTTGTGATCTATCTGCCACAGAGTTCCTTATATTGATTGCATTAAACTTTAAATCTTCATTATATTCACATTTAAATCGGATATTGTATAGTTTGGACCTTTCCTACTATATAAAATTCACCATTTAGCGCTTGCTAGTGCATATAAATGGTATTATTGCAACAATTTGCATTAGAGTACGGAGATAATAAAAATGAACTCTGAAAAATATTATTTATTATTCATTGGCCAAAAGATTTTTGCTGTTTGATGATTTTAACCTGTATTGTTTAGGAAAGATTATATTAATATTTAAAGTTATGACTATACCAAGAAGTTTTACACTTAAATTTAAGATTTTTCAAAAAGTGGATTTAGTCAATTTGTGCAGTCAAGGACTCAAATGTTAATAATTAAAATTTTTAAAAATCAGAATATGAATGTAAGGAAGAAATAGTTGGGGTGCAGTCAATAAAAACACCTTAATAAGTGTATACTTATTAAGGTGTTTTTATTGACTGCGCCCCTAACTATTTCTTCCTTACATTAGAAGTTACAGTCGACCAATTCTTCTCTAACAGAATATGAATGGTTTAGATATTGAAAAAAGAAGACAGTTCTTCAAAAGTCGTGAGTTTTCACTTCTGTCAGTAGTCCTGATGACTGCCTAGTTAAATTTTGGTTTATTTTCATATTAAATATAGATATAGTAAGGAAAGCATTGCGATCATGAACATTTTCATAACCAAGCTTTCAACAAAAGTAAAAGATACTAAGATGTCCCTGAATCTGAATAAACAAGCAGATTATTTCATTTTGAAATGCTGTTATCGTCAAAATATATAAATTAACAATAAGTAAATATCTACAAAATCAAATGTTAAGTAAATGATATATGTAACAGTCTATATTTATTCTAAATATCCCTATACTACTAATCATTCTATATCATAATATAAACTTTTGCCAAATTTATCTTCATGTTTTTGTGAAAACTTGTTATTGAGCAAAACAGTAAATCAAATAGTTTTCATTTTTGATTGTTTTCCACTTTTAATTGTGAAAAAAAAGGTGATAAGAAAAACAAGGTTCGAATTAGAAATAAAAAACTGAAAAAAGCCAGGATCTCACTTTCCGAACTTTGATTTCACCTTATCCTTGGACTTAATTCATAATCTAGAAAGAACCATTTTCTTGTTATTATTAAAATTCCCAATTCAGGGACTGAACCCAAGACTCTTCATGAGTTGTAGTAGTAGAGGTTTTTTTTTTAATAAAAAAAACTGAAAAGATATTACCCAAATATTGTTTTCCAACCATTGATTATAAAAACTTTAAAAAGAATGAGTTTCAAATTTTAACATTTTTATTAAATCTTTGAATTCTCAATTCACATGATATACATCTTATACAAATTTAAATAAAATGTAATTATTAAAAAAAATTGCAAAGAATAAAAATTATTCTACATTGGGAATATGGTTTTAAAAAAAAAGAAGTTGCAAACTGTTCATCAAGAATTAGGTGATTAATGAATCTTGATTAACATTTCCAATACCAATTGTTTTATTGTGCAGATAAATTGTAAAATTTTTGATAAAATTCCAAAAATATTTCTACAGTACAAGAAAAAAAAAAGATGTACAGTTAGATTTAAATAAATATATAAGAAGCAAATAATCACAACAAGTTTTTAGACAATGAATTTATTAAAATTCTTTATGTTAAAAAAAAATAAGTGACAAATTTATCTGAAAAGAAATAAAGTTATTAGAAAAGAAAGTATTTAAAAAGAGGAATGAATTGAAACAGTCCATTTTCAAAAACTATTGGAACTAAAACCACTGGCATAAATTCAAGACTAGACTAATATAATACATTTCAAATGAATTGGGGGGAGTACACAAAAATATTAAAGCTAAGGTGCACATAGGTATCTGTAGATACGAACTTATCTACAGATACCATCCAACTGAATCAACCCATATGTAATGGTTTATGAGAAGTTACAATAAACAATGTTAATTGATACTGTTATAAAATAATTAAAAATAGGTAATGTAGATGATAATTAATTTGATTAACGATTATAAGCGACATAATAATTAAATGGATTGAATGTTGACTTAACAGGATCAAGTTATTTCCTGAATATGGTGGAACATTTATTTTAGCTACATTTACATATTCTCAGACCTTAATTATTTTTAATAAAATTGTGAACAAAAAATTATTAAGTAGTTTTTTATTTTATTTGCCACCCTACTCTGTTTGCTTGTTAAATTATATCATCATTGCTGTGCACACAGCCTCACTAATTTTTTATTATTCCTTTCCCTCCTCTCTGGCGACTCTCAGTTTCATCTCCTTTTTTACTATTCAAGGAAAGTTGCATTGGAGCTACTATTGTCTACCAACCACGAACAAATTCCTACAAGAGCAGTTAATTTTTCTTATCACTAGCTGAGGGAAATTGTTCTCAGCCAGAGTATAATAGTCCTCTTAGCTGTTTGACCGTCAATGCTTCATAAATGTTGCAGTTCACTACGACTTGCTCGGAGATCTAAAGTAACCCGCAACTTGTGCATAGTGGATCAATGTCTATTTCATGTTTAAAATTTCTCTGGAACATGAAGAATGTGTGAGATCCTGTAATCTTTAGGGACCATTACCCACTGCTGATTTCATACTTCTACAGTATTATCCCAATGTATCCTCTCCTTCTCCAAACAAATATTCATCAGAAGATCCACTAGGCCTTCTCTCCTTATCTAGTAATTGAATATTTAAAATCTGTACCACTACAACCCGTCTGGGGTTTAGTACATGATAGAGACTGTATTGCTTCATGGACAACGGTTCTGCAAGGAGGTGACTTGTCATAGGTCAAGCTCAACCGCCAGATTTTCCCCCCTTATTTTGGTTAATCTATTTTTATAACATTTCATAGAGGCTGGGTGACCCCCGGAAATGTCCTAGATCCCATATGATTCATCTTCCGCTGCAAACAGTCTAAATAAAAGTACTGCAAAATTGAATATTTGAGTAGTCATTAAATATTCAAAATATCACTTCTTGGTATATAAACCTGTACCACTACAATTATGTGAAGGGTCTTGGGTTCAGTACATGGTAGAGACTGTACTGACTCCAGGCTAGGATAGTGCATGGAAATGATTAGTCCGAGATCACACTCAACCACCAGGTTTTCTCCCCAATTAATAGAGCCTGGTTGAGCCCCAGGAATGCCTGTAGATCCCATAGGGCCAAGCCGAGGCTGTTACAGGTTAAGCAATTCATCCTCCAAAGCAGTATTTGAAGCCAGAACCTTCAGCATGGCAGCAACTCAGCGCTCTACAAACTGAATTTAAATTAATCATTTTAGCTAATAAAGGAAAAACATAGATCTTATTGAGTTGTAAGAGGCCAAATGGCAGAAATGACAGCCAAATTAATGTATTTGTTCCTAAAACCTTTTAAATTACAAGTAGCATTTGCCAATATTCCTAAAAAAACTTGATAGGGATAAAGCTTGGGTGATTTTTTATAAATTTATGATCAAACATTATGAAAATTAAGGTTAAGGTTGTGGGTTAAAATCCAATAGATATAATATTACCTTACATCTTTACATTTAACAATAACTGATCACATTATCAGTTTCTCTGTTAAAAACCTAAATTATATAATATTGGGCAAATCAAAACCTCATAGAAATCCCCCCTTTTCCAAAACCTCAAATTAAATTCAATTTTAACAATATCATAGATAATTATTTGTTTTTTGTGTATAAATGTTATATTAAAATAAGGGTACAATGAAAGTTTTATCAATTCAGGCAACACACTAAGGCTATCTAGCGGAATTCATGATAACGATCTTTGAATTCAGCCATTGAATTCTGGATTATTGGAATTATTAAAATTATTATTTAATTAATTAGATGAAATTAAATATGTTCTTTAAATTAGGTCCATGTTGATTTAAAATTCTTGATTTCAGTTAACATCAATTTATTGCTATCACTCAAATGAGAAAGAAAACTAAACAGATTCCTTTGAAGATGAGATTTAGACCTCAATGTCATTTTAATTATTGTTGCTTAAATTATATTACACAGCTTCCTACTACCACTCCTTCAAGAGATATACAGACCCCAAGCTCCATTTAGCAGAGATCGGACCCTAATTTAATTTACTGTTTTAAGAACAACTTTCTCAGACAAATAGACATCAACAACAGTTTTGAATAATATAAAATTAAAGCAAAAATAATTTTAATATATCCAACGTATAGGAATTGTATAGTATGTGTAATATGATTGAGTTGATCACAAAAAAATCTACTAGATAACACTAATGTGGATGTGTCAGATATATTTCTGTGAAGTAGTAGTACTGTAGTAGGAGTTTAATAGCCTATAATAGCCTATAATAGCCCTGAGGAAGACCTGCAATGTGGGTCCAAACGTCAGCTTTCAAATAAGAAATCCTCCCTATATAAGAGCATTTTTTTACCTTTACCCGGACCATTTTCTTCTTCTAAGTAGGAATTTAATTCATTATTTTTAGTTTCTCCATGTTGTTCTCTATAATTATTGAAGATTTAAGAAATAATTTTCTGTTGTTTATTATTTTTTATGTAATATAATTCAATTTACATCTATATAAACATAATGGTTTTAATTAATTTAATCCTTTGGCCAGGTAGCTTTCCTTTTTTCTGTATTTGAGTTTCATTATAAATAAGCTAAGTATAATAATTTAGCTTAATATTTCCGATCAAGCTAACTTTCTTTTAATTACCTTCATTACTTAGTAGTAGGACATCCATATTTTCATTTTATTTTCTACATATACTTTATTTATTCAAAGTGTCAAATATTTAAATATAATATTTAACAAAAACTGTGGAATATTTATTAATGTTTGTAGTTCGCAGGTACCCATAAATGATACAATTTAAAATAAAACAAATTCATATTAAAATCATTTGCTCACACCTCAAACAAATATATTTTAACTGATCATAAGTAAAAGTTTTTCTTTTGAGAAGTATCTTTCTCAAATAAAATAATTGGAGCATATTTGCACTCTGAGTTATTTGAAAGTCTTAAACCCTTTAATATTTTTTCCCATTTTCTTCTCTCTTTGTTTCCTTGAGATAACCAAAAAGTATAACTTGGATTAATAGTTTGCATTTGATTGATGAATGAATAGATAAAAAGAGGATAAAGGCGAAAGATCGACCTCATGATGGAATATAATATTAAAAAGAACCACATATGGTGGGAGATTAAAAACTCACCTCAATGTACACTGTGTAAGGTGACTGTTACAGTGTGCCATATCTTCAAGGATGGCCCTAGGTACAGTAGTGTGATGGAAAGGTGTGGTGTGCCTCGGCAGATGCTTAAGGCGTTGGACAATAATGAACAATGTGTAAATAATACCTTAGAATTTATTAAAAATATCAAGATATTTCAGTAAATTTGACATATACATATGATACACATACATATATACGTATATGTGTAAGTGTGTATATGAGTATATGTATTCAGTAAATGTATGTGTGTGTGTGTATGTGTAATACTTTACTATGGCAACAATATTTTACTTATTCATTAATGACACAAGCATGCATGTATGTATAAGCTATGCATATGTATAAGAAATTGACTATTAATATACATAACGTTTATATAAATAATATAAATTTTATATTATATTATATTTTAAAGTTATAAGTTATATTTTAAAATACACAAATATGCATAACATATTATTTTAACATGAATAACTTTATATATGTACTTATCTTTATATTATATGTTTAATATGTTAATATGTTTCTATTATATGTTTAATATTGTATAGTATGTTAATATTTTAATATGTAACAATATTTTTACTAAGCACTAATGTTACAAGAATGTATTTATGTAATTATGTATGGTAATGTGTAAATATGTATATTCTCTAGTGGTGAGGATAATAATAACTATTTGTAGTTGTTTGCCCTTAAAATAAAACAACAACAAAACCTAAAATTTCTTTTTTGTAATTTACATGAATGTAAATAAACGAATCAATCTAAGTACGTGCGGATAATCAGTAAAAGGGATATAAATACACTTATATAATAACAGATCATATGGTTTATTATGGTATTGGGGTTCTTAGACTTCGCATTTTACTTGTTCACCGGTATTTTAATTTTTGAAAAATGGTAAAAAACAAAAAAAATATATAAATAAATGGCAACACAAATATAGGGTACACCAGAATATTAATTTAAATTAACAGCAATGAATCGTTGTTTCTAGGTCCAAGCTCTAGTTTTTAAAATTTTCTTTTGTCATAATTTAGAACTATAATTCAAAACATTAATATGCTAAACAAGAAAGTGGTGACTTGCGGATGAATAGTGAAAGCTTAGTTAACTTTACTAACCCTAAATTTATTCATTAAAAAATTAGCACAAAGGTAATGAAGAGATTAAAATCTGAAAATTCCTCGAAAAACTTTTAAGCACTGCAGGAACTGTTATAAACTTCAAAATTTGACCCTATGAATAATTATAAAGTGAAAAATAAATTGTATAATTTCCTAGTAGAAAGTTTCTCAATATTTTATGTTGTGCTGTTTAAGATTTCTGAAGACATTTATGAAGTATATTGTTTAGAATGTAAAATGATACAAATTTTATGTAGAAAGGAGATAGTTGGGGTTGAAGTCAAAAAAACACTGAATAAGTACTAGACTTATAATTATGTGCCGACATTTCGACCTACAGTGTAGGTCATCTTCAGGGCTAAGAGAGAGAAACAAACAGAACAAAAAATATACAAAAATGTACAGTAACAATAATATGGTGACAAGTAATGTAGAAAATTAAAATAGTGACAGATAAGAAAATTAAAGATAACGAATATTAAAAAAGTGACAGAATATAATAAAATTAAGATATGGACAGATTTAATAAAATTAAAGATAATGAAAAGAAATTAAAATAGTGACAGATATAATAAGATTAAAATAAAGACAGATATAATAAAAATAATGATAATGAAAATCTGATACAAATTTTATAATACAAAATCTCTGTATAACATAATACAAAATCTCTGATACAAATTTTAATTTTCCATAACCTATACATATTATTTTTAATTAAAAAGAGTTACTGATCTTAAATTGAAATGGACATTTAAAGAATAATCGAACTCTCATTATTTACTTTTATATAACTTAATTTCCTCTTTTTGAGTTCTTAAAGCATATGCCCAGTAAAAACAAAAAGTATAAAATAATTCATCACAAAATTTACTGCGAAGCAGTAAAATTTCTGAAATCGCAACATACAACTCTTTTAAAATTTAAATTATAATTTGTACAACTAAAGTTCAGAATATTTCAGTTTGTTTCCAGCCTTTATTAAATAAATAAATTTTAAGTGATCATCATTTTATAATTCTATTTTATACATGAATGTGCTATATGTTGACAAATACCTGAACTACTAATGCTAAAGCTTTTTTGAATGACTGGATAGTGCTAGCCTCTACAGGCATTTGTTAGAACTATTATCTGTATTGATGAATAATCAAACTACTACCATTTAAAATTTATTTTATTTTATTTTTTTTATTAATTGTTATAACCTTTAAATATTTTCTCTTCAAAATAAAAATACTACCATTTAAATTTCCTCTCTATTAAAGAAATTTTTTTTATTTATCATCGTATAAAGTGGACAAACTCTACATAGTTACAGTGATCATGTAAAAAATTGATGATAAAAAACTAATGAAGAACGTATTTTAGAAAAAATAACGAAAAAGAAAAATGTGAATGAAAGATAGAAATTAATAAAAAAGAGATTAGTTAAAAACTTACAGTCTGAACAGTTAGGAAAAACTTGGAGTAGGGACATAATTGAAAACTTAAATTTAGTTCAATTTAAATAATATAAAAGTTCAGTGCGATTCAGAGAAAAATGTGATTATGAACATTATTTTTGAAGAGACATTAAATTGAAGTATAAATTAAAATGCTTGGATAAAAACTAGAAATTTATTTATTTTTCTTGCTTATACTATACTGAAAAAATAATGCAACCTGACCTATCGAATACATTTGTGTATTATATAAATTGTACATTTACTAATATACGTGTGTATATTATATAATTAATACATGTTTATGTTATATAATTTGAGCAATGAACAGTATAATTAAATGAACATTTATATGTAAGTAATTTAAGTGAAAATTAGTGACTGGATAATTCTAATAACGGATTAAATTGGCCAGGTGGTGCAGTCAAATATAGCCCAAAATAAGAAAAACTTTTATTGATTTATTGTGCCAACGTTTTGACCTAAGATATAGGCCACCTTCAGGACTGGGAAAACAGTTGTATAATTTGTAAAATTCAGTACTCTCCCTAGTATATTCAATTATTGTTTTTAAGCATTACAGTGATACTTTATGGTTCACAGAATTTTATTTCATTATCTTTTTATTCCTAAATTAATTATCTTATATTACAGTGTGTAACAGTTAAAATAAAAATCAACTACCACAGAAAAGTATCGTAACTTATAAGCAGCCTACATTAAAAAAAAAAAAAATTGAACGAGATAAATGAGCATTCCAATATCATGTTTAAACCAAAAACCTAGAAAATTTACCAACATCTGCAAACATAGACAAGCCATTAAATACATACACTATATGTATACAAATAGTTAATTGATTTTAGTTCACTTTTCCTCAAAATTTCGTTTCTTAAATAATACATAGCTAATTTTCATTTATTTCAATGTTTTATTAAAGAGCTCATCAGCCATAAGTTCTATGGCGTCAATTTCAATTCAATTTTCTTAACCTTAGACTGAGATAAACATGAAATACGAAATAGAAAGATATCTAAAAAATGGAAATAAATGTGGAATATAGTCAGAAAGAATTTTATATACATATATAACATACTACTTTTTCAGCTGTTTTACAAATAATGTCAATTGTAATCATGACAGATGATTTTAAGTCACAGAAACTAATCCCTATTTTTTACAAATCATTCTTTCATTCATTTCTCATTTTCTTCCTTTAAAAATCAAAAGGAAAGGAGCACCTATCCTATTACAGTAGTTGTGAACTTCTAAATTGAGCTGGAAGTTATATAATATAAATGAAGAAACTTAAGCTGACGGTTTTTAAAGTATTTATCTTTCAAATTTCATCACAAACATTTCATATCATTCAAATCTTTCAGCTCAAATCAGAACTTGATTACTGTAATATGTGATCCAATCCTATTGATTTCTTATACATGTATCTATCCAAAAAATGGATTGATTATCTATACAAAAGTAAACCGACTGTGAATTGTAAAAAACGTTTCTTTTCTACAACTTATAGTTATCATCAGAGCTGACTTCATATCTTCTTAGGTGCTATGTAAGTACTCGCATTTGCTATAATGTTGAAAAATTAGGATGTTTTTTTACATCTACTATCACTATGTAAAAAAGATTACAAGTTTGTAACAAGATTACAAATAATTTTCTTATTTTTAAATTAATATTTTTCAGTTATAAAAAATTTAATGAGCTATTATAGTGAAATTATTTAATATAAAAATAATTCAGCTACACATCTTATATTTTTTTAATTATTGGGTTCAAAACCGAGATGGGGGACAAGTCCAACCATCTGCAGCTATTTATTTTTGCTTTTGTATTTTCTTCTTCAAATGTTTTGAAATTTTCTAACGATTCTGGCTGTGTCTAGGTGAACTGCCTGTTGAGTCTCTCTTAAAACCTCTAGAGGAAATCTGAGATTCTCAGTGCTCTCCACTGTGGACTTAAAAACCAATCCATTTGTGAAAATTATAATAGGTGTTACCACCATGCTTATCAATAATACTTGCTTTCCTCTCACTTGACTTTATAAGGAGGATCTATCTCTGGTCTATTATGATGCCAGTATGGTCTGTTATAATGGATTCATCCCAATAAAGCTTAAGGGAACCTTTTTGGATCAGGGCCCTTGGAGGGCTTGATACAAAATTTTGGCCACATTGTTATGCCTTTGAAGATACTCGGTAACAGCCACCACTTCACATCCACCAGTGATATTGTTGGATTGACTACAACTTTGTCAAACATACCTGACGTTGATCCGGCGTTTATTATTTTTATCATTATTGCGGCTCTATAATCTGATGGCGGGTCCAAGCCAATTATCACAATACTGTGTAGTTGACATCCAATTCCTGAAACAAAGGATGTCCCTCTAGTCAGCCACTATTCCGTTGATCCACCTCAGCTTAGGCAAGCCTCTTTTTCTGGTTCCATGGAGTGGCTCTACAAGCATAATCTTTGCTACTTCATTTTCTTCCTTCTGTACCAGATATCATGTCCATCGTAATCTGCCTAATTTTAAAACCTTTTGTTCACGGATAAGCAGGTCTTGTTCATTTGTCACAATCCTAGTTTACAATCAATGTAGCAGAACATAATTAATATTTATGTTAAAATTTCATATTAAACAATTTTGTTTTAAAGGGCAAAGATTTGCCCTGGCCGGGATTCGAACCTGGATCGACTGCGTCTACATTAGTGCTCTAAGATGCAGACGACTCGGGTTTGAATCCCGGCCAGAGCAAATCTTATCTCTTCAAAACAAACATTTTTAAAAATTATAACAATTAATAATAAAATAAATTATAAAAAATTGTTATTGATGATTGCTTATAGTAAAAACGCACTTTAAATTTTTAAAAATTATAACCAAGCAAAAATTTGACACTTTGGGGATTCAAAAGATATAACTGTCTCATTAACAGGTTCCATGGAATTCATATTATGCCATGCTCTTATTAATACTTAGGCTCTTATGTGTCTTATAGATAATTAGGTGTCTTAAATTTAATACCAACAGAACTGATAGGCAATAAAAATATAAATCACCTGTCTCCAACCGCAGTTTCTTATTTTATTCGGTTGTCAAGAATCATTACTTTTTTAAAATTATTTTTTAAGAAAACCATTTTTTTCTGATTAAACTGTAACTGAATATGTATCAGCTTTTGTGACCACTACATGAATTTTCTAAATGCCAGCAGCCAATTTGCAGGAAAATTCTGCTTCATGAGGATCAAAACATCCAATGTAAAGCAAACAAGGATTAACTAATATTTTTCAGAAAAATGCAGTCCAATTTAAAAGGTATACTGAGATTTGGGAATCGAAACAGCAAGATAATTTCAACTAAACTAGTTGGGGGGGGGGGAGGCGTTCTGGCTGGTGCTTGGAACGGAACCGTTAGTTTTGTTACTCTCCTGGAACTCGTTCCTCTTCATTTTCAGTCTTTGGAACTCGTTCCTGCTCCCGTTTCGTTTCATCACTGGAAATCGTTACTTATCCCGTTTCATATCTGGAACTTGTTCCCGTTCCACTTTCGTTTCCATCTGGCAGTGATAAAACAATACTTCGATTTCCATATTACAATGACTATCCCCAAATAAAGAAAAATATTATTTTTATACAAAAAATGCTGTTTTTGCTTTAGTAACTCTCTTCAGAAATAAATAAAAGAAAATTAGAACCGATGTATGAGATAAAATTAATAAAAAATTATTAATTTTTGTTTTTTTTCTCTTTTTTAGTTGCTATGGACGCCTGAAACAATATTTACCTACAAATTTATTGATGTGTTATAAACGCTTAAGTTCGCTTCCCAGTTAAAATTGCAAATTTGAATTTTTCACATATAAAAAATGTTATTTGTGGAAGAAAGTGGTCCGAGTAGAGGTCACAATGAATTTCTCGTAGAATTGGAGAGAAACTTTATTGATTAGCCAACGTTTCAACCTACTTTGTAGGTCTTCTTCAGGGCTGTGGGGGAGCTGGGGGGTTAGGTCCTCACTCCTTTCTCAAGTTAAGAATTGAGAAATTTTTTAATTAGAAATGAATTGCGAGTCATTTAGAGTTCTAAGTATAATTTCATTTGAAATTTCAAGAACAATTTTATAACTTACTTTATTTACCAATACTGGGAATACTTTAATAATAATGTACATGATACCTTCATATTTGCAAAAAATAGCAAACTGTAAATAAATAACTCTTCAAGTATTTTCTATAATAATAGTGAATATTTAACTCTAGTTGGCCTGGAAGCGATTTACATTCATAATAATTTTTTTGTGGGATTCATTTTCTTTCTTATTAATTAATCATAGTTTCTGATTTTACTGAAGTGATCAATTTGAGAAAAATTACACTGTAATGATTTCATTCCAATTTAAAATTCCAATAAAGGAGAAAAAAAAATAATTCAGAGCGGAAGCTTGAAAGCTCAAGCGATGGCTCGATGAGCGTAATGGCGTCGATTTTAGTTTCCAATTAGTGGAACGGGGTCTTCGAGGACTTGGGGTAAGTGGAATAATTACTGAGGGAAAAATCGAGGAGTTGCTGTTATTGTAGAAGTAGTTGATAGGGCTGTGGGTGGGTGCTTTGCATTCATACCTCATGAAGAGAATGTAGTCAAAATAATCCTGAGTTTCGAACTGTAAAATAAGAGTAAGTAGGCAGATTAATTGATGGATATTTATACAATGAGTTATAGCATACCTAAGAAATATTAAATATAAAATTATACAAATTTAATATATAGATCAAGACGATTTTTAAAGTTGTTTTAAAGACTTGTCAAACGGGACGTTTCTTTTCGACCAACCTTTTGCCAAAAACCAAATGTTTAATCACACGCAATGTTGATATTATTGATAAATAGGATATTTTATGGCAGTATTTTAAATATTTCCAAATGATAAATGTTTCCAAGCGATAGGCTATGCAGATGACATAGCAATTATCATCAAGGGCTTTGACCAAAAAATTATTTCAGAGTTGATGACAATGGCACTAAGAATGGTGGTGAGATGGTGCACGAGAGTAGGATTGAACATCAATCCTAATAAAACGGTAATTGTACCTTTTACCAACAAAAGGATATTGAGGGAACTCAACCCCCCTAGGATGAAAGGGATGAGTATTCAATTCAGCAAGAAGGTTAAATACTTCGGTGTTATTATGGACAGTAAATTAAACTGGAATGAACATATCGACTATGTTACCAAGAAAGCCACAAGAATTCTGTGGACTTGTAAGAGCCTCTGTGGCAACAAGTGGGGAATTAGCCCCAAGATGGCTCGTTGGATGTACACAGCAATAGTTAGACCTATGCTAACCTATGGCGCAATAGCCTGGTGGCACAAAGCTGGTATCCAACAAAATAGATCAAGGTTGGAGAAGGTGCAGCGGCTAGGGTGCATCATGATCACTGCGGCCATGAGAACCACCCCTACCGCTTCACTGGAAACTATACTTGATTTAACTCCTCTTGACATTCTAATTGAATCAGAGGCATTGAACATAGCCTACAGGCTAGTAAAAATAGGAGGGGTCAAAAAATCCACCAACGATTTTGGACACAGAAGTGTCTTTGATATAATCGAGCAAAATGCAGATCTAAAAAAGCATTCTGATTCAATGCTGAACAAATGTAACTTTGACAAAAGATTTCACGTTAATATACAGGCGATTTGCAAAAGCAAGAATGATTGCTTTAATCCACCCAATGGTCTAAATGTGTATACGGATGGATCCAAAGGGGAGTTTGGTGCCGGCTCGGGATTCTGGTTTAGGGGTTGTCAGGGCATGGGTCATTACTTAGCTCTGGGCACGACACCCACTGTATTCCAAGCGGAAATATGGGCAATACTTGCAGGTGCCTTCGCTATGAAGGACCACAAGAATAAGGTAATTAACTTTCTCACTGACAGTCAGGCAGCATGCAATGTATTACAAAATGCAGTAACAAACTCCAGACTAGTGGAGGAATGCTGTCTAAGACTAGATGAACTAGCTGTACATAACAGAGTTAACATATTTTGGATCCCTGGGCACAGAAATATTCCAGGAAATGAAAGGGCCGAAAAATTGGCGAAGAAAGGAGCAGTTACTGCTCCTATTGGACCAGAACCATGGTGCGGGGTCCCCCTTCCCCTGGCTAAGGATACAATCAATAAACTAGCCAAGAGGATGATAAAAACACATTGTGATAGAGCCAAGATAAGGCATACTTTTCATAAAGGATCCCAATGATAATCTTTCTGATAAAATCAAGAAAGAAGCTGCTCACTCGTCGAGAACCGACCTCAAAAGTGTGGTTGAAACCATCACTGGGCACTGTAAACTCAGGAAACACATTCATCGTCTGGGCATTGAACAAGAACCTAGGTGCAGATGGTGCAAAGAGGAGGACGAAACCCGTTGGCACATCCTCTTTGAATGTATAGCACTAAGTCGAAAGAGGACATTTGACCTTGGCCCCGGTGGATACAAGGAACTTCAAGAACTGAGGTTTAAAAACTATTTAAAATTTCTCAGAAGTCTAGACCTATGTTAGGAATTTTTAGGACTCAAGCACAATGGGCCTTTTTAGGCCGAAGTGCATAGTAATAAGGGTCACACATAAATAATAATATCACATATTTATTTCAATATTGAGATTGCTTTTCATTATCTTATATAGGGCCCTATTCAAATCTATTTTATACCATTCTTTAATTTTACAAGTGGAATATGTTATTTTTGAACACGTTTTCAATGTGAGATGAAAGTAGATGTTCTGATCGTGAACTTAATAGAGTATTATTATTTTTAGCGTCGGCAAGTTTTGGAAGCAGCGTGCCCGTTGTATACCTACCCTCGTAAGATCCCATTTTTGTATTCTTATTTTTTCTATAGATATTTCAGTATCGAGAATAAAACTTATACTTTAAAAAACAGTCAATAAAAATGCGCTTCCTATGGCGAATTTTTGAGGATTTATTGTCTTAATATTTTTAAACTAACAGTGAAATAAAAAAAGGTCTTTTACATTAAACAGTTATGGATATTATGATAACAAACTAGTCTGAACATAATGTATAAACACTTATAAATTATACTGAGATTCTAATGAAAAAGACCCAGTTAATGCGAAAATTTATGAGGAAATACGTGTCACTACTATACTCAATATTACTGTACCTTATTAACTTGTTTATCCATTTACAATCCACTGTATTACTTATCCAGGAATATTTAGGATAAGGATATCAGGTATCTGACAAACATAGGCTCGGAAATGACATTTTACGCCCCCTAAACCAAAAATTTAATTTCTATGCAAAATTCTAAGGCCACCTAACGAATCATGCTTCTTGCAAAAATCGCCTCATAATCAGTACTGAGCGGTTAAAAGGGGTTAAGTTTTTTTTGGGGGGAATTTCCTCGGCGGTCTTGTTATTTATAAATCATTATTAATGATTTATTGGTTTATATACTAATAAGAGCTTGTTAAGTTTGTTTAACATTAATTTAGATTTTGCAAATCAGATTTTTTTATAGCGCGATTGTTATATTTTTCTGTAGTAATTTACTTTTTATTGTGTGTTTTCCCTAGTCCCTTGGCTTATATGATTGTGCTGAAAATAAAATAGTACGTATAGAAAGAATCTCTTTTACTGCAGCAGATGCATTTTAAGAGAGGAAATGTGAAAGTGTGAATAGGGTTTTCTTGATTAATTAGATGGTAGGAGTGGGACTCTAGTGATGGGGCTCACTAGCTCTTTTTGATTGGAGTTTGTAATGTGTTTGATGAGAGCAGAACTTAATAACAACGTAAGTGTTTTATCAAAAGCGGGAATTTCGTCGTGTAATGTTGGTCCTTAGTATATGGGATTATAAGAGCGGTTAGGGGGATAATATAGCGCGCAATGGACTGATTTAATAGTGAAAGAGAAGCACACATTCCCTCGTAGGGCACACTATAGGGGCCCTATAGAGGCGAGGGTAATCCCTTCACTGCCTTTTAAGCTGATATGAGCTACATAAATTGTGACTGAAGGGCTTGGCAAACAGCTGCTAGGGCCCCGGTCTATTTTATTAGATAGCCCTACTACACGGCCTTTTGCCGGCACAAAGGAGGGGGGCGGGAGAAACAATCCTTACAGCAACAAGTAACCTTTAAAAAAGTCCTTTGGGTCAAAAGCTTGCTCTCCCGCTTCTTCTCCTAACACCCTTCCCTCTTTTTAATACCATCCTGCTATTGAGTTGCCTGTTACGTAATTGATAATGCAAATATCCTTTTGTAAAACTGTTAAATTGACAAATATTTATAAAATATTGGCATCTTTTTTTTTTACTGTTAATTAAATACTCTATGGGATCAACTGACCTTCTATAAATTGATTATCCTTACTTGTGGGGAAACCTGGAGGTTGAGGGTGATCTCTGACAAATCCCTCTCTTCACAACCGTTGCCTTAGACATATTACAGACTCTACTATGTACTGAACCCTAGCCCCTTCATGAGTTGTAGTGATAGAGGTTAATAATATTGGTATGAGGCGTAGGTAGTTTAGACATGCTCAAGCCCTTAGTTATTACATTTTAATACTCATACAACTGTAAAAAAGTTTAGTCGGTAAATTGGATACTTTCATCACTAGATACTTTGAATAAAAAGTCGTTTTTCACAATAACAGTCAATTAATAACCTTAATTAAATAATAATTTTTAACCTATGCCTATTATTAGATTTTCACTGACTAATATTTTTATTTTATCATTATTGGACTGAAAAAAAACCTGTAATGTGCTTTAAGATGGTACAAAGCTAGGACTTTTTAAATTTGCTTATCATAAGTATGAGGTAACTAGCGCTGAGTTGCTGGTCTGTAGGTTCGTTCGATTCCTATAGGGTTCGATTCTGGGTATAGCAGATTTAATAACAGGAGAATATCTTATAGAAAAAGTAGAATAATTTCTACACCTCGGGCATCTTATTTCTATTAAAGGGCAAATAGAAGAAATAAAGAGGCGATGTACTCGAGGAGGGCGCGTACTTTTCAAGTTTAAGAATTTAGTTCCTCTGTGAGCTTGGAAGTCAAGAGGAAACTCTGGATGAACACTGTAATTCCTGTCATGACCTACGGTTGCGAATCATGGATAACAGACAAGAAGACTAGCCACAAGTTGAGAGTAACAGTCGGAGGTATGGAGCGATACCTCCTAGGAATATCTAGAATAGATCGAAAACCAAATAAGTGGATTAGATCAAGGACTAACCTCTCAGATATTATGGAAAAAGTCCATTTAAGGAAGTGGGCCTGGACCGGACATGTCATCAGAAGGAATGCTGTAGCATTGACCAGGCAGCTTATGGATTGGTATCCAAGTGAACACGCGAGGAAGAAAGGACGTCCAACGACAGACTGGGGCAAGGAGATGAAGAGTAGCCTGGAAGAGAGTGGTATTGGATAGGAAAGAGTGGAAACGGATGGGGTAGGTGCAAGTGTGGTAGCAAGAGTGATATATGAAATATGAAACAATCGAACTTAAAACCTCAACTAAAGGTTGATTTTGTTCGTATGTGAATAGGTATAGAAAAAAAATAAAAAGTTTTTGTACATGTTTATTATATTTTATGAACAAATAAAGGTTATTTGTTATATGTACATATACTTTATTTTATTTTTTTTTTAATTTGTTCCCCCCATGTAACCCCATGGAGGGACCGTTTATTAATATTAGGACATGCTCCATACTTAAGTAAGCATATTACATGTCATTACATGTGTTTGTGTATAAAAATTATTCCAAGTTTACTACGGAGGACCAACGTTTGTGTATAAAAATAAGGAGGACAGAAAAGAAAATCAACTCAAATGTACAACATAAAACAAAACATCCTTTTATTATTATTTGTTTAAAGGTCACTCACTCACATGAAAATAAGTCTAAACAGTTCACTCAATATCAAACTAGGCGTGACCCGCTCCTCTCCATAGGATCTGTTTAATGTTTAATGGTTACGCAAAGGCCGGCCGGCGTATATCCCACTCGTCTTCAAAGCTTGACTTCCTCTGGTCGACTCGCATGCATCACACGGCGCATGCGCGCAGTGTAGACACTCGTTTAATGTTTCTTATATACCCGAACTGAGGTATTACACTATTTACATTTCTCACTTACTTCAGTGAGTCAAAATAAAAAATAAACAAAATTAAAATATACTTTAATATGGTTTTACTATCCTAGTGTCGCCAACATCCCGCCCACCTAAAATCGCACGATTTTACAGGGGAAATATGTTTAAGATTACATTTTCCAGGAAGAAGTATTGGTGATTTTACTTCCGCTGATAGCTCAGAATTTTGCAGGCGACCTCCTACTCTTAAAATACCTTTCTCGTCTAAAACGGCCGCCAGGATAAGGAGACGCTTCGAAGAAGGTAAGTTTTCCTCCCATAGGAATTCTGTGCTGAATTCGTGACGTTGCGATGCGATTATTAGCACCTCAAGTGAGTTGTCAAGTTCCCTTAACTTCAACGGACCACTTAATTTGGTCTTATGCCTCTTACTATTGTGAACAAATCTCAACACATATGCGAATGATCTGACCACTTTATTATACGATGAATGACGTTTCATCCAGGTAATAATCATGGGTGAACGAGTCGCATCACAGGTATCAGGTAGATCAGTGTGGACTGTAAGTATGGTTCCAGGCTTTACTTCAGGTGCTTGATGCTTGTAAATTTCAGGTTGCTGAGGAAATATGAGAGGATGTGTACGCGACCAGTGTGGGCCCGCCCACCATAGTGTCTCATCCTTAAGAAACTGCGGCGCTATCCCTCGAGATGCTACGTCTGCAGGATTGTCTTCGGAAGGTACATGCGGCCATTCATTTTAATGAATAATTGTTTCACAACACGATTTGCTTGAAATGGAGCTGAAGCTGTGCCGTAGGTGACTGTGTTTAACTCGTATTTTTGAATAGCCTCTTCAGTTGTCCCTCGCCATAATATGTGTTGGAAACGTCTATGCTCCGGAATTACAAGAATCTGCCTGTACATTTTAACTAAATCAGCATGTACAGCGATCTTGTATCGTCTAAAATTCAAGATGATGTCGGCGATGTCCCTTTGGACTTATGCACCAACATAGAGCTTACTGTTTAGAGATCCTTTTGCCGTTGAAGCTGAAGCACCGAATACAACCCGAATTTTGGCTTGTGGGTCATCATGACGAAACACTGGGTGATGTGGAATTACGTAGGCTGATGGTAAAGTTGTTCTGGTCATATGGCCTAGCTGCTCATACTCCTTCATAAAGTCTGTATATTTACTATGCAAGATATGGTTTCGTTTAAATCTGGTTTCGATTCCTCTAAACCGAGAAAGAGCAAAAGTTTCAGCTTCTGGTATTTCTTTTGGCGGTTCTTTGAATGGTAGGGCCACAATATATCTTCCAGTCGCATCTCGATCGTGGGTTTTCAAAAAATGTTCGCAAGGATCGTTTTTGCTGTCATTAATCGAAGCCTCCACTTCTTCTATCGACCAGAATTTAGAATGCATCTCTTCATTGATAGGCGATTCTAGTAGGCAATGACAGTGCAGGGTCGAAACTGAGTCTAAATTAGCACCTCCCATCACAACAAGTCCAAAGAAGGTTGGAAGGGCTCGAAAATTGTTGTTCAAAGTGACCGGGCTGCCCGTTATAATTTGCATGAAGCAGTCGCTACCAAGAAGCATGTCGATCTCTCGAGGTTCCCAAAATAAGGGGTCAGCAAACGGCTGTGCATCGGATCCATATATAGGTTGAAGTTGCGTTGTAGGTAAATCTCCAGTTAAATGGCTAACAATCAAAGGTTCGACGTCCAAATATTGATCTTGGTTGATTCTAGAGTGAATGTGACATTTTAGCCTTCCTTTAACTCTAGGTACTGGGACACCCCCTGCTCCAAGAGGTGTATGAGAGGTTGCACGCCAGGTAAGTCCTAATCTTTTAGCACATTTAGACGTCATAAGAGAAAATTGAGATCCACAATCGACCAAACAACGAACAGGCTGAAGGTTATTATCTGAATCGTGAATGAGTCCAATAGCGGTACCTAAGAGTACTTGTGCGGGTCCTAGAACGCTACCGACCAGGGCAGATGAGGAAGGCTCAGAATTTTGTTTCTCAGTTGGAGAAGATTCGATTCGAGTTGGTGAAGATTCCGTGTTGAAGGTAGGTTTCGAGTTTGAATTTTTCTCAAAATGGACCCAGGTATGGTGTTTATTTCTACAAACTCGGCAGCGACCTGGTGAAAGGCATGCCGCTACCCTATGGCCTGCCCTTAGACAATTAAAACAGGCATTCTTTTTCCTCAGAAATGCTGTCCTTTCTGTCGGAGTTTTGGTTCTAAAAATCGGGCATTCCACTAGAGGGTGAACTTGTTGACAAGAACAGATTTGTGGTTTTACTGCGGGTGATGTTTTGGAAGTAGTTGCGAGAATGTTAGCCTCGGGCCTTGGCTTGGAAAGATTAACGTTCTTGGGTGTTGTGAGCTGCATTACTCGACTTCTACCTTGAACAAAATCTACTAATTGTTTAAAGGTCGGCCATTCAGTTTTGACTACTTCCACTTCAAAGTCATGTCTAGTTTGTGGATCAAGTTTCTTGAGCGCCAAGGTCAACCATAAAAAATCTGCTTGATCGGGTATATCGATTGATCGGAAAGCCGCTATGTTTTCTGCCACTGCTCTAATAAAGTCTTGTAAAGATTGAAGGGTAGAGCTACCTTTATGAGGAGAAAATTCCAAAATCCGATCGACGTATGACGATGCAAGTAAACGTTTATTGTCATACCTTTCTATTAACGCCTCCCATGCCTTCTGATAATTCGTCTCATCCAAGCTAAATGGGGCTATCAGGGCCAAAGGTTCCCCTTGGAGAGATGTGGTTAAATAATGAAACCTCTCTATTACTGGGACCTCATTATTTGTGTGTATCATGCTTAAGAACAGCTGCTTGAACTTTGGCCATTCCTGAATTTTTCCAGTAAATTTAGGCAACTCCATGCGAGCTAGCCTGCGGTGAGTTGAATGGCCGAACGAACAAGAGTTAGAATTTCTCGATAATTGTGAAGTTTCATTCTGTTGAGCTTGTTTCTCTTGTTGCATCTCAACGATTTTATAATACATAGCGTTTATTTCACCCCTCTCTTTGATGTCCTCATCAGTAGGAAACAATGCGTCTTTTTCGTTGGTAATTGCTAATGCCTGACCCTCCTCAAACTTACTCATGTAACTAGCCTTCAATGTATCCGCAGTTGAACACATAGCCTTGAATGCAGAATCCATGTTTGCTGTACCTACATTGTAAATCTGTGCTATATCCTTACGCAAAAGTTTAAGAGCTGCGCGAATGCCTTTAATTTGTAATTCGGGGGGAACCATGGTGACGACACTTTACAAATATTTATAGGAAAATCAAATTTTAAGTTTATATGGTTTATAGCAAATCGAATTTATAGAATTTATGATTCTTAAAAAAAAATATTATACTTATAGAAAATATCGTAAACAAACTAATAAATGTCACTTTTTCTATCTAAAGAAATTAATACCTTGTTTCAAGATAAACTAATCAGTTCAAGTTTAACTTAATATTAAATAAATCATAAGGGCGGTAATCGAAGACAACGAATTACCTTAATCAACAAACTCGTTACTTAACTTATAAAATAAGATAATTACTAATCACAAAAAAAAACAAAATAAAATAATTTCAATAACACAGATGAAACAATAATCAATATTATAAAACAAAATATTACCTTATATGCACCTATAAATCATATATTTTACTAGAAAATTATAGAATCATATACGCCTTTTCATTAAATACGTCTAGCAAGTAAGAATGTACTCACTAAACTAACCAACTCAGTATAGTATCCCAAAACAGAGTTACTATGACTAAAAAATACTGTAATAAATATTAATAATAAATGAATTACCTCATAAATTCAAAATAAAATTATAAATCGTATTCTTAAATAATCGAATTCTCATCAATAAATCTTTATCTTAAATTGTTAGTAGACCGTACATTCTTACCAATATTATTGTTTTCAATCCAACTACCCACATAGACAAATCAAAGTAGATAATCCTGTATGGACTGTTCTACAGTATTAGGCTACGAACTCATTATATAATGTTTTGATTTTGTTTATATATTACTAAAAGTTTAATTGAATTACACGTTTAACCATTATTTTCAATTAAATGATTCCAAAGTTACATTTAATATACATGGTTGCTATTAAATTATATTCCAACTTATTTGGTTAGTAATTAATAGACTTAGTTAAGGTAAATTTTGAGTAAATTTTCTTTCCTTATATCCGGCCCGGAGATTGACCAATGTTTGTGTATAAAAATTATTCCAAGTTTACTACGGAGGACCAACGTTTGTGTATAAAAATAAGGAGGACAGAAAAGAAAATCAACTCAAATGTACAACATAAAACAAAACATCCTTTTATTATTATTTGTTTAAAGGTCACTCACTCACATGAAAATAAGTCTAAACAGTTCACTCAATATCAAACTAGGCGTGACCCGCTCCTCTCCATAGGATCTGTTTAATGTTTAATGGTTACGCAAAGGCCGGCCGGCGTATATCCCACTCGTCTTCAAAGCTTGACTTCCTCTGGTCGACTCGCATGCATCACACGGCGCATGCGCGCAGTGTAGACACTCGTTTAATGTTTCTTATATACCCGAACTGAGGTATTACACTATTTACATTTCTCACTTACTTCAGTGAGTCAAAATAAAAAATAAACAAAATTAAAATATACTTTAATATGGTTTTACTATCCTAGTGTCGCCAACAACATGTGATGTTAATAATTACAGATCATCATAATTACAGAATACATTTTAGTATAATTTAACAATACAAGAAATTTGTAATAAAAAAATAAATAAATTTAACAAATATACAAATAAACAAAAATGAAAGGTTTTATGATATAAATGATGTAACTAAAAAAAAAAAATCAATTCATGATTTATACATATACTTGTTTTATATATATATATATATATATATATATATATATATATATATATATATATATATATATATATTTTATATGCTGTGCTCGCAAACATAATACTAATCTTTTTCAGCAGCTTGTCATAATGTTTCATATTTACAAATTACAATTGTCTTGTCGATTATGGATTGATGGCATCGAAGGCAACGCCGTGGTATTTCGTATATAAGGGTATTTATCAATATTAGAGAAGAAATGAAAAATATATCAAAGGGGAAATTGATATAGATATTTCCGTTAATGATGATGACAGCGTTCCAAAATTTTATTAATGGTCTCTTTTGACGTGAATTAGGGGTTGGGATGTGGTATATCTCTTTTTATGGGAAGAGAAGGAGGGGATGAAAATTCCTCCATTTCACCTGCGGAATAATGGCCCTTAGCGACCCCTTGCATCGCCGTAGCGAGCAATAAATAAACTCCCTAATGGCTTCTCCTCCTTGTACTAACATTTCGTCCAAAGAAGGAGGATTTTAGTCACTTCCTGGACCAACTTACTGATTTTTCACCTCTCAACTATTTAGGGATTACATCACACTATGCTAAATTCAACCACCTTTTACCCGATTATTTCTACGATCGATACTTATGTTTTTTAGCATTACGTGTACATCATTAGATTTATGTCTAAATATGCTACATTTTTTCGAAGTGAAAACTTCTTTAGCCGCGTTCAGCGACTTTTCATAAGGGGGGTTCACGTCAGCAACATGTTCGGTGCGCGATACCTAGCGGCCTGGGCATGAATTATACAATTAATTTTAATCAACTTTAGCTTAAAGGTTAAAGTTCCTTGATATAAGAATAATTATATTTAATAGTTGTGGAATTGATGCTAATAATAACTTAAAACAGCAATAACTGGTTGAACTTTTTGTTTCTCCTAAAAGATTTTGGTTGTAATAATTAAATTCTAAAATAATAAAAGTTCTATAGTAGAAGGTCTCGAGGCCATCTTCTTTTCAGACGCCTCGGAGGGTTATCACGAACGTTTCGAGACTATATTGTTCTCATGTCTGTTGTATTATCATGTCTAATTGGGGAAGAAATGTTACTACTGCACCCTCAATCAAAATATCTGTTCACTACTATAATATGTCCTATAAATACTATGAACTTCAACAAGGTTTTCTATGGGTGGAGAAAATATTGTTAGAAAAACAACTTTCGTTTTAAGCTAGTAGTTTACAAACGAAATAATATGTGCAGTTTAAGTTATGGTGATACGTGGAAATAAATACATAATATACGAATAACGAAAACTGTAATCAGTCCCAATTAGCGGGTTAACTAATTCTAAATTATTGTTCTGTGTACTTTAAGAGTTTTAAGATTTTGGTTAAAATGAAATTCTAAGAACAGAGCATTTTAGGAAAAGGATATTGGTGATGCTTGTATTGGAACTTCAGTTTTGAAATTACTTTGATTACAATATTATTTTGATATGACATATAATCGGTATTTATATACCATTTGAGACAAAATGGGAGCAGTCTGTAGAGCACTGCCATGCCGAAAATTCAATTCCCGCTGCCAACAAGACTTTGATTAAGTCTGTTGGGAGCCGGAGATGGACCCTATGGGATCTAGGACCATCCTTGGGCTCACCCAGCCTCTATAAAGTGGGTACCCAATATAAAGGTGAAAATCTGGTGGTTGACCGAGATCTACGACAAATCACCTCCCTGCACAGCCGTTGTTCATGACACAGTCTCTACAATGCACTCAACCCGAGACCCGTTGTGTACATGTAGTGGTACATGTTTTTGAGAGAAAATATTTAAATCTCATATCACTTAACATTAAAGTTACACGTGACTTGATTATGCAATAAAGGGGTGAGAAGCCCCCTTTAACACGTTTTTCTTATATATTTTACACTACGTTAAAATACAACGATTAGTGTCCAAACTTAACATTGGATTATTATGATTAAATATTTATTAATTTATATAACTTTTAATTTTGGTTAATACAAATACAATTTATGAATAAAATACAATGAAAGGATGGGTGAATGAAATTACTTACGATTTGATAATTGTTTACTTGTTTACAAAAAATAAAAATCAATATAATTTTTCAATTTAACAATTGCCTGATATTTCATTCCATTACATAAAAGGACAGGAAAAAATAGAAATAAGTTTAATTCGTCATTTTCTCAAATTTTCAAAATTGTAATACTGATTCGTCCATTTCTTCAATTGATATTTGATGTCTGCAATATGTTCTACAATATAATCGATACATTTTCTTACATGTGATACACAAATGGTGTCTAAATTCTAGTTTTGATTACGAACTATATTCAGTCTTATTATAAATACTTCTGCCTCTTTATATTATTTATAATAATGCTAATGCTTCAGACATTTGACCTCAAAGGACATTATTCCGTTGACCTACTTCACGAGTTTACTCTTCTCGAGATGTAAAGCAAAATTTTTCCATATTTGTAAGTGTAATTAAAGACCGTAGAGGGTACTCCAGAGAAACCTGGGTTTTTGCTGGCTAAATTGAGGAGTCCGAATCTTTTTTGCTTCTCTGAATGAATGCCATGAAGAAAACCACCTCCTAGCTATGTCTTTGATAATAATTAAAATATTTAATTTAATATTATAACATTTATTTACAAAAGAAAAAAAAGAAAATATTTATTTTAATTACTATCAAGACCTTTTGAATTTTTTTGAAATAGCATCCAGAAAACAATAGATTGGGTTATTAATTAATCGTTTTCGTAATTTTAAAATTAGATTTAATAATTATATACATGACAATCATTAGACCCATCTGGACTTACGGAGTAGAACTTTGGGGCTGCACTAAAATTCCATCAAATTCCTTTCGTATTCAATCCTTACAATCCAAAATCCTTCGTGAAATTCCCAATGCTCCTTACTTTGAAACGAAGAAAGTAATCCATGATGAACTTGATGACCCATTTGTTACTGATTTGGCCAGAATCCGATAATAATCTTTTCAAGATAAACTTTATTTCCACAAAAACCTACTAGTTTCAAACCTAGCAGCCTGTTCAATTCCTAATAATCCTCCGAGGAGTCGAAGATGGCGTCGTGACCTTCTAAGTTGAACTTTTTATTTGAGCAGTACCACTGGGTAATTTCTTTATCTTTATTAATGACAATATGTACTATTCATTCTATTTACTTGTATTATTATAATATAGTTATAAATTTCATTGAATAATAAAAAAAAAATTCCTTATTTACCTACTAACTCCTCTCTTTTGAAGTATTTATTTATTATTTCACATGTGACATCATTGATTTTGTTACAACTACGTTAACGAAATGTGAGTATGTTTTGTGGCAACATATTGATTTGGGTACTGAAAATCTGCTGCTGCTGCTGCAAAAAAAAAAAGATTAGCTTGAAAAATACGGTACAGCAACAGATTTATTTAGGAATGTTTTTGTGTTTGTGTTAATCATCAAACAATTTAAACATCACAACTATATTAGAAAGTTGTATATATATTTATATTTTTTTTACTGTGTATTGCAAATTATAAAAAGTGATAAAATAATGAAATAATTAATATTGAAAAGTAAAAAGAGACCTTACATTAATGTTAAGACCGTGGAAAAATTCCAACGAAAAGCTCTTAAATTGAAATTTCCTGTTTTAGTTTGGAGAGTTAAGGGCTTTTCGTTAGAATTTTTCCACGGTCTTAATAAAATAATTTTAAATATCAATGAGAGTGCAAGTTTTAAATACATGTAGAGGATATTTTTTTTCTACATATCCATTTATTAATTTTTTCTTGGCCTCATTAGGTATTGGGACTGACATATTGAGAAAAAAGGATTTGAAAGTATGATCCCTACTGTGTAATGTAAAAAAAAAACACTGCTACGTTTTGTTTTGTAAATTATTTTTTTATTATTCTCTTAACTTTTTAAAAACGTTTCTTCCCAACCATAGTTGGGCCTTCGAAATCATGAGCTTCAGACGTTTATATTAGAATTATACTTTTTTAATATTGTTTCTTGATAACATTTATTACATTGGGAACTTTATCATTAATGGAAAACAATAATAAACAAATCTTAATAATTTTTTCACTTGACCAAATGAAAGAGTTAACTATTAGGATTCAATTGTTAACAGTAGGAGCAAACAGTGGTGTCGAAGATTTTTTTTTTTGTCAAAGAGAATGACTGATTTTTATTGCTCTTGTGTGGTAATAACCGGAATGATTTTTTTTAGGGAGAACTATGAAAAAAAAGTCATACATAAGCATTTTCATATAAAAATGTTTTTACTAACATAATTTTGTTCCTGTTCATTCACTATGTTTTTTGGAAGGGTACCGTGTATTAATGTTCTATATGTATAATTTTTTTTGTTATTACATCCTGTCCTTCGCTTGAAGATCAGGATCACAGGATCGTTTTCACATTTTTTACAGCTTGATATACGAATTTTCGCCAATCGGATTTTAAATAAAGCAGTAGAATAAAACCCTGAGAGCTGAGGTAGCAATATTTAATAGCGTAGAAGAAGTGAAAAGGCCTTTAGCTGGATTGTAGTTGTGTTGAGTAAACATCTTATATATTTGAAAAGTTTCTTTCCAACTGACCGAAGAGATATATCGATCCCAACTCACAACTTTTCGTCGCTTCAGGTTTTTCTCTAAGTGTTTGTTTTGCTCGATTGGTTAATGAAACAGTTGAGATGCTTATTTTTTTGTTTTCTGACTTGTCTCCCTAGGAGAGGATATTCAATTTTTTTGAAAAAAAAACAAATTACGTACAGCAAGTTTGATAGGAAGAATAATACAAATCACTCTATTGTGTATTGTATAATACATGATGCGCAATAAATAATACGCAACAGCATGCCCAAGATCGGGAGTTGGCAGTCTGGCAGGTGGCCCTAGAATTGTTTATAGAGATTAAAAATCCCTGGTTATGCCGTTCTTTGGTATCCCTATCTTAATTATACCTTGATGGACAGAATTTAGGACTCCCACTGTAGCATCGTTCGATTAGCCATAGAAGTATAATGTGACGTTAAATGAATAATTCCCCATATCTCTTCTCACCTTTTCGATAATTAAGATCGTCCTGGAAAGATCTCAAGCATCAAATGAATAGGATGTCTTCTTTTGTGTCGAACTGAATATGATTACTGACTATTTTGAACCCTGGAGTACTAATTTTTTGGTTTGGTAAAATATGTGAATCCAAATTTCAGGACCCAAATATACAAGACGAATATATTTGGATAATCTATCCAAAGGAGAATTAGACAACTATTTGCTTTCTTTATTTGTAAATTCGCTACTGCATTCCATCTGGAAGAGTTTAGGTAGTACAGTCTAGTTTTATAGTTGCATTATTATCACATAATCTATGATAATGAAAAAGGCAAATCTGTGGCAAAGTATCCCGAGGTTGGAACATGCATTTGGGATGCAGGGATTTTTATTTAGTGCTATTTTTTTTATTTGGTTCGACATCGATCATAATTATATTTATCGGTTTAAAATCACCATATTAATATATGTTTTCTATTAATAAATATTTATGTTTGATTGGTATTTTGGATAAATTCAAAGGGATTGCTAGAATCGCAGAATATTCATATTGATAAGTGGTGCAGCAGTATGTAAAATGAGCAAAGGACAATTTATTTAATCAAAGAGATGTAGGTTATTTGTTTTATTTATCTATTATTTATTTATTTTCATATTTATTCCTCATTATTTATAGTATTCTTACGAAAAAAAAATTATTATAACTTGAACAAAAATTAACGGAGATGCCTTAACTTATAACACACATGACTGAAATAAAAGAATATAATAAATTGAAAAAATATAATAATTTCGAAGTTGTTAAGGTAACGATTAAAATTAATCAAATTATATTAACTTAAAATAATTCTCTGTTGATATTCATTGGTGAAATTTGAAATAATTTCTTCTAAAATTTAACTATTCTAAAAATCTTCTTTTTTACGAGTATTTTAATCTGCATAATATAAATATAACGTAATTATATGCCCAATTTCACTGTCAAAATTTGTAAATTGATTTGTATTTTGTATCGGATTATGAAACAGTAAACATTGTTGTTAATAGATTTATACTGTACATAAAATTTAAATGTTTATTATGTTTTTCTTCTTGATCATTATGGTCAACTTTTTTTTAACGTTTGTTATTCAAATTTAACAAATAAGTTATTATCATTTATCATTTTGTCTGTTAATTCTTATTCTATTCTTTTTAATTTTACTCTAGGATACTGTTGTTCATATTTTATTTTCTATAATATTATTCTAAAGAGACTTGTCCTAGAATAAAAAAGGATTTATTATTGCTATTGGCAGAAATAGATGACTTACTTTGTTGTTACTTTGTTATTCATTAATGAATTGATTTACTTGTTTTTTCCAGCTACTCTCAACGCGTTCGTTAAGATGTTTCATATCTTTCTTATTTTGGTTGTAATTCCAGAACCTCCAAGGGGAAATTTCCGAGATCAAATTTTCTTATTTTAGGTATAAATCAGCAGGTATCCGATACTTTTACTCTTCGTTGAATTGCACTGTAAAGTCTGCGTTGACCTAATTCTTTGACCGAGTAAAGTTCAATACTATTTCACCATAGGATTGCAAAAGGGCGTAACCTGTTAATAAATTCTTCGTGTGATTACAATAGTTGATTTGTTTTTAAGTATTAGCCTTACACTGACGATACAAAAGCTGTTAAAAACTTGTACATTTTAATCGTAACTTATTTAAATAAATAATTTAATTAATTAATTTCAGCGCTCAATGTTGTTTTTCCTTCCACATTGGAAAGCTATTAGCTTAGGGTTTGTATTGCATATTTATGAGGAAATATGAATATGTTTTTTATTAGTAGCTCTAGAAAAAAATATACATATGTGTATTCTTATCGCAGTTTAAAGCGGGCGGATTGCTATTGTGTCTCGGCAAATAAGAGTAATATTGGAAGGAATCCAAAACTGTCTAGATTTCTTCCTTAGAGCTGCCATCAACCGCCTTGTTGGATTCTTATTTTTAAGTTATCAAGTTATTCCTTTTAATCAAAATTCTTTTTTTATTCCGAAGCTTATTTATCCCAGTATATCGTATATTTCCTGCTGCTTCGACTGCAGAATTAAATTTATTTTCTTAATGGATTAGGGAAGTTTACAGTCCTCACCCTACAGAAAGAAATATGCATGAGTAATAGGAAACATCTGATCTTATAGTAGCTTTTAACGACTTTATTACAACTTATACAACACAACATACAACAATACTATAAAGTCAAATGATTAAATTAAGTATAGTCTGTAAATTAGCATATATTCTAAATAGCCATTTTATTTTTTCTACTTTGAACGTTGGACTCTACAGGTCCGTAGTCAGTAATTGGTGCTCAGTGTTAGCCGAGCTACATGTGAACCGATTCATATCAAAGTAAGTTTTACAGTCATTGGTTATGCATCGAGTTAAATTTAAAATCTATAGTTCAATTTTTATATTTAAATATAAAAAAAATCACTGTGGTGATTTCATCTACAAAGTAGAAATGAGATAATAATTCATTTCTTAAATAATTAATGCTTCTTGTATAATTAACACAATAAAGCTTGTATAATGATGTTTAAGGTTTTTATTACTGAGTATTGCAAAATTCAAATGACTAAATAAATGTAGTTTGTAAATTAAAGATATTTAAAGAAACCATATTATTTTCTCACTACTTTGAGCTTTGGAATTGAAAGTTCATATTGAAATGATTGAGCACAACCTTCTAGTCTTTGAGAGAAAAATCTTCGGTTTAGCTCGATGGAAACTGACGAAGGAGAACAAACCACGAGGTATATTCAGTATGCAATGAAGCAGATGGATTTCTTGAAATTTCTTCAAAATTGGAAGACTACGGTAATGATATTGGAGGCTGGGGTAATGATTTGAAATTTGTTTGCATAAAAATGATGAAATATGAAATACAGAACTACGATTAGTTCAATTAAATGGACAGTTGTATGAATTTTAAAATAGGGGTTGGTCTGCCGTTAGGAGTATCCTTCTAGTACAACAAAACAAAATTATTTGTAATAATAAATAAAGTAACACAATAGAAGATCAACAAAACTCTATATGATATTGAGATAGGTTTCTTTTTTATTCATTTTTAATATAAACTCGCTGTAATTTATAATAATGCTGTTAAAACCTAATTAATTAATTGTACATTTAAAAAAAATCCATTAAATAATCCCTTTAAGGAATTGCAACTAGGTGACGAAACCTGGTTCTGGCTTCCTTCACCAACCTTCCCTGTTTTTTGCAGTCGTCATCCAGTTTCTGACTTCCAAGATATCCCTTACCTTAGCTTCGGTATCTCCCTTCACCTCGTGCTGTAGAGAGGTTCTATCAATTTTTTTAGGTATTGCGTCATCTTAAATTCTACCCACACGGCCAATCCATCGTAGTCTTCCAATTTTGAAGAAATTTCAAGAAATCCATCTGCTTCATTGCATACTGAATATACCTCGTGGTTTGTTCTCCTTCGTCAGTTTCCATCGAGCTAAACCGAAGATTTTTCTCTCAAAGACTAGAAGGTTGTGCTCAATCTGTTTGGTTATTCTCCATGTCTACGATGCACACAACAAAACTGGGTGGATTAATGTTTTGAAAAGGTGGAACTTGGTCTGCTGGGGAAGAAGGTGGGAACTAGGAGGTTTGAGTGGGAATAATATTCGTCATGAAAATACTGGTATCGGGTTAGGTCCAAATCAGCAACAAATGGGCCATTAAGGTCTTTATGTTCGAAATAATTCGTAACAAAGTAAGGAGCTTTGAGGATTATGCGATTTCGAATTGTAAGGTTTGTAAGGACACGAGAGGAATTTGATGGCTTAGTGGAGCCCCAATGCTCTACTACGAATGTCCAAATATGTCTTATAATAATCATGTATATTATCTTTTGTTATTAATTGGGAGCACAGAGTGTTTGTCTGGAAGTGTTACAGTATTCTAAAACGGCGAAGGCTTATTGATAACTTAATTAAGAACAAATCCCTAGTGATATTTATCTAATGTTTTATAGTAATTAAAGTGTGGATTAAGCTGCTAGCTTCATGTATAGAACAATAGCATCATTTTTGTATACAGGTAATGTAGTCACCTGTTCTATCGTGAAATATGAGTTAAATATGTGTTGACACGGAGGGAGCGGAAGGCGATCTCGTTTTATTCCCACGCCCCCTCCCCCGATCCTGGCCCAGATACCCCCCACAAATACGCCCCCCCCCAGGTTCTGGACCGATTCCAAAATGCTTCCCCGCCGGTTCTGTTCCAAGCTTCCTCGCGGCACAAAAAACCAGTAGCGTCCTATTACACCGTGTCGCTCTTCCCTAACTCCTGTGATTTATCGGCGAGTTTATCATTTCCATTATAATCCTTCACCAATCAGGATTAGTGAGGCAGGGGTTTGTTTATCTGTCGATGCTGGATAATAACCATCAATAAGGTTTTGCTTTTACCGAAATAAACATGCCAGGGCTTGTAATATGCCTTTCCTGATCGTTATTAGTTGAATGTTTCTTCCCCTTATCATAAATCGTTCAAGTGATCAATAATTTTTTAACCAAAACTTAATAGCATATATTTCTCATGTATTTATGACGCTACAACTCGGTGACGAGTCCTGGCCACTTCCTCCTCTCCCGTGTTCCATGAGGATGCCAATCTCTCGCGTCCCTGTCCATACCATCCGACCACCTTATTTAACGGAAAAGACCTGTATCAAATACCACCCACGAAGAGTATTGGATAAATTCATGGTAAGGGCTGTACTATTTAGAGGACGATGATTGTACACACAGGCGATTTGTACAAGTTGTTTAACGATTTTTCCGCCTGGTTTTCCCCCTATCAAGGATTCCAATTTTACAGAGGCTAGATGAACCCCAAGATGGTTTCAATCCAGTACCTTCGACACTCACGCTCTGCCACTGAGCTATCCCCCTAAGTACCAAAACTTAATTAAATTCATTAATTCCATGGAATGGGAAAAACAACTGTATCACTATAACTCATGAAGGGTTTCGGGTGCACTTCGCGCTAGAATCTGTGGCAACGGTTGTGCAGGGAGGTGATTTGTCCAAGATCACTCTCAGCCTCCAGATTTCTCCTCTAAGGAGGAGTATCCGCTTTATAGAGGCTATGTTAGCCCAGGTGTTAACTCATTAAAAACTCATGTTTCAGAAGTGGATTCGAAAATTTCTTCTTCTTCAGAATCCTCAACATTGAACTACCCCACTAATTTCGCCGAGTAAACAAACAGATGAAAATTATCTTTATTGTTGAATGGAATGAAATTTGCACGGCTTATGCTAAGATATTATAATAATTTAGTAATATTTCGACTATGGACTAATGGCTAATGGTACTGACAGGTAAAGATACTTTCCTCCTTATTTTTTATTTGCTCTGTTTTCCAGGGAATGTAGATACATATTAAAACAAGGGCGTTGTGGAAGCTTGCAACGCTCACCACTCTGAAAGAATGCCACAACTTAACTGAGTTACAAACCTACATTATAAAAAGTTGCTAGATCATGGGCACAATAGATAAGTGTTTGATGTGTTGTTGGAATAATTAGTTAAAAGGTCTGGATGCTCAAGGTTTAGCATTACTGTTTCTAACGAAAGTGCCTTCTTAATCTTTTAACTATAATTAATCTCTTATTTTAATTACTTTGCATGTAGTAACTGTAAAATGATATTATACTTACTGATATTGTACCTACATTACCTAGTTAACTTCAATCCCAGCTTGTCCTCATCATGACCTGGTTTGCTCTTACTCTTATAGTTGTTGTATCTAACCATTTTTACTTTTTTCAGGTAATGACCCTGTGAACCACCAGCGAGACTTTCATTTGTGTTTCATCAATATTCTAAACTACATGGTTAATTATTTCTATTTAAAAATAATTAACCATGATACCTGTCTGAAATAGTTCTTGACTAGGGCGGACCGCAGATACAATACAGAGCGGGTGGGGAAGTGGGGGTGGGACAAAGAGAATCGATAGGTGTGAAGCTGGCTCGAATAAATCTCTTCTCTGGGAATTTATGTCCTTCATCCCCGTCCTTCGCCGAGCGACCTCCAGTAAATGAAAAATGCTAATAACAAACAGTGCTCTTCAGGAGAAGGGTATCCATTGGCGTGGTTGTAAATTGGGCAGGGTATTATCTTTAGTGATAATTATACTATTCAACAATAAATCAGTTGTTTCATTTAGAAAAAAAATCGCTTTTACTGTCACTCACTCCCAAGATTGCTGAATAAACTACAAATCTAAGGTATAAGCATCATGTACTCACATTGGTCTAATCTAATTGGTGAGAAAAGAAGATGTCATGTTAATTACTTTAACTGTGGGACAGTAACTACGGGGACAGTTTAGTTTCAGGATATCTTTAACCAAATCCTTTTCAGCCTTCTGGAGTTTTTTTAGTACTTGATGTATGCTACTTAATAAATTACTATAAGTGTATATAATAAATTACTTAATAGTAATTTTATGTTTGCATTGTTAATATTATCTTGGCAGCATCGAAAGAGACTGTAATGAGCAGTCGACCAATTTAATAATTAAAACTTTCATCTCGAGATTGCTTAATTTCTATTATGATTTTAAGATGCCACCCTGAGAATTACGAACTCGTTTCACCGATAAAAATTAATATCTTTAAGCTGAATAGGTCGTTTGTTTGATGTATCTGCAAAATTAGAACTGGATTAGATGATAATAACACAAAAAATGGATCCTGGAGTTGACACCATTCTGTTCCAAATTTCCTCTGACCAGAATTTTAGTTTATTTAATAGTATATTTAATAATATATGGAAAATCATTGCTTAATTTAACGAAATGGGATTCGAAGGATAATTGTGGAATATTATATACATTAGTTCGAGAAAGTTAGTTTTAATGCTAGTAAAATATTTCACTTTTCAAATTATATTGTAGTATAGGTAATAGATATAGACTAATTTCAATTTTAGTCAATTTAATTTATATGTCTCTGATATGTTTTATTCTTACCTTTCTTTTTGTGTTATTGATGAATTCAAAATAAAAATTAATTATGGGAATTCCATGGAAGTCAATACAGTAGGAAAGAAAAATTAGATTCGGTATTTAGATTCATGATAAAGAAGATGCGATTAGTAAGAAAGAATAATCTAAAATGAAACACTTACCTCGTTGAATACATTAAAATTATATGAAATGTATCTGAAACCAGGAAAAATACCAAGATGCAGTCATTAGAACAACTTTGTTCAGCTATGCTGTGCTGTCCTCACTTGCCCAAACTATGATCCCAGAGAAAGTTTAGATCTATTGATCCGTTTAATTTTAAACTGAATACCTTTGTGAAGTCACATTGAAATCATTAAAAGTGAGGCATAGTTATAGAATAATTACCCTTAAAATATACATAATATATCCTTTAATATACATTCCTTCTTCTTCAAAGGTAAGTGAATGACCAGGAGATGTTTTAATAAATAACCCTTTTACATTGGATAAAATACTCAATTTTCATTATATGTTGATCATTTTTATCTAAAATACATGTCTACTTGCAAAATGAACCTTTCTGTCATATGTGTGCTAAACATCTGGAAATTCCTTTTTGATATCCCCCAGCATCTTCAAGGATATAATTTAATCTTTTATAAAAATAAAAGATAAAAAGTAGCATCTTATTGAGTGTTATTCTATCAACACATTAAAAGCTTATTTACTCTTTCCCTGTAGGGCCTGAGTACTAGCATAGCAGTTGTAAATCCCTTGTTTTGTTGCTTAGTCGTCGTCCCTCTGACCAATATACTTCTCTTCTGGCTTGTCTCCAATCACTTGATTGGATCTACTCGATGAGCTCCGCTACGAAAAGAGTCAGGTGTATTACTAAGCTGCTACATCATTTCAATTTGATATATTTCACTGTAGGGATAAGTATTAGCTGAAGAAAACATTTTAAATTAATATTACATTATTATATTATTTTTGCATTTTGGAGAAAAATTGACTTATAAGTTTATATAGTTATATACATTATATCTTACCCTTTACGTAAGAAGGTGAAAAAACTTCCATCTTCTGGGAGGTGGGGTACTGAGTGCCCCAGCCGTTATAATTAAACATAAATTCTCAATTTTGTATTGTAATAACATTCAAGTAATTCCAATTATTTAAATCTTCTTTTAGATATGTAGGTAGTTGGATCATTAAAAAAATAATCTTGAGAAAAAAAATATGCATTTTTATAAAAACTTCGGTTAAATGGTTACAATTAAAGGTTAAAAACACGTATAGAAAAAACGAATAAATGTAAAACTGATAATAATTTAAAAAATGGATGTATAAGTAATACAAATATGTTTTAAAAATTGGAAAAAAATGAATAATAAAAAATACTGCAACAGTTTATGTTTTCCTACTTCTTCGCACAGTTTTTGCATAGCACTCAGGAACACTCTTTGCATGTTGGTTGTAGACAAGAGTTGCACAGCTTGGTAGTTTTTTATCACTTTTTCGAGGACATGTGATGCAGGTAATTTAGGTTTTCTGGGCCTTTTTTGTTCAATATGTGTTTGGGAGCGGTTGTACTTCTTTTAACTTGTGGGCTCCTCCCTTTGAATATAACTCGGTGCATTCTAGCATTCAGCGCCTTAGGGAGCCCCGGGTTTTCTATTCTTCTCTTCAAATGAGGAGAGATAAGGCTGTTCCCTGATTCCTTATTGAAATTAAAAGCCTAGATGCACGAAAAATCATGCATAGCCCGCCGGTACTAGGAGGAGAGAAAAGTTACGTTTGTAGCGAGGTGGGGTACTCAGTGCCCCAACCTGCGACTTTCTCATGGTTTTAATTGTTCAATAAATGTTATTATCTAATAAAATTAATCATTCGTTGATTTTGGAAAAACTAAAAAAAAAATTTAAATTTTAAGAAAAAAAATTCAGGTTTTGAGAAACGTTTCAAAGTCCACTGGGGAACTGTATACCCCACATCCTTAATTAAAGGTTAATGAATAAAACCATAAATTTTTAGCAATTGATAATGACTAAATGTCTAACCGTATGAAGAATTAATAAATAATGAAGTATGACTTCATGATGTTTTTTTTTCTAACTTTATTATATAAGCTACTACTTAAAAATGCACTGTGAACCTCATACAGGTACAGTCCCATACCTAATAAGATTTTTAAGGCACAGTTCATATTTCAATTGATAATTGAGCGAGAAGCTTCGAGCTCTGAATCTTGAAACATCTTATTCAGTTGATCCCTTAGGACTTAGTTTAATATTATTACGTTCAATATGATTGAAAACTTAAATAGTTGAAATAATAAAAGTTAGAGGCAAGAGAATTTAGGCCTATGCAAAGACTATAGTTTCATGATAACAGTTATAATTACGTTATTTTCAACCTAATAATATTGTTTCTCCATTAAAATGTATCCATCATTTATGGCATTTGTTTTTTGTTAATTCATAGCTCACTTTATTTTTGTACGAGCTTTGAATGGGTTACAATTTTTTTCGATTTGTTCCCCAGAGGCTAGTTTAAATGTTAATAGTTCCTTTGGAATGTTTTCATGGCGGTACAGTGGATCAATTTACTGGTTTCAGAGTTTAACAGGAGAATACGATTTAAAAAAAAAACTGTCAAGTTCAATTACTCTGTTAATTCTCTTAGTTATTATTTTAATTTTTAATATCAATTCAACTGAAAAAAGATTTTTTTAAAACAAAATATTAAATAAGAAGTTAGAGGATACTTGAGTTTATATGAAAGTACCTAATGATTAAAGTTTCTGATTGCTTTGAAGTCAGAAGAAAATGTCCAAATAAAAATTGAATAAATAGCTAAAACCATGAAAATGTTGGTCTATGAAGGGACATGGCTCACCTTAATAATAACTGTTTAGTTGTATTTTTAATTCTATAATACGAATAATGAAAAATTGAATTATACAATTATCACATTTTACCAGTGAGTAGAAATATCCCGCAAATCGTTATATATATATTTTATTTATTGTTCTTTTTTGATTAAAATTAAAATATATATATATATATATATATATATATATATATATATATATATATATATATATATATATATATATATATATGTATATATCGTTTCCTGCAGTAAAGGCATTCGGAATGCTTAAAGCTTCTATTTATTGATATTCAGATCTTTTTACTACTTTTAATCTTTAGTTCAATCTTCATTTTAAGTGAACCAAATATTGACATATTCATGTCTATTTTATATATACGCCCTACATATTTTTTATATATTTTATTGTTGGTTACTTTAATATTTATATAGTAAACTGTATAAGGGTAAAAAACAAGTTCCCTACTGTATTTAAACTAGTTTTATCTAAATTTATAAAAAAATAATTGAGTTTCACCCTATATCGGAGGTCATCCAGGTGGAGATTGGGGTTAACTATACAGACACACACACTCACACACATATATATTTTGCTACACTTGAAATCATCGCAGCAGCACCTTTTGGTCGAATAAGCTGACATTCAGTTTGTATGTCTTTTTCAAGGTGGTATATTTGTTTTCCTCTCTAACATGTTATTTTTCCGGTTGCCAGCAGAGACAATTTTCGATTATATTCCTTATTCATGCGTTATAGGCTATTCAATATAGTAGCACGTAAAAAAAAAAAAACATTCGATAATGAGAATTAAAATATTCGTGTTTTGATTAAGTGAAGAAAATACCTCTATTTTTAATGATATAGAGGCATTTATCAAATGTTTGATCAATTTTATATTTAACTTTTGTAATTATTTTACTTTAGTGTTAGTGATAACGTTGATTAATTAAATTGTATAGTAAACGGTATTGGTGTGAGAGTAGATATGAAAGAGCAATTGAAAATCAAGAGCAATTTGTTAGTATCCGATCCTGAAATTTATATTTTGACCACACACGTCACTGCACCATTGTTGGCGCTTTTTGACAGATAGTTGTGGTAATCTATATTGGATTTTACATTACAAGTCTTCATAATGTGATAGAATCAATAGTGTGGTAAATTTACACAATTTTATATACTTAATATATGTACTAGTTTCTATGTAACTGACAATTTGTGAATGATGTTTTATACTTTGTCCTCTACAAGCAATACTATTGCTTCGTTTGTGTCACATTGTTCGTATGATAATCTGTCCAATCTTGGTAGGCTAAAAAATCTGTGATTTGATCCGCTGTTTCAGGTCTCTTACTTCAACACTTACGACAAGCGCCCTAAGCTCCTAATTAATTACAAAATACTCGTATACATGACTATTAGAAGACATATCTGGACTTAGCAACGGTTAGTTCCTCAATTTTCCTTTGTCTTTTCTGTTATTCTAATTACTTGTTGTATTTCTATAAAGCAGTTGTAAATTACGCTAATGTGTTTAAAAAAAAGAAAGTTATTTGTTCAAGTATGTAACCTTTTCCAGGTTCAATGTTAAGTAGAATATTTGAGGTTTAAATTTCTCCTTTTAATCTATTTAAAACTGGGATTTTGTTTTAACTTAAATGTTGTACTATATTAATTTAATAGGTAATTATTGAAGGAAGTACTGCAGATAATTATTATATTCCAAATGTTATTAGACTGTTTTAGATCGTAATTAACAATGACGGAGCCGAGTGGCTCTGTGGTAGAGCACTGAATTGGCGGCATGAAGGTGATGGGTTTAAATCCGGCTTTGGCAGATATTTTACCTAATCTGTTAACATCCAGGGATCCTTTCATTATAAAACTTGAATTTGATTTGAACCGTTATCCAAGAAACAGTACAGTCCCCACTAGACCCTTTATAGGCTGCAATAGCACAGTTTTTTTTCTTTTAATTAAAAATGATTAATACCTATTCATGTAAAAATTTTTCAGAATAGATAATACTTTGAAAACCGAAATTATAAATTACCGATTCCAATTTTATTTATTCTCGATTTAAATTTCCCCATTCATTGTACGCGACCTCTGATTGTAATATCCCTAATGAAGCCAGATGTAGGACCTTTTAGTTACTAATCTGATTGTAAAGCTGCTATATCCCAGACTTATTGCTGATTATTCCTGGGGGATTAATCAGAACTTTGATTCATAGTAGTTTCATTCCCTTTGTTTACTATCGCGGTGAACATATTTTTTTTACTTGTTAATTAAATTATAAATTACTTTTAAAATTTTATTAAACAAAAAACAAAAAAATAAAACTCAGTAATTGATATTCACAACATTCCATTTGACATTAATATCAGGGTTTTATTAATTAGTCAAAGGGACAAATTCAAGGGTAGTATCTGGTTTCATGTGTGTACATTTATATGTATATTTTTTTTTTTTTTCACATCCTCCAAACTTTTATTTACAATATATTACAAATAAATATGTATATATTGTATATATTATATGAATTTATATTAATTTTTATTTTTTTAATGCCACTTTAGGCTGCCATGGTTAATGGGAAGATGTTACCATGGAAGTCATAAATTTTGCCAATCGATGTGTAATTAGCAGATGGATCATCAACAAGTACCTGAAACCGTACAGGCACGGGGACACTTAACTTCCCTTCTGAAGGACGGCATAACCAAGGGCAAGTTTTTACAGCCTACTATGGCTCAACTGCCGCACTGAGACCTTGGCCATAAAAGATTGTTATGCCAACCACTACACCACAATTGGCCCCATAAGTATATCTGTAATATTTATATAAAGATATTCACATTACCTATTATCAATTAGGGAAAGGGTATGTAATGTATACAACATCTTTAGCATATTCTGTGTACAGAATATCTCGTTAAATAGTAAACAAATAGCAAATGATATATTTCAAATAATTCAAAATTATGTTGACCTTGATTAAGATTCTAATTCTAGAGGCCACCAGTTACTTAACCTATTGGGTTACTTATACTACTACCTTACTGGGTTACTAACTTATACCTTGTGTACCTATTGACAAACAATGAGATCCTCTTCAGAGTTCGTATTTCTCATCTTGACAAAGTGCACCATTTTTTATGATTTTATCTTGATTACTGTCTTTTCATTGTAACCTCCTTGAATAAAATTAAATTAAATAAACAACGTTAATATGTAATTTTAGTTTTCATTAGGTTAAAAAAATTATACAACATTAAACCTGAAACGCACTTCTTGTATGTAAATTAATGAAAAAGTTTAAAAATCGACAGTTTTATAATTATTTTTGATATTTTTACAGATGATTTCTAATAAAGTGGATTAAGGTCCATTTCCCTCCTCCCGAATGAGGGAAACATTATCTGTTACTTAGTAATATTGTCTTAATAGCTACATTTTAAATTTATTTTTTATTACTTATTTTCTTATTGGTTCTTTATGGAAGAGGAAATGCTATTGGCGTATCTGCATAATTTTGAACTCAAAATATTGGGTTGAGATTATGGTTAATGATCTTTTAAATATATTTTTGATGACTTGTGCCAAAGTTTTGTTTTGCATTGCGAAGGGATTGTTTTATAATTTAGAAAACAACCTGTGCAGAAGTCGCCTCCGGTCCACGCTCTTTCCCCTTACCTAGCTCGTTTCACTTCCCTCTCATCGTGACCTAGTTTGCTTTTACTCTATTATAATTTTATTATCTTGGAGATATTATTGTTGGTTTGGATTTGACCCGGCTATCTTTGAACTTCTTTATGAAACTGTTATTATTATTGAATTTTAGAGTAAGCTTTCTTTGAACTCTATTCCGTTTTTTTTTGTTATTTGACCCTGGAATGGCACTAATATATCCGACCACGCCGACACTGTTCCTTTGCCCCTCCTCCTATTTCGCTAAAGGTTGTTTTCTACATCAAGTTAATAATTAATAATAATAACTTTAAACAACAGTGAATCTCGGAATGTAATATAATAGTCGAAAATTTACATTTATTATAATTATATTTAAACAAGCACTTTATATTGTGTTCTAGTTATGGGAGTTACAGTAAATAATAAAATAAGTTAAACAAAGTAAGATGGTTTTTAAGTGAAGCCTTCAGCAGCAATTGTATTGGTTGAATCCTTCTCCAACATTTCCAACATTTTTATTTTATTTTATTATAATATAATTATTATAATGCAATTGGGAAAAAACACAATGCAAAGTCTTATGTTTCAAATCCAGTAATACACCCACTTACCAGTCGACGTTTCACCTATCCAAGCATTATCAAGACAACAAAAACAAAAAAGGGGTTATGTGAATCACATTTCGAAGAAAAAGGTGCAATACATCCCAACGATCAACAGCCCAAACAGGCTCCAAACATGAGACAGCACCTCACCAACAAGACGTTCAACATATAACTTAGTAGGTAAGTGGGTGTATTACTGGATTTGAAACATAAGGCTTTGTATTGTATTGTATAGTTATTTTTAGTTGATTCAAATTGAAGTTTTAGGGGAATAATTTAACTTTTAAAAAAAATGTCTAACTTTTAAAAATGTTCTGATGGTTAATAAAATAATTTCAATAGCATCATTATAATCGGAATGCTTTGCTTAACAATTTTTTTTTTGTAATCACACGGGACTTTCCAATATTTGATTGAAAAATTAGCTTTTTTGAGATATGACGTTCTTTGGAAGGAGCGACGTAATACAATATTAATACCCTTAGTAATATTAATATCCTTATAGATGCAAAGACTACATGATTTTGTACAACGTTCTACGTTCAGGCCCTCAATATTTCCTCCAGCTCTAACCGAAAGGACTAATTGAAATATTTTATCAGGTATTTTCTGAATGTACATAGGTAAAATCGGTTGTGCAGGACTAGATTATGATAGGATAGGTAAAATATAATCGATATAAAATGTATTCTGAGAACAGAGAGGTGGAGGCAGCTGAATATCTGGCTTGTTGCTATGGTTCCAGCACGTCCCCGGCACAACTCTCTCTCCACTACTTTCTTTCTATCGCCCCACCGAATTAGTGTTACTTTGTGTTCTTCATCTTGAATTAAATGGGGGAGGAAACAACTTTAAATCCTTCGAGGATAAAGACTTTGGATAATTCAATTATTTGAGAAAATAAGAATGGACATTTTTTTTTGTCAACTGTCAACCCTTGACCCCATTATAATCCCTGAAGAAGACCTGCGATGTGGCTATATATGTGGAAACCTTGGCTATAAAATAAGTAATTCTCCTTATTAAAGAAAATTTTCGGATCTTCACCCGGCCCAGTTTTTGTTTTGTTTGGTAGAGCTCAGTAATGAACTCTATGAGACGAAAATAGAATTTTCTTTTCTTATTGTGTGTTTAATGAATTGTAATTTCGAATTTATTAAAATTACATGAATCTAATTAATTTTAATTCACATATTTACTTATGCCTTAATATAATTGTTTATATCTTGGAATTCTTATTATGTAGAATCTAAGAAACTATTTTATTTTATCGACGTTGAACACTGGATTCTGCAGGTCCATGCGGGTACAAACGCTGTACTTCACTCTCAGTGTAGCGGATTTATGGCTAATCATTTCAAGAAGCACGCTAAGGGGTTAAATCATTTCAAACTGAACTTCAATTATTTTATCTAGAATAATGCCAAGGTCCCCCTATTAAAATGTTAAATACCTACGGTATTACATTCAAAAGAACAGTTGTATAATTTGCATAAAGGGGATTGGTGCTCGAATAGACAGACAGAGGACACCTAGTGTTTTATTAGTTTTGTTACTTAAAAGTTGTACTCCTGTGAATGTTATTATTAGTTAATAGGATACAATTTCCACTGCAAATGACGCAGTTATAAAACGGCGCGATTTGTCCGAATTGAGACGAATTGAAGTTAGAACCGCTAGTGAAAAATGTGTCTTTCGTTAATTAATGTTTTGGAAGAATCGGTTGCAAGTGTTGATATTGACAAGTTATATATTCACATGTAAGTTTCGTATTTAATACTCAATGTTTCGCAATGGATATTAAATATACGACGAGGTATCTATCTATGGTACATTACTTTTTACTTACATTACAGTATATTACTCAAGTGAAAAGTGGATGCAATGAGGTTTGATTATTGGAAGAGCTATGAAGCTTAGAATTACGAAAATGCTGTATATAAGATATAAAAGTTAAGAAACGGGGACTCAATTGATAAGAGGTTCAAAACCTTACGGAAAAAATAAAAAGATTTTTTATTTTTTAAGGATATAGTCATAGAAAGACGTTGTACATAAATCATGTCACATTGTTGTAGATGATATTGTTGAAATACCTGTAAAAATTGTTTGAAATAATAGGTTTAAAAATATTTCTTTATTTGAAATTACAAGTTACAGAATAATAAGAACTATTCATAATTATATTTGCACCTATTATTGTTTAACAGAAGTACAAAATATAAATCCTGGGAATAAAATTAGGGTTCGTAGTATATTAATATATATAACATTTCAGGATAATATTGGCCAAATCATCCTCTTACAAAACTGTTAGCTTTGATACAGTACAGTCTCTGTTATGTCCTGAACCCAAAAAATGGGTTGTAGAGGCATTGTTTTTATTTTTTGTAACATTGTATTATTCTTGTGTTAATTTCAAACATTTTAAGAAACATTAATTCTTCAACTACGGATATGGATATGTTTTCAAATGCCCTAATTATTCCAGATATCTCCTTAAATAGCTGATATATTATGTTTTAAACAAATTGAACTCCTGGACGAACACGGAGGTACTCATATCTGGGGCTGAGATTAGCCGCGTATTAATGAATACAAAACGGCTAGATAAGAGGAATTAATTAAGGAACTTGTTAAGAAGGATTAAGTGTGTTGAGGATTATCGCTCCTCAATGCAGAATTTAAGGTAATCCTTCCCTTCTCATTCACTTTACGCTATTAAAAATTTTATAGTAGAGCTAAAAATTATGGTTCAACTTAATTAATATTCCTTATTTCCTTTTTTTGTTCTAAATACATTATTTTGATATTTATCTCAAGTTATCTATACGACAAACATTAGAAAGACCTAAAAATACAATTTGATGCTGCACATAACATCCATATACAACTTTATATGAAATGAAATCTGATTTCGTTTCGCTTCGATGGATTTTTTTAACATGAAATGTTATAAAACTAGATGATGAACTTAAATTTTGCACATTACTATACTCTAATATCTTCTATTTTGTTTGTTAGAAATTATTTTTTACAAAGGTAGCGGATAATCTGAAAATAATAGGGAAAATCTGGCGGTTTAGCATAATCTAAGACAAATCACCTCCCTGCACAACCAAGAAACAGTTCTGTCTCTACCATGTACTAAACCCCAGACCCTTCATGGATTATAGTTGTATATGTTATATTTTACAAAATATTTGGCTTCCCAATTTAATATTATAAAGTATATTTATGGTACTGTTAAAGATTATGCAATTTAACAATTAATTCATTAATCTACTTACTTTACTTTTACTATAAAGGCATTCCAAACTCTAACTATTCCAACTAAGTATGCCCAACTATTTAACGCAGAGCTCCATGTCTCTCGAACCAACCAATCCTGCCAGCCTCGACCAGCCATTTCTTCCTGTACTCCCTCTGTCCATCGGCTTCTATGTCGTCCTCGTCTTTTCCTCGCTGATGGCACGCGATCCAGGTCTCCATTCAGCCTACATTCTTTTTATATATCCCTACAATTTTAGCCCCCAAGTAGCACTTGGTGTTACGGATCATACCCACATACATTCTTTCGAATTACTAAATTTCTGAATCTATTCAAGCTGATGACACGGAGACACCTCTTGCAGAAATCTATCTCAACCGCCAGCATGTTCGCGTATAAGTGCTCCATATTTCTGCAGCGTCGGCTCAACTATGAAGGAATGATATACTAAACTATAGCTGTGAAATTTGTTGTAGGAAATCTCATTATACAAGAGGGTTCGATGCAACATTCGGGTAGCATTTCGGGCTTGTTCCACTTTTCTTCTCCACTATCACGACCCGGATGAATCCAAAGAAGAATCCCAGTTACTTGAATATAATCATATTTTTGACAGGTCTTTCTGCCCACATGAAGCGCGTCAGTGCGATATTACCTATGGCCGTATACTGGGTCTTCCAGAAGTAAATTTTTAAGTTCACCTTTTCGTAGCAGGTCTTTAGAGCGTTAATTTAAAATATGTAATTTATTAAATGAAAATGATTATTAAATATAAATATAACCACCATTTTATCGTAGTGCTAGTTGCTTCATTCTCTGAGGTGGTGACCTACCATTTCAGTTATGATCTTTCGAATTTTAAAATTTCTTATTCACGTCTTTTTAATGGTAAACGTCTTTATTTATATCCTTAATAATAATAAAGACTTCATTTATTCTGGGACAAGTCCCTCTAGATTAAAAATACAGGAATAATGTTTAACCTAATATGTCTTGTAATATGAGTATAATATAATACATTCAATTAATTAATTCCAATTAAATTAATAAATGAGGAAGAAATAAAAAAATTAATTGAAACAAAATTGCGAATTACCTCATATAACAATATTTTAAGAAAACGATAAATAGGAAGAAGAAAACAAAATAAAATATAAATAAGATGGCAATAATTATACAGAAAGAAACAATTGATTCAGAAGAGGAAGGAGTACGCTAGAGCAGATATTCATTCTGAATACGCGATATTCCCGGCAAATTGACTAAGTTAATTGACATTGACTAAGGCGTGTGCAGAAGACCCCCGATGCAGGGAATGTGTCTGAGGCCTTTGAAGCTGGAACTGTTCTGAGGCAGGGAGACGAACACTCACTTTTACTGTTCAATATAGCCCTTGAAAAAGTGATAAGAACTACATTAAGAGAGAATGGCGAGGTGCATGTCGGAATGGAACATAAAATCCTTGCATTCGCCGATGTTGTAGCAGTCCTCGGAAGTAATGAAAGGGATATCGAGAGCCTCGCTAAGGCTTTGAATAGAGAAGCAGACCAAATCGGCTTACAGGTAAATGATAAAAAAGTAAAAAGTATGTGTGTCAGCTCCGACACGCGACTGGAGTTTACCCCTTTCCGTTTACTAAATTTAAATATGTTCTAGCCAATTAATCGCTCTATACTGATATCATTGCATATTACTTTTTTTCAATTTGTAAATTATTTAAAAAAACAATTTTAAATTAATGTGAACTATTATAATTAAAATTATAAATATTTATTTTTTATTAATCGTGCCAACTTTTCGGCCTATGTTATAAGCCATCTTCTGGGCAAATAGTGGGTGCATACACTAAATGCATATATGGAGACTAAACCTGTCAACTAAACTCGCTCTCTGACACACCCACACACACACTTTTATAATTTTTGTTTTTATAACCCCGCTTTCTTTTGAAAATTCGACTATTAGAATTAATTCAAGTGGCATCAATTCATATTTATTTTATTCATATTGATTCTTTACTTTAATAAGTGACAAGCAGCAACAGTATTGGAAGCTTGCCCAAAACCACCCACGAAGTCTATTAATACCTCTTCCACAGAAACTTTTTTTAATGACACTAATATTTTCAGCTATGTTGTTATGTCTATAGACCCTTAACACTATTGAATAAACTAAACAAAAATACTGATGTTTAAAATTTGATAAAGTTTAAAGTTTAAAATAACTCCAAAGAGAATGAAATATGTTGAAAGGATCGAGATGAGGCGTAAAATTGTTTTTAAAACTCGGTATGGGCTCTTCTTACAGCATTTATTATAACGCCAAGAACCATCTCATTTGCATCTGAAGTAAGGCAAGTCCGGGGAAAAGCCGGCTACTTTAATTTTTAACTTCCATTGTAGCGGAAACAAAGTTAGATTTTTTGTTCCACCTCGGGAGAGTCAGGTCTGGGAGAACATACGATCCCTTTGCTCAGTAGTTATCCGCTTTTGCAAGGGCAGTTAATTTTTTGTATCTGTCCGTATAATCTTATCCGGAACATTTAGTTGGGAAAACACGTAAAAGTAGTTAAAACTCTCCCGTTTTATTTATTTTTTTTAATCAAGTGTCACCATTACTGAATTTTTATTTATACTATTTTTATTTTTCAAGCATTTTCCTCACCTGGCTGAACTACATGCTTGTAGTTATTGACCAATATGGTTTAAATAATTATGATACTTTCAATCAATTGCAACTCAACCAACACTAGTACTGTGTGAATTGAGTACAACATAAATTAAATAATTATAACACTGGACGCTTTATTTTGAAATTAAATTGAATTAACGTGTCATTCATATGGTAGAAACGTCTTATGCAAATAAAAGTAGAGATGTATCTTCCCTGATTCTTCAATAATGTTATCATTTTATCCTTGAAATAGTTTGTATCAATTAAACTTATTGTATCATTTTTTTTTTTTTTATGTTACTACACTATAAACGAAACTGTCAATATTCTAAGATATCGCAATAATAAATGTTTCTATAATTAAGACTCTTTATATTTAATATAAAATAATAATAAGAAGTAATTTAAGAAATCTGGTCTTTTATAGCTGCATGCATGGGATCCTCACCGTCATTCTAAAAAGGATTTAAAAACGCATTTCAGATTTGCTAACCATAAAATAATCTCTAATATAATAAAGTACGTCATTGACCCCAACTGGATATTTTATATCATATTGAATACTAAAGCTATTATAGATATCGCTGTAGTTTCCTTGTTGATTAACAAGAGGAGCTGGTTTACTGAGATGCAGGTCACGAGCCCGGGGCTGGCTGGGCCAGATAAATTATTTAGTCTGTTAACAGCCACGGATGAGCCCTGAGGGATCTGAGGACCCCAAGGCTCACCCAGCCTCAGTAATGGGGGAAAGAAAACCTGACGGTTGAGCATGATCAGCCAAATCATCCCATGGCACAGCAGGTGTCTCGGAAACAATATCGTCTCTACATGTATTTTCAACAAGCTTTACACCTTTAGTAGTCAATGTTTATTAACACATGGCTTGCTGATGAAATTCACCTTCAGATATTTTCTGAGGTGATTAGAGAAATTCCGACAGAACATAAAAATATGTACTTCAAGTATGACTTGGATTAATTATATATATATATATATATATATATTATTCACTTTATGAAATATGGAACAATAATGGACTTTATTTAAATTACAATTCGTTTTACTTTAAAACAACCCATACCACTAAAATCCAAGCCCCTTCTGGTTTCGGTACGTGGTAGAGACTGTATTGTTTCTAGAATATCGATAGTACAGGGAAGCGAATTGTCAGACATCACGTTCAACCGCCAGGTTTTCTTCCTATTAAAGGTGCCCAATTTATAGAGGCTGTAACTTTTTCCATCATCAATGCATTAATGATTTTGACTTATACCTAAAAAGCTTAAACAATTCGAGGACTGAGTAGTTTGAGAGTAAAAAAAAACAATAAAAAAAAACAAAAAAAACAGTACCATACAACTCATGAAGGGTATTGGATTCAGTACTTGTTAGGGACTGTGTTAGGGTGGATAGGCCCTTGTTAGGTATTGTCAGTACGTGTTAGGGTGTTTGGACTTGTTCCAGAACAACAGCTGTGAAGGATCGATATTTGTCCGAAAACGCTCTCAACAGCCAGTATTTTGACTCAATTCAAGATACCCACCTTACAGAGGCAAGGGAGCACGAGGAGGGTCTCAAATCCCTCAGGATCCACCTCTGCCTATTAACAGATTAAATAAAAGCTTTAAATAAATAAAAAGTTGAATTTTAACTCGTGAATTTCGGCAAGGGGCTCCACCACTTAGCTACACGGCTTCGAAATCACAAAAATATTACTACATTTTTTTTTAGATCGTTATTATTCCATAATTCCAGCAGGACTGAATATATTTTAGATCATTATTAAGAAGTATTGTTGCCTGCCTATGAGATACCTGATCCTCCACTCATTACTACTAGCGGACGAACGAGACCGTTCGCTGGGGGGCCGATGGAAGCCGAAGGACGCCGATGCTAAGAGCGAGGCTGGGCAGTGTGCCCCCGCGGAGCCGATCTCTCGCAGCTCGCTCAGTACACAGTCGCGTGCCATGAGGAGCCTCTTCTGATATATCTGTCGCTGTCACAGGCGTGAGTAATTAATTATATATTATATAAGGGCGATAACTATTTTATTAGGGTTTAATATAGAAGTGGTTCATCGAAACGTAGGAAAAACATATTTCTAACACCGTAGGTACATTAACATATTTGTCATATGTATTAGGATTATTTATAAATAATTTACATACAACTTTATTTATTTAGAAAATAAATTTCAGAATTGATATAAGTTTTATATTTCTTATATAAATAAATTATTAGTATATGCACAAAAAAGAAAGAAAAGAATAATGAAAATAAATAAATGCAATCTCGTTTAATTTGCTTTTAGAAAATATTTTGACGGTGAATAAAAACATTAATCCTTCTCAATTCCTTAAATATAATTATTAAAAAATTATAAACTATTAACTCTAAAATTACAATATTGCCTACACATAGATAAAGAAAAATTAATAATAATAAATAAATACAAATATGTTTAGCGCGTTTTTATAACATATTTTGATGAAGATTATTTCACTAAAATGTTTATGAAAATTTTCATCTTTCTCAATTATTTTAAGGAATTGGCGGCCATGAATATTACCATATTTTAGAAAGGTATACAATAGTTAAGGTTCATAGAAATGAAAGAAAAACATATTTACAGCTCCGTATGAATATTAACATATTTATCTAGTACCTTCTCTCAGGTTAATTTACAAAATATTTACTTAGAACATTATTTATCTAGAAAATAAAATTCATTACTTACTTATGTTTGATATTTCTCATTCACATATTGCTACATTTATAATTTAAAAAAAGTAATAGTGATACAATATTGCTAAGTGCTCTTTCAAAATATATTTTGATAATGAATATATTTAATATTTGTACTATATATAACATAATAAAAACATTCATCATCCTCAATTATTAATAAAATAAAATAAACTTATGGATTCACTAAGAATGCCTTTACATATTATATATTTTTTTCAAGTTTTAAAAATTTTCATCATTCACAATTACTTATAAAAAAAAATAAAACTTACTGAATTTGCGATCACGCCTGGGCTCATGTTTTATTTTACTTTTTATGCCATTTTCAAGTGAAATAGCCTAATTCATTATTTTTCTTTAAAAAAATAAGCGTTTATCTAATTTTAATATTTTCAAATTCATAAATTATAAATATTTAAAAAAAAGTACTGTAATAATAAATAGATACGATCTCGTTTAGAGCGCTATCAGAAAATATTTTAATATTATATTTCACTAATATATACGAATTTTTAATCTCTCAATTAATAATCAAAATAAACAAACTTACGAAATTAGCGGACATACTTGGGTACATACTATAAATAAAGATATTTGGGTACATAAAGAAAAAACATATTTGTCACTCCGCATTAACATATTTATATATATTTATATTAATCTCTCTCTAAAAAATTATAAATAAAATTTAGCTTTATCTTAGATTATTATTTCTTATTTACATAAATTTTTATTACTAGTACTTACATACAGTTAAAAAAAAGAAACGAATAGTAACAATAAATAAATACGAGACCGTTTAAGGAGCTTTGAGACAAAAAAGATTAAGTAAACAATATTTCACTACTAAATATATATTTTCATCATTCTCGATTACTAATACAAATACAAAACCTTCTTAGTGGCTATCTCGGATGCATATGTTATGTATACTAAATTGTAAATTGTATATATAATAATAAATATATTTTAATATAATTATAAATCATTAAAACATAAATCATAGATATTTCCTATACATAATTACAATTAAATTCAATCCTTTTTAGTGCGCAATTAGAAAACAAAGAAGATAAAGAATAATTTATTACTACATAAAATTGTATTTAAAAAAAAATCATGATTACTAATAAAAATAAATAAAATTATGGAATTAGCGGTCATGCCTGCCTGCATATTTTAAATGAATTTTTTTAGGTAGAATAATGTTTTTAAAATTAAATACCCTAAAATTGAAAAAGAAAATCGAATTTCAACCAGTATTGGGAGTATTATTATGGATAATATCAAACGAAATTGGTTCTATTTGTATATTTGATTAATTATTGGTAAATTATGTAATCCCGGGTCATATTATTATGTATAATTATATTTAAATGAATACCTTAAATTTAAAAAAATATATATTTTTGAGTATCGATATGTATTGTGTGTAATATTATGGATGATATAAAATTTAATTGATATTATTTTTATGATTGGTTAATTATTGCTAAATGATGTAGCCCAGGTTCTTTATAGCGTTTATTGTGCATCCGTTCTTCGTTAATAATTCGGCAACGGCGAGGGTAGCAATTACAATAATGCATAATATAAATTGAAAATTATTATTATTATTATTTAGAACATCTATTGTGAAATATTTTTTTATTAATTTACCCCTGTAAGAATAGAAAAAATGATCACATCCGGGCTCACCCATTAAAGTATATTCTATAGTTGATTTGTAATAAATTAAAAGCTCTTAAAAATGTAACTCTCTTGCCAAAAAAAAGGAAATGACTCGAGATTTCGTATGTTGTGATAATATTGTGCACAGTTACAAAAATAATATAATAAATAAATTGTGAAAAAACTATAGTGAGGTTATTCGACCGTAATTAAAATTAAATTTCTTTGAAATATAGTACGAACTTAGAGAGAACAAACTTTGTCACGGAGAGACAGAGGATCCGGGTTCGAATCCCGGCCGGGGGCATATCTTTTCTCTTTAAAATAAAAATATATATAGAACAAAATTTTTTTATAATTTTTTTACGATAAGAAATTGATCACTACTGATTACCATTTTTAAATTATTGCCTTAACTTTTTTTTTTCTATTTTAGAAATTGGCCCAAAGCTTCCAAATAAAGTAGTATATCCCGGTTTTAGACTTGCCTTTTAGAGATGGGGAAAGTCAAAATGAAAATTAGCGAAATAAAGGTAGTATATTTTTCCGATTTTAATTTAAAGCAGTGCAGGTTGTTTTGGTCAAAACTTAATTAGTTGTTATTAATCTAAATCTGCTCATTTCTTATTAAATTGATATTTCGTGTTTGAAATATATTAATGAAATGCCACGTAATTTATTATTAAAAAAATATATTACTATTTTTATTTTAATAACTTTTCATTGGGGTTTCTGTATTATTATTGTCATGTATTACGAGTACATCACTAGAATTTAATACTAATTGCGGTCCGATATAATAATATTAGCTTTACGAAATTGTACACAATCGCAATTATATGAAGTGAACCAGAGGGTGTTTTCTGTAATTAGTATTTGATTTACAGAAATTCTCCTGAAATTACAATCGCAATTATAACAGTAATTCCTTGATTTCCACCAGAAAATATACTTACAGATGTTATAACCGCATGTAATTCAGTTATTAAAAACAAATCCTGAGAATTTGCCTTCTGTAATTCTGATAGACGTTGCATTTTTAATTTGGCATTTAATTTGTTAAAATTAAATTATTAATTATTTATGTCGGAATGAAAAAAAAAATAGGAATCTGACGTGATCATCAGGGAGATTTGGAATATTTATATTTATTGTTGATTTTAATTTATTATAATTCAAAAGAGTTAAACAAAAATAATTTCTATTATTTATTACTATTACAATCAATATCAATCATGGAATACTAAATATATGAATAAAAATGACCTAGCTATATGGACATCTATTTTTAATATTATTCCATATTATAACTAGCTGGGGTACCCGGCTTCGCTCAGGGTGTTGATATGAGATTGTGTGGTGGTTGGAATAAAAAATACACTTCAAAATATATGAGACACAAATTTTTATTGAAAATATATTCTAACTGCAATACCTACTTGTAGATAAACAATATTTTTCATTTTGTTATTCGGAGTATATATCCGGACAAATGTTTCGCATTTCCTATTCGAGAAGTTGATAGTGAATACTACGCATATTTGATCGTGAGTAAAGAGTCTTTGAGTTTGTTGCCGCAATATTTTAAAGTTCTTCCTTGCGCTTTGTTAATAGTATAACTATAGACTAATTTGATTGGAAATAGCAGTCTTTTAAATAGGAATGGCAATTCAGTAGAGATCAGTGGTATTCTTGGGATAAATACAGTGTATCCTTTGCCCTTCCCAGCCATAAGTTCATCTTCGATAATGTTATTCGATAGCTATTTGACGATCATCCTTCTTCCATTACCTAGTTTTGGTGAGTAGAGATTTCTGAGTCGTATGATCGGAGATCTAATTTTCAGTCGAAGGCAATGTATTGGCATTCCTGGTACTTGCAAAAATTCTGTAGGGAAGTTGACACTTTCTTTAACGTTTGCCATTGTGTCGATCGATTTTTTAATTCTCTCTTCACCAAGGATTTTCTTTTGAATATTAAAGTTGATATCGTCGACAATATTATTTTTAGTTGCTAAAATTGCCCTCTGAAATAGCCACTCCGGATTGGTATAGTTATGAACACTGTTTGGATAAATTAGGTAGATGAGTTTGTTTTCAGTAGTGGCTATGTTTCAGAAATCACTGTTAAGCGTAATGAGGCCGTTCGTCTGGCCAGTAGGATATGTGCCTTCGCCTATTTGTAAAAGTTGTTGAGCGCAATATTCTGTTCTTTCGTCTTCCGATAGTTTAACTCTCATATTTTTTGTTAGTCGCTGTATTTGCATGTGTTGCCAGATTTATGATTTTTTTAAGCATGCATTGATTTCGTCTGCTGGGGTTGAATTGGGGATAAGTGTTAATCCAAAATCTCCTGAGAGTATGAGTACAGCTCCTCCCACCAATTCCGAGTTTCCTCGCAAGTCTTGTAATGTTCAGTCCTGGATTTGTGTGATTTTTTATGTGTATTCGTCCCAGAAGATAATTTTAGCTTGTTTTAGAAGTTCACCTCGTCCAGATGCTCTTGAGATTTTACATACCGGAAATCGTTCTTCGGCTATATTCAACGGTAATTGTAGGGTGCAATTGGTAGTTCTTCCTCCTTCCATAAGTGTGGTGGCAATGCCAGATGCAACCAGTGCAAGTGCGATGTGTTGTTTAGCACGTATTTCTGGCAGCAATAGTTTTCTAATAAACGTTTTCTCGATGCCGCCTAGTGAGTCCAAGTAAATAATTCCGCCAGTGTTGCGACTAATAATAAATTAACTAATTAAATTATAATATGGATTCAACTGGACTATTCCAGTAAGGACTTGTAAAATTGAAAATTACTATATAGTCGAAACGTATTTGTAAAAAAAGAAAAAAGAAAAATTGACTGGAAAATGATTTAACTCATAAATTAATTAAATTAATAATTAAGTTGATGTTCCCGAACATTCCACGACATTCCAGAATGTTCTAAAACGTTCGAACCCACGATTGATATTGCTTTATATACCTCTATCAGTAGGTAGCTCCACTCATACAAAGTTTTTCAAATAGTCCACAATGTTCCAGAATATTCCACAACATATGAGAGTGTTCTGGAACGTTCCGAAATGATCTGGGATATTCCCGAACATTCCAGAAAGTTCTAGAACGTTCGAACCCACGACTGATATTGCTTTATATACCTCTATCAGTAGGTAGCTCCACTCATACAAAGTTTTTCAAATAGTCCACAATGTTCCAGAATATTCCACAACATACGAGAGTGTTTTGGAATGATCGACAATGATCTGGGATGCTCCCAATCATTCCACAATAGTCCAGAATATCGCGGAATGCTTTCGAAAACCCTTGAGTGTTCTGGACTATTCTAGAATTTTATAGAGGACGAAACTTCTAGCCCTTATATCTTCAAAAGCACACCCTTCAGGTAAAAACGGGAACCTTCTTCATGGACGGGACATAGAGTGCTACCCCATGAAATAAATAACTCCCTTCAACGTACCCGGACTCATTTCTGAGATTTAGAGGCACGCACGTTGTAAACATTCTTTTATACGACATAATCAAAACCAAATATTGTTTTTGGCATTATTACATTTTCAAAAATATTTTTTCACATATAAGTCTCTGTTGTTGGTTCAAGCACTAAGCCTTAATCGAGTCTATTTTTTTATTTTAATTACGGTGCATGCAAGCCTGAATTTCATTAATTAATTAGATCTGCATATAAACCACATTTGGGCTTAAAATGTGGGATTCTTTGTGAGGGGAATATTCTAGCTGTTCGTCTGTTTTTAAAGCTATAATTTAGTATGAAATTTACAAATATGTCCAGATTTTTTTATGTTTATTTTTAAGATTTGTATTGAATTAATAAAAATCTCTTATACATTTTTTTGTACTAAACAAGAAGATGTATATTTTTAATATATTCTCTTTTCCATTATTATTAATGGAAATTAATTAATAAATATAAGTTAAAAGCTATGGATAACACTGTTGTAGTACCAGCGGTGTTGTGCGGTATGATATACGCCTGCTGTTATAACTTTTTCATAAAAACTTGAAAGGTTTTGTCGCTGTTAAACTTTTCGAAGACAATCTTGATGATGATTAAACGTAGACTTGAAAAATCTCATGCTGGGGTTGTTTCCGACCTCAAATTGTAATATTTGTTTGCATTTGATCATCTTTTTTTTTTTTATCATTAGTAAGACATATAACAACTAAAAATATTTTCCTTGGTTCAAGAAATGAAAATTTATTACCTTTGCTGACTTACAAAATTTCTAAATAATCAAACACAACACTACAATTTAATTTATTTGTTTATATCGAATGATAAAATAAGTAAATCAGTGTTAATATATTTGTATTGAATTTCGCTTGTTATAAAAATTTCTCTGTGCAAAAATATTCCTTCGATTGTGACTTTAATGAATAGTTAGTGCAATGCATAGGCAACAGAGCGTCAATTATCCGAACGTCAATTGTCAAAGAAGTTAAAACTTATTGTGGCTCAACTCGAAGCGACAACCTAAGGAATAGTTACCAAAGATACAATACAATCAAAGGTCGACATTGCCACTTCTAGAAAACAATTTTGAAAATTATTTTATATAAATCTTGTTTTCATAGAAGTAATACTTAGTAATTAAAAGAATTACATACCTATTGGTTTATTCATTTTACGTTACTTATGCTGCCGTGACTAATTGGACGGTGCTACAGTGGGAGCTCTGAAGTCTGCCTATATGTACTAGTTTAATTAAGCAAGGGATGTTTATGCCATGAAGAAATCGAAGTAGAACCGTACTTTATAACTTTCTTCGTTTCACAACCCTCATAAATCTTTGACTTTTTTTTTCTAAGATATGTACTACATATTAAATTAAATTTTTTTTTTTTATACATTCGTTATGATAGTTTGGATTTTCATTTTTTTAAGTGAGTTCCGATTACCCGAAACACACTCGCCATTAGTTAGCATAATGAACGCATGTTATCACTCAGAATTTTTACTAACCCATGTGTACTTCAACCTTGATATTTCGATAGTTAAATTGGTCATACAAAATATAAATGTTAGTAATAATCAATTGTTATCGTCGGTGAAATGTAAGTACCCAAATGCTGTGTCTGTTATGCGTTGCATGTAGCTGTTAATTATTTAAAGTCGAGTGGAAGAACAACAAACTGTAGTCTCGAAACTGCAATATTTGGCATTGTAATTTTCAAAAGCTTTTACTTTACTTCTTTTCTTATTTTTTCTCTAGCGAACAATTATTTGAATTATTTATTTATTCCCAAACTTAATGGCCTAGTAAATAAAAACAAAAACAAATTTTCAGAACGTGATATTAAATTCGTGTGATATTACAAAAATGATCAAAAGAATCTTTTCTTTTTTGCTAAACAAAATACATTCATTAACATGATACGTGCATTGTATAAAGCTATCTTTATTCCCCTTCGATTCTTGGTTTCTTCCCTTCGCCCTTAGGCTGTTACTGAACCTGGAATATGTCGCTACTGGGAAACGCTACATTGTTTGGAGTACTTAACAAAGTTACCCCTTTCGCTTTTGTTCAGAATACAGCCTCTTTTATTCTTTTGGAACGTGATCAATGGGTTATTTCCTTTTCCTCAGCAGCGATCCTCTTCTTTGAGCTCATACAATTCATTTCATAGTTTTCACAGTAGTACTGTGTTATATAGAATAGAATAGAAAAATTATTTTATTCTGGGACCAGGTCCCTTGACAATAAATATATATCTGGCCAAAGGGCTACATTATTAGAATTATAACATGGGAATAAATATAAACTAAAATGTATGATCTGTTAGAGAATTAAAAACAAAAATAGCATAAACATTTAAAATAAAAAGAATTAACCTGAGTTAAAATAAATAAGAGAATCTAACAATATACAATAAAATTTAAAATAACAGTAACTCTATAAGTGAAGACTATTTAAAGTAATTCATCTACCGATTGAAATGAATATTTGATATTAATTATTACTGATTGATTGATTGATATTAGCAGTTGGTATCTGCTTTTATCTTAAAAAAACATCTCTTTGGTAAATACTTTGGGAAACTAAGTTTAAAATCAGTGGATTTATCCTTATCCAGAAGGCACTTTGTTCCTTACTTATCCTTAATTGATACTTTTTCCTTACTCTCTTGATAATTTATACAAATATTTTGTTTAAGCAAATACTTTGTAATTTTTCAAATTCAATCTAAATTTCCTGTTCTATCGAATTTAGAACAATTTTATTATTGTTATATATTTCTATAAATATAAATTTGAGTATATTTCCTTACTTCTTATATCGTTCATTATTATCATAAAAAGTCAAAGGGAAAATGAAAATAAAATATGACACGGTGAACACTAAAGATTTTTTAAAATAATAGAGAAATACCCTTTTTCATCATGTCATAGATTTACTAGTACATTTATTTATATAGTTTATGTAGGTAAACACTTATTAATAACGAGGTACGATATGCATTTACACTGAACCGGACAAATCTTGATTATGTTCTGATTGATGGAACGCTACTAAATAAATCTCTCCCTATGTGAGCTAGAGTTAATGTAATCTACATGTCGTTCATCACCTCTTGATAATTATATTTGCTAGTACATCTCTAGCGTTTAATCAAAGATTTTGATGTGAAATAGCACTGAAATTCTAACTTACTGCCTCTTTTTACGTAGTTTCCCTCATTAAAATAATCGTTTTTTAAATTTTTATATACGGAGCAATATATTTAAATTCAGTTTACAAGAAATCTCCTTTACATGTTATGTATACCCTATGCTATGCTTATACGCTTAAATATATTTTAAATATTCTAAATGGGACTGACAGCTTATCCCCACAAGGGATGCCATTTAATAATACCATGATGCCAGAGTAATCATTTAAGATAGTTACTCAAATTATATCAAACTTTATTGTCAATTGGATTATTTTCCAGAGGTCTAATGGTGTGTTTACCAATTTGCGAATTATTTAAAGCATCAATATATTATTCATGATTATATAATGCACCCAGATGCACTAATTAAGCACCAAAGGAATTAAAACAAATATACTTTATAAATATGATCTTAAACAAGATTAATGATTCAATATTTACATTTAGTAGTACACTTAATGATTCATATGTAATAGAAGATTGCCATAAAATACATAAAAGGAATTTTCCCTCCAACTAAGGATATCCATTTTATAGAGGCTGTCAAGTATGGCAAGAAAATTTAAAGCGTGGAGAAGTAAATGGGGGTAAATCCAAATTTTAAAATTTGTCAGGAAACACAAAAAACATGCATAATGATTATTTATTTGAGACAATTATTTTTAGAAAAAATAGTGCGGATTTAGCATATTTTGAATGGTGAACCATGTACCACGAGAGGACGCTAAATTTGTGAGAAAACATTAAACAAATTAAAAATGATAAAATATGGACTTACCCCTTTTTGCATCTCCACGCCTCATTTGGAGTAATACTCGAGATTTTCCATATATTTAATGTGTGTTACTCTTTCAAGCACTTACTTTTGGTTGTTTAATTGATTTTATCCTGTAAACCTACTTCAAAACACTAGTGTATATGCTTACGTGTTTAATACCATGTGCATGATTAATTTATTATTATTAAAAATGTTTGACATATTTTTTATTTCTTTTATTAATTTATTTATAAAACTTTACAACTGTATTATAACTATACAACAACTAAATGACAAGAATGATACATAAAGCTGGATAGGGACAAGTAGAGAAACTAGCCAGTGGTAGTATTCAAATAAATATTTCAATTTGGTAGGTCCCGAAGGCCATATTCTTTTGAGAGGCCTCGGAAGATTACCGGGAATGGAAGAAGCAGCAGGGTTTAATTTAGGATAAAGTATGCCAAGAAAGTACTGATAGCGGGTTCGGGCCAAATCAGTTACAAATGGGACATTAAAGTCATTATGGGTGACATTATTCGTAACAATAAATCTTATAATAGCCATGAGTCTTTTAATTAATTGGGAGCATAGAGCGTTTGTCTGGTAAGTGTTGAAATAGCCTCAAACGGCCAGCAGTTTCTGGTCTTTTCAAGATTCCAAGTTAAAAGTTTGTCAAGATGTAATCCTAAGTATCGGATATGTTCTACAGTAGTGAGTGGGATATTATTAAAGAATATTGGAGGACAGGAGGTCATTGTTTTTCTACGAAGTGTAAAGGTTATAAAAGTGGATTTCTGGAAATTTCTTTTTAATTTCCAGTATATGACTAAATAGAATGATTAATGACTTTTCGTAAAACATTTCCATTCCTGTATTATCCACATTGAAATTGAATAAAAATAAAACTGGTATATTGATCGTTCTGTTAGATCGACTCCATCTGCCTTCATTTCCTTTTTTTCATCTGTATTAAGCTCTACAACTCTTTTTTCCTTTGAAACATTATTTGGTTTGCCTTGAAATATATTTATAATAAGAAGTAATTGGTAGTAGAGCTAAGTAAGGAGGCTGATTGGGAGGGTAGTTTCAATTATTTCAGTAACGAGCCGGGAACATTCCTCAGAGACAAGGCTGGAGACGGCTGGATGCCCTCCATTCCTATTAGTGGTACTGCAAAGCGATGGCTTGACTAATGAAAATCGTTAGGACCGTCCTAATAAAATTCCTCTTAACTCATATATATATAATATAATATTGTATGTATTGTTTAAAATTTCCGTCATTAAATTGTGTTATAACAAGATAAATAGGAGTATTAATTAAAAGTATAATCTAATTTATTTATTACAGCTGACATCCCAACCCATCCAAACAATGTACTCACTACGTATTCTGATGACAAATGTGTGTTATCAGTAAATAATTCCTTATTGCCTTCCAATTCCATTTGTTGCACCCCAATCTCTTCAATCCCATACCTCAAACCTTCAAGAATGGTGTCAAAATTGGAGAATTAAAATAAATCCTAACAAATTCCATAAAATTACCTTCACCATTCGTCGTAAACTTACGAATTCCTGCCCTACTGTATCCTTTAATAATATTCCACTGATCACTGTCGAACAGATACATTACCTAGGATTTTATCTGGACAAACGTTTCATTTTGAATCCTCATACAAGACTGAAAAGACAAGAAACTGCTCGACGTTTTCGCCTACTTCAACATTTACTGGGCAAACCCTCAAAGCCCCCAATTGATTAAAAAATACTCACTACATGACAGTTATTAGACCTATTTAGACATATGGAGTTGAGCTTGGGGCTCTACTAGACCATCCAATTCATCTCGTATCCAATCCTTACAATCCAAAATCCTTCGTAAAATCCTCAACGCTCCTTATTATGTCAAAAGCAAACTCATTAATCATGATCTTAATATCCCATATGTGGCTGATTTTGCCCAAACTAGATTATTATCGTTCCATAAAAGATCCAGACACACTTGAATCCGCTAGTATCTCAACTTGCTTCCTATATTATTCCGGATAACCCTCCGAGGTGTCTAAAAGAAGATGGCCTCGAGACCGTCTACTATAGAACTTTATTTTATGTCATATTGTTCATATTAGCAGATTTACTTATAATATTATTCTAGTTGTAATTATCAATAAATTAATCTATAAAAAATATATTTATTGATTGAGTCTTCATGCGGAAGAAAAATCACTAAATTAAAAAAATCGACATTTTGTTGAATTATAATTTAAACGTTAAGATGGAATATTTAAACGATTTAAATATCAATTGAAAATTAATTCGTCTTGTATATATTAAAATAAAACATGCTTATCGTATCTTTAGCTAAAGTGATCAAAATATAGAATAAAATCTGTACGACTAAAGCCCGTGAAGGGATTGGTTGCAGTAGAGAATGTACTATTTCTAGGACAATGGTTGTGTAGGTGATTGGTCCGAGACAACGCCCCCTACTCCAGGATAACCAGAATATAGAACTTATAGAAGCTGGGTGAGCTCCAGGAGGTTCCGTAGATCCACAGGATACATCCATGGCTTTGAACAGATTACATAATTTATCTGCCACAGCTGGATGTGAACCTTCACCATTTCAACTCGACACTCTACATAACCTTTTTCTTCTGCTGGAAACACGAATAGTGATCGAAACTATAGTATGGAATTTTGCTGCATAACTTATAGAATAAAGGGAGAGAAGTTATTACAAGGCCCTTCAGTGTTTTTCTCTTTCGTGTTTGATTCAAAGTGTACTGTATTTTATACAGTTAATCATTTATGTCTAAATTCGACTCATTTAATACCTGAAATATGTTTGGCCAGTTTTTTTTCATAGTTATTGAATTTTTAAGAGTAAGTTTAGGTAGGCTCATCGAACAATAAATTTCGGAACAATCCAATTGATCAAAGCATTTGAAATTACAACATACAATACTTTTCAAAACAAGAACAACTACACCTAAAGGGGCAGTGTACATTTTAACTTTTTATTTAATAAATTTTCTGTTTTAAAAATCAATCTAATAAATTTATTTATTAGATTTATTTATTCAAATTTATTTATTTATTTAATCTAATAAATTTATTTATTTATTAATCTAACAATATTTTTTTATTTTGATGATACAACCACATAGAATATTAATTGCATGACTTTTGTCGTTAAATAATATTAGCTCATGCTTTAACAGCATTCAAAATTATATTTCGAAAAGCTTTTATGAATAATGATCGTTGCTGTCATATTTTTATTTGCATTGAAGTACTAAGTGTTTTTTTTTTAGTTAATACAATTGTTTTTTTATCATTCGGACGATTCGGATGGTACACATTGCTTCATAAATAATGCCTTGGATATAATCGATCAACAGATAGTATCGATTTAATTGTTTTAAATCGATTTAACACATTTAAATCATATAGTTGGTGGTGGTATATCATAATAATTTCCTCTTCGATTGGAAATTTGGAGAAAATCCGATTTCCCTCTACGAAGTTTCCTCATTAAAACAAACCTGACATATTGTGAACACCCGGTGCTGAAATTTTCCCCAGGAATCCTTGCTCCATCCGCCATTATACTCCGGATAAAATTGGCGTTTGCTTAAGCATTAAATCTATAATTGTTCGGCCAATTGAATGAATCTGGTAATTATGAAATTAAATAGACGAGGTAATATTAATTGAATTAATTCAATCGGTTATATTCATGCTATTAAACTCACTTGGCTGGCTGGTATTAAACCATCAAGTGCGAAATGTCTTGATCATTAGCGCCCTATCCTTTCCGATTACATTATTATGTAGGTGGATGTTCACATGCGAACTTTTTTATTGTTGAAAGTGAGACCTTCGATACGCAATGTGAATTTCTATATGATACCAAACTACACAGTGCTAAGTACTATGGCTTCCATTGTAAATTACCAAAGCTATATTATTAGTCCCTTTGAAGCACTGATAAATAAGCTGTTCTTTCCACAGACGGTCTTGGACAGTGAGAAATCGGTCTGGATCTAAGGATTATGTCTAACCGGGGTCAGCTGGACCGTGAGGTCTTATATTCAGACTGTCCCCACAGCAAACCCCCAGGCTGCTATTTGTCAACAGTGGAAAACCGCTTTCATATTGTCCTCTTGAAAAAAAATATCTGTTTTTTTTTATAAATGCTTGTTTCTGTTATTTATGAAGTTATACATCTTATTATTTTATTTGGGATGCCATGAGTAATTATTGAAGATAATTATTTAACTGATGATTTATTTTAATGTATTAACTTTGTTTTAAATTGGATTTTTTTCCAACGGTTGGTTGAGTATTTACCAACTTATTAATCAAACAACTTAATCCCTCAATATTGTGATCCTAAATACATAGTGTATTTGGGTTTAGTGACCATCTAAATAATTACAATGAATATAATATATTAATACAATTACTTATTTGAAATATCATTTAATATACACATGAGCAATACGGATTCAGATGTAGATAGGATAGACATAGAATGCAAATATAAATTAAAACTTTTACAAAATGTGTTTGTAAAAGGGGTAGATCTAGGGTTTTTCGTTAGGTAAGCCTGTCCTAAGCCTAGCTTCTTTCCCTTCCGTGTCCCTTGAACCCAATTCCTCGAATGTTAATGCGAGCCTGAGCGTTTGTTACAGGATTTTTCTGAAACCATGTTTTTGTAAAGTATATACCCCCCTCATAGGTTTTATTGCTTTCTGTCTACGTGTCCATTTGGTGATACCTGCCCTTTTTAACGGTCGTTTCCCTTATATTCCATATTCATATTTATTTTTCAAAAAACAAAGCCAAATGGTTGGTACGAAACATATCAGAAAATACTTGCAGGACGTTTACTGGTATCCGTTTAATTTTATTAAATCTTATTTAGATGGATCTGCGAAAACGTGACTTGAAAATTGGGCATTCTCACAAAAAATAATGTCTTCATCTTTTTTCTTTTTGCCTTCATCACACCTCCTGTGAATATATATTTAAACATTACGTAAGCAAAAATGATTTAAGATCTGCATGATAACTATTTTCTACTATTTATTTGACGCCATAACATTATTTTATTAGAGAACTCTTTGCCTACAACTTGGGAACTAAGATACAAGTATAAAATGAAATCGCAATGGTACGGTTACTACAGCAGTATTTAAATAAATCTTCGGAAGTGGCAATATCCGGCAGTTACTGAGGCCATTGCTGCACCAACTAACATTGTAATGAAGAAGTTTGACTTATTCCCAGTGCGGGGATTAGCAGCCAACTCCCGGCAGGTGTTCCGCATTCCCGTTATTAAATAACTCAACTATGTTCCTCCTTGTTCTAGAACTGTCACCGCAGCGGTGTCTGTGTTTAATTACTCGAAAATATATTCGTTTTTCGATCAAGTTATTTTTATATGATGTAAATAAGAAAAGATGTGTATGCTTGAACTAACCTTATGTTCAGGTAACTTATTTCTGATTGCTAAAATTCCAGACAATATTGGACAATAAAACAGCTTTTAAATTTTACCTGATTAACATAGTTTGATTGGGGGTCCACTAAGCTGTCGAATTCCTCTCGAATCCAATCTCGATCGTTACGATCGATACAATCCAAAATCCTTCGTAAAATCCTCAATGATTCTTATTTTGTTAAGAATAAAGTAATCCATAATGACCTTAATGTCCCATTTGTTGCTTGTTTGGCCCGAACCCGCTATCTATCCTTTCATAACAAAATTCATTCCCACTCAAACCCTCTAGTTTCAAACCTAGCTTCCTCTTCAATCCCCTGACGTGACCTTCTTAGTTGAACTTGTGATTTGAGTACTACCAGTGTGTAGTTTCTCTACTTGTCATTATCTCATGCCATTATGCATCAATTTGCCTATTTACCTGTTGTATTATTGTAATACAGTTGTAAATATCAATCAATAAATAAAAAAACATAAATAAATAAATAAATAAAAAAAAAAAAACATCAACTACGGATAGGTGGGAGACCCGGGTTAGAGTCCCGGTTCTGGTCATATCTTTTCTTTTGAAATAACATATTTAACAAAAACGTAGTTTGAACATCTTCAACTATAGTATTTCTTCATTTTTTTCTTGGCTTTTACTTGTAGTTCTTATTATTTTAATCTCATTATCTAGTTTTCACTGTATTCTAAATTAAGTCTCGCGAGGTTCTAGCAATGGATATAGAAAAAAAATAACTTTATAGGAATCACATTAAGGATATTTCGCATTGTTCATGGCTGGGGTTGTACAATATCTAGTCAAAGTTTTTGCAAGAAATAAATTTAGCTAAGATCGTGCACAACCGTCACGTTATCGAGGCTGTGTGAACACCTGGAGATACTATGAGATTTGTACATTTACTAATTAGCCTGACTTCATCCTACATCAAACTATTGCATTATGTCTAGTTGATTTTATGTAACACTGTTAAATTTATATCAGTGTTACTTATAGTTAGTAGTTATAGTTAGTTACAGTTCAATTTATTGATTTTTTTTAAATTGAATTTAATTCTTCTTTTTTTATGGTAAGAGAAATAAAAACCATTTTCCAGTCATTTTTTATTCTCGACTTTCACTCTATTCGAGACGTTTCGACACTATGGTGTCATTTTCAATCTTTTTTTTCTGCATCTTTTAAAAAATTCCTTTAAATTTTTTTTACATAGTCAATAAGTCTAAAAAAAAAATTGTAAAAATATAAATTAACAATAATTACGTCCCCAAGAATTTTTTTTTAAAATAGGACTTTCCAGGTATCAATGCTTAGAGTGAGTTATTTTTGTACATTTTATGTTAAATTATGTATAGTAATGTAAATATTGCTAATTTATTTTTTTACAAATTTTTTTTTTAGACTTATTGACTATGTAAAAAAAAATTTAAAGGAATTTTTTAAGAGATGCAGAAAAAAATATTGAATATGACACCATAGTATCGAAACGTCTCGAATAGAGTGAAAGTCGAGAATAAACAATGACTGGAAAATGGTTTTTATTCCTCTTACCCTAAAAAATATGAGATTTATTAAAGCCGGTTGGTTGGTGCTTATGCACTGTACTGAGACTAGAGATGGGCCGAAAGGAGGACCTGGAATTAGATAATATATGCCGAGGCGTGCACTACATCTTGACAGCCCCACGTTCTCACTGCATGCCTACCATTAACAGCAATGATCTCACTCCTCGTTTTTGAGGTGGAAATTTATTTGAGGTGATCCACTGTCAACGAGATATATCTAAAAACCAAAATGTATAAATATATCATTTAATGGTTTGCTTAAATTCATTATGAACGAACTACACAATGAAATTTACTAATATTATGTCTACAGCCCAGGTGAATAAGCGATTTAACGAATTTTCTATAAAAGAATTTATTATACTTTAGAAATAGAATCGTGTTATTTTCGTAGTGAATAAGAGGCTAAGGTATTTGATCCAAATGGAGTTATTGCTTTTATCACAACTAAATTTGAAGCCAAACTTACAAGATTCCTCTTTTTTTAGTACAATTAACTCACTATGGACAAACGTTGACTTTCACCGGGCTGCAGACATATGGTATAGAATGTTATTATATACCCTAAGCAACAATTAAATTATACACTATATAATTAGAGATAAGATACATTATATATACTGGGCAAAAATTAGCTGGAATATTGATAATTTTGTAGTGTATACTTTATCTAGCATTAATATTTTTATATATTTAATGACTACATTAATATTTAATGAAGTATAATTTATAATAAACATTGATGCTTTTTATAATAAATATTAAAATTCTAGACAAAGTAAATACAACAAAATTAGTGGTATCTCTATTCATTTTTGCGCATTTTATATTGTTGCTCTTTGCTGTCAAATGTTTGCCGCTTTACTGAAGTTTTTATTTCTTTTAATATCGGAGTTAGTACTGTTACTCCCGTTAAGCCAAACAGGATGGGGACTTACTGCAGATTACCAAACTGGTGAAAGTAGAAAGAGAATTACTACATAATACGCCAGTTTACAATGAAATTAATTTTACCGATACCCGCAACGAATACAAGGTCGCTAAGGAAGACTCCTCGGACATCGCGATGCCTGTTTAATTTGGGGCACATTTTCTAAAACATAGTTCTTACTTTTCCACTGTTAGCTGATACATCTTCCAAAACATTTGAGATGCTCTTACTGATCTGAAATCTTACATTGTAAACACATTTTATATTTATAGTAAAATGATAGAACTATTTCATTTCCGCATGTAGAAAATGTTCTTTTTCTTTTTCTTGATGGACACAGTATTTTCTTTTTCTTCTCCTCCAACCTCTGTACAAATAAACAACTAAAACGTCCTCCTCAGTTCAGCTCATTTTTGTAACTGAAGTGTTGTTGGCAATAAATATCGCCTTTGTGTGAATGCAGTTTTATATTTCACTTATTGATATTACGATTTTTTTTTAAATTATATTTCGTCGTATTTTATCATATAATTTATTAGCTTGCTGAATTGATCTAGTAAAGTAGTAAGATTGATATCACTTCGAATCGGAACAGTATCAGAAAAAGAAGCAAGAGACGAAATTGGAGATGTACGAAGCTACAAAAGAGCGACTGGGTGATTGAAGGATCCTTCCAACTCAAAACCCCTCATTCTCTCTCTCTCTCTCTCTCTCTCTCTCTCTCTCTCTCTCTCTCTCTCTCTCTCTCTCTCTCTCTCTCTCTCTCTCTCTCTCTCTCTCTCTCTCTCTCTCTCTCTCTCTCTCTCTCTCTCTCTCTCTCTCTCTCTCTCTCTCTCTCTCTCTCTCTCTCTCTCTCCCTCCCTCTCTCTCTCTCTCTCTCTCTCTCTCTCTCTCTCTCTCTCTCTCTCTCTCTCTCTCTCTCATTCTCTCTCTCTCTCTCTCTCTTCCCCTCCCCATCACCCCCTCTCTCTGTCTGTCTGTCTCTCTCTCTCTCACGAACTCTCTCTCTCTCTCTCACTCTCTCTCTCTCTCTCTCTCTCACTCTCGCCTCGGCTCAGATTCCGAGTGGATTCACACTTACGACGCTATTGCCAATAACTCTCCATATGAGCTCTCCATGCCAAGTTCTTTTCGAATCTTCCCATATCATTATTATTAAGCTGAGTTTTAGTATTTTACAAATTGAATTTTCCGGGCTGGTTTTTACATAAATATAGCTTTGGCTAGTTGTGCCAACGACCCTAGGTTCGAATCCTGGCTTGACAGATAAATGTTTTAATATCTCAACAGCCATATTTTGTTCTGTAGTTGAACATAGCAGCATGAATTGGAGGAACATTTCTAAAATTGATAAATTTCTTCTGAATTGTAACTTTTGACTAATGATTTCCATGAAACTGCTTATTCAATTTTCAATTGTTTTTATTGCACACGTATTTAACTAATAAAATGGTTGGAAGCTTCAGCCATTTAGCTCAATTGTCTTTATTAATCTTCTGTAGCAGTTTTAAAAGCCAAGCCTTTATTTATTTAATACACTTCTTCTCAGGAATAACTCACTTATGGGATTTATTGTAGAAAATTGGGCTATATTTGATTGAAAAAGCTTTGTAACTTCATTTCACCACCAGACATTTGGTATTAATCAGTTACGGCTTTCAATGCACTATATTTTACTGATTAGATTGTCAAATGCTTGTTTACATGATACTATTAAAGAATAATTGGCACCAGATGAATTTTTTATTTTTTTATCTATAAGTATAGAAAATTATATTGTTTCAAAAATTCAACCACCAGTTTTTTCTCCAATTTAGGGTGCCAATAATATATATGCTTAAGCACCAAGAAGATCTGCAGTGTCGATTCATATACTTTTGCACATGAAAAGTACTCTACTCATTGAGGTGCACGACTTCCAATAAACATGAATATGAATATTATTAATTTCTTCGGGTCGGATATACAATGATTTAAAGTCATTACTTAATTTTATTCTTTATAAGTTACGTTATTGTACTAGGTTAGGGAAGATATTAAATTTCTTGAAAAGTTCATAACTCGTATAAAAATTGTGTTTAAGCTAATTTAACAAGTTAGTATATTTGAAACTAGAATTCGTATTTTTAATATAATTATTCCTAGGAAATTCTTCTTGTCTTCAAACTCCTTTTGAAGGACACATGGACTGTTTGAGCACATATGGACTTTTTGTTACAGCTGTGCTACATTATCCAGAACGCGATGGGTTTATAATTATGTTGGGAACTCGGGGCTCACACAGCGGAGCTCCATTTTGATCTGTAGCGAGATATTATCCGCTTCCTCAACTGACTAAGCCATAAGCATTGTAATAGGATCACCTCCGGAAAGTCCGGCGATGGAGTGACCTATTTCCGAGCTGGCGCCATCAGCCCAGCCTCTGTCAATAGTCTAAGTGATGCCAGCTTTAGTACTCTTAGTCTCTAGTGCTTTCTTCCGGCTTTGGCTCTCATCATTGAGTCCTGGGATCAGCCATATTTGATTACCCTAATACATACTTCATTATTGGTTTAATGTTGCATATGTTTATCTGCTTCTCAATCTATTAGTAAACCGGGATGTGGGGATTCTTTTCAGCACACAAGTTTCAATTTTGTTAAACTCTCCATTTTATATATACACTACAATAAATTCGGAGTATTCCTCCAGTCAATCAAACGTGAATGCTAGGCCATGTTACGAGCGCGGGAATTGGCGATTCCTGTAAGAGAACAAAGCCCCCTTGTCGGCAGAGATGAAAGAGGCCTTTTCGCGAAAGTTCGAGATCCTTCCCGTATGATCTAGATCTGTCATTCTGTATATAAACAGCATCTCAGCGCGAGTAGAGTCAGAGTATTAAAGCACACGGTACGGTTAACATCGGAAACAGTGATAAGCCAGTGTGATAAGTCAGTGACAGTTTGTGAGTGTAATTGTGTGTCAGTTTGTTATATTCAGAGATTTTTACGGTCGTTGGACTTTAATTAGTGAACTGTAAGTATTAATTAGTAGTAATTAATTAGTTAAGTAGCAGTTGTAATTTTATGTGCTTTGTACAAGCTTATGTAAATAGTTAAGCTATTTAGTAATAATAATATCTTATATTATTGTAATAATTAAATAAAAGTTAAGCCTAGATTATAAATATCTAATATATTGTTATTGTAAATTTATTTCAGTTAATAATCAATTTGTTAGTAATTGCTTTGTTTAGTTTCTTTGTTAGTAATTGTTAATAGTTTAATTGTATTATTTTATCACTTTTGTAAATAAATATTAGTATCTTTGATTAAGGAATAGCTTAATTCATTTTTAATACCCAGTAGCCCGTAACAATTTGGTGTCAGAAGTGGGATTATTGTGTAATTGCTGTTATTTTGCATTTTGTCTTGCATTTTGTAATTACTGGGTTACTGTATGAAAAATGGCTTCTAAAAGTGTTAAATTAATAGATTTAAAAGTTGCGGATTTGAAACGGGAGTTAGAAGAACGTGATCTTGATTCTAACGGAACTAAAAGTGTACTGCAACAGAGGTTGCGTCAATTTTTTGTTGATTTAGGGGAAAATCCAGATGACGTTCTGTTTGAGACTGATTTAAGCAGGTTGTCTGCAACTTTTAAAAATGAATTAAGCTATTCCTTAATCAAAGATACTAATATTTATTTACAAAAGTGATAAAAGAATATAAAGCAATTACTAACAAATTGATTATTAACTGAAATAAATTTACAATAACAATATTTTAGATATTTATAATCTAGGCCTAACTTCTATTTAATTATAACAATAATATAAGATATTATTATTACTAAATAGCTTAACTATTTACATAAGCTTGTACAAAGCACATAAAATTACAACTGCTACTTAACTAATTAATTACTACTAATTAATACTAACAGTTCACTAATTAAAGTCCACCGACCGTAAAAATCTCTGAATATAACAAACTGACACACAATTACACTCACAAACTGTCACTGACTTATCACACTGGCTTATCACTGTTTCCGATGTTAACCGTACCGTGTGCTTTAATACTCTGACTCTACTCGCGCTGAGATGCTGTTTATATACAGAATGACAGATCTAGATCATACGGGAAGGATCTCGAACTTTCGCGAAAAGGCCTCTTTCATCTCTGCCGACAAGGGGGCTTTGTTCTCTTCCAGGAATCGCCAATTCCCGCGCTCGTAACAGCCGCTACACACATTCAGTTCGATGTGGTCATTTTTTCTAACTGTCGCTTCTAACGGAACGCAGAATTCGCATCCACACGGTCACTTCGGTGTGTCAGTTCAATGTGCTACCCCTTGAAAGCTCCAAGGTGTACTGGAAGCTTCATGCTCCTAGCTGGTCGTTGTACCACAATTTCGGTAGGCTAATGTCATCCGCACCCATACCGCTCACCAACCTCCCTACTTTTTTAAATTCCTTCCGAAAGACACTTCTTAAACCGTCGATTTTCATCATTGCTACCGATTTGTTTGCGAGGGAATCGATATCTTAAACCATTTTAACAAGAACTTTTTTTGATTCCTCTCGTTTTTGTTTGTTATGGTAGTCCTTTAAAGTTACTTTCCACAATCATTCCTCCTCTCTGAAATATAAATTCTAAAACAAAATCTTTGTCCCAACTAACCATATTATCTCTCAGTAATAAAAACACACAAAACGAGGTCCGGAAAAGCGATTGAAAGGGTAATGTCTATCCAAACGACACCTATACGCATGCTTAGATAACTAATATGTCCAACTGAACTGACCTGACGGTACACACGCTGACTTCGGACTGTCGTCAGTTCGGTGTGTCACATCGAAATGATGAATTTTTATCAGTCCATCAGTTCAGTTTTTCAATGTGAGCTCACATCATTTTAGCCTACACACGGTCAGTTTCAGGAACACACCAAACTGACACATCAAACTGACCGTGTGTACAGGCCTTAACACTTCTGCTTGCGAAATTCCTGAAAAACCTAATTTGTTGGTTTATTTAACGTTGCTTTATGCTCTAATGACTAATCGGACGATGCTAAAGTGGGAGCTATAAATTTTGCCTATACATGCTTAATTATCATTGGGATTTTTAACGAATACCTGTCATCGTATAGGCTCGGGAGCCCCCGTTTAAAGTCCCTTCCGAAGGACGGTATAACCAAGGATTCCCTTTTAGGAAAGGAACTCCCTTTTGAAAACCCTAGGGATATCTGCCGGGCTACGAACCCGCGGTCTTGGGCTTAGTAGGTTGTTATGCTAACCACTAGACCACAAAAGACCCCTAAAAACAATTTCTCCACCATTTTCACTCATATTTGAAAATAAAAATCTTTCCATTCAATATTCTGGAAATCAGGCAAAGATTTTTACAGAAGAGCAGATTGCATTATGTACAAGTTTGATGTCAACAAGATTTTCCTTCGATCGAATTTTCCTTTTATAAAAAAAAATATTGAACAGCAGGCAAGATCTACCCTGATTTTCACCAACATTTTCAATTCCGGGACAAAAAATTGAGTGTTTTGTGATGAAATAAATTCGGAAAATGCGTTTTGGTTTTCCAAAAAGAATTTCCAAGAATTAATTCTTAAGCAAGTTATTCTCACTAATGAACAAATGGAAATATTTTAGGGATATGTTTGAAAAATAAGATGGGTGTGGGAGGACTGCGTATCACAGCTCGTTTAGAGTCTTCACTGCCTACGTGAAACATGAGGAACTAATAACTGATAATTAAACATAAGTAACTCAGGCCAGAGAAAAGGAAGTAAACGAACAGATTGTCTCTAATGATATGTAAATGTTATCCTGCAAGAATTTTTACACTGAGTTTGCTACTGTAAGGTTTACTGAATTTATAGTTTAATATCTATTACTTTATCCCCGATTAATAAAGTTACTGACTGATAAAAATACAATCCCTCACCATCAATTCGGTTTTCGAAAATCACACTCGACTACATATCGACAGCACTAGAGCAGAAGTTATATGTAACTGGAGTGTTTCTGGATGTCGCCCAAGCATTCGACAAGGTGTGGCACAATAGGCCTCTCTTTATTCTCAAGACTATACAACCACAAACTTATTATCTAATTCTTCTCTCATTCCTTGCAGACAGATTTTTCTCCGCCTGACAGGGCTCAGAGCTATCTGCAATAAGACCCATCTTAGCCGCTGTGCCACAGGGATCAATACTTGCACCACTATTCTAAATAACATATATATACGACATTCCACAAAGTCCTAACACACACTTCGCAACCTACGTGACGACTCTGCCATGATACCAAACATCAAAACGTGACACAGGCCGCACAAAATTTACAACACAACCTACAAAAGGTGAATGAATGTTGCCAACTGTGGAAAATCAGACTGAACCACGAAAAGTCACAACACATCACTTTTACTCTTAGACGCGAAACATGCCCTCCCATTTTCCTTAATAACGCACCCATCCCACAAGTCTAAAGTACAATACCTTGGACTAACATTTGATAGGAGAATGCCATGGGTTCCTCACAAACGTCAATCATGAATCATCGATGAAACTCCAATCAAAAAATCTCAAACTCAAATTAATGTACACCCTATACAGGAAAAACTACAAATTAGATTTAAGACAGAAATTAAATACGTATGTTTACTTACTAAAAACAGTTTGGACATATGGTTTACAAATTTACGGCATCACTAAACAGACTCACAGAAAACGACTGCGAACTTTTCAGTAAAGTACTTAGACTTATCACTAATGTACCATGGTACGTCAATAACAAAACTCTGCATACTGGCTTAAAAATTCAAACGGTTGACGAACACATACGAACGTAGTACATAAGCTTTCAAGGAAAACTATACGGACGCCCAAACTCATTGATACAAAAAAAGGCCACGACTCTCATGCCTGAGAACACTAGGAGGAGACCAAAAAGGACGTGGATGAGGGATCTATTACAGTAGGAAATTAAAGCAAGCCAATGGAGAGGTACCGCAGGGTACTGTTCTTCATCATGCCTTCCATGTCACTTTGTATTATTTTTCATTCAGTCAGCCTCTCTGCTGATCGTCAATCACTTGTATTTGGCAGGTGTGGATGAAAATATAAAGAGAAAAAAAAATATCTATTGCACAGATTCCTCTCTTAGTCAAACTCTGTGGATAAACAGCCTTGTATTTTCAGAATTGGCGTTTTCAATTCAACAATAATTATAGTAGTTTGTGAGTTTTGTAAATTGGAGGAAATAACAACAATAGAATACAAATGTAATCACTCCAATAAAAGCAATTAAAAATACAAATGCGATGGAAATGAAATCGGGCAATAAAGTAAATCGCTCAAAGCATTAGGTGTACGGGGCGGGCTCTAAAGCTCCGAGAGTTACAACTGTTTGTAATTGAATTAAGATAACCCAGAACTTGGGAGGGAATACAAATGTTGTTTCCTGGGTTCCCTTTCTACGTCCAACTCTTTTTTCTCTCCTTTTCTTCAAAATGTCTAGTTCAATTTTACTTTCCCTAACGAAACGGAACTTTAAATATTCAACGTAAACTTGAAATGGGGTTAGCAAACGACTATATATATATATATTTTTTTTCTTTGATGATCTTTCTTCAAAGAATATAAAATCCATTCTGATTATGTATACACTTTGGGGGAGTGAGAGTAGTTCATTGGTAGAGCGCTGAGTTATCGTGATGGGTTCAAATGCGGCTTTGGCAAAACATTATTTAATCCGTTAACAGCCAGGGATAGATATTGTGGGATGTGGAGATCCTCTGGGGGTTCCCTCAGTCTCTGTAAAATTCATTTTCATCAGTGGCGCAGCAACCCAGTTATTGAGTCAGAACCTCCTTAAGCAGCTTTCGCCATACCTCTCTATCATCTCTAAAAGCTGCGATTTTACTCCGCACACCAAGCAGGTTGTTAAAATCTTTAAACTCCATCGCAGCTTCGATCTCCTGATGCTTCTTGATCTATATGATCTGTTGATATATATATACATACATACATATACATACATATAAAAAAAATGTTTGTTCTGTAATTAGTCGTATATGTTTGTAGCCATCAGCATAATAATAAAAAAAGTTATTTTTTGAAGTAATAAGATCTTTATTTATTAATTTATGAAAAAGATGAAGACGTGTATTTTAATCAATAACTATATTACTATTTAAAAATAAATCAAATCAATGGGTTGATTACTTTCTCTGAGATCCATTATTTTGGGCAAGTAAGGACATTATAGCACAATACAGTCCATGGGTCCATGGGTCCAGTCTCCATGGGTTGTAATGGTACAGGATTAAATAAAAAAACTTTGTTTTCATTCTGCTAGCTGATTTAACATTGAATGTTGTGTAATGAGAACGGGCCCTAAAAAATTAATATATTAAAATATAGCAAATACCATACTAATATCGAGTAATGTTTTATTTAAACAGACAATTGTAAATAATTATATGCAAGTTGATTGAAACCTATTCATGGTTTCTAGTTATTGACTGAATGGAATTCTCTGAATCACCATCTCGTCCTATTCATATTCAGTCAATAAGGACGAACGGCTTATCATTTTCTATAGAGGAGTGCCCGAGGCCATTCTCATAATTAGTTAATAACTCAGACTTTATTTATGTAAATATTAAAAAGATATTTTTATCATTACTTAATTTATTATTCTCGAGAAATTTATAATAAAAATATATGCGATAGTTTCTACCGCGTTATTTTCTTGAACGAGTTTTACCTTTGTTCAATTACCTCAGCATCTTATTATTCAGTGTTGCATTAACTATAACATTGTGTGACGTAGTCTATTTTTTTAGTCATTAGTATTTGGAGATGAAGGAACACTATTGGTCCCCTTTCTGTGTGTCTGTAGTCAAATTCATTTGGCGAACACATGACTTATTATCCTTAAATCAATTTTGATGAAACTTCGAGGGATTGAGAGGGATGGTGCCACATCAATCAATCAATCAACTCAGCCTCCACAACCCAGTACGGGTCTTGGCTGCATCAAGGCGTCGCCTCCACTCTTCTCCGTCTTTTGCCAAGATCCTCCGGGTTCTGAATCAAACAAAGCTGTACCGCATAAATGTATGAATTTCACTTCAGTTGTTAAATGATAAAACGTAACCTTATACTGATATGGCTAATCAGAAGATGCTGTAGTAGGATTCCTAACGTTCATCTATCTAGACAATATTAGGATAGAGATCTTTAACGAGTTGCAGATGCCGCACAGACTCGGAATTGCAACTTTACGTCCAATCCAAAGGACGGCTTAAATAAGGATTTTTACTCCCTTAATTAAACAATGTACATTGGTCAGAAAAGGCTCTTACTATATATCAATGCTAGGTTTAGGTATCCGTAAACATATTTTACTGTCCACCTTAGTATTTTCAGGCCAATAATTAAGCATTTGATATGAAATACCATTTGAAAAATAAATAAATGCTGTTGTGCCATGAAGGGTACTCATTGATGCTAAAGACTATATTATATATAGTATATTACTGCTATGGCAACGATTGTGCCAGTAGATGATTTGGCTGAAGGTAGACTTAAGCGCTATGTTTTTCTCTTAAGTAGTTAAATAAATTTAACAAAAGTATAGATATCCACTTTGCCAAGTCCAAGAAGAGGCTACAGAACACCCGGTTTCATTTCACGGCTAGTAATAAAAGGGATAAATAGTTTGCAATGTAAACGTCCTCTTTTATATTTAAATTCCACCAAATTACCTTCACTCTTCGTCGTAAACCTACGAATTCCTGCCATATTGTATCCTTTAATAACATCCCACTGATCCCTGTCGAACAGATACGTTACCTAGAACTCCATCTGGAATAACGTCTCACTTGGAATTCTCATACAAGACTGAAAAGACGAGAAACTGCTCGACGTTTTCGCCTACTTCAACATTTACTGGACAAACGATCTAAGCTTAATTACAAAAGACTCATTTACATGACAATTATCAGACCTATTTGGACATACGGAGTTGAGCTTTGGGGCTCTACTAAACCATCCAATTCATCTCGAATCCAATCCTTACAATACAAAATTCTATAATAGATGTTTGACATTTTTTTATTTATTTTTAATTTTACTTTTTTTCCATCCTCATACAAGACTGGAAAGACAAGAAACTGCTCGACGTTTTCGCCTTCTTCAACCTTTACTGGACAAACGTTCTAAGCTCCCAATTAATTACCAAAGACTCATTTACATGACAATTATCAGACCTATTTGGACATACGGAGTTGAGTTTAGGGGCTCTACTAAACTATCCAATTCATCTCGAATCCAATCCTTACAATCCAAAATCCTTCGTAAAATCCTCAAGCTTCTTATTATGTCACAAACAAACTCATCCATCATGATCTTAATATCCCATATGTTGCTGATTTGGCCCAAACTAGATACCTATCCTTCCTTTCATGTCCTTTGTTCATACAGCAGATTTACTTGATGTGATATAATTACAGTTGTAAATATTAATAAATTATTCTAAAAAAAATTATAATGTTGGTCGATAGTTAATTCGTATCAAGTATCAAGTTAATTCGTTGCAAAATTTCAATTTGTAAATCCATGCAATATCATTCCATTCGGCAATAAACATACTTTCTTCTTGCACTTCAAGTCTTTTGTTTGTTACTTTATGAAACAATTGTAAAAAACTAATCGTTAATGCCGAAATTATAGATTGTTAAATGTTCTATAGGTGAAAGTTTTTACTCTAGTGATGGAGTAAGACATACCTACTAAATAAGGTTATACATAATTCGTTTTAAGATTAAAAAAAGGAGTGATCCGGTAAAAAGTTGTAGCTTAGTTTCTCTAAAAACAACTCCATCTCCGTTTCTCAAGTTTTTTTTTCTTTAAGAGTTTATTTAGTACTGTAAAGTTTTACGATTTATTTGCTCGAAGTAAACGTGATAAAGATTTTGTAAAATATTTAGTTGACGCCAGGGATGTTTGGACCCGATACCTCAACTTCATTTTTTATTTGTAAGTCATTATTCATTGAGAATTCATTGGTTGGTTTCTACGTTTTTATTTCCTCTATGTTTCACTGAAATAGATTTTATTTTAATATTATTTTAAATAAATTTTATTTTAATTTTTTAAAAGTTTTAAGTGCTGTTGAAGAATGATCCAATGGATGTAATTAAATTTTTTAGAATGATGCTTTAATAAATATGGTAATTATCTATTATAGATTGTTATATATACAACTTTAGGTTTCAAACAAAAAATCTCTGTGAAGTTGAAGTAGGCAGTTTGAGTAAAACTATCTTTGTATTTCTCACTGTATTGTTAAGGGCATAAATTTCTTGAAAGCAATACTCGGAGATATCCTATAACGGGTTTTCATGATCTCTTCCTGTTTTCTATATTTATTGCTTTACTCGCTTTGTCGGATTAACAATATAGGCAATGCAGTGTTTATTGCACAGTTATCGTCTTTATCATAAAAAAAAATCGGAATAATTTTTTTTTACAAGAATATTTGAATAATTTTTTGAGCAAGCATATTTTTTTATAAAATATATATATGAGCTGTTATAATTGAAAATGTTATAAGTCCATTTTTTTCATATTCGCGATTTCACAAGGTTTCCATTGTCATTACTTTAAAAATATGGGCAAACGAACAACTATACACCTTTTAAATTTTATTTTGTAATAATATATTAAAGTAATTTTAAAATAACAAACGATTTTTTATGTTCCGAATGGACTTATACAACGTTCAAATATAACTGCTCATATATGCTATTTATTATTGACACCGATTCTTAGTGCCCGAAATCCTTCGCAAAATCCTTAATACTCCTTACTTTGTTATAATAAAGTCATCCATAATGACCTTAATGTCCCATTCGTTGCTGATTTGACCCGAACCTGATATCAATCCTTTCTTAACAAACTTTATTCTTTCTCACTAGCTACTTCTTAAATTTCCGAAAATGTTCCGTGACCTTCTAAGTTGAATTTGTTAATCGAATACTACTTGTTATCTTGTTATGAACCTTCCCATTCACTTTTACAAATGAGACTTTCAGAATAAAAAACGGACCTTCAAAATTTCAAAAATTAATTTTTTGCTTATTTTTCACCAGTTTAATCAAGCATTTTTGTCTAACCTGACACTGCCATTTCTCATGGTTTTAGTCAGTTCTGAACCTCAAATTTAGGGAGCATAAAATTGCTTGATTAAACTACCGAGAAGTCAATTTTTGAAATTATGGAATTGACAACTTTTGATCCTGAACGTCCTAAGTAAATTTTTTGTCGTTTTGAAACAGGTTGTGATATAAAATATTTCAATTCTTTCCGTCTTTTAAACTTTTAGGTTGACGTTTGAAAATATGTATTATATTAATGAAGATGAGCTAATGTTCTGTTTTACGACTAATTACTCGACAGTTCTGTTTGAACGCATAATCGATGAAGTATTGAGATCCATAATTTAGCGTTCAATTTTGACATATACAAAATTGTAGTAATATGTGGTGGGCTTAGAACCAAAATTGTACAGGTGGCAGTTTAATAATCTTATGAAAACGCATTTTAAAGTGGTTAATCTGCACTTAGATAACACCTAAATATAGTATCATACTTCTATTACACAGGCCAACGATGAAAAAACTTTTTTAATGAAAATACCTTATTCTTATGTTGTTTAGGTTGCTGAATCCAAATATGATGCTTAAAAAGTTGTATCACCCACCATTTATTCACATTTTATAGTTAAATTCATGAAATAAAGAAATATTTTTAGAATTTAACAGCTTTTTCATAGTTAAGATAACATGAAAAAATAGGTCTAATGAACAAAGATGATGTTGGCAGCACTGCTGAAACACATGCTAAACAGCTGATGTTTTGTTTATTTTCAACATAACCTCACTTTTACGTTTCCTGTACATGTGCTCAGTGCAATGTCTCATCGCGGCTGTAAAAACTCTGCTGACAGTTTTTGTTATATTTGTGGTGAGTTTGTTATTAAAAAGCACCAAAGAAACATTACAGACTTTGTGAAAAAGGTTTATCTAGCATACTTTGGAACCAAACTTGGAGACCAGGATAAACCTTGGGCACCGCATAAGGTATGTTATGTATGTGTTGAAGACCTCAGGAAATGGTCAAAAAAAGAGAAAAAACACTTTAAATTTGCTGTTCCCATGATATGGAGGGAACCAAAAAATCATTCCGATGACTGTTACTTTTGCAGTGTAGATATTACTGGTCATAACTCTAAGAACAAGAAGGTAATAAGCTACCCTAACCTTCCGTCCGCCATCCGACCAGTAGGGCACGGTGTAGATTTGCCAATCCCGGAACCACCAGAGGACTTAAATTCTATTGAAACAGAAGTATTTTCTGATGTACAGTAGGAGTTAGATGAACACGATGAAGAATTCCAATGTGTTACAGAAAATGTAGAGCCTAAATTGTTCACTCAGGTCGAGCTTAATGACTTAGTTAGGGATCTGGGCTTAACAAAAGAAAAAGCTGAACTGCTTGGCTCTAGGCTAAAAGAAAAGAACTTGCTGGCGGCTAGGACGTTTGATGTTTGATGGCGGTTAGGATGTTTGATGAGCCTGAAAGTTCACTTTTTGAGCAGCCACCTCGATTACTTCCCGGAAAATTTAGGAGATGTTAGTGAGGAGCAAGGTGAGCGTTTTCACCAGGACGTTAAAGTGATGGAAAAACGTTACCAGGGCCGCTGGAATACCAACATGATGGGGGATTACTGTTGGTCACTTCACCGGGAAGTTCAGCAAGCTATTCATCGCAGGAAAAGCTACACAAGAAGCTTCAAGGAAAAAAGGGAAAGAAAATATAAACCAATTCCAGTTGACAAGTGAACCTTGTATCATCACATAAAATTACTATTCCAAGTATTTTACTGTAAATACAAACCATTTTTACGATTCTACAGTGTTTCATTGATTTCCCTATATACTGTAAATGGGTATTAGACTATATAATAAAATACATTTTGCTTGGAAACTAAGGGTGATACATAAAAACTACGAGCAGATTTGGATTCAGCACATAAAAATCTATCAAGATCAGCTATTAAAATTAAAAAAGTTTTCAAAAAGGTTTTTTTTGTTGGCCTGTGTTATAGGTCAGCTTTATCCTATATAACTTTTTATTTATATAGTTTGTGCAAACATTGCTTTTGAACAAATTTTTATGTGCATTAAATGCTTAACATAATTTATATATTTGAAAAAAGATAGTGATATTTACTCCTTGGCCTCACACCTCTTCATATAACTCGTTCATTTAATCTAATTATATTATTTTTGGGAAGAATAACTTGCCATTTCTGCAGGTTTCTATATTTTCCTAATGGCAGCCACGTGGAAATGAAAAAAATTGTTTCATACTTGCTTCACGGCCCACGCCAACCTATTTGCGGAGATAGGCCAATTTACTAGTTCATCTCCGACTTTTCTTTCATGTCTTCCTTATTTGCATGTTTTTCTACCTTTTTATAGATTTTTACGAAGGATTTACGGTGACCAATATGTTTGTTTTATTTTTATTTTTTTATTTTTCATAAATTATCTACCGAATACTGCTCATACGCATTCTTTGCTCTAATCAAACGTTTTAATCCATTTTTTTAATGAAAAGATAGAATTATATTACTATTATTACATATTTTATTAATTTTAAAATTATATATAAATTGTAACATACATTTCAAAAATTTTTAGCTTAATACCGTTGCGCTATTTCCTTTTAAAATTCCAGCTATCTAAAAATGAAATACAAATCATAGACAAACGCACATTATACACATTTTAACTAATCCCAACAAAAAATAATATAAAAACCTTTTAATAATTAATATTCATGATTATAAAATAAATGACAAGCGCATCTGAACTTGTGAGCTCAAGACTTATCTTTATCAATTTGTCTCTGTTTATGAACTTTCAATAAAATAATAAAAAAATTAAATTAATAGAGCCATAATTTTGATTAATGCATATTTTGTTGTAATCATTATTTACTGTTTTCTTGCTACTGCTTATTAATTAATTACATTGTCTGCTTAAATGTGAGGTTATTCAATATTAGTATGATATTTGCTATATTTTAGGGAGCGGAGTGGCTCAGTGGTAGAGAGAGCTCTGAGTTGCCATGCCGAAAATCTTGGTTCAAATCCCGCTGCTGGCAAGACCTTTATTTATTCTGTTAGCAGCCGGAGATGGATCATATGGGATCTAGGACCCTACTGGTGCTCATCTAGCCTCTAAATAGTAGGCAGCCAAAATAAGGGGGAAAATCTGACGGTTGAGCGTGATCTCGGACAAATCACCTCCCTGCACAACCGTTGTCTATGAAACAGTACAGTCTCTACCATGTATTGAACCCCAGATCCGTTATTGGGTTTTAGTGGTATAGGTTTTGTTTTATAAAGAGGATTATTATCATTATTATAAATACGATTTTTATTTTTATTGTTATAAATCTTATTATGAATATGACTTTCTTGAATATTTTAGGCGAAGTTCCTTTGGTGGTTGAAGTATTTATGCCTAACAATCTAATATTAAGTATTGAGGCATTATTTAAAAACTAATTTCATATTATCCAATCTGCTAAAAGCGCTCCTAAAAGTTCGTGCAGTTTTTTTATATGAAGAAGGAATATTGCTTCGGACATCTTACTCATCTTCATCGCATTCCGCCTATAAAATCTTACTCTTTTGTGTTAATTTATTTTTCGGTGAGCGGACTTAATTTAGTATAAACATTGAAAAAACAGAATATTTTATCTTTTAAATTATTGAGAGAGAGAAGAAAACACTTTATTGAAGCATTACAATCTGCCTGTTGTGGGCAATAAGTAATGGTGCTATGTAGGTTGCAATCATTCTATAAAAAAAATCAATGATATAAACGAAATAAATGCATAAATAAATATATACAAACGAAAAAATATATACAAAAATAAAGTAAAAAAAAATATTTATATATATATATAATAAAAAAAAAAAATAATAAATAAAACATAAAAGAAATATACTGTACACATTCATACTCTATTTACAATTTGCCTGGGGTCCCCGAACTGAGCTTCTTCCTCATGAATGAGGGCAAAGCAGGAGTCCGGGAGGCCCCAGCCCCCTTTCCCAGCCGCGTCACTGGCATTAAACGCCAATGGAAGCTGGTTAAGGGCACTTCACACACACACACACAGGTCGTGAGTGGAGAATCTGGCCAGTGCCAGTACTCCAAATAACATTATTATATCAGGTCTCGAGGCCATTGCCGGTTTAGGCGGCGGGGTGGGTTATATGGATGTGTGGAACTGGATAATGACTGAGCCAGGGGGTTGGGATGACAGGCAATGTTTTGGTGAAAGTTTGAAAATTTATGAGATCGAGGACGAAAGGAATGTTGAGATCATTATGGAAGGTTTTGTTGGAGACATAATAAGGAGCATTGACAATAGTTCTCAGGACTTTGGATTGAAAGGATTGAATGCGTCTGATATTCGGTTTTTTCGCGGTCCCCCACAGTTCCAGTCCATAGGTTCAAATAGGATTGATGGTCTTGTATATTAGTAGTTTATTGTATATTGAAAGATGGGAGGTCCTACATAGTAATCTGTATAGTTGGCTGAATCGTCTGTTAAGTTCTTGTCTTTTGAGTCTGGTATGAGGATTCCATGTAAGTCTTTTGTCTAGGAGAAAGCCAAGGTATCGTACTGTGCCAGAAATGGGTAGGACGGTTTCATTGAATTGGACAGAAGGACATGCTCCCCGGCGAAGTGTAAAAGTCACGTGTTTGCATTTTTCCTCGTTGACTTTGATCCGCCATTGGTTACACCAAATTTCAATGAGTGAAAGGTGCCTTTGGAGGTTCGAGTTTTTAAATTATTACAACAATTTTCTCTTTATACTAAAATCAAAAGTTAAACAAGAGATGACTTTGCAATTCGCCAATGATAAGAAAGAAATAGTTAAATACAAAAGCGACGACTGCGATGAGAACTATGTAAAATGTAAACATTACCAGTATAATAAAACCAAATATAATATTGTTTATGAAAACCAAAGCTAATGTAATAAAGATATTTTTAAATTTATGGTCTGGTTCGTATCTGTGGCCGTATTCAATAAGCGGCTAAGTTAAAAATTCAAAGTTTTTAAGTGAAGAGTTTCCAAGTTTAATTACTTCATGGAATTCAGTGGCCTAAAGAATGAACTAGTAACTTTGCTTTATGGAAATTTTCGCTACTTTTCTTTTCGACTTGATGAAATAAAACATAATAATAATTCTTAAATTAAGGAGCTTTTTATTAATTAATCCTGTTCTGTGTGCATCTTAATTATAAGAAGTGATAAAATATTAACAAAGACCCCCTTTTTTTTTTTACTTTAGTAAACTAAGTGGAGATGTTCAAGGTATTAGGGAAATTTCAATTAATATTATCATCATATGTTATTTCATGGTATCTCTAAAGCACTTTTTTATATTTAACATTAAAGATTATTCTAAATTGCAATTCTAAGAAGATTTTTATTTATTGAGCTGTGGTACGAACTGTGAAAATGATGAGAAGAGAGACTTGCTCATTATTTTTCACATGTTTCTAATTTCAAAATTGGAATCTATCCTAAAACTTTATCTACCTTATTTTTTATATTTTAAATTTCGTTGTTGCGAAATTCTTTATCCGGCATTCGGTTTTCTACACAAATAAATACATCAAAATCTAATAACAAAACATTGATTTCGTATCCTCAGCTTTATTGATGATTCGTATCCGGTTTTGATCCTTTACCTATATCCACAATAGTTGAATACATTTAAGATTTATGTTTTTTTCTTTATTAGTGCAGGTATCTATAAGAAATTAGGTTGTATAAATGCTTTTTTATTTTTTAGGATATGGAAAACAATCTGTTTAATTTTAATTTTTAACATTTTTATGCCAGACCTAAACATATCCTATTCCAATATTGAGTAATAAAAAACTTACGATAGGTACTTCAAACCTTTAAAATTATCGTCGATCAATACTTTTCATTATTAGTTTATTGATATAATAAAAATACTATCAGCTGCAGTTAAAATTTGAGGACGACAATAAACTTGTTCCCTTACAACTCGTGAACAGAGTAATGAAAAGAAAATTGCTGGATGTAAGGAATAATAAAGGTAGTATAGAGGGAATAAAATATATTTACAGCCCTTCAATATTCCCCGGAGCGGCATAATCCAGCTTTAAGGACCTTTTTGTTTCTTCGAAACGTCTGGAACGGCGGTTTTGAGTTGTATGAGAAATTTATTCTACTGCCTTGCTTCCATTGAACATGGAAACATTTGATATTATTACCTCTGTAACACCACGAACCCCTCAGTACCTTTTATCGCAATCTAAAGATTATTTTCCTTATAAAAGTTTTCATCATTAAATTCTCAATGAATATAAGGAAGCGAACTACTATCTTCACGAATCGTATCATATGACAATAAAATTAATAATAGCGATAAGGTCTGAAATTCCAAATGATATCAAACCAACTTGTTGCAGATTATTTATTTAATCTGTTTACAGCCACGGTTGGACCATATGGTCTTACTCAGCCTCCGTTAAATAGAGGGAAACCGGTAGTTGAGTGTGATATGATCCTCCCTGCACAATCGGTGGCCATAGAAACTTTATAATCAGCAACATATACTCAATCCAGAATCGCTCATAGTTAGTGTTACAGGATTTTTTGAAATTTATTTTTGTTTTTACGAAAAATAATCATGCAATAATTTCGATCACAAGAAATATTATTTCATTGGGCTTTGATATAATATCAATTAATTCATTTTTTTATTGAATAATCACTCTAGATAAATTTGTAAGGTGAAATAAAAAAAAACAATTAAATTCTAATAAATAAGAAATATACTGCCACTGAATACTGAAATAATTTACACAACCGCCTGGCTGACAGTATAATACCCTAGCTTAGTATGGATAGGCAGAGGATCGGCAGAGCTCCAGGACTTGACGGAATACACGCCGCGATCTTGAAAAACAGTGCCTCCCTCATTGAAGGTGACCTTCTTGGTATCTTCAATGAGTGTCTGGACCAGAGGCGGTTTCCGAGTAGGTGGAAGATCGCGGACTTGAGACTGCTCTACAAAGGAGGGGGCAAGGATAAGGAGTCGCCTAAGACGTACAGGCCGATATGCCTCCTCCCTGTCGTCAGTAAAGTCCTGGAGAGTCTCATCGTTACCAGCCTAAGGCCGGTCCTCGATGCAGCGAGTCATCCACGGCAGTTCGGCTCAACCCGTGGCAAGGGAACCAAAGATGCACTGTTGAGAGTTCGCGGGGACGTGGAAGAGAGGGCGGAGAAGTATGTCATGCTTGTATTGTTTGACATATCCTCCGCCTTTGACGGTGTATGGTGGCCCTGCGTGCTCCAGCGGCTGCAGGAGTTCGATACCCCCAGCAACTTGTACTTCCTCGTGAGTGGCTACCTCAGTGACAAGACTGTCAGGATTAGATGTAGCTACTATGAGGTCGACAGGAAGAACGAGAGAGGATGCCGACAAGGGTCGGTCCTTGGGCCGGCCCTGTGGAAGCTCGTGTTCGACCAGTTGCTGGTGGAGCTAGAAGAGGAAGGGTTCCTTGCCACGGCCTACGTCGACGACCTGGCAGTCATCGTGGCAAAGAACAGCAGAGCCAGACTGAAGATGCAAGCTGAGAGGTGCGCCAGGCTCTTAGCAGAATGGAGCGTGCGGAGGAAGTTGAATATGGCCGCCGCCAAGACCCAGGCCATACTCCTCAGAGGCTCCAGGGCTCACCCTATCATTTTGGAGATTCAGGGAGAGAGAGTCAGGCTGGGAGAGGAGTGACGAACCCAGGCCTTAAGTTTAGGAGAGGCTTCGACGCCACCCCTCACCTGGGATACCTGAAGGATAGGGTGACCCTGTCACTGAATGGACTTGGAAGAATATGGGATGCATTTTGGGGCCTCAGGTACCCGGCAACGATGACCATTTATAAAGGCGTGGTCTTGAGTATCCTGAGGTATGCTTACCCCGCGTGGAGCCGCAACCACACGCAGGTGCAGAAGAGGAGACTGGCGACGATCCAGAGATTGGCTCTGCTGCGAGTCACAAAGACTTACAGAACGGTGTCGCATGAGGCGGTGCAGGTGCTTGCCGGAGAGATGCCCCTGGACCTCGTACTGAAAGAGGACACTCTGAAATACGAGGTGAAGAGGCAGAGGCTGGCGGTGCTACCGGAGAGACTCCAACAGAGGATCGGCGAGACCCCGAACATGTGGAAGAAGATAATGAGGGAGGACTCAATTGACGAGTGGAACGGACGGTGGGTGACTAGCCAGAAGGGAGGGAACCCTGAGGAAGTTCTTCCCCTCTGTCCGGTCGAGATTGGTGGCAACATGGGTCCTCCCGGACTACTGGGTCTCGCAGGTCCTGACAGGACACGGTGGGTTCCGGGGAAAGCTCAGTGAGCATAGAAGAGAAATCGACCCCCGGTGCCCGACCTGTGTAGTCCCAGAAACGGTATAGCAAGTGGTGCTAACCTGCACTGCGATGGAAGGACACCGTGCCAGGTTGTCGAGGAAAACCGGAATCTTCGCCCTCGCCGAGGAAGACTTCCCCCGCCTGGTGGAGGAAGACAATTACCCCCATTTCAGGGAGTTTGTCTACGGGTGGAAGGAGGTGGTCGGTCCTGCGCAGTTCAACATCAACAGGATACGGCCATCCGGCGAGCGACCAGAGCAATCACCAGAGGATGAGCCTCCAGGAGGAGGACAGCACTGATGCGGATGCGGCGGACCAGGGAGACTGGACGGCACCCGAACGGATGCAGACCGGCCAGAAGACCTTAAAGGTGCTGCCGCATCAGTAAGGTGCACATCCGTGCACTGGGCAGCACCACAGACTATTATTTTTATTATATTTTGTTCCCATAAATTATACATATTCCCCCTGAGATTATGTATAATAAGAAGTTTTAAATAAGGAGTTGTTTTTTGGCAGTGGCGGGCGTGTGTAAACCCAACGTATCAACCCGCCACTGCCGAAACTCCGTATGCCAGCAATGGCAGGAAAGGGGAAAGAAAAAAAAAGTATAATATCCTAAGCATAAACACTTATATTCACCACTACATCGTCCTTCACTGAGTTAAACATGATGTTGGTGAGCGCAGGTTTTCTTTGGGCCCAAACACTCTGCACTTAGTAAGTGATTATGAGTTTAAGTAATATTATATTTTGTAATATGTTATTATCACACCATCGATTTTTTTTTCTATTCTAGGAATTAATTCCTTTGTCTTAATGAATGAGGAACTTATGAATTAGTATTAATGGGTAATTTTTATTTTATGGGAGATTCATATTTTACTGAAGCGTAGTGGTCGTTATAATTGTACATGGTTGGGAGAAAAGTGCGTATATGTTAGTTTGGAAAAAATGTGGGACTGAAACTGTTTAAACGACATATATTTAGTAGTGGCAAATTCTGACTCAACATGTTTAGTGAAATTGGAATGGACAATATATAATCTAATTTTCAAGAATTTTTAGATCGATAAGCGTCCATTTGTTTTTATTGTAAACAAACTGTTTACATTTTCAATGCTTCTATTTGAAACACACTGGAGTAGGCATTAGATTATACGCCTAATAATACCCAATCCTGTTCCTGGTTTCAGGAATAAAATATAAAATTTTGAGTACTTCATTTCAGATAAAATATGTAGAGTGTCTGGTTTATTAATTCGCTAGGTAATATTTAAAAAAAAATATATAACTAAGAATACTTAGTATTACCTCCTATGTCAAATGTTTATAACATAAATGATATGGGTTGTATGCGATACCAGGGCCAACCACAACTTTTTTCTGATGGGTGGAACCACGATTTTTCTCAGTTCACTAATAAGACTCTCATCATTTAAATTATTAGTGGTATTCTCATATTTTGGCACAGATTTTTGTCAAAATATTTGACAAAGAACTAATCCCTCCGAAAAATGTAACTATACGTAGATATAATTTATTGGCGTTATCCATGACTAAATTCGATTGCCGGCCTTGGGTAGATTTATCTCTGGGAGCGGTTGTGTTTTAATATCATACGGTTGCGGATGAATACTAAACACGGTTCTAGTAATTAGTTTTGTCATAAATTTAAATTTATTGGAAGTCGTCGCAGATAAATTTAATTTGTAACCGTTTTTTATCCTCTCCCCCATTTTTTTTAATTCAGAATATTGAACATTTGGAAATCGATATTTTCCTTGATAGGCAAAAGCTGGGAAATGTAAAACGCATTAAATGTACTTTAAAATATATGCTATGAAGAGACTCACTGATGCATATCTAAACTAAACTATAGTTTTTATATTTTAAATTTATTGTTATTTTTACCTCATAAAAGTTTTAGAGATCATAATAGTTTTAAAAATCGCTATTGTATTTGTAAGGTTTAATTACATTTTCAAGTAAAATCGTATATTACTATTTAACTAATTTATTATGAAATGATGTGTGATCAACTTGACAGTTCTGCGCGATCTCGGAAAAAAATCACCTCCCTGCACAACCATCGTCCTATAAACAGCACACTCTCTACCATGTACTGAATCCAAAACTCTTCTTGGGTTATAGTGATACAGGTTTTTTATTTTTTTAACTATTCTAAAAACTTGTTAATAATGTGATACTGCTATAAGATAATTATATATAACATATGATCAAAAATGATCTCAATCCGGCCTTCGATCATTAGTGGAGGTGGTGATATGAGTTCATTAAGGTTATATAAATACTAGAATTTCATTTTTGTTTAATATTCTGTTTGCTTTTTTTTATTGAAAGTTCACTGAATTTATTTACAGACTCAATAATTGTTTTTCATTATGAACAAATAATGAATCCATTAACAACTCCTTCATCAATAAAATGATTTTTCCTGAACGGTTCACTCAGGTTGCATTACTTTTTAATTTTGCCATAATTATCACAGCAATTATGGAGAATCGATCTGTGATGTTTTGGTGGGGGGACGGGAGGGGGTTAGTAACGATGGCGGTGGTAAGCCGATCCCAGTCGTTAGCAGTCCAACCCGTTACAGTATGTTCCTCCTCGATCGTTCAATTAACCGCTTATTATAATTAGTTATCATCGGCTCTGGTTAATGTGTACTTGTACATAATTAGTGAACGGCATCGACTAGTGATCGACTCATGTAAACTGTGAGGGAAACGATGAATGCACAAGTTTATAAGTAATAATAAAAAAAAAAAGACACTACAGGATACCTATAGTCATCGAAATAAAATGTGTCCGGAGCCACCTGTGGTGATGTGTTTAGCATTACAACATACTATGGCAAAGATTGTGAATTCGCAGGCCAGCTTTAGCATTTTTTGAATGAGTAAAAAATCCTTGGCTATGCAGTATACCGTAAGGACGTAAATAGGAATCCTGGGATACGTGGAGTGTCAGATACTCGTTAAATATCTCTATCCTAATTACACCTACAAAATTAAAAGAATTACAAAAACAAAAAAAAAGAAATTAAAAAATAACCTGTGCCATTAAAACCCATGAAGGGCCTTAATTAGACTGAACTGTTTCTTGGTCAAAAGTTGTGCAGGGAGTTGATTGGTCCTAGATCCCGCTCAACCAATCAATTCTCCACTCCTTATTTTGGACTTTATAGAGGGTACCAACTTTATAGGGGCTGGGTGAGTTAGGAGAAGGTCCTAGACTGCCAAGCTGAAGGATTTGAACCCAGGACCTTTGACCTGGCAACTCGGCACTTTATCACTCAGCCACTCCGCTCCCCTCACGAAATTTTTAAAAATTAACCAAGGTATTCGTGGATTGGTTTTTCGTCCATTACACCGAAGCTCCCCACCTAACCACCCAACAGCTATGAAGAAAGAATGGAATGGGCAATTCCCTTGGGTAAGAAGGACCTGGGAACTATTCCCGACTGGCATAAGACGACCCTTGACCTAATTAATTCAGTGTAGCTGTCGCTGACAAGTCACTTCTAGCCCCTGTCGATTGTTCTAGCCAATCAGGAGCTATCGTCCAACTTGGTCCAATTTACTTTCATTATCTTCTAAAAGTACGGCTACTACAAAAAAAGTTTTTTTCCGAAAAGCTAAAAGCAATAAAAAAATAATTGTAATTTATGTTTATAGTACGTTTTCAGGTATTTGCGAAATTTCGCGGATGCGGAATGAATGCTTAAGAATCGAAGGTAAATATATAAATAAATTTCGTAAATACTTATGCCACAGATTAAGTTTATTCGTTTTTTCTTCACTTTCCATTGCTTTCAACTTAATTTAAATTTTAAATTTAAAACCCAAAACTTAGTTTTTGGGCTATTAATACCATTAAAATAGTTTTAAATAATAAAGTTAACATTCAAAGAGTACACTATATACAGCTTACTGCGTACACCTAATACCAACAAAATCAGTCATCGATTCCTCAGTGAGAATTATTGAAATCACCCAAGAAATATTTATCGAAACTAATTGTTAGAAATAACTAGTGATGTAAGTATACAAATAAAATTAATTTGTAGTGCTTTTTTTTTTCATTTATTTACTTATTGTGTATTCTAAAAGTATTTATACTTTTTTCATTAATAAATGAATGATCTTATAATTTTAATAAAAAATAATTTACCATCGTACCGGAAGTGAAATAAAGCAAACATTGTATGAAGTCCAAAACAAGGCTGGTGCCCGGTCATTACAAAAGTCTCAGCGCCTTACAGAAGGCAAAGGGCGAAATACCAAACCGCAAGACGGGCTTGTTGTGCGGGTACTGTTGCTTCAAGTTCGGTAGGCGCTCTTGATTCCACTCAACAAACTCCTTATCATGTTTGTACAGTTTTGTTTTTGTCAATAAACATTGTCTAATTTGATGATAATGCTTATTATATACAATAAGTTATTACCAAATTTTAAGATGAGCGAAATCAGCAGTATATTGTATTTCATATCTTGTGACTAATGGAATAATTTAATTGACAACCCATTAAACTTGACTTTGCAGTAACAGGTACGATTTCTAGTACTTTTGCAAGTACGGATAGCTGAAGTGTTATTAGGCTAATAACTGTTAGTCCTAATAGGTGATAACAATTGTTGATATGAATGGTATAAAGTCGTGGAACACTGTACGCTTAATGCAAATAACCAGTTTATGTGCTTCGTCCCTTTTACGGGAATACTAAGCGAAACATTAGATTTTACTGATTTCAATGGTCTGGACCAAAGACAGCATTGTTTAACCTATAACAATCCGTATCTTTGTTCATCCATTTCGCTGAAAGGTAATTTTGGGTTAGTTGAACATTATGACTATTCGAAGGGGCATTGTAGTATTTAGGAGAGTAATGCTGAGGCAATTTCCAAAACCAATCGCATATGATGGAGGGAGACAGAATAGAATAGAAAAGTAACTTTATTCTGGGACTAAGGCCCTTTAGAATAACAAATAAGAACAAAAAAGAAACATAATATTTATCTGGCTAGAAGGCTAAATGTTAAAAATAAAAAAACTTGTAAAAAAAGACAGAAAACAATTTTAAAAGAAACAATTAAACAAATAATAATAATAATAAGTAAATAAACATTACGAATCTTGACAAGATGTTAAGCAATTTAAGAGGATAGATAAATCCATAACTTTTGTTAAATGCATGAGCTAGCATGCAATAATTTCTTTTCAAGATGTACAACTTTTAAAAAAACAGAATTAAAACATCTAAATAACACAATGAATTATTCTATACATTACATTTAAAGAAAATGACTAATCTACTTAGAGAGCATCTTTTATGCCCAAGAGTATACAAACTAAATTGAAATGGAAGTGGATTTATGTATCTTCTAAAATAGTAAAATCTGTTGTACTAATCTTAACAGTTCGTATCACATCTCTTCTTCAAAAGAACAATGCTTAAAACACCTAATCATTCAATACAGGTATTTGAAAAGTACCATGTAAGTTGAAAAAATAAAAATTTGGGCGTTGGTAAAGCAAATTTTCCTCTTGTAATAATTATATCACCAACAACTAGAAAATTTTGACAAGCTTGAAACTTGTTTGATTTCAACTTATGTCATATCCCCATAAATGAACATGTCCAATTATGATACAACTAAAAATATGATTTTAAAAAAAATATTGGGAATGGGATATCAGATATATCGCCCCTTAATAAAAAGCTTCAACCAATTCAATTTCTACTAAAGAAAGAGTCAACTAAAAAATGCCAATTTTTTAGTTGTGTTGTTGTTCTTTTGAAGGAGCGATGTAATCAGTCTGTTATTGTATTCACTACGATGATAACTATTTTTCTTGGTTTATTTTATCTATGTTATTATTAATGAAAAATTGGGTTACTTTCGCAGGTAATGCAATATTATTGATGCACCTATTAGGAAATAATTCTATTAGTTAATTTAGTTACCCGAAGTGACCCTCTGACCTAAACTGTTTTTGGGTCAGGTCATTGAGGTTGCTCTAGGTCTGGGTCATACTAAAGTTAACTAAGGCCATGATCGATGAGTACTGTCATTTGACTTTTGCTTTATACAATTATCTGTCATATCATTTTCATTTTTCGCAGTTGAACTTTGAATTAGGAATGAGGTATACAATTATAAAAATAGCCTGCCAATTCTTTACCAATTAGAATCCTGAACTCTGATACTCCGACGTTATCATTTTACTGTGGAAGAACGATCGATAAATATAGTATGGATGTTTTAAAAATTGATAATAAATATATATAATTTAACATATAATATAATTAATATGTTCAATAATATTAGTTGACCTTTTATATATGAGGAAGAGAATTGTTCAGGTGGATGTCAAGAAAGTTCTCTCACATAGGGCGAACTGTTTATTGGTAAGCCAACCCCCACTGTTTTCACCCACATTGTCGGTTTTCTTCCTTATATAAGAGAATTTCTTAACCTCCACCCAGATCATTTTTTTCCTATTAAATTAATTAAGGATATATATTATTTAAAACTAGATAAAAAAGAGACTTATAACAGACTTTTTACAGAGACTTATGGCAGTTGCTGTTTGAGGAGGCCTGGACGCGTCAACATGTTGTAGCGCCAAACTAATAATAGATAAAAAAAAAGTATTTTGTTCAAAAGATCTCTTCTTTGAAATCTCTCACAACCTCTAAGAAAAATTATGGTATCTTTAAAAAAAAAAAAAAAATAACCTTCACAATTCATGATAAATTTTAATGGTCATGGACGGTTACAGTCGACGACTGATCTATCTAGGGTTCTGATTAATTGAATATGAGAATACATCTGAAGCATAGGCTTTACGTCGAATTGAACGATTATATTTTCCATGCTCTCATTTTATAATTTTTTTTTTGAATGGCCAGCTTATCAATTTATGTTTTTTTTTATTTTTCCCACTAATATCACTGTGTGGTCCAGGAGAAATTCAAATGTCGATACCTCACACAATTCACAATAGATAAGGTTCTTTTAACCATAGGAAGACAAAAAAAATGATTTCTTGCCACAGAAGTTCGACATATTACTTTTTTTGTTTTAAGAGATTGATATGAAACTTAAATAAAGCAGGTCCGATAAAATAAGTCCGTCGCAAGCAAAATTCGCTATTGATATAATATATAATTTCTATTTTTATTTTAGTAGTCTTATGATAAAGTATTGAATACTATTTTTTTAAATATAATACTTTATAAATAGCTAATTTACTGAGCTGGTTTTAAATAAAAAAAATTAAATTAAAGTGTAATAATCTACAGCTCGTTTACATATCCTCATAGGTACATAATTTTCTTTTCACTGCGGAATCATTTCAGTTTTCAATTTGGAATGATTATCTGATCTTATATTTTAGCCTACAGTGTTTGTGTTTACTTTAGTTTAGATTTATTTATCAACAGGTCAACATTTAATTTTTTTATTTCTCTTCGGATTTTATTAAATTATGATAACATTTTAAACACAACCTTATGTCAATACCATCATCATGAATGGTATCATTGATGAGGAGGAAGGATATGAAGTAATGTAACGGTTTTTCAGTTCCACAACACGGATTTTTAGATCGTATAACTTAAGCGTATTCAAGAGGACACTGCTGAGGAAAACGTGCTAGAAACCTGTTTATCCCTTCGAAGGAGGACCTTGCTACTTTTTACTTTTTTTCCATTTGATTTGCTAAACTTCATTTCCCGACATACAAACTCCCTGTCTGCCTGATGAATAGCCTCACTGGGAACTTCTTATTTGCCCCTATGAATAAAAATGTCTGAACAGGTATTTTATCCACATCCCCTGATTACCATTTTATTTATAATCATGATTCAAAGCCACTTCTAAAAATAATCATAATTAAATATTGTAATTGCTATTATTTAATGGCAAGTTTACACTGGTAATTTTTTTTATTTGATTTCAGAAAAAAAATATAGAACTTATAATTTTTAAAAAATATTAATATTTCTTTAGTTAAGTAAATAAACTTTGAATATCTATTGAATCTAGATTTTAAAAATTGTCCTCTAGGTCGGTAGAGCAGGAAGGTGTCCTTTTTAAGATACATTATAAAGGCACAACTAATGCTGAACGCCATGGATTATAGTAAAAAATAAGAAAGATTTGTTTTTTTCATATTATTTTAACATTATACTGAACAATAAAGTTTAAATTTGACTTTAATTACAAAAGTTCAACTAGTCAACATTTAATTGATTCCTTATTTCAGTTTCATTGCGGCACGGGCTAGTACTAATATTAAAAAAAAAAATTATGATATATAAAATTAAAAAGACATAAAGGTGGGTAATAAAAAAATCAAGTTTTTCCGTGCTTATATATAAATTTCGATTCATTGGACAGCGGTTTTACAGGTAGACGATTTGTACTAGATTACTCCAAACCTCCAGATTTTCTCTCCTCTTTTCGATATATTTTATAGAGGCTGGTTGAGTAACATGAGGTTTCTAGGGCAAAATTTGTGCAGGGAGATGATTTGCTTACAGATTCAATAAAATCTGCCAGTAGATTTGACCCAACTCAGCTCTCTGCCCAGTGCTCAGTAGCCACTCCACTTCCCATATGTTTATATATTACATAATTAATTATTACTATTATTAATAATATAAAAACTATTTATTCAGTATACCTTATAAAAATTCTATCCTGAATAAAATTATGCTATGTAAATAGGATTGAAGAGATGCCCCTACATGCCAAATCAAGTTTTCTCTAACTGGAGTGCAGAGCTCCCAGAGCACTCCTACTCCTGGAGCAGCCTCCCCCGGTGTCAAGTAGCCCTTATTAGTGAGACCGGAAGGACCTATCGATTATAATTTCGCTGCCATAGCTCCCTTCCCCTTAGCTCTTCTCAATCACACTCCACCTCTTTGTCGGAACACATTTCTCTAATGAAAGGGTCGCATCTCAGATATGATTTTTAATATTAGGAAGAGGCCAGGTCCTTTTGCCGGAGGAATAAATGGACCGCAGCTATCTTTGAAATCCATCTGCCTGTGATAAAATCATTTGTACCTCTTCCTTTTTTACCACAGGTGTCTATTCTTCCAAGCAACAAACCCTATTCAATAAATTATAGCTTGAGTGTACTTAGATACAAATTATATGTGGGTACAAGAAGGCTCCATGACCCTTTTTCATTTCAGATGTCTTGTGTTCTTAGCGAGGATTGGGATAAAACACAAAAAAGCTATTTTTTTTACAATGGTAAAACACCAATGACGACGATAAAATTATATCAAATATTTTTTAAATACCCTCTTGAATTGCCATGGCCAATATTTTTAATCCATTCATCAAGTATGCCTTCTGGTGTCAACCGTATTGTCACATTTTTTGAAAACGTATAGATAACTATATGACTATATTGATTGATTGGACGTGTTTATTAGGAAAAAAATCATTAAAATGTAACTAGAACACTAGACAATGGGTGATCCTACTGTCTAGGTCTGTGTTAGCCAATTATATAACTATATATAAAATACTTAAAAAAATCTGTACCACTACAACTCTTGATTGGGTCTGGGGTTCAGTAGATGGTAGAGACTGTATACTGTTTCATGGAAAGCTATTATGGAGGGAGGTGATTTTTCCTAGATCACGATCAACTGCGATCCCCCCCTTTATTTTGGGTACCCTATTCGTTCACGATTATATCTAGTAATTCGCTAAATGGGTTGTCTTTCCGATGATGATCATGATGATTATATTAAATGGAAAAAAAATATATTTACATTTGACTATTTGTTTCTGTTTTTTTTTCAATCGAATTCATTGCTATGAAAATAATATCAGTTTACTGGAGAACAATTACTATTAATTCTGAATTCGTGTACAAACCGCCATGATTTCCTAATGGATGTTCCCCGCCAAAATCCTAAGGGATGTTAAAACTTTCCATTGCTAAACTAACCAGATCTATTTGGCTAAGAAGACGCACTAATTCAAAACGGACTCATCAATTTTCGCTTCTTGCGGGATAAGTCGAGGGAGTTCGGTTATTAGGATGCATAAATTAGCCGAAAGCAATTACGATGCAGACACCATTAATGGAAAACGGATAGTTATTTGTTTTTGTAAGTCGTGAATCCCGAGGGACTTAATCACCGGGACAGTTACAGGGACTTAGCGGTCGCTCAGATTACACTCCTCTAAAATTACCCCGGAATATTAATGTCGGGGATTATTACTAGCAGATTGAAAATGAATTGCTAGAGGAACGCTCTTAGCAAAGGTTGAATAATAAAGGGCAGAATGAATTGTCGTCATAAGCCCTTTCTGCTATGAATTCATTATAAAGGTACCTTCCTAAACTTAACACTCTTATTTTTTTTTTTATCGTGTAAGTAAATTTCAAATTTTTATGCTTGTTGGGATTTAAAGGAGAAAGGTATTCTTGTTTAATGTGTCCCTACAATCTATGAAGGGTCTAGCGTTCAATACGTGAAAGAGAGTGTACTGTTTCAAGGACAGCTGTTATGCAGGAAAGCGATTTGTACCGCTTTATGCTCAACCGGCAGGAATTTTATAGAGTTTGGGTGAGCCCAATTAGATTCTCCAGATCCCATAGGACTCCTCCTCGGCAGTTATAAGCTTTAGTTAATAGCCTACCGTAAAATCATCAAAGAATTCTTAAATGAGAAAGAATTCATTTGATATCAAAATGCTCTTACTGATCAAAGAGATTATACAACCGTTTTAGGGTTTATATTTTTGGATAATTTTAAATAAAATAAAGTTTGTTGATTCGAACGTGGTGTGTAAATTTTATTTACCAATAACTTCCTAAGGTGGTTAGGCATTGAGAATACCAATTTACATTAACCCAATTTTTCTTTTGCTAATTTTATGAATAATAAAGAAAAAACTGAATAGGTTTGAAAAAATTGTTGCTTTAGAATATCCAGGAGTTTAAATTTAACAGGGAGTGTAAAATGTTTAAACTTTAACGCTATTGTAAATGAGCGAACAAATTTTAGTGACGCTAATCCGGTTAACATTAATATTAACAAGATAATAACGGTGTATCCCAAACGATTAAATGTAACACCGCTAATATTACATAATATCGTCCATTTTTACACATGCTTATTAGTTACCTTTATAACATTTACTTATTACAAATAGTCAAGATCTTTTTATTAATACAATGATAGGCGAAATATGGAGATATGTACAGACTTATGTGTTGTCTGGAACTTGTCCACTCTTGTGTTTATGTAAGGGAAACTATTGAAAATGAAAGTGATTAAGATATCAACGATGACATAAATACCTTCGCTTTTCAGGAATAATTGAGGTAGAAATATATTTATACATTTAGAAGTTATTTGGACCAATTGCTTTTTATTTTGGAATTTTTCCACTATTTTCTTAATAAGATATTTTAATCAATAACAAAATGATACTTGATTTGGTAAATCTATTAATATTATAAATATATAAAATAAATGTATGAAATATATTCTGCTCCACATATGCATGTATGAAATATATTTTGCTCCATATATGCATGTATGAAGTATATGCTGCCATGTTTTTTTTTCTGATAGCTTCCGAAGCTGTTTTGATTTTTAAGAAAGGTAGCCCATCAAAATTAGATAATTACCGTCCCATAAGTCTGATCCCTATCTTCACCAAGATTTTCTCAAAAGCTCTCAAAACCGCTTAAAAAGATTCTTCGACGAGAAGCAACCAATAGAACAAGCTGGCTTTCGAAAGGGCCTTTCTACAATAGATAATCTCCATGCCGTTAACCAAATCATTGAGAAATCGAATAAATACCAAATCTCAATATATTTTGCATTTATTGACTTCAGTAAAGCTTTTGATACAGTCAAGCACTCATTTCTTATCAACAGTCTAAAACGCCAAGGCATTAATAAACAGATTTTGGATATTCTTCAATGTTGGTATACCAACAGCCAAGCGAGAGTAGTTCTGGACTTAAATGGAGAGGATTTTCCAATCGAAAGAGGGATTCTTCAGGGCGATCCTTTATCACCTGACCTATTCAACGCGGTCTTGGAAGATGTTTTCAGAAACCTTCACTGGGAAAATTTTGGGATAGACATTAATGGTAACTAACTGTCAAATCTGAGATTCGCCGATGGTGTACTTCTCATTTCACACTCACCATCTGAACTGAAGAAAATGCTAGAAGAGCTAGTCCTAGTAGGAAATGAGGCTGGGCTGGAGATAAATTTTAACAAATCAGTCTTGATGACAAATGCCGAAGAAGAAGAAATGTTTCTCGGTACCAGCAAACTCCAATGGGTTAAAGAAACAATCTATCTAGGGCAACTCATATCATTTGTAGATAAATCCAAGAAAGAGGTGAATAGAAGGATTAAAATAGGATGGTCCAAATTTTGGTCACACAAAAATATTTTTAAAAGCAACATGGCCATACATCAAAAGAGAAAAGTTTTTGATGCTTGCATCATTCCCTCTTTAACTTATGGATACCAAACTTGGAGCCTAAATAATGATATATCTAAATCCCTAGCAATCACTCAGCGTGCAATAGTGCGAAGTATGTTAAGGAAAAGTAGAAGGGAGAAAATAAAGAAGACAGAACTACGGAAGCTGACTGGTACGCGCGATATTCTCAAGACAGTATCTGATCTTAAATGGCAGTGGGCTGGACACATTGCAAGAATGGCATCAACACATTGGGCTAAGGCAACAGCGGATTGGTATCCAATACACCGCACTAGGAGAAGAGGGAGACCAGCAACGAGATGGCGGGACGACATACAGAACTTCATAGGAGTATTATGGCACCGTTCTGCTTGGAACAGACGTAGCTGAGGTAAATTGGGAGAGGCTTATGCCCATAGAAGGGCCTTTTTTTCTTTTTAAAAAACCTTGTAAATATAAAAACCATGTAAAAATTGTACATAGAAGAAAGAGGAAAAAATAAAGCTTAATATTATTATTATTATTATTAGCTTCCGAAAGATGAAAACCTCTGCTGATACATTTCTTGGAGTATTCGACAAAGGGAGGATTGCCATTGAAAAGGAATGAGTTTTTGTCATGTCTAGGTATTTTAAAATGAATTTTATCTTTGAGAAAAAAATGGAATATGTCAATGAGAAGGAATATGTCAATCCTTTATTAAAATTTTCATTTTCTTTAAGTGATTGCCTCCAAAGATGTAAAGCCAACCATGGTTGATGAGATACTCAATGATATATACAAACATTAGCACAACCGCCGCCGCGGTGCATGTTAAAAGATACCCTGAGTGCTTCCCTTTAGCATGCTGAAATTGCTCTGCATTGCTAATAATATCATGCTAAACTTCAGCCTGCTCTCTAATACCCACAGACATCTCGGAGATATTCTCTTTCGGGGTACATCAAACATAATAAAATAATGAAGATAACTCATATAAGCCAAGTTATTTGGATAGCATCCCTTTTAACGTCAGTTGCTACACAACTGTTCATTATTTTCTAATTATCATATATGATGATATGCCGATTGGATTTCTTTACATTAATGTTTTAACTATTCATGACAATGGAAAATAAATATATTAGAGTTATTCACCCTCAAGAACTGACATAGTTTTTCTAGGAGTAATTCAAGCGTACGAGTTTGTTGTATTTGTTACAAAGGACAGATGTTTCTTAATTTTTGTTTGTTGGGCACATGTAACAAGCTTTCGTCTGTTTCTTGTAAGTTTTCCCACGGCATTAACAAAAGGGGTGATTTCTTTTATGCCTAATATATCGTCAATTCTTCGCTCGGTAAGTTAGTTTCTTTTTTGTGCTTTCCTCATTCTGGTAATTAATATTGTGTGATGAAACTCGAACTCACTTACCAGATTCTGTTTTGGACCATTTGATTCTATTCTTCTAATAAAAATTGCCACTCTCATTTCGGGTCATTTCGTCAACGCATCTACGTCTTACAGCCCTGACTCTGCATCGTGATCACTTTCGATGTAGGCTCCCTCATCAAGATCTGATTCGGAAATATCAGCTTTTTCTTTCTCTAAGTTATCTAAAAAGAGGCTAACTTTATGATAAAACCTCGGATCATCATTTCAAACATCTACTTTAGATGTACTAGCCAATGTTTCGTCAGACATGCTGCTTACTTCCTGGAGGCTTAATTGAGACTGAAGATGTTCAGCTAACCCGCGGCGTTATATAGAAGACATTCGGGTCCACTAGTGATTCATCGGGTCCTTCCGTCTGCGGAACGTCGTGTCCGGAGTCTGCTCTTCTATGACTGTGATTGGCTGGTTTCTGATTGCTCGGGCTCTGATTGGTTGGGATTTGGATTGATTGTTGCTGCTAGGTTAAATGGCTCCTGTATAACGCCGCGGATTAGCTGAACATCTTCAGTCTCAATTAAGCAGCATGTCTGGCGAAAGGTTCGCAGAAAATTCACCGAGACGGTCTAAACCAGAAAAAACAACTGAAGTTCTTTGAATAAGATTTTTTTTTCTATACTACTAAAACCCATGAACGGGTCTAAGGTTCAGTACATGGTAGAGACGGTATTGTTTCTTTGACAACGGTTCTACGAGGAGGTGACTAGGTCAGTGCTCTACCATTTAGGCACTCCACTCCCTGAAAAGAATAAGAAAAATAGTTCATATTTTAATTACATTTACAAATTTAAAAGTATCATTGGTTAACATTAACCAATAAATAAATATACAGCATTAAATGAAAGCTTACCTTGAAAAAATCAAAGAAGTCACACAAGGACTGAGGTATGACATATGTGGCTTATATTTTCTCAATACCCTTCCGCTTTCACATTCAACAAGGTACTTGCAAGATAAGAAGAAACTGATTAATCATAATAGTTAGGGTGGGAAATTCCAAAAAATAGGGACCAATAGGTCTAAGGGACCATGTGTCAATAGTTGAGGGCTAACGATACTTTAAAACAATGAAGAAGTAACAATTCAATTTTCTAACATATGAGGCGTTCAGGATCAAGTGTGTCATCAAAAGTGGATTACTCGGAATGTCAAAAATTTACTTTTAGAATATTTCGCTAGCTTAATGGATCTGAAATTTTAGGTTCACTACCGGACTAAAACAATGAGGAATGAGGCAGAGAACTGTCATATTACACAAGATTGCTTGAGAAAAATATAAGAGCCCAATCTTTAAAGTATGGAGTGATCCGATTTTATTCCTGAACGCCTAATATGGACTATTTGCTATTTTCAAATAGAAGAAATGAAAGAAATATATAAAGAATGTATTGAAGGGATTACTCAATTATGTATTATTTATGTTAAAAAATCTAGTTATTTAAAACAATGTTTTATTTTATTTTTTCAAAGCGTGGTTATTAACTCTAAAAAAATTATATTTATTCTTCATTTTCATAAATAGTTGAGGCATAAATGTTTGAAAATCGGACCATTTCGATTTAAAACATCTTGGAATTTCAATATAATTCAGGATTCTAAAGGTGAACTGCGATTTTGGTGCCATTAATTTTTTTTTAAGATCATCTACATATGATGGTTGATTTTATTTCTTTTTATAATTTTAATGTTTTTTTTACAAACAAAAATGGAATTATTGAACAGTGGGTATGGTGAAGACTAAATCTTTGATTCTTTTTTCTTACTCGATTGCCAATAAACAAAAAAAAACCTATACCATTGCAACCATTGAAGGATCTCGAGTTCAGTACGTAGTTGATACTTTACTGGTTCTAGGATCATTGTTGTGTTGGTGCTGATTTGTCCGCCCCGCCAGATTTTTCCCAAGTTTAGGGTACCAACTTTATAGAGGATAGGATAGGATAGGATGAGGTTGTGGGGCGATCAACAGCGGGGTTATTACGCCCTTGCTTTTGAAGTGATAACTGTGCGGAATGATACTTATTATTGCTTGTACAGAATAATAATAATGTATATAGAATACTATATAATAATAATAGGGAATAATCTTTGTATTGGAGAACTGCATTTTTTTTCCTTTATTTTTTATCCCTTCATTTTTTCTTCTTTTTTTCCTAACTTTTATTTATTTTATTTTTTTATTATTTATTTATTTTCTTGCATTTATTATGAGAAGTTATACAATGTTTTCAGTGTTCTCCGACATTAAATACTCAATCAATAGATTAGATCAGAATTGACTAATTATAACTATATATAGTCAGATGTTTTAAACTTTAAGGAGGATGTGTGAGCACCAGTCAATAAAAAAATAAACAAACTGTTAGCATTTTATTTTTTATTACAAAGGTTTATTATTTTAATGAACTAAAATGTGGCTTACATTAAGGAATGGATTTTAATCCATCATTAATATTAAAAAAAATTATTACACAAAAGAGAGAGTTTGGTTCTTAAGGCCTTATAATATCACTATATTCCCATCGGAAATTATTCTCAAAACACTTAGACTGAACCTTTTAGGAAATTGTTAATCCATTAATTGAAATGAAAGTTATATTTTAAAAGGAATATTTTAAAGACGGAGAATCAACTCTCTTGTCGGTAATCTGAAAATGAAGATGTTTCAGCAATTCAGTCATTAAAAAAAAAGACCATTTGTATGCATACAAAATGCACCATATCTAACGTCAACAGTTTACAGAGGGACATCAACTAGATACATTACACAGGATCTACAAACATACTAAATCATATGGGTAACCTTTTGTCATTATTATCATCAAAAGCTTTTTCTTTTTTTTTTGTACCAATGGAATATCAATGTACTTTATCACCCCCTCTAAATTACCCACCCTTCACTTTCGCTACATCAGTAACATAAAATTAACGTATTTGCAGAATATTTTATTGAGTTTTTAAATATTTTTTAGTTGAGTATATTATTTCCACAATGGATCTTCGTCAGTATTGCAATAATAACACAGGCCAACGATGAAAAAACTTTTTTAATGAAAATACCTTATTCTTATGTTGTTTAGGTTGCTGAATCCAAATATGATGCTTAAAAAGTTGTATCACCCACCATTTATTCACATTTTATAGTTAAATTCATGAAATAAAGAAATATTTTTAGAATTTAACAGCTTTTTCATAGTTAAGATAACATGAAAAAATAGGTCTAATGAACAAAGATGATGTTGGCAGCACTGCTGAAACACATGCTAAACAGCTGATGTTTTGTTTATTTTCAACATAACCTCACTTTTACGTTTCCTGTACATGTGCTCAGTGCAATGTCTCATCGCGGCTGTAAAAACTCTGCTGACAGTTTTTGTTATATTTGTGGTGAGTTTGTTATTAAAAAGCACCAAAGAAACATTACAGACTTTGTGAAAAAGGTTTATCTAGCATACTTTGGAACCAAACTTGGAGACCAGGATAAACCTTGGGCACCGCATAAGGTATGTTATGTATGTGTTGAAGACCTCAGGAAATGGTCAAAAAAAGAGAAAAAACACTTTAAATTTGCTGTTCCCATGATATGGAGGGAACCAAAAAATCATTCCGATGACTGTTACTTTTGCAGTGTAGATATTACTGGTCATAACTCTAAGAACAAGAAGGTAATAAGCTACCCTAACCTCCCGTCCGCCATCCGACCAGTAGGGCACGGTGTAGATTTGCCAATCCCGGAACCACCAGAGGACTTAAATTCTATTGAAACAGAAGTATTTTCTGATGTACAGTCGGAGTTAGATGAACACGATGAAGAATTCCAATGTGTTACAGAAAATGTAGAGCCTAAATTGTTCACTCAGGTCGAGCTTAATGACTTAGTTAGGGATCTGGGCTTAACAAAAGAAAAAGCTGAACTGCTTGGCTCTAGGCTAAAAGAAAAGAACTTGCTGGCGGCTGGAACCAGCATTCATGTGTATAGGAAGAGAGAACAACAATTTTCGAAGTATTTTGAACAAGAGGGTGATTTGGTGTACTGCTCAGACATTCATGGTTTAATGAATGAGTTTGGAATTGAATACAAAACAGAAGATTGGAGGTTGTTTATTGATTCATCCAAAAATAGTTTGAAGGCAGTTTTAGCACACAACGGTAACATGTATGCCTCTGTACCTGTCGGTCATTCTGTACATATGAAAGAGAGTTACGAAAATCTAGAAATAGTGTTAAATAAAATAGGTTATTCTGCACACGGTTGGATGATATGTGGTGATTTGAAAGTTACGTGCATGCTCCTTGGTCAGCAAGGGGGTTTTACCAAATTTCCATGTTTCTTGTGTGAATGGGACAGTAGAGCTCGGAATCAACATTGGTGCAGAAAGAACTGGCCTGCTAGGGAGTCTTTAAAGCCTGGCGAGAAGAACATTTTACGCAAAAACCTTGTAGATCCAAAAAACGTGCTCCTACCACCACTACATATTAAGTTAGGTCTCATGAAACAGTTTGTAAAGGCTTTGCCTAAAGATGGGCTTTGTTTCAAATATCTCTGTCAGAAGTTTCCACACCTTTCAGAAGCTAAACTGAAAGAAGGCGTCTTTACCGGGCCTGATATTAGAAAAATGATGTTTGACGTTAACTTTGAATCCACAATGACCTCAAATGAAAAGGAAGCATGGGTTTCATTCAAGCAAGTTGTCACCAAGTTTTTGGGAAATGAAAAAGACCCAGAATATAAGGCTATTGTTGCTAACATGTTAAAAAAATTTGAACAGTTAGGATGTTTGATGAGCCTGAAAGTTCACTTTTTGAGCAGCCACCTCGATTACTTCCCGGAAAATTTAGGAGATGTTAGTGAGGAGCAAGGTGAGCGTTTTCACCAGGACGTTAAAGTGATGGAAAAACGTTACCAGGGCCGCTGGAATACCAACATGATGGGGGATTACTGTTGGTCACTTCACCGGGAAGTTCAGCAAGCTATTCATCGCAGGAAAAGCTACACAAGAAGCTTCAAGGAAAAAAGGGAAAGAAAATATAAACCAATTCCAGTTGACAAGTGAACCTTGTATCATCACATAAAATTACTATTCCAAGTATTTTACTGTAAATACAAACCATTTTTACGATTCTACAGTGTTTCATTGATTTCCCTATATACTGTAAATGGGTATTATACTATATAATAAAATACATTTTGCTTGGAAACTAAGGGTGATACATAAAAACTACGAGCAGATTTGGATTCAGCACATAAAAATCTATCAAGATCAGCTATTAAAATTAAAAAAGTTTTCAAAAAGGTTTTTTTTGTTGGCCTGTGTAATATAAAAATTAATTTCTCATTTACACCTTAAGAGTCCTAATAGAAAGGCATGTTTTTTTAATACAGCTCAAATATTTTTAATTAATTAGGCTCTCAAATGTTCTTACTCTTCCTACCACTCCACATTTTTTTAAATTCTAATTACATTCTAAAATGTGAATGTAGTAGTAACGTAATGGTGTGAGAATCTAATTCTGATTGATAATACAATACTTTATTGATTTTATTGTGTTTTTTTAAATATGTATGCATTAGTTAAAACATGAATACTTTAAGATTGGAAAAATGCTTCATTACTCGCTTGGAAAGTATTTTTATTATGACAACATTACTTTTCTCTACTACCTCCTCGCCAAAAAATATCCATACTGGCAGTAATGGGTGTTGGTAATTTCAACTCAAAGGTAAGAAATTAGGTTCAGAAGTTTCTAAAAATCATTCTTTAGTATCTGTTGGTAACCTATTATTTAGAAATAAATATTTGGGAAAATCATCGTTATTATTTCATTGGATATATATTTTAGGAGGATTTTCTAAAGATCACCAGATTACATGTCGAATGCAATCTCACATGAGCAGTCTAAAGAGGAACATCAACAAGTTACAGTAAATCCACACATACTAAATTATAAGGGCTATTTACAATCCGTTATTACTACAACAGGTTTGTATGATTTTGAACTTTCCTGCCATATCTCAGTGATCAAACAGCTGAAAAAAATGACAGAATTATGAAGGACAGAAATGCGAAAAAACATTCTATAGACCAACGATTGATTTGATATTTTTAACGAGAGATTATTTAATTAGATACTAGAGATTATTTTTCGAAAGGAGAGATTTTTTGCTTCTTAGACGTCCGAACAATAAAGAACCTAGGAAGCATCGCCTTGAGAATAAAGATTGAGCAGAAACCAAAAAGACTTGTAAACTTTAGGATAGCTTGCATATTAATCATACTGAGCGTATGAGTTCTTAATTTTTTATTTGTTTCCAACGAAGTGAAGCGCAATTAAATTGTACTTCTAGAAATTCTACATCGAGGAAAGCTATGTTTTTATAGCGATCGTGATAGCTTGTTGAAAAATACTTTAACTAAAGAACTTCCATTTCATAAAATTAAAATGTTCTGTCAAAACTCAGCTTGGATTATTTAAATGGACTAGGCTTTTAAAATGCGGTACTTTTAAATGAAGTTGGTAAAAGTTAAATTATGGTCGCCCCAGCTGGTAGTGAGTCGAGGGAAAAGGAAATGAAAAAAAAAAGGGAGAGAGAGAGGACAGGAGACTTATTGTTTGAGAGAATTCTGTCATGACATTTTCAGTTGTGTTTACAGTATTTTAATTTATTTTTATTGGAATAATAAAATATAGAAAAATCTATGACTACATTACTTTCCAAATAACGTTTGGAAATGATTAAATACTTATAAAGGTAAATCATGTGGGTGGCATCAATTTGGATTTTGCAGAGAGTATCTATTGGATTTTATGTTTTCTTCAAAATATCCTCCAAATAGTAAACTGATTATGTTTGAGTGGAAAATAGTTGACTAGATAATTATAGTTATGGATTGAATTGGTCAGGGGATGGAGTCAAACATAACACAAAATAAGCATAACTTATGTAAATTTAATTTAAGGAGATTTTCATTCCTAGTCCTGAAGATGGCCTAAACCTTAGGCCGAAACGTTGGAACGTTAAAATAATTTTAGCTTATTTTATGTTTTCTTTGACTGCATCCCCTGACCAATTCAGTTTATTATATATGTAATGCTTATATGTAAACTGTTTATGTTTGTTGGACTTTCGACTTATATAAATGTAAACACTTACCAACCATTTTTGAAAAAAAAAGGGTTTGATGTTTGTTTACTTCTGTAATATTTTTCTAATTGGAAAATAATGCAGTCTTCACTAAGATGTCAAAGAGTGACTTTCGCATATGTATTTTTTAAAGTATCAAAGAAGTCCGGGGAGAAGCAGTATTTAAGAAGCAGTTGAGCCCAATGATCAACGGTGTTTCTATAGATTTTGAGATGGAGGCTTGAGCCTTGAAGAAAAAGAAGGCCCGGGAAGAAATTCTCAACCATGCAGCTGACCTAATAATTAGGGGAAACGTGAGCACAAATAAAATAAGTAAAAATTATTTTGGGTAAAATTTGTGGACTCATTTTTACATTTCAAACTCCACTTATATACTTACAAAGATGATCACGACGAAGTATTTTATGGTGCATTTGTTTTTTGTTCATGTAACGTCACTTTATGGTGCTATGGCTAATCGGACGGTGCTTAACTGCTCTAAATTTCGCCTATTCAGATTTAATCAGGATAGGGATTATTAACGAGTGCATGAAATCGTGCACGTTCGGATCCCCCGTTTAGCGTCCCCGTCCCGAAGCACGGAATAACCAAGGATGTTTTACTGCCTTTAAAAACTCCTAGAGCCATCTGTCGTGCTACGAACCCGCGATCTTGGGCTTAGTAGTTTGTTATGCTAACCGCTAGAATACAAATTGTGGTCCGCCTCTATATGGTGTATTACACTAGCTATAATTTGAGTTGTAATAGGCAGTTGTATTTCGTCACATATTAACTCAGATAAAATATTTCATAGAACAAATTTTTATGTACCAAACAAGAGAATTTATTTTGGCACGAATCAGGAAAATATCAGCAAAATATCATAGACAAATTATTAAATAACAAATATAATTAAATGATTCAACTCCGCATATTTTATAGTGTTTTCAATACCTTTCCTATAGGATTAAGGATGGAAACCTGCCATTGAAGGCACTTCTGGCGAGTTTGGCCTCTCTGTTGTAGATCTCTACCCCAGAAACTTTTCAGACTCCTTGTTGGGTTATTTTTTAATGTGTCTGTCAATAATGATAATCTGTAACAATCACGAAACATTTAATATTATATTATTAGAAAACATTGTATTTATACTCCGTCATGCTATATTGTCTGACAATTTAGAAAACAACGTTTTGCGAAATCGGATGTGGGGCTGACAACTTTATAATTTTTCATTGGTGCATAACATTTTCGTATTTACCTCTTACTTAGAAAAACACATTCTTAAATATTTTTTTTCATTTATTGATATTTACAACTGTAATAATATTACAACAAGTAAATCTGCTAATATGAACAAATAACATGAAAAAAAAAACACTTGTGGAGAAACTACCCATCGGTAGTACTCCAGTAAAGTTCTATAGTAGAAGTTCTCGAGGCTATCTTCATTTAAATAATTTAAACCTTTAAAGGCAACTTTAAAATCATCACTAGTGAATTTTTTATTCTAATAATTAAAATTTAATTAATATTTTTTTCGTTGAGATGCAATTGCTTTGAATTCGGCTGTAATTGAAATAAAAATTTACTTTTGAATAGGATAGTGTCTCAATAGAAATAAAGAAATGATACAATTTAAAAAGAAAAGTTATGGTGAAATGAACAGTGAGGTAAAGTATCTGTTTTAATTCTCAAAATTGACCCACGTTGCAACGTCCCGACGCATTGGGACGAACTTTAATCAAACCATTCAATTATTGCGAATACTAATATATTTAATACTAACTTCAGTGTCTTGCAACCGCTTTAGAACTGAGCTCGCTTAGAACGCTTAGAACCGCTCCTGAAGTCGAGGAATCCATCCATTTTCCTGGCTAATGATTGGTGAAGACGTCGAGGGTGGAGAGTGAAGGATAGACAAATTATTTGTCAGGATGAAGGTGTCCTGGCCAATCAGCAGATAGCTCCTCTTGTTCTTGTTCTCGGGATTTATTGTCGCTCTTAGTCGGCTCGACTACTTCTCAGGATTTAAGTTACCATGGGGACAGAGGGATGCGCAATGGTAACACTATAGTATCGGTAATGATAAAATAATGAAATATTTATTTGAAAACACCTTACAAATGCCGTTTGGCATAAAAATTCTTCAAAAGGACAACGACATAACTAAAAATATATATTTTTTGAGTATTTTTGAGTTTTGAGTTAAGCATTCAGTAGCAATTGTATTGGTTGAAGCCTTTTAATTCTGAAACAAAATATCTGATATTCCATTTTCATTACATTTTTGTTATAAAATCATATTTTGAGTAGAATCATGTTTGAACTTGAAGTTTTATGGGAATGGTGACATGAGTTAAAGTAAAATTTTTCAATCTTTTAAAAGTTTTTAGTGGCTAGTTAAACAATTCAATAATTACAGGAATGTTTTGGTTGGAGTGATATATTGCACGTAAGCGTATAAAGTATGGTCTTCTTAAGGAAACCTTCACTTTAGGAAAGTTGATGGAAAAACCTCCTTTTGAAAGCACTCCTTCCTTGTTTGGTTTCTCTGTCTTTACCTCTCTCCAAAGACGTTTCAGTCCACTTGTCGGATTCTTTGGTAAAGCGGCTGTCAGTAATAATGATCAGTAAAAATCACGAAACACATTATATTATAATAATACAGAATATAGCGTTTATACTTCGTAATTTTATATATTCCGAAAGTTTAGAAAAAGACATTTTGATAAATCGGAGGCGGGTCTGGGAAAGTGTGGTGAGCAGTTGCCAAGGGGTTAATAACTTTATAGTATATTATTAGTTATCCAGCTTCTGTTTCTGTATCTGCTCACCTGTACATGAATATTCATACAACATACATCACAAGTGTTACTTATGGTTATACATATAGGCAGAGACTCACATCTTCAAAGTATATTAAGCTCTGCAAAGCTTAGTGGATTCATGTTGCTTTTGAGTCATATTGAAATTCAGTCCTTGGTGAAAGATATTCTGATGTTTGAGAGTGTCTCAAATCATGGAAAAACATGAAGAAGCCAAAGAAGATCCAGTGAAATATCAGTTGATATTGTCATAAATGTTCTGATTTTCTTAGTCTAAACAATTATGACATTAGTTTCTGGAAGATGAATTCGAAAGATGTGAGAACAGATTGTACTTACCAAATTTATTATTCTACCGATTAGCCCATCTTTAGATATCTTCGACTATATTAATCTTACGGTACTATATCAAATTACTTTATATTGTAAACAGAGAGAGAGAGAGGGCTCGATAGACGCCCTTATCGCAGTTAAAACAATTTAGGACTCATAACCCTTTGAAGGGAGGACTTGAGATGGCTTCAAAGGTTATCGATGGATTTATCTTAATCTGTTGTTGCTGGATTATCGAGAAGCGGCGCTTTGATCCTCGCCCACCTTAATCTCTCCAGCTTAGATCTCGTAACTTCACTGCCTACTTTAATCATCTTTCAATATAATAACTGTTGCTGAACCTTATCAATTTATGTTTCTACTCATTTGACTTGCTTATAGAGTTTTATTAGTCCTAGACTGAGTTAGACAGCTTATAACAACAGATCTTTATATCATTACTCCGGCAATAGCCAAGATTAGAAAACGAGGAGCGATTAGCCATTGGAAATACAGTAGGCCTACATTTAGCTGAAAATATTAATTATATGAATAATTATAATAGAACCACCACTACAACTCTTATAATTTTCTTCGTTAAAGTTGTATCCTCTGACGTTCCTTCTGTTTTGGTCTTTCTATCGATTCTGTTTTATAGATTTATTTTATTTTATTGCAGTATATTCTATTAATTCAAAATATTTATCCTCGTTTTCTTAATAAGCATTGTCGTGTATGAGTACATGCACCTACCGATTAACCAATTCAGGCTGTTTTTATTGGTACGTTTATGTGGCGTTATGTCAATAACCCTGCAGTACGATGTGGATGCGATGGTTTCATCTCCGGGTAGAAAGGAGAAATAATTTGTTTTTAATTAATTATTAGACTTGTCTTGTTGGATTGTGCCTATGGCTTGTAGGAGTAAGTGTATAATATGTCTGTAAGGTCTGTTACAATGTCCTTTTAAAATAAAAAAAAACTAGCTTTTTTTTTTTTTTAGAATAATTTAATGATATTTACAACTGTAATTATATTATATCAAGTAAATCTGCTGATATGAACAAATGACATGAAAACAAAAAACACTTGTGGAGAAACTACACATCGGTAGCACTCCAATAAAATTCTATAGTAGAAGGTCTCGAGGCCATCTTCTTTTCAGATACCTCGGAGGGTTATCAGGAATAGTATGGGAAGCAAGTTGGGAGACTAGCGCATTCAAGTGTGTATGGAGCTTGTCATGGAAGGATAGGTATCCAGTTTGGACCAAATCAGCAACATATGGGGTATTAAGATCATGATGAATGAGTTTGCTTGTGACATAATAAGGAACATTGATACGAGATGAATTGGATGGTTTAGTTGAACCCCAAAGCTCTACTCCGTATGTTCAAATAGGTCTGGTAACTGTCATAAAAAAAAAACTATCAAAATTTGATTTTTGACGCGAAGTATTCCACGTTAATGGCCTCCATGTTGGGTGATGTCAGATAATTTAAATATAACAAATTATTTTAAATAACTTCAACAAAAGTATAAACTGTGCAATTTAGCACAGAAATAGATTCAGAAGTTTCGTGAAGAGTTAGTTACGAATTCTCTTTGAATATACAATTAATTAAGTAATGTGAATACCAATTTGATTAAATCAAAAAATATTAAAATAAATATGTTTCATCTTCTTACCTTATCCCCTCTTTTTTTGTTATAATAAAATAAAGAAATATTTTTCATGTATACAACGCCATATATTCGTGTTCCATTCCTCACCACGTATTACTTATGGCATCATTGACAGCTATATGGCTACCAGGAAATTTAGCCATTCCCAGTTTATTAGTGGTCCTGGCGATAACAGTGAATCGCAAAAGCCGTAAAGTTTTTATGAAATGATGAAGGTCTTTATTGGAGCTTGAAAAAAGGTTAGCTATGAAGGAGCGTTAAATATTTCAGGGAATCTTAAAACTTTTTTATTACCTCTCGGTGAAATAGGTGTAATGAAGATTATTCCAGTATTGCCTCTTTTGTAACAAGAAAAAAAGGCGCTTTCAACATAAATTTCCCGATTTATTTTTTTATTAATCTTGAATGAAGTTGTTTTTGTTGTTTTTACAATTTTCTCTTTTATTCTGTATCGTTCATGGAGTACAACAAATATTTAATTTACAAGTTCCAACTCCATAATTAGTATCTACATTTAAATCTCTTACATTCAATATTAGACTGGAGGGTTGTTTGTTATTGGTCTTTTAAACTTACAACAGTAAATCTAAACTCAGCAAAAATAAATAGGGATACCACTAATTTTGTTATATTTGCTTTGCCTAGCATTTTAATATTATTTTTTATTATAAAAAGCATTAATATTTATTATAAATTATACTACATTAATTACTAATGTAGTTATTAAATATATAATAATATAAATGCTAGGTACAGCATATAATACAAAATTAGCAATACCCCAATTAATTTTTGCGTAGTATATTTCACATTCTATTTACTTTATTTCTTACATCATTCCTGAAAATCTCTTTAGGATATGCGTCGTTAAATTAAGGTTAAAAAACGTGACTTACCCAAGTAAAAAAATTAAAAAATAACAAAATAATTAAAAAACAAAAGGCATTACCTTTTTTATACTTCTATGAATCTCAGATTTGTTGGAGATGTGTCAGCATGATAAATAATAATGTGCAGAAAAACTCTTAATATTCTAGTTTATATATCTTGTTTACCATTATTTTAAAATTTAGTTTCACAAAATAACTTCTTGGAAGTTTTATAGATTACACATTACTAATAAACTTAACCCTTAACTGGTATGGTCCATAAGTTGCTCCATAACCGGTAAGGTGGGGTCACCGGGAACCCAATATTTGTTAACTCAAAATCTTCCCTGTTAATCTTCAATTAAATTCAAAACAATTTTTTTTACAACCATACATCATATCTAAATGTATCTGAATGGGATTGAACACAATAAATGTTAATTTTTGTTTTATATAAAAGTTTATTTCACAAAACGCAAAACTGTAAAAATGAAAATTACAAAATAATAAACATTAGTAATAAGACATGAGTACATGAAAAATCATAAAAATCAGTGATTGATTTCTATCATTTACAATATAAGGAACATTAAAAAAATGGTGTAATGTGGTAATAAAAAAATATTATATAAATCACAAGCACTATTATAGGCAGTCTTCACAGACACTCTTGGCACAATCCGTGCATATTGGAGTACAGCAATGAGCACAGTAAACCTTTGTTTTTTTATCCCAACTCCTTGGGCACTTCCCACACCTTATTCTTTTACCAGGTACAGCTGAGGGCTTTGGAATTAGGTAATTTATCAACCTAACAATCAATTGCCTACGATCACGGGGGGTGTGCAAGTTGGTTCTCTCCTCTGAAGTTGAGGTTCAACCAGCTGCCTCGCCAGATTTTTAATAAAGTCAAATATTGATAATTGTTTGTTCTCCGACAATGATGAATAAATTACATATGAGTTACTATTATGTTGTGGGAACGGGTTCGTACGTTTACTGCAGGTGGATTAGAACACCACTTGATCCTATTTCTACCAAAATAATTCTGAGCTGTCATGCCATGAGATGGAACTTCTCCCTGCACACCACATCCTTGTTCTAAATTTTCTAAACAAATACCTGATTCTTCATATTCCTGATTGACATCGATCCCATAATCTAACTCTGAATTAGAATCATGGTCACTTTCCAAATCTAGATCAAAGTCCTGGTCACTTCCACAATCGCTCTTAGCACCTTCCAGCCATTCCAGAAAATTTGGATTCATCGACTGTCGCTGTGAATATGCCATTTTTGACTGAAATAATATAAATTATTTTTTATAAAAAAGTTTCACTAATGGTATGGTGGGGTCATACGGACCCCACGCTCCACTAATAATCGAATAAAACACAGAAATCACTTACTGTGGAACAACCACTTCTGTCAACAGCTCAGAAGCTATTGCCTGAAAGGTACTGTGTACCACAGCTCCTCATGGCAGCCCCTTAGGGAATTACAGAATACTCAAAACTGGCTGGGGCTCCCAGGACCCCACCTTAATCGTTACGGGTTAAGGAAGTTCGAGTTTCCTGTTTATTGTTTTATTATTTACTAGTGACCCACCGCAGCTTTGTTCGGGTAATAAGGCATATTATGCCATTTGTCTGTGTAATGTTTTTTTTTTTGTATCACGTATTAAGGACCACACGAATATTAGACGTACAGGTAAGGCTTTTATGGGAGTCTTGATTTTCTTTCTATCCATCTCAGTACTTATTATATAGAAATTATAAAAATAAAAACAAAAACAAATATTTCTTTATATACGAATTTATTGTCTCGCACGTTAGATAATTGCACGGGATTAGGCGGCGTCTTCGGTTAAACCCATCGATATTCCAACACATTTACACAAAACCTCGATTAATTCCTAAATCTTCCTGGTGAATCACTCTATATATTGGTGAAAACCGCAAGAAAATCCATGCAGTAGTTATTGAGTTTCCCTCGAACAAACGCGGCTGAGGACTTGGTTTTATAATATGTATAGACGAAATATTAACTATTTTTAATTACTAACTATTATTAAAATATAGATATTATTTTTGAACTTGAAGAAATTAGATTCGTAATAACTTCAGTATATTTAGTTTATATATATAAATCTGATGAGTATATTTTCCGTAACTACCTTATTAGGAGGAATGAATGTGTTTCAAAACAGATAGAATATATCATATTCAAATATAAAACGCAAACGAGCACGTGATAATTGTGAATACAAAAATGTCAAAATAGAAGGAAAACAAAATCTTCAAGCTCTGTAGATCCCTGATTTCAAAAGAATTATTTCAAAATAGTTTTATATTTTTAATGGAATGTATTTGTTCAGAACAAGAGTATTTGGCAGTATAGATTTAAGAAAACCAAAAATGTATACGATAAAATCAAAATAGTATGAAATCACACTATAGTTATTGAAATTATAATATAATTTAAGGGTGTGAATTTCTAAATAGAAACGTAGGATAAAGAAAGAAATTTATAATGAAAAAGGGAAAGGGTCAAGAAAGTAATTTATATGCTAACAAAAAACAATTTTTTTTTATTACAATGTGTTTGTTACAATTTGTTTATTACTATGTGTTACAATAAATCAATATCATATTTCCATACAATAACCAAATATGGTACTAGTAAATAATTTTATAAGTTATGAAAAACAAATTTATTCCGTTTTATATTAAAACTTCTAACAATACGATTTGACCATCTATCTGCTTTTTTTCCTAAAAACATATTTATTGTCAGATTTTGATTTTTTTTTTAAATTGGGTAAGAAAGAACAGGAAAATAAGTTCAAAAATACTTTATTCAATACAATACCAAAGGAAAAAAATAATGTTTCAACCCATTGTAATAAATGACTGGCAAAAGGCTTGGAAGAAAATTAAACTTGCTTCCATGTGACAATTTAGATTATATCGGGAAATGTATCCCATTTCCTTCGGATTCAATTAATGAAAAACAAAAGTTGATGAGTGTTTTCTCTCAGATACGTCTGTCCCATTTAGGTCTGTAGGATTCACACACGTTGAAGCATAATTGATTTGTTTAATCAAACCGTTTTCTCGATTCGTTATTTCTGTTTACTTAATTTAATAAAAGCTAAAAGTTACACAATATAAGATCTGGAAAGAGTGCTTTTTTATAGTTTTATTGTAAATGATCATTTAACACATGGGTCGCCTATATTTTTGGGTCGCGGGTCAACATCAAGACTACTTTTATATTTGGTCGTGAAATATAAAATTTTATTAAAAATATAATATTTCAGTAAAAAATTAGAAATATTCTATTTATAAACCAATTATAAATACAGTTGAATGAAATTTATTTATAAACCATCTCTCAGAAATATTTTATAATTTATTTTAATATAATAAAACTAAAGCTTATTATATAAACTGGGTGACTTGAAAAATACCCCTCGGGTCACACAGGCTGCAGACCTCTGGTTTAATTTATTTAATAGAAAAAGTACTTTGCAAAAGAAACTAATACTTTTTGTCTTTATAAATATTTCTGATGCCAAAAATGTTAATAAGATTTTTTGTCTTTTAAATTAATATACCAAGGAGATAAGAAGGAATGATATAGAAATTGTTGCTAAATTAAAAAAAAAATTCTCCACCGTCTGGTTATGGCTAGCAGAAAAATCGATTCTTCCGAATTACTGCGTTTCGTATATTCCCAGAGGGTTGGTGCATATAATTTTTATTGTTATATGTTGAAACTACAGATTATAAGTGATATCTGCTGGCCATTATTATTCATTATGCGTCGATCGCATATGCAAGTAGCAGTGACGCTTGACGATGATGCATTTTTGATATGTTGTAAGGGCATGTCTGAATGGTGTAAATACAATAAAAAACCGGACGGGAGTACTTTTGGTGGCCGAAAAACTTCGAAATTTTTTAGGAAAACAACATAAATAACCATTTTTAAAGAAGATAAAATTTGCTACAATTTGAGCCCACATGCAGCTCTGTAGGTGTACCAAACCCTGAGTTGATATACAAGTTCCAATCAGATAATAATTAGCCAGAATCTTAGCTGTATCTAATATATAAAATTATCGTGTAACAATCTTCACACAGTAACAAAACTCCTTCAAAACGACTTGACCGATGTTTATGAAATTTTGTGTCTATATTCAGTAGGGCTGAGAATAGGATGTAAACTATTTTTTATACCCCTAGATAAGTGATATGTGTCGGTCATTAGGTGTAATTTTAATCCACCAATTATGGAATCTTACACGTTTGGTCATCAAAAATATCACCGGGAATGTTATTGAAACATCAATGTTGATTGGAATCTTTAAAGGAGAAATCGTCCTGTTGCCACGTATTCCAATGATACCACCAGAACCCATAATACCGTTCAAAAGACTTCAATTTGATATAAGCTTGGCTTCTGCTATGACCATCAACAAGTCTTAAGGCCAGGCAATGTCCATTTGTGGTTTGGACCTAGAACATCCATGTTTCTCCCATGGACAATTATATGTTGCATGCTCACGTGTTAGTAAACCATCTAACCTATTTGTATTAGCAAAGGGCAGATTAAAAAAAAATATTGTGCATTGATTAGCGCTCAATTAAATTTAGATAAATAGTTATAATTTAAAAAATATTACCAGTCATAATTAAAAATCAATAATGATATACCTCATTCATTAGTCTAATGTTTATATTTTATCAGTTAGGAATTTTGTATATTATCAATTTATTATATACAGTACTTAGATATAAGATGAATAAAATGTAAAATAAAAAATCAATTTAATTCATTTTTTCCATTCATCCACTGTTTCTTTAAAATTCTAATTTTAAAGTAATATATTTTTAAAACTATTACAACAGCCACAGCAACGCGTGGCCAAGTCAGCTAGTAACTCTATAATTTAGTATTTACTTCGACTATTGTCTTGTATTAAATGAAAAAAATACTAAAGTTCACTAAGAGTTTTCACCACAAATATATTTCTTTACAGAACAGTGTTTGATAAAACAAAAAAAATAGGTTCATCTTGGAGTATGATAGAGCAGTATTGTATCGTTTGTTTTCTAACCGCTTATAAACTTTTATGAAAGGAGATTTGAGAAAAATTTCGAGAGGGAGAATAACACAACCTATGAGATGTATGATAAAAATACTTTACTTTCATTCATTAAATATATTTTGTAGCATCAAAGGCTACCTGGAAATCTAAAATAATTTTATCACTGAATAATTACACATTATGAAAGGAAAGATTCATTAAAGTATATTTTCGAAAGGTTAGCCGGTTTAGTCTAAGGGCCGTGAAATGAGGGCCCTGGTGTCGGGTACTAGTTAAATATCTCTAACCTAATTATACCTCAATAGACAAAATTTCGGACTCCCACCGTATTATCTTCCGATTGGCCATAGCAGCATAAGGAGACGTTCAATAATCAAACTATATTTAAATTTTCTCATCTGTCGCCAGTTATTTTTTATGAAATTATTTTATAAATGGTTTTCAGAGGAAGAAAATTTTGATTTGAGGTATTTTCAACTTACCTAGGTACTTCAAACAAAAGATCACAAAGTTTCAGATTCTACGATAGAGTGGGTTCATGCCAACTTACTGCAATTATAACAATGCTACTCACTTCATTGAAATGGTTTTATCGAATAATGAATTACTTCTTCTCTGAAGAAATAAATAAATAATTTCTGACTCATGGAAAAGCGTGTAGTTGCAGCCTTACTGCCCTCAGCCCACCGGTCACTGGTCCTTGTAAGTCTTCGCAACTCCTGCTACTCCTATTGTTGTTAGAATGCGTACTCTTGGGTCTTCCCCGAGCAAGTCTTCTCCAGATCTGGCATTCACTACCTACCCTTTCAGGTTTCTACCCTGCAGACGTGCCTATACCATGTTAAACACCGCTCTTCCTGTATATCCTGCATCGAATTAATTACAATTAAATTGACTATTATACTTACATCACACCTCTGTATACTTTCAGATAAGTATATTATCGAAAAATGTTTTACTTAGTTATTATTTTATTTAACTGCAAATACAATATTAGGTACTTTTGCCTCGTTTGCAATTAACGATTCAAATTAATCTCTTAACAGATGAGAAAAACAATACTTTACTTGTTTGAACGGGGGACCTGAGATTTGTAGGATTTCAGAGGTAAATCTCATACTCCTTCAACTGACTTCCTACAGCTTTATGCTTCTTGGCAGGGAGTGTCCCTTGTTGATGGAGACAAGAGCCAGGGATAAGTGATGATGACTACAGCCGAGGACAAAGGGAAAGCTGAAAGGGCTTAGGTTGTGAATGGGCAGCTGGGCAGTGGAAATTCCCCATTGTTTTTCTCCCTTGAATAGACTCTCCCTTCCGCCCTTTCTTCATTTTTAGCCTCGTATCGAAACTTTTAATAGAGCTTATCGCGTAAGTCAGTTTAGCCCTTAAGCTGGAAAATGGCCCTTCCTTCCAACTCGTAACACTTTTTCAAGACTCCAGATAAGACCGAGAATTTTCTGCTTGAAGAAATAAAAGGATCTTCTCTCTTTCCTTTCCTGAGTGACAAATGAAATGGACTACTCGGTCCCTGTCGGAAAGGGTACTTTTCAAAAGTTATTGGGTGTTGGATTTTTTTTTCCGGCAAAATTTTTCAGCTTGCTCAAATCACAAGATTGTTTGCTAACTTCTTTCTGAATCAAGTTTGAGCTAATATTTTATTACAAATGCCTAGGGTATGCCTATGGAGAGAAGGGCGAAGGTAGAGGTTGTCACGGACCTAGCTTTTATGTCTTCAAAAATTGAGCGTCTCGTGACGCAATTATTTACCCTTATCAATTAGTACCACTGCCATTATTCAAGAAATTATCATGGGTTGAATACCGTTGTACGGTTGAATACGGTTGAAATGACGTGGTCCTTAGTAGGCCAATAAAAAAAATACCTGTACTATTACAACACGTGAACCGGTTTGGGGTTCAGCACATGGTAGAGGGTATCCTATGGACAACGGTCCTTCAAGGAGGAAACTTGTCACGCTTACGATCTCGCTCAACTGCCAAATTTCCCCCCCTCCCTTATTTTTGGTACCCAATTTTTATAATATTTTATAGAGGCTGAGTGAGCCCCAGGAGGGTCCGAGATTCTATATGATCCATCTCCGGCTGCAAACAGACTGAACTAAAGTCTTGCCCAAAGCGGGATTTGAACCAGGATTTCAGGCATGTCAAATCAGTGCTCTAACACTGAGCCACTACGAAAAAAACTCCATTATTGTAGTTTTTGTTGTATAATACTATAATCTGTAAGAGTTGGTAATGGTGAATATGGCATTGAATAGATGAGTTGATGATGTCGAATGTAATTTAAATTTTTAGAAAATTAGTTTAAATTTTTTTTGGCTCTTCTAAAAGGCATTATCTGTTAAGTCCAATTTATCAAAAAAACAAAACAATTTATCTATGTATCTTGGTAAGATGATAAATTTAAACCTTTTTAGAAAAAAAATCGACATTGGAAAATACTCATATAAATTTTTAGAACTTTGTCTCTTATTTAAGTGGCCCAAAGTAAAGATTGTATTTCACTTTCAGTTCAATGGCTTCGTTCCTTATAATTTATATAAATAATATATTTTGCTGGAGTATAAAAACATTAAAGTTCTAAGTGTTATTAAAAAAAAATCTCCTTTTATTCAATTTATTCCTATTTCTTCTCATATTATAAAATCCATAACTTTGTTTTTATATTTTTATAAACTTTAATTTATTATTAAAATAAATGCGTGTTTTGAAAAAATCTTTCCTCATCAGATTGCAAATAAACAAGTAATTATAGTCTTTAAGCATTAGAAATGTTTTCTATCTATCTAAAATTAATAAAAAAATTTGCGTCTGTAGTGCCCTTAATTCTCAAATCGAAATCAAGAGAGCAAATATTATATTTTCGACTATCACCGAAAATCATTGCAGGCTTATGTTATAATTCATGTTATATAAATCTATTCTATTCCACAATATTGAATATGTACCTGTATAGAGCTAAATTTCTCAAAATAGTATTTTCCGAAAGAATGCCTTCAAGTAGTTGTGTTGTGCATTTATAGTGCATCCGCATATTTATAACTCTTGTGCATATTGTCAGAAAAATGCAGATTTTAATAAATGAAAAGTCGTTCGAAACATATTTCTAAAATCTAAAATTTCTTTTTAGGCTTTAGTTAAACGTATTCAAATTATTTAGTGTTTAATATTTTCTAAACTCTTTCATTTCTTCCCCACCAAACTCTTAATTTATTTCAATTAATATTTACAATATTAAATATATGTTATAGTAAATATATGTATATAGTATTATATATATGTATAATATATGTATTAGTAGTATATATGCATATAGTATTAAATATATGTATATGTTATAGCTTGAATATATTCAATTTCTGATAATAATTTGGGTATTTCTGAATAAGAAATATGCCAAGAAATCATAAATAAAAAATATAACGACATGAAAGGCATTCTGTGGACCTGCAGACCAGCTTACATTCAGAAAAAAAAATCTGTACCACCACAAATCATAAAGAGTCTTGGGTTCGGAACATGGTGGAGACTGTACTGTTTCTAGGACAATGGTTGTGCAGGATCGTGGGTGATTTGCCCGAGATCATGCTCTATCGCCAGCGTACAACTGACGATGAACTTCCTCTAATTTAGGGTACCACTTTTATAGAGGCTGCGTGTGCCCCATTATATAAATAACTAAACTGTTTGCAGTTTATTTTTTATTACAAAGGTTCGTTATTATTAATAAAAAGGGTAAGATATGGCTTACATTGAGGACTGGATTTCAATCCATCATTTTGTTAAAAAAAAAGTTAGGCATACAAAAGAGTAGTGTGGTCTTTTGTCTCCAGGTCTTATTATAATGTGACTATATATCCTTAGGAAATGATGGGTATTCGTTTAATAGAGGCTGGATGAGCCCCAAGAAGGTTCCAGGTCCCAAAAGATCAATTCTACGCCATTAAATGATTAAAATAATGCTGCCACAGCCGGAACCCGAGACCTTCGACACGGCAACTCAGCGCTCTATCACAAAGCCGTTCAGCTGAATGGCCCTTATGCAGGATTCCCAAAAAAGTGAGAAATCCTAAATGTTGAGCGTGATCCAGGCCGAATCTCTCTTTGCTCAATCGTTAGCTTAGAAAAATTGCAGTCTCTACCATGTACTGGAGCCATATATATATATATATATATATATATATATATATATATATATATATATACCATACAAGATCCTTTGTTGCTTATAATGCTACAGTTATTTTTTGTTTAGAATAGCGTTCTCTATTCGTTCCCTGTCCTTTGTAGCTCGGAGGAGATGCCCAAATCGGGGAAAATTGTCGATCGGAATGCAGAGAAGGAGGCAGCTGACAGGAAGCTTAACAAGCGGCTAGGCGACGTGAGTGCTTCTCCCCAAAAAGGACAATTAGTAGCCTGTATAATTAAACTTGGATCTAACTCGCCCGTGACCAACTGGTTTAGGCTTGCTCTCTACCCTCCTTGCTATCTCCCAAACTGTTCCTCCACTCTCAGTGCCACAACTAAATTCAACAAATCCAGTTCAGATTATATGTGTATAAGCTATTTTTAACAATTCTATCACTTTATTTAAAAAAAAGTACATATTTCATTGTATTATCTCAACTAATAAATGCCCTTTGATTTTTAATATCCAAACTTTTGATCTACTTTACAAGCTCTACTTTCGTTTGAAATGTGAAACGATTGATCATTTTCTAATCAATATCTTATAACTACATAAAGAGGGGCATCTGTGGTATAGTGGTTAGAACAACAATCTTCTAAGTCCAAGATTGTTGGTTCCTATTACGGAAGGAGGCCTTAGGTTTTTTTTAAAGGAAGTGAAAAGTCCTTAGTCATACCATCCTTCGGGTGTGACGAACAATGGAGGCTCCTTGCCTAATATAATATATGGATAGGCTAAATTTAGGAGTCCCACTGTATCATTGTCCAATTAACAATTGCAGTAATTATATAAGTGACGTTAAAATGAACAAAAAAAAACCATCTATTTAAGGAATTAATTCTTTGATCTCCAACTATTTTCTTTCCTATTATACATGACCGTCTACTTTTATACAATTATCTATGAAGTTTTAAACGTAAAATATTATCTAAGTTGTTATTAATTTCGACGTAAGCGATTCCTGACCCCGTTATATAAATGACGAAAAATCAGACAGTAATGGAAAACGTTTATCATAAATTAATAAAGAAAAAAAAACTGTCACTGTTGCATCATCCAATTAACCAGTCACCAATTAAATTAAACAAGCAAACGAATTATTTAAACAAATATTCTATGACTTCAACGCATACAAACATAGGCTCACATTCTTCACCAATATATAACGATCAAGTTTTTAAATCTATCTATTATAATTTATTAAGAATTAAATATTATTCAAGAGTTTGTTAATTTCGATGTACGTGATTCCTGATGATATTATGCAGATAACAACAATTCAGACATTAATAGAAAAATTAAAATTATTAGGAATCTCACTCAAAAGGATGACCTAAATTAAAGTTGGTAGAAACTAAAAAAAAAAGTATATTGCCACATGAGAAGTCTCAACAAAACATAAATTTATTTATGTCATTTCTATTCATTATTCACAATGTTTGTTTAATTTTTAATAATAACAAAATGTTTTTGAAATCATTTTACTACGATTAACGTTCGATTTGTAATTTATAATGATTGCTTTGTTAAGTAAGTAAGGGCTTGATCTCTAAGTAAGTAACTTTATTACTTAGTTACTTAACCACTAAAACCACCATCTAACGCATCCAAACAATAATTTAGAGATTCTTAATAATTAATTACTACAACATTAATCAACAAGTAGATATAAATGTCTATATCTATACGATATAAATATAATAAAATGTCCATTATGTCCATAAAAGTTGTATTTAACTTTATAGTTATTGTTAAGGCCATTAACATTAAAAGAGTAGTTATTTTAAAGCTTAAGCAAATTCCTTTGTTTTAGTTTTTAATTCACCAATGTTTAAATAAAGATTTTTTTCTTTTCTTTTTCTTTTGTTTATTATTATATTATTTATTGGAAGAAAAAAATGTATTTTATTTATTACAAAAGATAATTTGCAGATAAGCTTAGGAAAAATATTATTTGTATACATAGTATATGGTGTAAGTGAATAAACAAGTGCCGATTGTCTACTGTGAACAATCGAAGTACACGCTGTAATCCAGCTGGTGTTGTCAGTTAAAGATAGTTTGTTGTGAGTTGGATGGATGTTCGGATCATGCTATCTCCCATCGATTATCGCCAGCATCGATCTGCTAACGATTATCGCTTGCATCCATCTCCTATTGATTATCACCCGCATCGATCACATCGTTGTTATCGATTCGACCAGCTGGCTTTGTCGACCCTTGAGGAACAAGACCTTGTTATATTCACATGATACCTGCAGGTGATTTATACTGAACATTAATATTTTTTTTTTTTTTTATTTTTTTTTTAATTTTAGATTCCAAAGTATAAGAGATAACACTACCATAAACAGAAATAATATCACACAACAGACTAACCTGCCACAGCACCTTCGCATCTTGCTAAGCGAAAAACGCAGAGCAAGATCTAAGTGGCATAGGACTCGTTACCCATCAGATAAAACGTATTACACCCAACTGACTAACAAACTGAAAACGGAGATTAGAAACTTCATAATCCAAAATTTACTTAGTGTGACTGAAAATCTTACGACTACTAACAAATCACTATGGACGACCGCCAAAATGATCCTTAAATTCAAAGATTTTAATCATCCTCTCCTTACTGAAAATCAAACTTGGTCCAGATCTGATGAAGAAAAATCTCACATATACGCTCAACACCTCTTCAAAAAATTTAATCCACACCCTGATATCCTCAACCCTATTCACATTGAGCGTATTGAAGCAGAACTGGATATCCCACTCCAAATGTCTCTCCCACCTAAGGCTTTTCATCTGTCAGAAATATCCAATATTATTCATAGTTTACCTTCCCGTAAAGCTCCTGGACATGACCTTATTACAGCTCACATCCTAAAATCCCTTCCTCGAAAAGCTATCCTATTCCTCACATACATATATAATGCTGTAATCCGTACTACCTATTTTCCTGATACATGGAAACTATCTATAGTAAAAATGATCCCAAAATCCAAAAAGCCTCCAGAACTCCCATCCTCTTATCCTCCTATCTCCCTCTTACCCATAATGGGCAAGATCCTCGAAAAACTCATTCTAAAACGTATTTATCCCATCCTAGATAGTAACCGCATAATCCCAGGCCACCAGTTTGGTTTCCGAACATCCCACTCCACTATCCAGCAATGGCATCGTGTGGTGGATGTTGTCTCCTCTGCATTGGAGCGTAGATTGTACTGCACAGGAGCCTTTCTCGATGTAGAACAGGCTTTTGATGGAGTCTGGCACCCAGGTCTCCTTTACAAAATCCGACAATTCCTTCCTCCTACATACTTTTTAATCATTCGCTCCTTTCTAACTGGCAGAACATTTAAAGTAAGTCATAAAAGTTCCTACTCATCCCTCTATTCCCAGTCTGCTGGCGTTCCTCAAGGTAGCATCCTCGGTCCTATCCTTTACACAGTATATACAGCTGACATTCCAACCCATCCTAACACCTTCATCTCCACGTATGCTGATGACACATGTGTGTTATCAGTTAACAACGACCCATATATTGCATCCCAATCCCTTCAATTACACCTATCACGCCTCGAAGAATGGTGTCGGAATTGGAGAATTAAAATCAATCCCAGCAAGTCCCATCAAATTACCTTTACCCTTCGTCGAAAACCCATGACTTCCTGTCCTACTGTATTCTTTAATAGTACTCCACTTATCCCTGTTGAACAGATTCACTACCTGGGACTCTACTTAGACAAGCGTCTTACTTGGAACCCTCACACAAGATTGAAAAGACAAGAAACAGCTAGACGTTTCCGACTACTTCAACACATACTGGATAAGCGCTCAAAGCTTCAGATCAATTACAAAAGACTTATTTATGTGACTGTTATAAGGCCTATATGGACTTATGGAATTGAACTATGGGGCTCCACCAAACCATCGAATTCCTCTCGTATTCAATCCTTGCAATCCAAAATCCTTCGCAAAATCCTAAACGCTCCTTATTTTGTCACAAATAAAACCATCCATAATGACCTTAACGTTCCATATGTTACCGATTTAGCCCATTCCAGATACCTATCATTCCACAATAAACTTCAAACCCATCCAAACCCACTAGTTTCCATCCTTGCATCCAATTCCATCCCGGACAATCCTCCTAGGCGTCTGAAGAGAAGATGGCTTCGGGACCTTCTATTATAGAACTTTATTAGAGTGCTGCCAGTGGGTAGTATCTCTACATGTCCTATCATGTATTATTTACTCTCATAGCAATTGTACTAGATGTATGTATTACAGTTGTACAACTCAATAAAATAATAAAAAAAAAAAATTTTAGATTCACTAATAGAATATTTGAATATTTTATATATTTGAAAATGCTACTTTAAAACAGATTTTGATTATTTTTTATTCAGCAAAAAAAAAAGATTTTTAATTATCAGGGTTTTCTCAAATAGTAACATTAAGAAACATTTACGCCATAACTTGTAAGCAATTAAGGTGTTTCAATTATTTTGTATTTTTTTGTTTGATTATTAAACCATTTGTTTAGATTGACTGTTATTGAATTAATTGTGATTTGCTTTCAATAATTTCCTTAATATTTTTTTCCTCTCACATTTAATCTTCATAGCTAGTTATTCGGATCAGCTCGATACGGGGCCTGAGACTTGTAATTTTGCATCCAAAATTGCCGCTCTCCCCAACAGCTATTAACATTTAATTTTTAGTTGTTATTAATAACGTTCTAAAGAATAGTTATACTGAACGATAAAAAAAGAGTTGTTTAAAGTTCATTAAAATTGAATTAGTAAGATCTTCCTAAATTGGCTAAAATAAGTTTATAACCAGGAAAACAGAGTTACTAACTTACTAACTAGTTGGTATACATAACCAATTTTAACCAAATAAACGGATGATTCTAAATGATTGCTAAGCTAAACCTAAACCGTCGATTTATTTCGATTCTAATTTATTACGGCTTTAAACATAATATTTAGAGATATTTAGAGTATTCTTTAAGAGAGGTCTAAAAATTTTCCATATGAGAAATAGACTTAGTAAAAATATTCAAAATTTTTATTATCAGAACTGTATAGGTGGACAGGAAAGAAGTGTGTGGACTTATTTAAATATTTACAATAATGTAATAATTCAAGTTGTCTGTTATTATAAGTGCTTATTACATCGAAATATTCTCGGAAATATGTTTCCGTAAAATCTAACGGTTTTTACAGAATAAACTTCCAACGAACAAACGGTTAAGAAAGGAAGAGAATATAAACAGATATTTATATTTATACTGGTGAGTTAAGACAGGGCTGAGTCTACCTGATTAAAACTTCTTAAGGATTAAGCTGTTAACTGATACTAAGCACGAACCCGAAATAACTTTACTTGTTTTAAAGTAATTTATTGTATTGTAGGCTGAAGACTTAAATGTTTTATCGTTATTGTTTATTCATTTAACGTCATTTTATACTGGCTACAGCTGAACTGACGATACTGTGATGGTAGTCCTAAATTTTACTTATTCAGGTATAACTAAGACAGGATCGAACCGGCTAGAGAAACACATTTAACGTCCCTTCCGAAGAACGGGATAACTAAGGACCTCTTAGTGTGGGATATAGATAGTCTGGGGGTGCAGTAAAAAAAAAAAAAACCATTAAATAAGACAAACTTATTTATTATAAGTGCCGACGTTTCGACCTACGTTGTAAGCCATCTTCAGAGCTGATAGAAGGCGGAGCCAGGACCTTTTAGCTTTATCGTTGTTTAATTTAAATAGCGCAAAACTACTGATGGTTATTATTGCCTTATTAAAATAATTTATTTTATTTTTATATTACAGTTTAAATTATATTTTAGTATATAATTATGCTAAGTTTGCAGAGAAAAAAAGTATTGTAAATCAAAATTTCAATAGGTAACTATTGAATAGAAGAATATCCTGATAATTTAAATAAATTTTATGATGCTATTGGGATACTGTTAGCTTTGCAGAGTGTGGCGTGAGGTAGATTTCTCCTTCTTTTAAGATATTCGTGGTCATAAAGCCAGAAGGTATTCCGTGACTCCATGGTTTGTTTAAGGAAATTTATCTCACTCTATATTAGGCAAATTACTTGAAATGCCATAGTGCATTGATCCTGTTATATGTGGAAAAACAGAATTTATGATCGCTATGTAACTATGTATTAAAGTAATGCGAACTTATTGGGAGCTTATCGTTACTTATTGGGAGTGGAGTTGCTCAATCGTTGAGTGCTGATTTGCCATGCCGAAGTTCCTGGGTTCAATTCCCGCTCGCAGGCAGACTGTTTAATATGTCAATTAACACGTTTTTTAATATGTTAACGTCCGGACATGGATCCTATAGGATTTAAGACCCTTCTGGGCTCACCCAACCTCTATAAAGTGGGTGCCCAACATATGGGAAAAATCTTGCGTTTGAGCGTGATCTAGGGAAAATCACCTCCTTTAACAACCCTTGTTCTTGAAACAATAGTCACTATCATGTACTCAACCCTAGACCCGTTCGGGGGTTGTAGTGGCAACGGTTTTTTTAATGTTATTATAAATTTATTTACCATTTATGTGTAGTTATGAATTTAAATTATGAGAAAATTTGTAGGGAAACATTTAGTATGCAGTTTTTTAAAACTAAACTGTTGAAAATTATGTATTTTTTTTTTATAAAATTTTATTATTTTTTTATTAAATTAAGTTTTTTTATGATTATGTTCCTTTCTCTTAGCAATAGGTTTTTTATGCGAAATTCCTCAGATTTTTTTTTGATAATCAATTATTTTAAACTGTAAATTTTAATGTGATCTAAGGTCACAATGGACTCATGAGTGTTTTAACAGTGTTTTAAAATTATTTTTTTAACGATAATGCCCAAGAAGTTATTAAGTATTCTGATGAAATAATTTGTATTGTTATAAACGTATTTTGTCAAACGTTATATGTCAATTTATTATTTATTAACATAGGTCTTATCTATCGGCTTTTGGGTTTTTGGTGTTTTGATAAAAGGGAAAAACAATCTAGCACAAAAGAACTAGAGAACTGGAACCCTCTACCCTAAACCAAGCTTTGAAGCCTAACAAACAAAACAGAATAATGAAATAAATCTGCATGCATTTGTATGCTGCCCGCGCAGTTAGCCCAGTTTACGTTCCCATTACTTTGTTAGTGGAAATGGGTTTATTGTTTATGTGGAATTCATTGTTAAGTTGTAAATTATATCAACCCATTAGACAGGCTTAGCGCAGTTATATAACCAAAGTACATACGAATTATAAATTAGGTCATGTCCAAGTTAATAAATGTTTTTAAGATAGGGATTTTTTTACTTCTGGGTTTCCCAGCTTTAGTAATTAATGCAAAGTATTAAGGCATACAAATCTAATGATCAGAAACTCTTAGAAAGGATTTTTAATTTTCTGAAATATTTAAAATAGTTTCTTTTTTTATTTATATCATAAAAATATGATGATATGCTAACCTTTCTGATTTCGTGTTTGGTATACATTTACACGTTTAGAACACGTTCACATGGGTAAAATTTTCAAACATTTACAAGCTAAAACTTATTCGATTCAAACATAAGAGTCTTGATGAACTTATATGCTAAGCCATTTTGAAGTATTAAGGGATCTCTTGAACTCAAGTATGATGACTTCCTTACTTTGCAGTGTTTTTTTTTTTTTTACATGGTTGGACGAAACTGCACATCATCTAAAATTCAAATGTGATATACAGGCACATGATTTGCATTTTTCAGACACTTTGCTGACGAATCAGGTTACACCCGAACGGTACTCGTATTTGTAATTACATCCCCCAAAAAATTTCGAAAGTTAAAATTATTTACTATAGACTTAAAATGGAGATATAAAACAATTCCATATTTAATTTCTTTTATTAGAATACTTGTTAATATTGTGACAGCTGATATGTATCTACATACCATCTATTTACAATAGCTCTAATACTAAGCTTCCATATTATTCACCACCAACTCCAAAATCAATTATAAATATGGTCCATATTTATCCATACAATTCAAATAGAGAAACTTACGTATGTTGGAATTGTTTGTTTTGTGCCTCGTATCGGCTGTATCAATTTACTCTGTTACCCATATCATTCCTGCCTAAAGAAGATGGATTATGGTGACTATTAGTTATTAATTAATCGAGTTCTCTTAAACAATAATCTATCACCATCAATTGAATAAAAAGAGATTTCTTTTAAAAATGTGTTTACAGCTTGCCGTAAAATAATAATGAAATGAAACTAAATAATGGATGGATGCCTTGAGTCGCGGTTTCGCTGCTCTACTTGTGGTTTCAGTAGTCTTTAAAGAGGGCAAAAAAATTGTTTGTTCCAACCTTCAGAGGGAATGTAAAATATGAAGTACCCGAAAAAGATCTTTCTCAGTTATACCTGCTACATATAGGAATTCTACTGTACCATCGTCAGATTAGCCATTGCAGCATAAAGTAAAGTTAAACATATGAACAATGTTGGTGAGTAATACTGGTGAACAAATTTAATTTGATTCTAGCGTAGAAAAATAAGATACGTTGGTGTCTCTAATATACTGAGAACGACTTGTCATATTTTCAACAATAATCAAACAGAGGCATTAAGTGGAATATGAAAAATGTATTGTTAAATAAAATGAAGTTTACATGAAAGATTTTCATCTAAATAGGCATTCTTTCAACCATGCACTGACACTATATATTCGTATCACAAGCTATCGTCCTGACTACTGTACAATCTTACTTCTAAAATATATCTTCTTTTCTCTCCATCTATCTATATAAAATTATTTTTGAGGCAGTATACATAGAAATAAAAGAGGAGGGGAATCATAAAAGGATACAAATAAGCAATGTAATAACTTATAATGTTATAAACCAGTATTGTAAGCTTAATTTGACAGAGAAACTCAAGATGTTGAGGTAGTAATAATAAAATTAAATAATTGGGAGTTCTAATAGATTTCAAATATATGAAGATGTGTCTTTTACATAGTATATTTTTTTTTTTTTTTTTCTGAACCTCCTTTATTTTATTAAATTGCAATTACAACATAACAATATAATATGTACATGCATAACCTAAAGCCTTCTATTACCCGTAGGTATGTCAAGGTATTACATTATCTGAGTCCGCTGAAGGCGGTTTCTGCAAAACTGGCACAAGGCCGCTAACTCTATACAATTAAAAACGGGAAGGAACCGCTTACGGGATTAGGAAAAGAAGTGAAGAAGAAGGGTGAATATAAGGGAAGAAGAGAAAGAAAAGAAGGGAGGAATTGAAAGGAAAGAAAGGATAAGGACAAGGGAGTCACCACCCCGTTGAAGGTCCTGCGTTCAAATTTGGCTGAGGCAGATAAATTATTTAATCATTTAACAGCGACGGATGGATTCTTCTTCCTGCACAACCATTGTTCACTTCACAATCTCTACCTCGTACCGGATCCAAGATTCTTTATTCTTATTATTATACAATCATTTATTATTTTTTTATTATTTCATAATCCGCGTTTTTACTAATTACCAAAGATAAGACGTATTTCTTATTTCTTAAATTTTAAAAATATATTAGTTAATTTTTTTTAATTATATTAAATCCAATTAACAGCATATCAGATATTACTCTACTACAAGATTCACTTGATGAGACCTTGTGAGACAGTATGTTCTAGAGCAATGGCCGATTTGTCTTCCTTCATAAGTGTCATGTTCCATCGACTTGGGTTGATAAAGTATCGTCCCTCCAGAATGATGATTGCTCCACTCACCACATCAACCGTAGTCTCCGTTTCTTCTCCCATTACTCACTCTTATTTAGAAATATATACCGTGTTAATCTTATGTATCTTATGTATCTGTATTTTAAAATTAGTATTTAAAATCTTCGATTATTTAAAGCTTTGGAAGGTGTTTAAAATTCTTAAAGTGGTATCTAAACTTGTCTTAAGATGTCACCTATGTATTTTATGAAATTTGTCAACGGATTTCTTGGGAATTTACACAGTGAGAAGAGTTTGGAAAGTTAAAAGATGAGCATAATGAAAGGGGTACTTTTGGTTACAAGTACATTATAAAATAAAATATAATAATTTAAAATCAACTAAGCATTAATTATTAAATTATTTATGATACTTAGGTTTGCGGTTATAAATAAATAAAATTATTTTACAGACTTATGTCTAATGTTTAGACTCACATTTTAGACTTTATTCAGAGAAAACTTCAGAACAAGATTATAGAGTGAACTTGTGGAACATATTTTAATGTACCATTCTAGCGATAAAAAAAAAAAAAATTGTTATTTTCTAAGACATGAATGGAAAAAATTCAAATGTAACTCTTGGACCTTGATGGTTTCATGTTTCTGGTTGGTGCCTTAGATTTTTAGGTGTTTTGTTTATTTTTTATATTATTCTCTTTCTGTCCTTATAATGTTTGAATTAGTAAAATATTGCCATATGTTTTTGTTTTCTGTAGAATTATCATATAAAGATTCCGGTTTTTTTTTCCATTCATTATTTAACATATATCTTATGTATTTTTTTAGTTCCGGCCATTTTATATTAATTATTTATATGAATAAAATTTACCAACTATTATTAGTTTACCTAAATCCGCTGATTTACTTCATTTGATTTTAATTAGACCAAATGATCTTTTTTTCAACTTCTTCTTAGCAAGCCTTGAAAAAAATATTTTATTAAATTGGTAATGATTAAAAAATGTGCTCGAATTCATTATTAAATGCTCTTCCGGAAATTGGAGTAATAAATGATAATAAGACTAGAAGTGGAATAATGAGATATATGACACGATATTTCGGAGTCATTTAAACAAAAACATTTAACGAATTGTCATTGTTAAATGATATACTATGATATACACGAAGAGTCATAAAAATAATACATAGACATATAAATATACGTACATACAATAATTATTTAAATAAAAACACACATATAAATGCATTTATTTTTTAATTATATTAGTTGATCCTATGTATACAGGAGCACTGAGTTGCCAAGCCGGAAATCCTGGTGCAAATCCTGCTGCAGGCAGTACTTTTAATTAGTCTGTTTCCAGCGGGAGATCATGTGGGATCTAGGACCCTTTTGGGCTTACCCAGCCTCTATAAAATATTATAAAAACTGGGTACCCAAAATATGGATGGAAAATATGGCGGTCGAGCGTGACCTAGGACGTCACCCCCCTTGCAGAACCGTTGTCCATGAAAAAGTACAGCCTCTACCATGTATTGAACCCCAGACTCTTTTTTAATGTATACAGGGAAAAATATGGTCCGGTGGAGGCCAAAGAAGTAATTCCTTTAATAGAGATTTACTGCTTGAAACCGATTCACAGTGCAAGTCTTTTCCAGGACTAGATAGACAAGATAGAAAAATATTTAAAAACGAAAAAAATTGGAATATAGAAAACTGAAATAAATAAAATGCGTTCAAAATAATCCATATACATGCTTATAAATAAGTTTATTTTCTTATCACTAAAATAGAGCCAAAAACTTAAAAAGAAACACTATATTTATTATGCAATTGGGAAAAACCCACAATGCAAAGCCTATGTTTCAAAAATACACCCACTTACCAGTCGACGTTTCGCTTTCAGGCATTGCAGAGTTGTATGTTGAACGTCTTGGTGGTGGGGTGCTGTCTCATGTTTGGAGCTTGTTTGTGCTGATGATCGTTGGGATGTATTGTACCTTTTTCTTCCAGATGTGATTCACATAACTCTTTTTTGTTTTTTTTTCTTGATAATGCCTGAATAGGCGAAACGTCGACTGGTAAGTGGATGTATTTTTGAAACATAAGGCTTTGCATTGTGGTTTTTTCCCAATTTATTTTCTTATTTTTATGACACCACATGGTGTCATAAATCTGTATCTTCTCTACTGCTGTGTTCTTACGCTCTAATTTTATTGCAAGTAATACATTTTATAGCCCTGAAGATAGCCTGACTGAAACGAGGTTCGAAGCTTTATTAGGGGCACTTAGGATTACCTATTGGGGTTAAGGGGGTTGCTTAATTTAAGATTGGTATTTATTTAAAAACATTACTGACCTTTTCGTGCAAGAAAATTAAACTTTATATTATAATCATTGTTTGTTTATCAATTAGAATCATCTATGCATGAGAATTATGCTGATCTTGTAAAATTTCCAATCAAAGTTTTAAACGGAAATATGCTTATTAGGGTTCTAAAAAAAGTCCAAATTACTAGCTCAGAAAAAAAAGTTATAAACTGAAATTAAGTATTTTCGAAACTGTATACTTAGATTAAATTCTAGAACGTCAAATCAATTTCTTCGACAAAATCCACCAACCGAAAGTTCTTCTTTGTACTAATTTTTATTTTTTCCCCCTATAGTTAAACAATAACTATGTTGTACAATAACAAAGCTAGAATTAGATAAAACTCGAATGTATTTAACAAAGCTTACTTTAATAATAGCGAGATATCCTTATCATTTAATTATAAATTAATGATTTTTAAAAATTAGATAAAATAACTTTTATTGTTGTTAGTATTAAAAACAGATAAATAAAAAAGACGATTATGAACAAAAGTGCTTAAAATTGTTTTCATTCATAATTATTTCTGCTTCCAATATTTTTAAATTAAAAGAATTGATTCATCTACCAATAATCAGATGCTCATGAATAGCCACTTCGAAGAAAATGAAAGTAGATGATAAAATCGGAATTTTTTGGAAATCCACATTGTAATTTATTCTTTCCAATTTTCAGACATTTGACACATGTATGAAAAGCTACATGGCTCTGAGTTAATACATTCGGCAAGTTTTATCACAATTATTTTGTCCGAAAATTGTAAAATAAATAAAAAAAGGTCACCACAATTTCCCCGTTTCCACCTTTAAAATTTCAAATTCATGCAACCTTTCATCAATTTGCGGTGTTTTTATTTGTTAAATAATGAAATGAAGTTGTTGTTAAAAGATTTCAAAATTATATCGATGATAATTGTTGACCTATGATAATTTATGTTGAAGAAATTGGTCCGGGTAGAGGTCACTGAATGAAATTCTCAAGTAATTTCAGAAGATCTTTATTGATAGCCAACGTTTCGACCTACGCTGTAGGTCTTCTTCAGGGCTATATGCAAAATACAGACAATTTAAGAAAACGGTACGAATATATTAAAACATTTTAAATATAGATAAACTAAAAGAAGGTGAATACAGGCAAAAAAAAATTGATAAAGGTGTACAGTAAAGTAATTATGAAGGTTAAAATGTAGAAAATAATAATAAAACATGAAGAAAATAATAATAAAACAGAAAGTGTTGACAGTTAAAAAATTAAGTTATTACAGATAAAAAATAAAAACTGAATATACAATAGGAATGTGAAATGATATGGGTAAATTAGAAAGTGATAAGAATTACGCACTAAAATTATAGGTAATAAAAAAGAAGAAATAAAATTTTAAAATTATAAAAATCTAGAAACGAATTATATAAAATAAAATAAAATTGAAAATAAAAATTATTTTAGAAAATACAGTATTAATATTGATAGGTAGAATATATTAATACTGTATAGAATATATTAAATAGGTAGTAGAGTGTAAAGAATATTAATTGCATAAGATAATGTAAGAAGACAGTTTATAAAAGTGTAAAATATCAATTGTATAAAAGTAGGTATGTTTTAAGTAAAGTAAGTGATAATACAATCAGGCTATATTGGACTATTTAAGAGGCTAATAACAGGCTATATTGGAATTATGATATATATTGATGAATATTTAAGGGTGGTATATAAGCTTGGAAGTAGTGATAATAACGGTAAATTGAGTATAGTATTGTTTTAGGTTATGAGGGAAAGAAATTAAAATGAAATGGAGGAGGGAGGGTGAGTAAATAGTGCAAAACATAAGTTACCTGTGGGGGTGGGACGGGGGGGTGGGTCCTCTCTGGCTATGAAACACTGGCTGATGTAATTGAGAAGGAAAGATGGTCCCCCACCCTTACTAAGTGTAAAAAAAAAATTTCTCAGAGTATAAAAGCCGTTACAATGGCTATAAGTAACGTATAAAGGGAAAGAAGCAAATAGTGTAGAAGCCTCATATAAAGACTTGAAAATCCATACACACACACCCACATACACATACTCGTATGTATATATATTTATATATATATATATATACACACACACACACACACACACACACACACACACACACACACACATACACACACACAGACATATACGCACAAAAGACAACAGATGTATGTATATACACGCACAAAACATACATACTTATACATATAATATTGGCACGCTGTGAGGGGGGGGGAGAAAGTCATTAGGAAGCGGGGGTGGTTAGTTATTTTGTATTAGGTCTAGTATGTGTCTGTAAACTATTGATAGGTTATTTTTGTCAATCTTTATGTTTAACGGATTTTTTTCGAGGTTAATATATAATGTTTCTGTAATTAGTCTTTTGGTATAATTAGGAACCGTGGCGAGAACAGAGGATTGGTCAAAGTTAAAGGTGTGGTTAAGGGTTAAGGCATGTTCCGATAATTTGGAAGCAGATATGTTCCGGGTAGATATAGAGGTCTTATGTTGTGATAGTCGTCTGTAAAAGTGGTTTTTTGTTTCCCCAATGTAGGAGGAGGTACAGTTTGGGGCAGAGTTTGGGATCCGGTACACAATGTTGGAGAGATTTTTAATGGGGATCGGGTCTTTTAAATATGTGAATAGTTGGGATAATTTGTGATATGGCTTAAAACCAAGGCGAAGGTTGGGAAAGGTAAGATTTAAGATTTTTTGGATATTGTCAGACAGACCAGAAATATAAGGAAAAGATCGGTCATCATCCCTCTATTCCTCCAAGACATCTTCCTCATCAAGAAATATGTCGATGACCTCCTTTTAGTTCTCAATCCTGAAAAAATCCCCGAAATACTAGTAGCCTTTAACTCCTACCACCCCCGTCTCAAATTTACCATAGAAACTGAAACCAATCACACCCTCCCCTTTCTTGACCTCCTCATTATAAGAAATAATGATAGCTCCTTGTCCTTTGATTGGTACACCAAACCCACATATTCCGGCAGACTCCTCAATTTTTTCTCACAGCACCCTTACCACCAGAAGATCAATACAGCAAAAACCTCATTCAGCGGTGTTTATCTCTATCAGACACCCAATTTCGACCAAACAACATCCTACGAATCCAAAACATACTACTCTCTAATAACTTCCCAGCCCACATTACCAATAAACTACTAGACCCCCTTAAACACCCTCGTAATGTAATTTACCCCTCCCCGTACCCAACAGTACCGAACCCCAGTTCCTTCATATACCGATCTTTTCCTTATATTCCTGGTGTGTCTGACAATATCCAAAAAATCTTAAATCTTACCTTTCCCAACCTTCGCCTTGGTTTTAAGCCATATCACAAATTATCCCAACTATTCACATATTTAAAAGACCCGATCCCCATTAAAAATCTCTCCAACATTGTGTACCGGATCCCCTGCTCTGCCCCAAACTGTACCTCCTCCTACATTGGGGAAACAAAAAACCACTTTTACAGACGACTATCACAACATAAGACCTCTATATCTACCCGGAACATATCTGCTTCCAAATTATCGGAACATGCCTTAACCCTTAACCACACCTTTAACTTTGACCAATCCTCTGTTCTCGCCACGGTTCCTAATTATACCAAAAGACTAATTACAGAATCATTATATATTAACCTCGAAAAAAATCCGTTAAACATAAAGACTGACAAAAATAACCTATCAATAGTTTACAGACACATACTAGACCTAATACAAAATAACTAACCACCCCCACTTCCTAATGACTTTCTCCTTCCCCCCCCCCCCTCACAGCGTGCCAATATTATATGTATGTGTATAAGTATGTATGTTTTGTGCGTGTATATACATCTGTTGTCTTTTGTGCGTATATGCCTCTGTGTGTAAGTGTGTGTATGGATTTTCAAGTCTTTATATGAGGCTTCTACACTATTTGCTTCTTTCCCTTTATACGTTACTTATAGCCATTGTAACGGCTTTTATATTCTGAGAAATTTTTTTTTACACTTAGTAAGGGTGGGGGACCATCTTTCCTTCTCAATTACATCAGTCAGTGTTTCATAGCCAGAGAGGACCCACCCCCCCGTCCCGCCCCCACTGGTAACTTATGTTTTGCACTATTTACTCACCCTCCCTCCTCCATTTCATTTTAATTTCTTTCCCTCATAACCTAAAACAATACTATACTCAATTTACCGTTATTATCACTACTTCCAAGCTTATATACCACCCTTAAATATTCATCAATATATATCATAATTCCAATATAGCCTGTTATTAGCCTCTTAAATAGTCCAATATAGCCTGATTGTATTATCACTTACTTTACTTAAAACATACCTACTTTTATACAATTGATATTTTACACTTTTATAAACTGTCTTCTTACATTATCTTATGCAATTAATATTCTTTACACTCTACTACCTATTTAATATATTCTATATAGTATTAATATATTCTACCTATCAATATTAATACTGTATTTTCTAAAATAATTTTTATTTTCAATTTTATTTTATTTTATATAATTCGTTTCTAGATTTTTATAATTTTAAAATTTTATTTCTTCTTTTTTATTACCTATAATTTTAGTGCGTAATTCTTATCACTTTCTAATTTACCCATATCATTTCACATTCCTATTGTATATTCAGTTTTTATTTTTTATCTGTAATACCTTAATTTTTTAACGGTCAACACTTTCTGTTTTATTATTATTTTCTTCATGTTTTATTATTATTTTCTACATTTTAACCTTCATAATTACTTTACTGTACACCTTTATCAATTTTTTTTTTTGCCTGTATTCACCTTCTTTTAGTTTATCTATATTTAAAATGTTTTAATATATTCGTACCGTTTTCTTAAATTGTCTGTATTTTGCATATAGCCCTGAAGAAGACCTACAGCGTAGGTCGAAACGTTGGCTATCAATAAAGATCTTCTGAAATTACTTGAGAATTTCATTCAGTGACCTCTACCCGGACCAATTTCTTCAACATTTCAAAATTATCTTTTAGTATATTTTTTTGGATCTAAATTAATTGTTTACATGAACCAATATTAGATCATAATATTCAATATTGATCTCTTTATTTGTATTTAAATACATAATTAAAATTTAAGATAATTAGTTGGTTAACCATAACTGTAAATAAAACCTTTAAAGGTGTGGTGAAAGAATAAAAATAACCATAACACTAAATAATGTAGAAAAATGTAAGGTGCAAACCTTGCTTTTTTTACTCGTTGGAAATTAAAGTAATTTGTTTCATTAAATAAAAATATGACCTTTTTAATTGGATTCCTCCGGATCGTAAATATTCCTTACACCTTATCCTCGGCCACTGTTTTAAACGGTATTTTACAATATTGTGTTAGTTTAATTATTTTCTGAGATTTATTCTTGGACTCTCCATTCCGTTTATAAGGCGCTCAGTCTGTTGAATAGGACAAGAGAGTTCATTATTTATTTTTCTGTTACGGAGGGCCATATCGGTATTATCTTTGATAGGATTTGGACGTTCCAGACGTAAGAATGTTGCAATTGATTTTCAGTGATAAGATAGTTAATAATAATAAAAGACCCAGCTAACCCAAATACTCGATACCGATACTACTATCAATCATCACCAAACATAAAACTTCTAACTACAGACTACAACCATCACCAAACACGTAGAGTCACTTTTAATGTAACCCACCACATGAAGTTACTGGGAAGGGGTAGGTCAGTGGTAGAGCGCAGGGTTGCCGGGACGAGGGCCCTAGGTTCAATTTCATCTGTGGCTGATGATTTATTTAATTTTGATTTTAGCAGCTGAGGATGGAACCTATGGGATCTGGAGACTCTCCTGGAGCTCATCCAGCCTCTATAAAATGGAAAACTTAAATTAGAGGGGGAACCTGGCGTTTGAGCGTGATCTAGGGCAAATTTCCTCTCTGCAAAACCGTTGTCTTAGAACCAATACAGTTTTTACCCAGCACTGAACCCAAGACTCTTCATGAGTATTTCCTACCGTTTTACAGTTTTTTTCAGACAATACAATCCTACCACTTACGCGTTGGTCTATACCTCGGACGTTTACTAGTCTGTTCAACGATAATTATCTTTTTAGTAATAATCCATTACTAAGACCAAAAATTTTACAAGTATATCTTATTATTCTCGAAACACTATATTAAATTAATCAGAAAAAAGCTCTACTATACCTAGTTGTTTCACTTCCTATGTTCTCCAGTGTACTTGACCTATTTAATATCAAATATTTAAAGCAATAGCTTATTTTCGAATATCTTAAAACCTTGTTCATACCTCAAATTTAGTGGACACTTTTCACAGCAATAGAAAAGTTGGAAGGATGATAGTTTTAAAAATTAAAATTTTTAACTTTTGGAAGAAAAGGAAGAGTTCAGTAATGTCAAAACTGATAAATAACAAGTATTTCTTGTATTTATTAATATAATTCATACATGGAAATTATTGGGCTATGGAATTAATGGGAAAAATAAGATAGGATCGATTTGAAACTGTGTATTTTTTGCACAATACTACAATAATATTCTAGAACTATTTTAGTTTTAAAACTATTCAGATTTAGTGCCATGCTAACAGTGGGAAGTGCATTGACCATGCCAAGTCAGCCTCTTGTTTGGACGAGAGCACTCCAACCAGTTTTAGCAGTCGCTGATGCCAGCAGGGGTGAAGTAGTGGCAAGGGTTTAGTTTGACGTCGTTAGATCAGTAAGATACAGCGAAAAGTATGTATGGACAATAAATAAATGAATATACAAAAGCATCTTCAATGTTAATAAATTATAATTAAAAAAAAAACATTATCGGGAAAACATCATTAGGTATTATGCTGAGCCTAGGTTTTTTGGAAGAAAAATTAGATCAACTTTTGCATTTTTTCCATGTTGTACCTTTATTTAGGACATATTTATATCTAAAAATTTTGAGAAATTTCATATAAACATTTGTTTATGAAATTCGGGGTGGAGGAGTGAGGTTGGTTCATGAGCATGGCGTCATAACAGTTATATTATAACCGTTATATATAAAATATCTTATTCTGATTAATTATCTGTTTTCTTACGGTTGGTTAGAAGCTACCTATACCTACATATACATATAGTTTTACAAAAAATACCGGACCTAGTATAAATGTTCACATTTATATTCACATTATGATGTTATCAACTAATTAATCTAGTTCTAATGATATTAATATAACTAAGTAATTATAATGTTAAGTCCAGAAGTTACTGACTAGCCCTGAAGAAGCTCACAACACAATGAGCAAAAGCTTGGCAAACAACACTAACACCACACGGTCCATCCCGGAAGAAGAACATATGCACTATAATTTTCCTATTTGTGAAGAATAATTTTATGAATTTCATTATATTTCAGGATTTCTTAGCACTATTGAATCGGGGTCATTTTTACAATAGAAAAATGTTTTCAAACATTATTTAACTGGTATTAGGAAAATTAGGAAAATTTACTCTGAAATTATGAGAATAAATACAATTTGAAAACTTGTATCTAAATAATCATTTTTTATATATGACGCTGTAGTTTGAACCACATTAGTCTACATTGTGCAATAGTTCTAGACTATTACTTAATCGGATTATATTCTTTTCTTTTTTTTAAAGCTTCTTACTAAACAAAATAGGTTATCACTACTAATATTAAGGCTTTACTCAATTTTTAATACTTTGAATGAAATTATAAATTATTTTAATAATTTAAATTTATTCTTTCCTTTCAATCCACCAATCTGGCTGTGGATATCAAACATTATGCCTATTAATAAAAAAAATATCGAAAAACAAACCAAATAAAGTGAAATTATTTCAGCACACAACTAGCAATAACATGTAAAAATTCCTATTTAGTGGGGAGAGAGAGAGAAATGCTTTATTTTTCAGCAGTGCTGTCCAACTAAATTGGATTGCCATAATACACAGCATGCTCATCCATCAATGTTGGGCATACTGTACATTACAATTTGTTTGTCTTAAATACATACTTAAAAACTACATTACAATTCCTAATTCTTCTTACTCTCTTTTTATATAAAAGAAATTACAAAACAAATAAACTAAGCACACATATACTACCATGCTATTTATGAAGGGAAATAATAATTATGAAAATAAATAAAAAACTTATATCTAAATTACTAAATTACTTGGCTAAATGAAAAAAGGATAATACGTGGTTTAACCGCGCAGTTGAATTTGCTTCATGAAAATTGCATCAGTATAACAATGTAAGTGGTGGCTGATGACACCATCTGTGGAATAAAAATGATTATAAATTATAGTTTTCAATATCATTATTAAAAATATTTCCTTTAATTTACTTATAATTAATATTTACATACGGAGCATAGTAGTGGGTAGTCCAAGTTGAAGAAACCCATTGCTGAAAACTCTTCTTTTCTGTTCGCTTTGAAATGGATGACTATTCTCTTCTGTAAAATATCAAAAATTTTGAATACGGTACTAACTATATACCTATATATAATTAATACCATATTAAAAGCAAATATGAAACTGTAAAAACACAATTATTACTTCATGTACTACACTGGAATTATTAATTTTTTTTTTTAATATTGAAATGCAGTAATTCAGTTTAATTTTTAAAAGTATAATTCTGTAATCTCCTGATCGTTTAGTATAATGAAGAAGTAGATCTTATCTTTTAAACTTCCCTCCCAATCTAGTATTAATTATTATATTATATTATTTATTATATGAATGAAACCCTGTATAATAACTTCGAGAGTGTTTTCAACAATGTTGTTATTTTTTTTTTATAACCATACATTTATTTTATCAAATAAAAAAAAAAACTACACGCCAACCCATGAGGTGTCTTAAATTCAGAAAATAGTAGAGACTGTACTATTCATAGGCCAACGCTTGTACTGAGGGGTGATTTAGCCGATATCACTCAATCGCAAGGTTTTTTCTCTCAATTAAGAGTTCTCACGAGGAGGTGTTGTGGAACCTAGAGGCTCCATCCGTGGTTTTAACTGAGTTATCCACCATAGCCAGATTTTAACCCAGGACCATTCGCACAGTAATTTAGAGTACACCCTTAATAGAAGTTTAGTAATAATGTTACCTTACTTGCGTTCTTCTGTCCACTCTTTAAGTACTGAAACTTATTCCGTTTTTAAACTTTATTATTTATTATTTATTCGCTATACTTTTAATAATTCTCATTCACTTAGCACCTTATAACTATTATTTTGTAGGTTTCATCAAATTTAATAATTATTTTTCATTTATCATGCTTAATTGCTAGACTTAGTTCGACTCATAAGTAGAACATATACTATCCTGGATATATTGAAAGTTTGAACTTACATTCTTCACGAGAGTTTTTGTAGAATCGTTGATGATCATGTAGTATACCAAGTTATCGAATTTCTTCGCCTGAAAATAAGAAAATTATTGGCTATTGTTTTAAGTAGGTGATGCTATATATTGTCGGCACTGATGCGGATGGCAAACATGAAAGGGAATATGTTTTGGACAAAGAACAGACCTTTATGGTCAAGTTCCTGAGAAAGAAGGAAGGGGGGCAGGAAAACTCATGAGATAAACAAGGAGAAGGGAGGAGGCAATCTGGAGACGTACAGCAAGGAAGACAGATCTTGTGGAAGAAGGAGCCAGCGAGCAACGCGGACCCAGAAGATGGAGAGTCCCAGAAGCGACCAGAAAAATACCGACATATAACCCAATCTACTCCTGTTCACAGATAACTTTCATTTATTTTCTGTTAGGCATTTTAAAGCAATCCTTTATATCTATTATAATTTGAATCATTAACCTTGTTTGAAATTGAATAGATAAACGATCCTTATTGTAATTCTTTTGGTGCTTACATATCCCAGATACACTATTTATTTATAAATAATATATTGAAGGTATAATAGATGAGTAAATTGGTAAGCACAAGAACAGACCTTTGGAAAGGAACCCAATTAAGATTAAGGCATATTAATAATAATTTGAGTACTCTTCCTAAATGAGACTCCCAAATATCAACCAACATATTCAAAATATATTTAAGAGTAGAATCATAGCAGTGATAAGATTTTTATTGTTTTTTAAATATTTAGTGTTTCCGAAGAATATCTTAATTTCAAATATTTGATTGATTGATATTGATTAAACTACATAAGATATTTATTGATTGATATTAAACTAACACTAAATTGATATGCAAATATTCTACAGAATAATATTTGGTGTGACACAATAGATCCACATTAATTTTAAAATAATTTTAGTCATATTAATCTAGATCATTATTACCAACGGGTAACAAAACTTGGTGTTTGATTAAATTGAAAATATTAATTTAAATAAAAAATAAAATACAACCAATATCAATATAATAATTATATACTTTAAGTTAAACGTAAATTCAAATATAGAAAATTTTATTTTTTTAATTTAAAGGGAAACTTTACCAAACAAATGACATCCTAACTTCAGCTCTTGCTAACCAATCTCCAAGGCCCAAATTCAACTAATGTTCATCTAGGGTTGTAGTTGGGCCTTTGATGTGGTGGGATGTTTCCTCTGGTTAGTGTATAACCGTAACAAAAGAGCATTATGTATTACATACACGTACTTGTATACTCACAAAACTTAATGTTGAGTCACACATGAATATGATGTACCAGGTAATGAATAGTTGTAATGCCGCCCACACGGCATATATGATACCGATTAACACGTCGGAGTGAATCACTGCCGATACCGCAAACTGATAGGCAGCGCAAACTAGGGTCACGAAGTTAGTCGTTATCACCAACAGCAATTGAGGAGCGTAGCAGTCGCTCAGAGCCACGCAGCACTTGCCCAGCTCCTCCCGGCAGCTGCACCACTTCTCCACGTTGCCGTGGTCTAAGGAATCCAGGATATGTCTATACTGGTGCTTTACCATGTTGATCAGGCACAGGAACTGTTCTAAGATAGATACAGCTATTATCACGCAAAGGTTGATTATACATTCCCCAAAAATGTATAGTTTTACGAATGTGCAAGTCACTGCCGAAGTGCCTATCAACAATATTGATGTGGCAATGACCATTTTCGGATATGAGCTAGGCGTACCATATCCGGTCTCTACTTCCACTTCACGGAGGATTTTGAAGAAGTCGACGATTTTGTTCTTCTTGTATAACAGCCAGCCCAAGTTGCAGATTGGTATCATTGTAAAGCATATAGGTGTGTAAAAGGAAAATTTTATTACTTTCGGGTCCGGTATGGTCCTATATAGGTCTTTTGCGAACAGAATCGATACGGTGCTGATGTATCCTATTACTATAAGAGAAATAAAGAAGAACTTGTAGGAAACATGCAGGTTATCGTTGGAGACATAAAAGGGGAACGTGAAGAGGAGGCGACTCAACTTGAACGTTTTGCCAATCATCTTGTCCAAACCACGGCGCGGTGGATCAAGAACTGTGATGGAACTCATGGGTGTGGTGATTCTGGAGGTGCGACGCTGACCGACTTTAAGATGCCACTGAGCTAGAAATCAATCTACTAATGCTTCAAGGCCGCCTTTCATGTTTATTAGAATTATTATGAATAATAAATTAAGGAAAGTGTTGATGCTAGTAGAATGCAGAGTGTTTTTATTGTTCCTTCTAGCGAAAATATTCGTGTCATTTTAAAATGATGTTATAACACTTTTATGTTGCTATTTCATTGAAAGGTCATATATAGTCCACTTATGTTAGTAGACTAGATCTGTTCAATGAATACTTTTTAAATAATTTACTAAAACAAGATTCCACTGATAAAATTAACAAGATTGTATTTATGACGTCTTTTTAATTGAATAAAATATCACTCTCACTCTCCTGCAACAGATCTATTCTATAAGGCAAAATAAAAGCAAAAATTGGTTTTATCTCGACAAAGACCAATTATCACCGTGTTGTTTTAAGATAATCGAATGAGTAGGGTAAAATAATTTCTAAGTTTCCTTTTGTGATTTTAACTTTATATTCTACCTTCTTCCCTTCTACATAGTTCCTAACAAGTTTTCCATTTGTTGAAGCGCTGCTGCAATTTCTTTGAAAGCGTGTTCATGTTCCTCCTCGCTTAAATTTATTATATTTCCTAATACTTCTCTCTTAGTCAATTTGTTTAATGCCAATTTACTTTTAGAGAATATATGTTTATAGATGGGGTGATATCTTATTTCATAATTATGCCAAAACTTATTGGCAAAGAATATAGTAGTTGTACGAATGCTTTGTTCTGATGAAAAAAGATTAGTTAAGTTTTTGTTTTGTTTTTTACTTTTTAACTAATAAGCATTTTCGTTTTCTGTATACCGTCACATCTCCTCTCTCAAGTCAAAGTCAGGGTGTAATTCGAAGATTCCAAGCAAAGAATTAAGTCATCCTACATGACAGTAAATAACTAGCCAGTTATTGCTTCGCCAATAATGACCGAATTGCGAGCAAGATAGTTCAAGAATAGATCTGAGACAACACATCTCACAGACACATATCTGATATCCACGTCTTACAATACATCCATGTATCTCGGCGTAGTTAGAAGTTTCCTGCCGGGGGACACCTGTAGTAGGGTTCTACCGATATTACCGATATGGGTACAGTATCGATACTTTTCCTTTCGATACCGTTATTTTGGTATCGATACCTTTCTTCCGATATTTTATCAATATCGGTATGGAAAACTAAATATCGAAACAGTTAACTAACCTTTTTTTTTTTTTTTTTGTGCTCATCCAAACGAAACCTGAATAAAAAGTTGTCAATATCCTACGGCACATTCTTTCCATATTCTCTAAAAAATAGAATGATATGTGTCCTTTCACTATATAAACCCTATTATTTTATTGTTAGGAACCCTATCTGTACATATCACGGAAATTAATTAATAGAAAAAAAATAAATATTTTTAGAATATCAAAAGAGTACCCTGTTCTTCTGGTATGGAAAGAATTTTTCTTTACTGTGTATATATATTATTTTTTTCTTTTAATTAATTTCCCTGATATGTACAGATAGGGTTCATAACAAAAAAAAAAATTTAGATATCAGCCATCTGTGAAGAATCGGAAAATATTTTTAGAATATCGAAAGAGTATCCTGTTCTTCTAGTATCGAAAGAATGTCCTTTCCTATGCATGTATATGTTTTTTTTCTTTTAATTACTTTCCCTGATATGTACAGATAGGGTTCATAACATAATATAAAATTTAGATATCAGCCATCTGTGAAGTATCGGAAAATATTTTTAGAATATCGAAAGAGTATCCTGTTCTTCTAGTATCGAAAGAATGTCCTTTCCTATGCATGTATATGTTTTTTTTCTTTTAATTACTTCCCTGATATGTACAGATAGGGTTCATAACATAATATAAAATTTAGATATCAGCTATCTGTGAAATATCGGAAAGATCTTTCGATACTTTGAGAATATCGAATGAGTACCATATTCTTCTAGTATCGAAAGAATGTCCTTTCCTATGCATGTATATGTTTTTTTTTCCTTTTAATTACTTTCCCTGATATGTATAGATAGCGTTAATAACATAATAAAAAATTTATATATCAGCCATCTGTGAAATATCGGAAAGATCTTTCGATACTTTGAGAATATCGAATGAGAATCATATTATTCTAATAAAAAATAAAAAATAAAAGGTCGTTCACTATTTGATTGATTATCCAATGTGTGACGTTTTCCTGTCAATGGAATGTTTGTAGCCATTTGACGAACCGTGCTTTTAAACGACTAAAAATCTTCCGATACCGAGGGATATCGATATTTTTCTTTCGATATTTTCTCGGTATCGATACTTTGTTCCGATACATCGCAAAGACCTGGTATCGATATTTTTGGGTATCGGTAGAACCCTAACCTGTAGTGTAGTGGTTACCATAGCAACCTTCTATGCACAAAGTCACGGATTCATATCCCGGCAGGTAGCCTTTGTATTATTTAAAGGGAGTATAAGATTCTCGGTGTCAAATCCTTTGACTTTGACTTGGAGTGGACGTAAAATCGTGGTCACGGGCCTCTGCATTTTCAAGTAGTCGATTAAGATCCCTATCCTAATAAAGGCCTAAGTTTTAGGATTATGCTAATATTGTATTATTCGCCTGATTAGCTATAGTGCAATAAAGTGACGTCGAATAAATAAACAAATATAGATACAGCTGAACGTGCATTCAATTATTTCTGTGGTATTCTTCAGAAAAAAATCTCACCACTCCATATTATTAGCGGGGTGTTGTTGAGGAAGCCCTTGTAGGATAGTTCTCCACATCATTATAGTGTTTATAGATATAGATATGATAAATGTAGAAAACTTTATGAACTAATAATGGGGTGTATAAAAAAAAAAATGACCGTCTACTGGCCTTTTTTCACCTTCCCCGTGGAGATATGATGGCGACTAACAGTATCTTTCGACACACACTCCCTGGCAAGTTCGCGAGTACTTTTGGACGGATTTGACTCAACATCTCCCTTCAGAACCTCATCAATGTCTATTAATGACTCCCGAAGCCCTTCTTCCTTTCCAACGTCATATCTGCACTACTACATTTTTCAAACCAACGCCGCGCAGTTCACTGGTCAAGGACACCTTCCCCATCATATTTAATAATTTCACGACTTGCTTCAGCGGCTGTGAAATTTATTTTCCAGTAATGTCTTAAAATTACGAGAATTTCGTAGGACACTGTCATGTTTCTTCTTTGAAATAAATAACTAAACTGAGGTTTTTTTTTGGAGAAGTCCAGTGTTAGTAAACACGCCTAGAGAATGTTCTTAAGGGATTATTAATGGTTGGTAAGTAATAAATAACATTAAAATATTTATAGACTTTTGGACTCTGGAATTTGATGAAACTGTCATTTGTTTTATACACCCTATTATTCGTTGATAGGGAATGAACCATTGAAAAAAAAACGCAAATCCGTTTGAGGTAGAGATGGGTAAGGCTGTATCTATCTGATAGTTTGTAGCCGATATTTAAAAGTAGTGGATACATGGATATGGTCGAAATGCATCCGGTACAGATACCAGTACATCCAGTACGACTTCGGATATCCACGACGATTGGCGTATTCACTAAAATTTTACGTATCCTTTGTGTCAACTACCGTACCTTACTACAGTCTACTCTCGCAATCTATCCCATAAAGTAAAGGGTAAATTGAAATCGTGTGGAAACAAAAAAATTGTTCGGGGAAATTGATTAATTTTTTCTCTACTTTTTTACTTTCAACACTAACAAATTTTACATAATTTTAAAGAAGAAAATTAGTTTCACAAAATAAAAAAACGTGTATTACAACCATTATAACAGCTATAGCGTTTTAAGGAGATTAGCATGCGGCGGCGGAGAGACAAATTTTGTATTACAATCCAAATTCTACGTGCCTTGGAACGTGAATAACAAATGTTTGAGGTAGGGTTAACGACTATTTTTTTTTTGTTCAATTTTATAGCTTTCAAAAAATAATTAACCAATAAAAAACATGATTTTAAATTTTAAAAATCATCATTGTAAAAAGTCATCATGATAAAATTTAATCATTTGATGTCTTGTGCAGGTTACTATTTCGGCGAATAACTCTTTTTCCTTTCAAAATGAAAACAAAAACTGATATCTCAAGAAAGGCTTCTGTGTAGCGTATTAGAAGAAAAAGAGTATGAGTGTATTCAACTCCAAAAATATCTTGTAAAAGTATCGGATACAGAAAAGTATCCGTATCACTTGTATTCAGGTACAGGAAAATCAAGTATCTACCCACGACTAATTTGAGGCGATGAAGAAAATTAGTGAAATGATTTTTGTTCATATTATAAAACAATTTTCAATATTTAAAGAAAAAATAAATTTTGGACAACAATTATTTCTATATGAATATTTTAAAAACAGCAAAAGAACATTACTATTCCAGGTACTGTTACTGTATTCGGAATAATAAACGGAGCAGTGCTTAGTTATTGGCGGGTTTGAAATTTGTGGTGAGCAGTGACAAGCGATGGTGAAAGACAGGCGGAGAAACTGGGGAAAGAAAAGTGAAAAGGTTTCTTCATCAATCTGGATCAAAGCTAAGACATTCGGGCCACGGCTTTGTCTAAAATTCCAGAAGTCTCTTCTCCTTATTGTAATAATTTCACTTTCTTGTAACCTACTGTTAAAGTTATTTTGATTAATATTTTCCTATAAAATCGATTTTTTAAATTTAATTAGTGAACATTTATGTAAATTAATTTCTTAATATTTTTTCCTAATATAAAAATAATTTTAATTAACATTATTTTGAAGGAAGTAGACTGTTAAACGATTGTTGAAACAGTAGTTTATTATTATTCAAATGTTACAGAAATAGAAAAGTAGAGTGAAATTCATAATAGTAGAAACACCATTCAACTTACCTAAAAAATTAGAATTGAATAATATTAAAAATAATATGAGTGATTATGAAGCTAACAACGAAGTATGGCTTATGGTATAAAAACTTTCTCTGATAAACCAAATAGAAGCGGGGTAGAGAGCTGAGCTGCCTTGACGTAGTTCACGGGTTCAAATCTGGCCTTGGCAAATCATTTATTTTAACAGTTAACAGTGGGTTCTGTTAGATCTGGAGACACTCCCTCTTGGTGCTCACCCAGATTCTATAAAGGGGGCACTCTTAATCGAAGGAAAAACCTGGTGGTTGAGCCTGATCACGGACAAATAACTTCCCTGCACAACCGTTGTCATAGAAATAGCATATTTACAAACAAAAATGGTAATATTGAACAGATATTGCACACATCTCTTATCAACAGCCCAGACATACTCCCTCAATAGATACAGCAACCTTAGTACAAGACGTTCCACTAACAATTAAAAATTAACGGTAGTTGGTTGCTGAATTGGCTAAACGTTAACTGGGTGGATTTTCCAGTATTTTATAAATTATGTACCACCGTTTCGGCCCATTATTCTGGTCTTCTTCAGGGATTTTTTACCACCGGAAACCACCATAAACTTCTTTTCTGAATCGAATTTCAACATAATCTTCAGTATATGCTGTGTAGTAACTCTATTCTTATAACTTATAAGCAGCATAAAGACATTTAAGGATAGCTAGGACCTCGAAGCTGATTGGCCCTTGTCGTAACTATGTCCCATGAAACTACTTTCCCAATATCCAGGGTAGTTCTGAAGATCGTTTCTACCTATTTCGTATTGAGAATATACCACAAAAAACCAAACGCTGCCATTAAAATGTACATGGGAAACATTTTAAGTATTCCGATAACTTGAATCAATGGAAAGAACTGTGCGAACAAATATTTTATTTACTAATGTAAATTCATATTGACTTACAAATTCAAGACTGTGGACAAAAGGGGATACTTGTGATGAATATTTTTTATTCATAACAGTATACAAAATAGGATCTAACCTCATGAGATCTTGTCTTCATGCGGGATGTAGAGCCTTCTATATATGTATGCATGTAAAACAGGAACAAGCAAAGAAGACGACTTAGACAGAAAGTATTTTCAACGTTGAAGTCCAATCCTTGACTTAGTCGATAAATTCATAGCTTGGTCTTGTGAATATTAAGGTTGGGACGGAACTCATCGGCTGATTGCTTCTCAATCTACTAATGGCTTGTTTTATTGCATGCTACGTTTTGTGACTTTTGAAGTAAACAAGGTTCTGCGGTAACAAATAGTCTTAAATGTGTTTTGTTCGGTTGCTCTGGCAATCAGTAGCTTGTCTCAGTCGATTTCTGGAACTTTAACTCATTGAAAAAACACCTCTAAGGTGTTTTGTTGTTATTCTACTTTAGACAATACAAGTAAAATAGCTCGTTATTTATTCTATAATAATATATCAACAATTGAAAATCAATGCAATGAAATAATTACAAAACAACCCATACCAAGACCGTCCCTGAGTTGTAAGGATAAAGAGTTTTTATTTTAGAAGTCATATAGACTGTGGCGTGGAAACATTTGACAACCCATGCCTTTCAACTCGGAGTAAACAAAGAACAATTGAACATTACTCAGTGGAATGAAAGAAGATGAGGCAGGAGACTTCTTGAAGAGAAGGTGCAAGGAGAGAGGTTATCACCTTTAGAATAATAAAATGAATAAAGGTGAAGAAATATAGTCAACTATGCGCTTGCTGGAGGTTAACAACAATCAAATACTTACAAAATAAAAATAAATGGCTTTTTATAAAAGGAACTTCAGCATTTGAAAATTAATCTTTTGTGAAGACACGTATTCATTTTTTGGCTCTCCACCCCATATTTCATTGCTCGGGTTTGATGCAAGATTCCCTCGGGTTGGGTAAGGCCAGCACTAACTCGCCTCTTGGGAACTCTTATTCACCTGACTATGCGTCATATTGTATGTACAGTTCCACTGTCGTTGTCCAGAATGCCCTTTAGGAGCATTCCTCATTGAGTCATTTGCTAAAAAAATTATACTCTTTAAAAGTTTCCTTATCTGAATACCATTATGGTAAAAGCGAAATTAAGAGAGCTATAGGTTTATTGTTAGAGGTTGCTTGGTGTTCTGTTATAGAATAGTTCGATTTTTTTAAAGCTATCTAAATTATTAAATTATTTTCTAATAATAAATCATAATGATAAATATAACGTCAGAACAATGTGGATATCATTGGATACAAGTAAGAATAGTAGGACTATACTTCTTTTCTTCTTTATGGCTCCATGGATGTGTATAAAGGATATGAATAAGAGTGATGATTTTGACTACCTGGAAAAAGAATGTGTCTTGGAAATATTGTCTACTAAAGGAGAGCAGAAGCCACCATAACTCAGCGTAAAGGTGAAAATAACCGTCTAGAGTTGTCATCAACATATTTTCTTGTAAATAGCAGATCACTATGATTACCAAATTATTATTTCTTAATATTTCGAAAGTCTCTTATTCTTTCATATTATTAACAATCGTTACTGACAATTAACTTATTATCTTTGGTACTTATTCTTCAGGTTGCCAGCTTTGTGGTAGGGATAGTTAAAGTCTCTTCAAGTGATGTAACGGGCAATCTATAAAATTGGAATGGCTAGAAAAAGATTGGCTTGAAAATATAGCTGAATAAAATAAAGTAACAGCTTATTTAAGAATGACTAACATAGCCAGTGATCGGCAATTCAAGATGATTTGAACTAGCATGACATAATTTGCAGTTATATGATAAGGCTAATATAACTTTCATTATATGTCAAGGAACAGGAAATTATGCCAGATTCTATCACCAAAAGTACATGTTAGTTAGGTTAAATATTCTAGTTTTCTTATTTCGATGAAATAGTGGAGGACATCACCGATAAAGATAAAATTATCATATCATCAGTGGCGAAATAACCCGGTTATTGAGTCAGAGCCTTCTCAAGCAGGTTGCGCCGTGCCCATCAATTTTGTGCAGCCGGGATCCAATTTTGCACGCCAAGACTATGGCTAGAATCTTTAGCAAATTCGTCTTTCCACCGCAGTTCCCGGTCTTCCGGTGCTTCTCGATCTGTCATAATTTTTTTTGGAATGCTTTCATCGTTCATTCTGACAACATGTCTAGCCTATGTAAGCCATATTAGCATGACTCTCATAATTTCCGGTTCTCCTATCAGTGTACAGAGGTCCATGTTACTCCTCGGTTTCGAGTTCTCGCCGTTTTTAAGTAGTTACACTGGACCATGAATTTGGCGTGGAACTTCCTGCGGTACCTTATCTTTGAAAAAATGATTCTTAGCTTAAGCGGGTACGTCTCCTTTACAAATCAACAACTTCACAACTTTTACACGTAAGATAGCCCTTATGTGAATACCGAATTATATATTTTCGAAGGTAATCCCTCAGGATACTTTACACACTATAAGATAACAGGTATTATTCATGTAGCCTAAAGGGAGTTAATATCGGGATAGATCTCCTTGACTAGAGGTGACTAGTGGGGACTGCCGGCGTTATGTCATTACGAACCGTTGGCTGGAGGGCCGGCTGCCAGCCAGTTATAATTGAATTCCTCCTTAATGGAAGTAGGCACTTGTTCCCTGCCAGCCCGCTTCCTCTTTTAATAACTTTAATATCTTTCTGATCGGACTCTTCTTCTTCTCTTACACTTACAGCCATCGCAATTTTGACCTTCAGGTGGCAAACTGTCTGTCGTTTTATTATTAAATATACCAAAAAAAAAGGCAAAACAAACGAAACTAAAAACCCCGACACATACCATTCTTACCCTATCATGTGAAGATTCAAGAATGCCGTCTCAAGAAATCTTTGAAATACTACCAAATTACTAATCAGCCATTTCACTTAAACATACATCTCATTTCAACGTTAATTAGATACCCACCCAATTGAAATAAAAATTACATAGCCAATGATAAAAATCAATTAATTATTAAATAGCATTTTAATTATTGGGATCGGAGATATAAAAAAGTATGGTTATTGTTGGGGTATGGTGAGTGAGATTTATTCCATACACTTCAATTTTTGTAAATTGTGCTCCGGATTAAATTATTAGAGTAATAATAATATTAAGTGTTGAATTAATAGATTAAAATGAATTAATTTATTTAGAGTAAGCTTTAAAGTTTCATTCTCGAAAGTGCCCATAATCCTGATTTTAGTATGATAAATAGCGTAATTACGGATACAGTGAATATTTAAGTTATCATTCTATTGAGAAATAAACTTTTCGACACACATTTTGAAGCATAGCAGAAGTTATAAATAGTATGTGGAAGATATAGTCAATCATGGAGGTGTGGGAGGCGGATAGTAGGAATGATGCTCCCTCTACGAGAAAGATTAGTGACGTATAATTGACGTCATTAAACGGCAACATGCGGAATAGACACCAAAAATATCTTAGTCATTTATGTCAAAAATCATACAACAAATAAATGGAGATAACATTAAAGAGGCACTGGTGTAGTTTGATTCTTCATCATCTTTTAGCTTTTGACAGGACATATTATAAACTCGACATAGCTGAGCCAGATTATCGATGTGATAATGTTTTCGCGTGAAATCAAAATCAATTTTAATGTGAAACTTTTATTATATTGCTCCGAAATTTTTCGTCCATCTATCAGCATGTCGTTGTTACGCCTGGAAAAGGGGTAAAGTGAAAGGCGCATGACAGGGCAGCCAAGGCCAATATGTTAAAAACGCAATTTTAATACCCTAAATCGAATAATTTTCCAAAATTTTTTAGTTAAACGCCTACAAACCAAAAAAGAGTTTCACTTGCATCGTGGTTTTATAAAACCACACAACTTTTTTTTTTTAATTTAATTTAAAGTTGCTGGTTTTATTTTCGGTTTTAATTCGCGTTCTATAACTCATTGATGAGCTTACCACTGATCAATTGTCAAAGGAGTCTGTCGTTACAGTTGTTTAATTATATTTTATGTGTCACCATTACATGAAGTAAGTAAAGTGTTGACTGCATAATCTGTGGCAACAGTTTTTTATTACATTTGTGTATTTCTGACTCTTACAATATTTTCTTTTGTTCTTTTATGATGTATTTATTTACAAAACAATTATTTGTGACTGCTTATTGTATGTGCTGGTATTTAGAGGACCATACAATACTGTAAAAGATACATTTACTACATTAAGAGATATATTTAGTACTGTGGATTGCTGTTCCGGTTACCGTCAGATCACCGAAGATAAGCACGTCGGGCGTGGTTAGGACTTGGATGGGTGACCGCCTGGAAAAAACAGGTGGTAACCATCTGGGAAATAACCGCGTGCTGTTGGCATCAAAACTTATCAGTTAAACCAAATAAATAGCTGGCTGTATGGATGGAAGTATCCAATGCGATAAAAAAAAATGCATTGCTGTTTAATTGTTTCAGCCTCGTATTCACTCTTCGAACTATTATTTACCAAGTCTCCTTCATTCACCGACAGTTTTCTTCTCTGTCCACTCAGTACTTTATAAGTGAGGAATACTGGAAAAGTTTGCTGTAGCACGGCTTTTCGCAACTTCAATCGGTCGTGGATCTTCTGCAGTGGAATCTCTTTGTCCGATACCTGTCTTGACCGATGAGTTTCAGATGTGGTTTTTATTCCTTGCCTCTACTCGTCACTGTGAAGATCCTATTAGTACAACTTTCAATCTCCGGGTGGTGTCCATAAGATGTCATTCTTCTTCTATACGAGTCTATCTATGTATTGCCGATGCTTGTGACGGATTCTCCAAGTACCACTTTTTTCTCTGACTGCCTCTAATATCTTCCTCAGGATCTTCCTCCCGATGATCTTCGACTACCTGAGTTGGTCTTTCCTGTCATTACAAGGTACACGGAGGGATATAGAATGGATGGTTTTACAACCGTGTCATACAGTACGACTCTTAAGCGTTTTTTAGAGGCATGTTCCCGTAAATTCGTAAAATTTATGACTGAAATTTCATTTTTTG